>OX463788.1:21371970-22095668 GCA_949825025.1 Siphlonurus alternatus | reverse complement strand
CATGTTCTTGCTATTTCTAAATTTTTACATAACTGAGTTATACTCATTCATATTATAAGCACATAATCTCTTAATTAATTTTAAATACATTCATGTGCTTTTATTATTTTTCATATGAAATAGAAATGTGTGATGTATTCGTAACTGCATTAGAAAGAAATGTGATGTTGCGTGTGTAAGCTATTCCATTTTTATTTGTACTTTACATTTTATTTAAATATCGAACGAAAAATTAAATATTTTCAGTATGTGTGAGTTTTTTTTGGGTATCGGAAGGAAATATACTGACAGTGAGAGTAATATTGCTCAGTGTTCATTATACTTAAAATAAATCAATACTACTGCACTTAACAGCGTTTGGTTATAGATAGGCAACTTCTTTTACATATTAGCTGCAATGGTTGCATATACCAACTAATGCAAGGGGCAACATGGTTCTGGTTAAAAAGTCTTGTATTTAAACCCAAACTTGCAATGTATAAGTGTTTTCTGAATAAAAGCCTTTTGAATTCTCCTATATTTTCCCCCTTCTCTTTGCCGTCTTCCCCATTACTCATTGCAATATGATATTAAGGCTTCATGTGTTCTCATTAAAATCAAAATTACAAATGATTTTATTTTGCCTTGGATGAAAATAAATTATAAATAATAATGATGATAACAATAATGAAAGAGGTTATATTGAAATAGAAATAACATGCATTGTATCTCAAATTACAATAATGATAACATTCGATGAACAAAAAAAAAATATATATATATATATATATATATAGTTAAATGTTTATTAATAATTAATTACATTAGCTTTTCAAAGAAGTTAATTCACTGCATGGGCTAATCAATTGTTATAAAATGATAAGATTTATCGATTGACACGTAATCAAAACAGAAAATAATTGCCGCTAGGAATAAATTAATGTAACTATTTAATATATTTGATGATCTGAAATGTTGCAAAGAGTTGTAAATAACGGGCACTGATTTTAATTTTATTTTTAATATTGATTAAAAAGTTACAACCTCTGCAGTTATGGCTATATATATATATATATATATATCATTATGGGAGGAAGGTTTTATTTGTTGTCTTAACTCTATACAGCGTATGAACAGATCAGTCGATCAAAAACACTTATATATTGTTTAGTATTATTGTTCTGTACATTATAGTAATGGTGTTTCCACTTTCGACTGCATGTCGTTGAGAGAGAGAGAGAGAGAGAGAGAGAGAGAGAGAGAGAGAGAGAGAGAGAGAGAGAGAGAGAGAGAGAGAGAGAGAGAGAGAGAGAGAGAGAGAGAGAGAGAGAGAGAGAGAGAGAGATTATTAATTACTATCATTTACTTTAACTTCTCAGGCCACCAGGCCACGTGTTTTGTTATGCTTCGTAATAAAACAGATGCAAAATAGTGCATGGTTGTATGATAGAGTATTTTTTTCGCTCGTCCAGCTACAATGGGGCTACTAGAACAATGGTGGGTTGAGGGGCGAACGGAACAGACACAAAACGGAAGAAAGCTGAGTAGGCTCTAGTTTCTCGCTTTGTCCGCTCACTACTCATCTAATGTTCTTCAAGAAATAAGAAGCTCCATCCGATTGTACGAGGTCTTCTTGAACATTCAGTATTACTACGTATTTCTCATATTATGATCAAAGATTTTTTATTAACCATTAGTGAGTGTGGCATTGATGCCCTCTAGATGATTTGAAAATGTACAAAAATAATCTGCTAAAGGCATTTTATCTGTCGTATTTTTCTTCTAATATCGTTAGAGACTAGAATGAAAATGTGTTAACACAATGCAAACACGAACGGGAGCAGAACAATTATCAGACCTATTTTTTTTTCTCTTCGACCACTACTTGCCGTATCAGGTATAATATTATATTATAATTGATATAGACCTTCCGTTTTTATTTAAGGTATAGTTATTAACGTAATAGAATGTCATTGAATGTAAAAAAGTGTAAGGTAATGGACATATCATTAGGCCTGTTCGTAAACCCTGCTCGGTGTACACTTTCTGCACCCAATCGACCTTATGTACATGCGATATAAGGTCGATTGGGTGTAGAAAGTGTACACCGAGCAGGGTTTACGAACAGGCCTAATAAGTCTTTTGCCATCAAAATATGAATATTATATCAATAATGGTATCATTTCATATTGTGACAGCATTAAAGTATTGGGTGTTATGTTGACTTCTGACATGAGATGGAATTTGCAAACTGAAAATGTAAGATGCAAAGCTGCAAAATTGTTAGGTTTTCTCAAACGTAGTTTGTTTGGTAGCACCACAAAAGTTAAGCGTATAGCTTATTTAGCGCTGATAAGGTCAATAATAACATATGCAGCACCAGCATGGCACCCAACTACTTCCACTAATATGAAAAAATTCCAGAGTTTAGAAAAAAAGGCCTTGAAATTTGTTTATAAAAATAATATTCCTGACTGCAGAACAACAAATATAGTCCCTATTAAGGACCATTTTGAGGTTATGGACCTCAAATTCTTTCATAAGTGTCAAACTGGCCAAATTGATTTAAACTTCGCTAATTCTGTAGTCAATGGACGTCCCATTAGAGGGCAAGACGGGGCAGTTCGGCTCATTCCACCAAAGGCTCGAATTGATCGTTACAAAAATGGCTTTGTAATAAGATCTGTGGATGAGTGGAATCGGCTTCCGGGTCCTATCAAGAAATGTTCTGAAACACAGTTTCCTAGTATTTTAAAGAAACACTATATTTGTAAAAATAGTTTATGATTACACATTTATTTTGACACAAGCTTACAGCTAATGATTGTTTTTTTCAGTAGTTATATAAAGGATTGTAACCACTTTTTAGTGAACTAGTGCCATCGGTGCTTTGTTGCAATCCGCACCCTAATTTTTGTAATATATTTTGTATTTGTACTTTGGGTGAAATAAATAAATAAATAAATAAATAAATAAATAAATAAATAAATAAATAAATAAATAAATAAATAAATAAATAAATAAATAAATAAATAAATAAATAAATAAATAAATAAATAAATAAATAAATAAATAAATAAATAAATAAATAAATAAATAAATAAATAAATAGTTTACACAATGTTTTGTATTGTTGTACATTTCTATAAACTCGTAAAAATCTTGATTATTATTATAATTTTTTACAGTAGATCACAATTTTATTAAATATGTTGTATATATATTATTATTAATTAAATAAATAAATAACGTTCGTTCATTTGATACGCAATTCAAGTTCAAGTTGAGAGATAAATGTTCAACAGCACCAAAAGTAGAGTTCGTTGGATAATGACTATTTATGACTTGTGTACCAGAGGAAACTAGTGTAGTTAGGTCCTCCATAATATTGATTTTTTGATCAATAATTTCAAGAAGATATTCCTATGTCTTCATTTTTAAATAAAAAAAAAAATAATGTAAATATGTAGTACATATTAAAACCTAGATTATTATTATATGAAATTATGTTACTATATTATGCTTATTATATAACGTATGTATGATGTTTATTTTTCATTTTTTCTCCCATCATTACAAAAAAATACGTGTAATGAAATTTGTCCACAGATTGAATGCATTTTATTTTGTTCTATATTAATACTTATTATCAAAATTATCCCCGTTTTACATTAAAACTAAAGTTCTTTAGTTCTTTTAAAGTTCTTTGGACGGTATAATACGTAAAGATAATATATACATAGCGAAGATTTTTCATAAAATAAAAAAAAAAATATACAATCAAAATTATCGTTGAGTCAAAACACATGTATTATAATATAAGCATAAAATGTGTTGTTGGTTATGAATTTTTGATTGTTGTTATAGATGAATTGCTATTGTTTTTACTGTAATTAGAGATGTACAATAAATATATCAGAGAAGTTGTAAATTTACTTACGTGAATTACTTAGTATATTTTTAGTTTTAATGCTAGGAATTTTATTTTTTACGTTTGAAGTTTTTTTTTTCTCTCTCTCTCATAGCAGTGTAGCTCTTGTAGAGTTCAATGTAGAACCACACGTACTTTTGATGTGGCATGGAAGTTTCTTTCGTTTCGTTTCTTTTTTATTACTTTTTATTTCTTTACTTGTAAGGATTTTTATTCTTGATGTAGATTATGAATATATAAAATATTTATCATATATGAGAAAAAAATAAAAAAAAATAGTTTGAATGTAATATATATACCATTTGTGTATATTATGTAATATATGCATAATATATATACAGTATATAATTACATGTCATATACATTTATATATATGGTATACATGCATTGCTTGGTATTGAAATATTATATTATGTCAAGAAGCCTGTCAATTTTATCGTCATCTATTATTAGTACGTTAACCCAGTTTCTATTATATGGTAGTGGAAAACGATACATACTGCAGTAATAACTGATATACGTATGAAACCGCATGCAGTCAGTGACATGTTACATTGCTGCCACGGCGTTCACTATCATTGCATTGTATTACATGTGTCGTGTTTTGCTATCAAATGTTTATTATTATGCAGGTACTATCGGTTTTCTTCCTTTATCACCAAACCAGCATAATATAAAGATATAAATTATAACTTGCATGCTTCTTGATATTATTAATTTAATATTCCGTATTTAATGCAACATAATTATCTTTCGATAATTTATTTTTGTATTGCAAATTGATGTTGATATGTTGATGCAAATTGATACGTTGTATAATTTTTTTAATAACACAATGGAGTATCGACCTTAACTTTTTTTTATTGCAGAAATGGAGGGTGCAAAGTTATGCTACTCTGATTTTTTTTCAGATTTTTTAGAGCCTGGAAAGTATTTAAAAAAAATTATATTATAATTATAATTGTATTCTTTATAATCGGATTACCTAACCTGTAGTCTGTTTTTTGAATAAATATAATAAATAAATAAAAATAAATTATTGAAAGTTCTTTTTGTGACGTCACGAACCGCCGCTCCTTAAGAAAAAGATAGGACTTGCCGCCTCGTGACGTCACAAAAAGGACTTTCAATAATTTTTTAAAAATAATTCCCGTCTAAAAAATCTAATAATAAACAGGGTAGCACAACTTTGGACAGTCTATCCATTTCTGCAATAAAAAAAGTTGAGGTCGATACTCCATTTCAAGTGGTGTAATTAAAGGCTCAAACTTGGGGTAGACCAGGTCCTACGTTCTTCATAAACAAGTACACAGCCCCTGGGTTATGCATGCAGTTCAATATAATATAAACGAATAAAACAAATAACTGAAATTTTTCATGGTGGCCTGAAATTATATAGGAAGTTTGTCAGTTGCAGAAGAACGATTTGCAGGTGGCATGGTTCCGTTAAGGCAAGAAGACTTAGCTAGATTCGTATGCATACAGAAATTATATCTAAATACTAAATTTTATTAATTTCGAAATTTATTTTCTATGGTAGAATAACCAAACTTGTTTTTGATACAGCATTTTCCATGTAGTATAAGATAGTGTTCTCTGGTCTTTATATTCTCATGATTTTTTAGTACTAGCTGTCATAGTCAACTGTGTACAAACACCTTCAAAATATTATTATTTACCTAACTTGAAAGGAAGTATCATATTTCGAACATTGCAAATCTCACTGTGTGTTGTGAGTGTCTTTTTTGATTCATACATCATGTTTGCGGTGTTGTTTTAGTGCATTAATTGTGCACAGTTAATATTGCGTGTAGTAAGTTGTTGAAATTGCGCATGCATAAGGGAGATTGATTATTTGATATGTTGGAGCCCAAATTTTAGCCCTAAAATAAAAGTTTAGTACACATCGAATTTAACTTAATTGCATGCTGCAACCGATCATGCTCATCTCCTAACTTCATAAGTAAATTGGAAGGACATTAAGATATTAATTAACGAGCCATAGCCGCTATTTATAGTATAAGTTTTTGTTTGTTTAAAATTCATTGGGAGAATGAATACTACCGTTAAATGTTGTGCTAAGCAATCTTTCTCATTTGCCCCATGGGCTTTTATCTTCACTATTGACTAAGTATATTATGTAATATATTGTTTTACTGTATTGCCCATGAAAGATATAATGAATAGATAAATAAGTTCCTTGAAAATAGTTTATTATGACAAGTAAAATATTTGGATTTTTTTCATTTTGTATATAATTTAAAATAAATTCATTGTGATTTTTAATAAAATTTCTTAGCTCAATTTAATTCTTGTAGAAGTAAGTTTGTGAATGTTTACACAATTTTATAAGCTGATGACGTCACCATTCTTACTTTATTTAGGCTGTAGGTTTTAATAATTAACTTTGGAAAGACTGGCTGTCGTCTAATTTTCATCGAAAACAAAAACAAAACAAAAACGTAAATTATTAATGCAATAGAATGTAAGTGTAATTGTAATTTAATTTGCTTTTTACATTAATAAATGGAAAGTCTATACTTGTTATGAAAAATGTGCTCAGTATGGAAACAAAGGACATTTTCAAGTATGTACAGTATAGTAGACTACTTATTATGCTATTACTTTTTTTTTTAAATTCTTTATAGTTACTATTTATGTGTTGAATTATAAATATTTTTAATTGTTTGACAGCATTATGGTATAAAACTAAAAGGAATATTTATATTATGTTTTTTTGTGGATGTTATTTTTGATTATTGAAATATATGTTGACGTGAACCATGTTGTCCTGTACAACCAGTTGTTTGTAATAAAAAATAAAATAAAAAAATAAATAAAATAAAATATTATAGAAGCGAGCAAGTTCATATTAATTGGTTGAAAGATTAGCAAAGTTGTTGTAAGCTTGGAAAGTCAATCTGAGCTTGCTAATTGCATGCATGCATCATTCAGATCCACTAACAGCTTTCGTGAGCGTCCATAAATAAAAGGATTTATTGATAAATTTATTTATAATATACAATGGTACGTCTCTTTTACCACCCAACTGAGATTTATATCACATATACATGCAAGCTGTTTAAATGCATCTTCAATTATAATAGAAAAGAAAGAGACAAGTGCTACAATTTTTTTTGTTATCGTTTTACAAAAAATAAAATTTAATTAGTTTTTTATCACCCTTTGGCAATTAATTTTATTTATTGACATATAATGTTCGTAGTTATTTAATATACCATACACTGCATGTATTAACATTAACAAATTAAAATAATAAATGCAATCTACAAATTGTTTATTTGAAGCTTAAAATCATGTACTGTACGTCATGTACGTCTTACACGAGTCAAGACCCTCTCAATATCCCAGGCCTAAGACAAGCAGGTAGAATGGTCAAAACGGATTAAGATAGTAGTCCTATCTTTCCTATGTATAAGATGAAATTCAGATCAAGCGGTCTCTAATTTCATCAATTGAACCCTTATTTATATTATTTATACCAGCTTAATCGGCACATTCTCTTCTTTACAAACATATGAATTATATTCACACATTACAATTATTTCTTACCTAAATCTTGCTAAACAGTAGAGTTTTATAACATAGAAAATACCATAGAGAAAGAGTTATTTTTTGTGTCGGTTTCGTGGTAGGTTTTGATTACTGCAAATAATTTTAATTTGTAGATCCTTCATATATTTAGAAAGAGGAGAATGTGCTGATTCAACTGGTATAACTCAAATTAAGGGTTTCGTTGGTAAAATTAAAGACCGCTTGATCAGAAGATCACCGTCTTTTACATGGGAATGATACTGAAAATCCGTTTAAATTTCTTATCTCAGCCTACTAGTCTTCGTCTACCTGAGGCTTGGGTTTGGCCTGGGAATAGAGAAGGTCTTGCACGAGTGGAATGAAAATATTACCATAATTTTCAAATGAATATTAATGTGTGCAAGAGGTTAAGGATTATAATGTTAAAGGTAAGAAAAATAGGCTTAATAGATGGTATACCATTCTTAAAATTTCAGCAAACCTTCTGTCATGAAAATATTTTCTAGGAAAAAATAAATAAATAAATCAAAATCAGTTCAATTTTTATGATATTCAGCATTTAAGATTAGCATTGTTTTAAATTTTCAAATGTAGGCACCTTTTTTACACGAAAAACTTAATTACTAAAAATCTACACCGTTGTTGTTGTTATTTTTTTTTACATCTGCAAATTAATAATTATTTTTTCCATTATTTTATGGACTAAAAATATTTTCAGTTTACAATCGGAAAATATTGAGCAATGGCCGCCGCCACGGTGGCATCTATCCTTAAAGTATCTGTAAATTAAGATTATTAAGGTTCACCTCAGAGTCAAAAGTAATAGTCATCGTGCAACAATTAATAAATTATTTAAATTTTATTATACATAGATAATAAAATTAAAGCTAGCTGGGAAATCATTAAAAATGATTGTAATATGTCAAAAATAAAAAAAACTAGTTGCATTTCGGAAATTAAAATTGATGGGACCATAATTACCTCCCCAATGGCTATTAGTAACTCATTTAATAATTCTTTTGTTACAACAGTTGAAAACTTAATAAAAGAAAATTTTCCAAATAAAAAAAATTACAATAATGTTGACCAAGTAGAATGTAATATTAAATTTGAATTTCAACACATTGATTATTTAAAATTAATTAAACATATTAACAATCTTCCAAATAAAAATGCTGCTGGTCCTGATGAGGTTCCATACACTGTCGTAAAATATTGTAAAAACCTTCTTGCAGTACCACTAACATCACTTATTAATGAATCAATTACAGAAGGTATTTTTCCCGCAATTTTAAAATTGTCCCGTGTCCTCCCTTTTTTAAAAGAGGGTGATAAATTAATGCTTGGTAATTATAGGGGCATATCAAACTCTTCTGTGTTTTCTAAATTGTTTGAGGGCATACTAGATGAACAATTAACTAACTATAGAGTGGATAATAATATGATATCTGAATCCGAACACGGATTTATAAAAAATAGATCCACAACAACTGCAGCGTTTGATCTTTTAAACGCTGTATATTCTGCCTTGGATCATAAAAAATATTGTATTGTTATCTACTTTGACCTTTCTAAGGCGTTTGACGTATTAAATAAAAATATTGTTACTGGAAACCTCAAAAGCCTTGGTTGTAATGAAAATAGCGTAAATCTTATTGATTCCTATCTGTCAGACCGGCGTCAGTATGTCCAAATAAATAATGTAACAGAGGGTAAAATGTCTAATGTTAAATCCAGCACCCTTCCATTGTCTGTAGGGGTGCCACAAGGGGGAAAAATTTCACCCACATTGTTTGCAATTGGGACAAATGACTTGCCTAAATATGTTACTGACGCAAAAATAGTGAAATATGCAGATGATACAACCGCTATTATCATAGCTGATACAGAGAGTGAACTAATAAGAAAAGCAAACCAAACCTTGTTAGATATGGAAAAATGGTGCTCAAATAACGAGTTAATATTAAATGATAAGAAAACAGTTTTCATGCAGTTTCATACAAACAGAAATATTCCAGATCATAGTTATCATATTAGAATTAAAAATAAAACTATAAAAAGAGTAGAGCACACAAAATTTTTAGGTTTTAATTTGCATGAAAGTTTGGATTGGAAAACTCATGTTGAAGCTATAGTAAAAAAAATAAACTCAGGGAATTTTGTTTTATATTCAATAAGGGACCATGTGTCTCTAGAAGCATTGTTTTCAATCTATTATGCGTATGTGTATTCACACCTATCATACGGCTTAATATTTTACGGTTCAAATGGACAAGCTATTAACAGATTATTTGTGGCCCAGAAACGTGCTCTTAGAACAATGTTAAGGTTCAAAAAAGGAGAATCTTGTGTGTCACATTTTAAAAAAAATAACATGCTTACATTACCCTGTATGTATATATTAAGTTGTGCATTATTTAAAAGACAACATCCTGAATTGTATGAGTATAAAAAAACATGCTTATAAAACAAGAAATAAGGAGAAAACTGTTATAATGAACCATAAGTCGGCTCTTTTAGAAAAAAGCCCACTGTATCAATCAGGGAAAATTTATGACTATTTGCCAGCATGTATTAGAAATATAGAGAGTGACAGTATGTTTAAAGCCAAGCTTAAATGTGTACTCATAAAGAAAGAATTTTACTCCATTAAAATGTTTTTTTCTAATAAACTCTCTGAACTTTGCCTCAGTGAAACTTAATTGTTAGTATGTACTATTTGATTGTAATTTTATGCAGAAAATTGAAGTGTGTTTTTATGTGTAAATGTTTTTTATTGACTTATTGTAAATATTAATGTATATGACGTGATCAATGTTGACTTGTACAACCAGTAATCGAAATAAAATTATTATTATTATTATTATTATTATTAATGACAATGGATTATACTTCTGTAAGTAGAATTGCAATCAAGTTAACGTCAGGGTTTTCTCAGAGATATAAACAAGTCTCTCTCTTTCTCTGAAGTGGGGCAGTCTGAAGTATCACTGACTGCAGAGATGTTTTTATTGAAAAATTAACTTCATGAATATATGATTGTATTTATAGATATACTGTTAAGATTAAATAATTGTATGATGCACTGTACGTTTCATTACCATTATTATATTAAATTTGCTATGAATAAAATTAAAGCATCAAATTTTTTTCTTCTAAATATCATGTTTAAATTTATTGAAATGAATCAAGTAATAACAATTACATTATCATGAATAATTTAGTACTCCCGTTAGCTATTTTAATATAATAACGTTTTGTTTAGTGTTAAGAATAAAAAGGTAAAAAGGGAGGAAATCTTTTCGGCAATACTATACATATATAATATAATATTATAATATAATATATATATATTTTAAAGGAGGTCATTGTAACCCTCATGACATGAAGAAAGTCAAGGTACCTTGTAATAAGGAAGTTCCCGCCTGCCCACCCGCTAGCCCGCATGTATACAAGCTCGTACATATAATACGTATTATGCTCGTTTCCCACCCAGCACCCCAGCAGCCACCCTCGCGGCAACAACATGGCCCGCCCTTCTCTTCCACCTCGCATTCATACCGTCCATACTCATAAATGAAAACACATAGAAGCTGGCAAGATCGGCAGACAGTACGTCCCCAAGCACACATTGTGCAATGTGTACACCGCGGTCGAACGGTCGGGGAAGTTCTAGGCGGTCACACCGAGACTACCACTCAAGTTTATATGACATCACAAAATCACGTTGCATGACAACTATCTCGTTTTAATTGTTGTCATTTACAGGCAAACAAAACCCTTAATACTTGGATTAAACAGATGAACGAACCTTTCTGGATCATCTCCACCTATATTCTATTAATTAGTGCCATGAATAAATAATACAATATATATATAATATATAATTGTACATAGTAAAGTAAAGTTATATATATATATATATATATATATATATATATATATATATATATATATATATATATATATATATATATATATATATATATAACTTTACTTTACTATGTACAATTATATATAATACAACAATAATAACCTCCAAGGAAGTTAATTAGATTTAAATTATTAATCTGTTGGGGTAACAATGCTACTTTCTTAAATTAATTGGTTTAATCAATAACTCGCAACTAATACTGTTATAATTATATGCTGTTGATATATAATATTGTGTACAGCTTTTTCATTAAAACATGACAGAGCTATTGTTTTCCTTTAATGAAGATGAAATTAAATTATTTTCTACTTTGAAAGAAGCTAGAATGACATCCAAAAACACAAATTTAACAAAAAGAAATATAATTATTTTAAAAGAGTGTTATTACGTGAAAAAAATACATTAAGCAAACATAGTAAACATACTTGTTCTGTTGTGTATGTAATTTTTATATTTTTACTAAAACATTTCCGTACGACACTTGCATTGCCGGCGCTAGCTGTTCGAAGCCTTCCTACAAGTGGTTGTGTGCTATTTAATAAATATAGAAGCTATTGTGTTACAAACATAGCTTGCTATAGAGCTCATTTTCATGTGCGAGAGAAATAGAAAATAATGAAAGTATTAACAATTATCATGTTTATTTCGTCTCTTGTAAACGTATTTTGGGGTAGATGAGTCTATAGAGTTAATTACAGCATTACAACACATTCCACGTGGTGTTTGTTAGAGCAGCAGAATCAGTGCCTGCTTAATACTGACTGTCTTTAATTCTGGCTTGTGCTTTGATGCTTGTGCGCCGCCGTCCAATCCAGCAGCCTCCTCTCGGATTTTGGCCCGAGCCTGACACTCTCAATCCAGCCAATAACTCACGACTGTGTGAAGCACCACTGGAGGCGGCTGCTGCTGATATGCGACTTGCTTTCTGCCACATACTACATACAGTGCCTGGGTCTACCTACCTGCGCCGCCGGCCTGTCCTGGCGGTAACCTAGGTGATGACTTTTGAGGTAGAAGATATACAGAGATGCTGGATAACTAGCGAAGCATGCGATTCTGCTCAATGCTTTTCTCTTAATTCGTTGTATTCATTGATGTTTCTCGATTTTCTCTAATTTTCTCCCTTTCCTCTCTTTTTAGTATAATATAATTATCTTACTATTTCTCTCTGATCTCTCCTCTATCTCTATATCTTTCCAGTTTCTGACTCTGATTAAAACGGTAACACTTTTAGGAAACATGATATTCCAGATAACAGCCAAGTAGAACGTGCCTGTATGGGCACTGTATCTGTCCGGCAGTCTCCACCGTGCACGATTATCACGAGGCGTCCCACCATCTCGCTCAACGTATATATATAACGGATGACCTGCAGCGTGCATTGCTGTGTGCATCTCTTAAATCAATCTCATTCTACATACATGTCACTTACTCCCAAGAGCAGATGTTAATGTCACTGAGCTAACAAGGTCGTAATAAGATTTCATGCATGCGCTTTCATTTGTCACATTTTGACGCGATATCTCACTATTATTGTTGACTTGTGACCATTTCAATTTATTTGCTACTTGTTCATGTAATAATACTACACAAATTTGTCAACGTAGCAAACGTTCCTTGAATAATGGCATACTGCTGCTGTTTTATATTTGTTTACAATAATTTTAAATTTTATTTCTCTGCCATAGGCTCCCTTTTATTTTACTATTTCTTATTCCTATTCCTTATGTTTATATATATATACAGTATATATATATATATATATATATATATATATATATATATATATATATATATATATATATATATATATATATATATATATATATAAGCAAGTTTGCACCATGTATATAGAAACAAAATACTCAAATGAGAAGCAAGAAAAAATAAATGGGGTCACTGCACTCCGTCGATTGTATATATTAATAATTATCCGTCATACAGCCGAGAATCAGTGTGAAATACAAATAATTATAGACTTACATTAATGGAATGTACAACGTAAACATGCACTACACTAGTGCCCTAAACACGTCTCATTTTTAATTTATACATTAAAATATTATTAGAGACAGGTTGCGAAAGCATGTGGCTTACAAATTTCCATGCAAACCTCGGTTATAAACATTACAAAGTCTCAAAAGGATTGCTTTTGCATAGTTATTTCCATATGACAGCAATATTAAAATTATTGGTCAGATTTAAATACGTAATCAGGCGATATAGCATTGTTCTTTCAGTTTCCCCAACTTAATCTCTTCACAAACGTTGTGAGGGAGTTTCATGTTTTATATTTATTTAGCTTTTAATTTTTCATTGCAATGTTAAATTTAGCAATTGAAAAAGTATCATCCTGATAAATTTTTAATAAATATATATTATTAAATTTCTGCTGTTTTGTAACTTATTTCTTTGTTAAATAAAATAAAGGAAATTGAACAAGTTTTGCTGTGTAAATATTTGACAGACGTAGTATTCAAGTGAAAAGTTCTCACTCCTATTTTACACTGCATGCAAGCGCTGTTGAAATATTCATTTCACTCCCCACCTCACGGAATTTTCCAGGCTCAATTTATTCTAGGCAGAAAGCACACCCAGTGTATGAAAAAAAAAGAGGTGAGAGAGGTCCTTTTCTTCTAAGGAGTGATAACGTCATGAAGACTTGCTTTTCAAAGACACTATCTCGCGTGTATTGAAGGTGGCCCATAGCAGAAACACCTGTAATCTCCAGTATACAATTAAAAATTACTGTGCCTTTAATAAACCATTAAAAATTAAGACAAAATAAAATATTATAAAACCGGGACATGCAAAAACAGTTGGGACAGCTAACAGAAATAATTGCCTTGCTTGTTTTGCATATTTTCACGTGAAAAATAATAAATAATAATACATGGTCTAATTGTAAAAATATTTTGAAATTTGATTTATGTCATCACCACACAGTTTGACTTCTTTATTACAAGTATCGAATATAATAGTTTTTAATTAAAATGGAGTGTCATTGCAAGCTATAGGAACCTATTATTTAATAAATAATGATCAGTTGATACAATGAAAAAGTAGTAAAATAATGCAAGTCAGTTATGAGGAAGATGAATTAATTAAATTAATTACAAAATATTTATAATTACTATTAATACACAATATCATTAGGCTGAATGTTTGCAATATAGTTCGGGGACTACATGCCAGCTATATAACCACAACAAATATCATATTATATATTACGGGTAAAATAAACTGTTTCAAAACACACGTATAAATGTTTATACCTGCATTGTTTTAACGTTAAACATTTACGCAAAATGAGGATTATTTAATTGACGGTGTTAATCTTTCAAATATCGTAAAATGAAATGTCACATTATGCCATAAAATGTATTGAAATAATCATAAAAGTTAAGTAAAATAATGAAAAGTTTGCAGTTTGACGTATTATCGACTTACTAGCAAACAGCTGACGTGTTGTTGATGACATTGACGTCAGACAACAAGCAAATAGGGCAGGTGGAACTAACTAACTTGCCATTGGGCGTAATATAAACTAAAACTAATACGTATTTAAAGAAGTCATGCGGGTACGTTTATCATTCTTTTAATTTTTTTTAAATAAAATATAAAGAATGCTTCATATAGATTAAAACGAGTTGTTAAATACTACCCGTATAAATATTTCAATAGTTGATTCCTTAATTATTATAATAGTTAGTTACTATGACTTATTTTATCATCACATTTTTTTTTAAATATATTTTCCTGATGTACATTTATATTGATTTATACCGTATGAATTAAGGTTAACGGTAAAAGATTTCCGTTGTGATTTAAATGCCGCGAATGAGCTTATGTTATACAAACAATTTTGCTACTGACATTATGAATTTGCCAATGAAGTTTATGTTTTGCTTGGTATGTATTATTGTCTTATATTTGTAAAAGCTTCATAATTTTGCAAATTTATTTTAGTTAATTTAAGAATGTAAAAGGTAATAATACTATTAATTGCTTGTTTTGAACCATTAAATATTTTTTAATGATATTATTTATAATTAATATTTAATACGGTAGCTCTATCTGATATCATATTGTAGGTAGAGAGGAGAAAAAATAACTTTTATATAAAATATGCTGTGATTAATTTTTGCTTTAAAACTGTGTATAGGTTTGTTGGTAATAATATTTCCTGTTTGGTACGTAAAATAATTAAAGAGAGCAGACGTATTTAGCTTTAGTAATTATATTACCTGATATTTTGTCTCAAATAAACATTTTCCATCATTTCTTCATTTGCAATTAAAATATCAAATTTAGCACATAATATAATAGAGCGAAGCACTTGGTAGCAGCAAGCAGCAACGTGGGTGCAGTATTGCATCGTGCGCAAGGCGAGGGTACTTTTTAGCACCCAATTGAATGATAGTGTACACCTGCAGCGTCTGCGCATAACTTAAATCTAGGGAGATAGAATGTAGTCGCAGGGTAAGTAACATGCACATGCAGGCAGGTATATAGATCGCGCCTCAGTTGCAACAATCACGGTGGACGTGGTGGACGGAGGAGGCCGAGCGCCTACCACCAACCTTTCCTTGCTATTACTTAAGTGATATCATAATAACAACATTTGCGTATATTGCAGGTTTGGACCGAGGCAAGTGGCAGTGATAACTGCAGTGGCCACTTGCAGCACGGTACTTGACGTGGCGTTGGAGTGTAGCGCGAACCGCCGCCACTGCGGCGTGGTTCACACTGGTCTACCATGAGGAGTCGGCAACCACGTCCCTGGCGAGCCCATGCAGCCGCAGCAGCAGCCACCTCAGCCGCCGCAGCAGCAGCAGCCACCCATGGAGCCGCCTTCGATAGTCACCTTATCGTCGCACGAGTCACCTGCCATGCGAACACTTTACTTCACCATTGCCGGGAGGCACGAAATGGCGAGCTTCCCTGCAGACATCTCCACCAACGAGCTTCGCGGTAAGAATACTATTAATAGCATTGCTTGTTTATATTCATGAGACACAATTCATGCAATTCAGCATAAAACATATTCTCACTAAAATTTCAAACACAAGCTTACTACTTCTATAATTATAATAACAATAAATATTTTCAACGATTATCAATATTTAACAATATCAAAGCTACATGCAAACTCAATTTAAACTTTTGAGTATACAGTATATGGTAGAATACAATAACATTATTCTCTTATTTTCCGTGATAATGATAGAAAAATTAAATTAGCTTCATGCAATTCATTTTTATGCAGTATATTTCACAGATAATTGTGTCATTTCTATAGAATAAAAAAAAGCATTAATTGCGCGTAGTTATGGAATATTGTTTTTGCATATTTTATAGTAGTTACAGCATTACTTGTTTTTATTGAGTGGTGTTTGTACTGCACAAAACACCTTCAGGTAAGCAGAACAAGTTCAGATTGCTACCACATTAAAACAATGAAAACTTGTGTAGTATACATCTATACATGCTTTGTGGTATGCAACATGATCTACAATCTTATAAATATTTTACTTGCATACAGTGCGTTAATAGTTTAATGCAGTGTGTATCTTATATACAGTATGAAATGCAATTTTTAGGATGAACAATATTTAAGGCATGTTTAAGACTTGTTGCACACCCAAATGACGTGATGACTAGAAGGACTCCAATCACTTTAGTTTTTTTACCGTGAGCCCTCCCTTTGTTAGAATTTCGTCCATTAAGGAGTCACCATAACACGTACAATGTCTGTCATTATGGACATTAAGTGAAGACGTTACATAAACGAGATAAAAATGTGATTAAATGTAATATGCAGTGTAAAACGGTTGCAAACAGACTTTATGATGTACTCAGCTGTTCATTTTTTTATTTTAGCTCTGATTGTGATTTTTTATCCCGATAACTACGCAACACACTTTAATACTTCAGACAAGGAATACACATAAATGAGCTTCCTTTAATATCTGCAGTTGTAATATACCTACATCCATTCTCCTTATATTAAATTTTCTGAAAAATAGTATACAATCAAATTATATAATATTGTAAGACGATAAAAAATATAAAAATTATTACTAGGTGTAATTTTAGAGAAATTTTAGATAGCCTGTAATATAAAATAAAACCCCGCATGATTTTAATAGTATGAGTTCACATCTTCACATAATATATTATAGTATATATACACAGTGTATATTAATAAGGGTTGAAATAGCAATATGACAGTATTTCGTGTTTCCTGACCCTAAGTGTATTTAGTTACAAATTATTATGGCTTGAGCTTAATATACTATATGTATACATATACATTATATACTATATGTATTTCTCTTCATTTCATTTCTGTGCTAAAATAAATAATAAACACTGGTATATCAGGCAAGCTGGCGTGCAAAACGAAATGTGTTTATTCTATAAGTTAACATTATTAGTATATTAAAATAATAAACATTATGTTCCAGTATAGTTTTGGTTCCTTGCATATTATACTTTAGTTTATTCCTCCAAAAAATTTACAATCCAGTTTAATTATATTAAAATATTTCTGTTATTTAAAAATATAAATAAACATAATGCTTCTAAATAAACACTTCTATTTACATTAATTATATTATATTTAAAGCATGAACTTAAAAATATAATAACTTTAAGAAGTTTAAAGAAAATTGAAACTGAAGTTCTTGGTTAAATCTTAATTGTAAGATTTGTCATAACATAATACGATTAACGACAAAAACATATCTTTTTTTTTATATTATTGAATATCCCCATTATTATTGCAACTATATATCAGTCCATACCTATGGAAATAAGATACGGTGGTCCTGTCAACAATAAGAAAAATTCATGTGATATTACAAATGATTGCCAACTCTAACGGGCAACTTTTTTCCGCTTGCCTCTTTTTCTGATCGAGTTAAACATGAAACTTGAATAAGCTTGATACCATGCAATATTTTATTAATAATTGAATAATAGTGCTGCTTTAAAAAAGAAATATGATTTATATTTTTTTCTTTTTTTTCTATTGAAATATGTTTTATATATTTTCAAGTTTCAATAAATAAAATCAAATCTCTTTTTTTTTCTATCCCTACTTTTTATGTTTTTAATTTAAAATAATTCTTTACTTTCCTCCATAATTTTATTGAAATATACCATATGAAATTAATATATGAACATATTAATAATAAGAAAATAAAACAACAACAATAATTCAGAATTTAATTAAAATATATAAAATGTAATGTAATATTTACTGAAATACACAAAGGAAATACAATTTAAACAACCATTTACAATAAAAAGGTAAATTATATTGAAGTCAAGCTTTGAGAGAACACACGTTCTTCGAATCCCTTGACATAGGATATTTTAGCATAGATGTTTTGCTCATGTATAATTGATGCTAGGCGAAGGAAAATATATATTAAATTCTTCGATTTCATAATGGTGCACAATGGTTACATAATATTCTAATACCGAAGAAAAAAAAAAAAAAAAAAAAAAACTAAAAACTAAAAATTCTCATTAAAAACTTAGTATAATTCCTTTTTACTTTCCTAGTTCATTATTTCCAGAAATTTACTTTGTTTTGCTTATTGAATTCAACTACTGAAAATTACAGTTTTTGGACATGTTACATGGTTTAACACATCATAAGACATTATGAGATAAATTCCACTTAAGTTTCTGAATTAAATTAATTCCGAACAATAAAAATACCTTATACACACAAATATATTTTTAAGCTTGCATACATTATTTTACAAATGGCAAATGGTAAAAAAAATTATATGAAATTGCAGATTTTAATTGTTTGTAATTTAAATAGACAATAATGGTCGCATTTTTTTATTTCATAATTAGAAAATATACATTAAATTAAGCTTTCCTGAATTTTTTCAGATTTTTTGGAGTGCGGGAACTAATTTTAAAAAAATATTTAAAAGTCTGAATTTGGGTGGTACAACTGATGGGACAACCGTGACGTCATCGACAGCCAATCACAGCAGCCGTGACATCATCAACAGCCAATCACAGCACGACAAATGACGTCACGGTTGTCCCATCAGGTGTACCACCCAAATTCAGGTATTTTAAATATTTTTTTAAAATTAGTTCCCGCACTCCAAAAAATCCGAAAAAATTCAGAAAAGCATAATTTTAGGTATAGTTTCTAATTATGAAATAAAAAAATGCAACCATTATTGTCTATTAAACAACTCAAAGGATGGAGACAGTTTGAGTTTGTTACAAGTCGCCTGCACTCTTGGTGTGTACAGTACACAAACTAAGGGACATTTTTGGTACAACATTCAATGGAGGCTTCAAGTCAGCTGATTTTGTGGTGTTCCTACCGTCCTATCCAAACCTATGTAAAAAAAAATAAAAAAAAAATAAAATAAAAAAAAAGCGAAATTGCTTTTTTGATATTAAAGAATTTTTTTAGAGGAAAATAAGTTATTGATTCATTTTCAGAAGAAAATTTTCTGAAAATTTAAATTTTCATTTAAATGGGAGGGTAGGAGATTGTTTCAAATTAATAGCTATAATAGTTACTGAGAAAAAAAAAAACAAAAAAAAACAAATTTTCTAACATGGTGGCGAATTTTCTCGCCGGGGAACACTTGAAGTCTCTATCGAGAACAGCGCGTTGTCGAAGACTTCGTTTTGACACTTGCAAATTTTTCGTGCCCAATTTTTTGGTGCATTGATAGAATAAATTGAACAACTTTTTCTTCAAAACAATGTCACTTTCCGCGACTCGTTTTAAATAAAGGCATCTTTATAAATCACAATCAGCTGTATATTCATTTTTGTGGTATTCAATATTATTAGTTTTACAATGTTTTTTTTTTTTTTTTACCTTTTTTTTCAATGTACTCGAATGACTGTATTATTGGTCAGGGACCATAATGGGCTTTGTGTATTGGCCTGATTAGTGTTAAGTACAGTATAAACAGTGTACACTGAAAATATGTTGTGTTGAAGAAAACCATTATTAGTATATAACAGGGTGAACAAATTTTATCTACACTGTATGAGTATTAAATTTTAGTTTTTTGTCAAGTATTACACCAAGGTCATTAACCTCATTTACTCTGGTATATTGTCATTTATTGAATATAGATAATTTATATTGTTCTTTGTCTTGTTATTAAAAGTAGTTACGACACATTTAGATACACTTAATGAAATTTTCCAATCTGTTTATTCAAAAAAACTATCAAGATCTGCTTAAAATAACTTGCAGTCGTCATTTGTACGCATGATATGACATAATTTCATAACATCAGTATACAAAGAAACACTTTAATACCAAAGGAATTTTCAATATGTACAATATTGAAATAAAAATAGATTTCACATAATTTTTTTACACCTTAAACATGAACGTAATTTACAACGCCTTGCAGAATGTAGTCCATGCACGTGGGAAGAAAACTAATATTGATGGTTACGAAACTTACGCCTCAGATGAAAGAACATCAGATTGAAGCTTATTCTGTTGACAGACTCTTGTTACATTGTGATTTAGTAATTCAAATAGATTACACAGAAGTAAAGAAGATTACATTATATATGTATATACAAAAATATAAGAAATTGAAAAAAAAAAATACACTCATGTTTCATTGGGATTTCTAATTGAAATGAAAAACAGATTATAAAGAACTACGCAGAAGATTTGATTTAAAATGTCATCTTTTAATACAAGAAATTAAGGATTACAAGAAATGGAGTGTTTGGTTTCTGTACTATAGTTTATGTTTTCATCTGCTAGTATGCGCCTCGTGACAGTTCTGAAAGATCCCCGACTGAATTGCTTATTCTGAAACAAAAAAAGTTATGCATTTTTTTTAAAGAATTTTTGTTGAAATTAAAATAATTGTTATTGTTGCTAATAATTTAAATATCCAATTCATTTTAATACACCACTCATGACGTCTCCATATATAGAGAGGTGAACAATTAAGCAGGACGTTCTGGCAAGGCGTTAAAAAAAATCATAAGAACTGAAAATTGTAGGACACTAACAACTCTAGCATCTTTTATATCTTTTATTTAAGAGTTGTGACATTTATGGTATGCACTTTAAACGTAAAATGATTACGTCATAAAATGAAAAGTATTAAATTACCATCTCAGTGACCATTTTATGGTAGCCGGTCACATGGCATTAAAATGTTCATTAAAATTTTATTTTTCACAAGAATTATATATAAATTATATTTAAATCAATGTTTAAAAATAGAAAACATATTTTGAGACATTATAATTATGATGCTACATTCATATTATATTCCAGCAAGTTTTGGAACCCAATTTATATATATTATATAAATATATTAAATTCACCCTTCTTAATCGTGTTAAAATTCAAAATAATTATGTTTTATCCTTGAAAATTTAATATTAATTTATTTTGTGCACGCAGATTGTAAAGTTAGACACTTAAGTGCTGAAATCGACAATAAACAATAATTTATTTAACTACACACATATTTTTAATTCGGAGCAAGAAATTATTGATATGACATGCCACAATTATGAATATGAAACTATAAAACTGTCATCAACACATGCTTTAATTAATTATACATATAATATTATGTGTGTGTACACATACACATGACTGCATTCTGCAAGTCTATATAGATGTTGATCTGGATAGACTTGCAGAACTCTCAATGCAAATTGATTACACAAGCTTGACACAGAAAACAAAATATGTGACATGGAAAAGAGGAAAAGAAGACGGGAAAGAAAAAAAATCACAACAAATTATATATTTTATATAAAGTACTTTACATCAATTTTTCATCAAATTGAAAGAACTTTATATTCAAAAGGATTATTTAATCACATTCATTGAAATATTAAAAAAAAAAAAAAAAACATTTAATATTTTTTACGATTTATTCTACTTTGTATATTATTAAAAACAACAATGTTGAAAATTATTTATAAATATGATACGTATTGACAAATGTATAGATATAACAAACCGCAAGCAAAATATTGATTACAGTAAAACCATATTATCAATGGATACCTCATATCTTCCGTCTTATACAAAAGAAAACATTCGTTGACATTTTTGCATGATTTTTCAACTTATTATTATGACGCATTAGGACGTGCATGATTGTTGGTGACGCCTAACATCTTGAGTATGCATTTTGTTTCTCCACGCTAGCTGCCACGCAGGAAGGAGTATGGGAGAGGGAGAGAATTGCTCTTCCATCCTCGCTCCTTTTTGCCATTACAAAAAGTCTAGTTACAACTGCAGTAGCCTGTCGGCCGGCCGGTACGTAGCTCTAGACTCATGCCATGTAGACGACGTAGATCGTATGGCAAAGCAAGCGAGTACGTCACTTCCTGCTGGCTGCTGTGGTCTATTTCCGTGTCGAGTGCCTCTGAAAGGGTTACGGCAGCCACGAGAAAAACCTTTAGTCTATATTTTCACAGCAGGGATTGGTAGAAAAGAGACTGGAAGAGAATAAAGAGAAAAAGAGCGAGCGTAAAGATTTTTCTCTAAGGCGTATTTGTTTTAAATTGATCTGGGAGCCTCGTAGCTCAGATCGGAATTAGTTGTTGGTTGGAAGAATTAAATGAGAAATAACGTGTATGTTTGGGGTGGGGAAGGGGTAAATATATATATAATGTATATATTTATAATTATATAAGATTTATAATTAAAGAAAAAGTACAACATAAGTCCATGCATGTAAATCATCCTCTTACAAATAATAATAATTTGTTAATTTCATATTATCATCTTCTACCTATAAAAACCAAAAACAACTATTAAAAGATCACTGCATGACATTATAAATCAATACATAGTACCGGTACATACGCCACATACATCTAGGATATGATTTTTTACATGCAAATTTCAATACAGCTGCTACAACCTATTCAAATATAAAGTAAGAAAATTGGGAACTAAAAATGTGAAAGTTAAAATAATAATTATGTTATGAAATAAATCTTGGTAAGTGATTAAATAATTTGAGTTTTGTTCTCTAGATACAGTCTGAAAAAACAGATTCAGAATAGGTTTTGTTTCAAATTTACAGAATTGATTTGTTTATGGCTCAGAATATAACATTATCTCTACTGAAATATAATTTGCCTTTACACAAATCGCTTAGCTCCATAAACTAGGCAATTTGCCTTACAGATACGTTCAAGCAGTTGCATAGCGTCAGCAGTCGAGTTTTCTAGGGCAAAAATGTAACATGATTTTTCTAATAAAAGCCTTTTTGTGTTAATTGAATTGTTGCTGGTCCCTAACTTGTCTAAAGGTGCACTTTGCTGTAGGTAGTTTCTCGTGAGAAATTATTCACAGTTTTATTTATTTTACTTACATCATATTTGTTTTGACGAAGCAGTAATTTCTGATTTATTTGTTGGGGTGGCTGTTCACTTTGTGCTTAGGTTCTGCCTTTTGCAGTCCACCCATTGAGCTTACAGGTATTTTATTGTAATATGCTGTATATATGTTGTCATTTAGCTCAATAAACATTTATTATTATTATTATTATTATTATTATTATTATTATTATTATTATTATTATTATTTTTTTTTTTTTTTTTTTTTTTTTTTTTTTTTTTTTTTTTTTTTTTTTTTTGAGACACCACTAGATTGCCCTGGTCATAGGACAGACCCAGCTGTGCCTCGTTTTTTCCCCAACAATGCCCCTTTGGAGTGCCAGACTTTCGGCCACGGTGTTACCCAGCCTCCACGGAATCACACCCGTAGGACCCGGGTCTATTACCCCGAGCATGACGTACGAATAGTGTCACCGCAGTGACCATCAGCCCCACCGCGACCGAGCTTTGCACCCTCTCCCCCGACCCACAATCCCCGTCCGCGAGCGCCGTTCACTGTTGTGTTCGGATATTAGCTTTGCTTCACCCACCCGTTTGGAGAGCCTCACCTTCAGACCGCTGCCTCACCGAAAATATCCATGAGGAGCGTTCGTCATACAAGTGTCAGACCTAGGGGACTACTTCCTGACTGCACGGGCCACTACGATATATTGGCACCACATCTCCCTGAGCCGGCCGGCTGGTCACCATACACGAAACATAGTTCCCCCCACACAGTGAATACACCACATAGCGCTCGCGCCCACCCCCCACCCACAAAAAACCCATCCTACGCTGACACGGCTGCTCCTGACTTGCGTCAAGTAAGCCACCGTTCCGTCAGCCTGCAACTCCCACTCTGCAGGTTTCTGGTGCACCAATAACCATCGACCCACAGAGTGGAGCACCCACCTCCACCAAAACCACCCTGATGGTAAGGTGGCCGATCCCGTGGACCTCCCCGCCACTAGGTGCAGCCGGCAAACTGATCACGCCGGCCATCCGGGGACTCCTTCACGCAACCTCCGACATTTGCGCTAGGGACCGTTGCATTTATCCTCCCATAGTCTGCTGTTAAACTATAAGAGTCCCCAGCATTGCCGAGATTTTGCTGCCTAGTTACTCTGAGCTCCGCGGCAGCAGGGAGAGCTCAGGCTCCATAACCGGTTAGTGGCTATGGACTGAGGGCTGTAATTAAACAACCCCCAGGTGGAGCCCCAAGGGCGCGGTCCCACGCGTCGCGAACTGAACTTTCCCCACACAATGTTTAGCATGAGTCAAGAACAGTTGGGTGCCCTTTATTATTATTATTTATTATTTATATAATATATAATATTATATTATATATTATATAATAATATATAAATTATTTATAAATAAATAAATAAATAATTATAAATAAATTTATTTATTTATTTATTTATTTATTATAAATAAATTATTTTATTATATTTATTTATTTATTATTATTTATTATTATTATTATTATTATTATTATTATTATTATTATTATTATTATTATTATTATTATTATTATTATACAATAATTAATAATTATCATTGACTAAGCGTTCTCAAAAAAAAAAAACAAAAAAAAAAACAAACTTCTGCTGGAAATTGAAAATACTGATTTTTTTTATCCTATTCTTGGTTCTCCTACCCTTAAAAATATTTTAACAGTTTTATAATTAACAAACATACCATAATTCATAATTGTGCCTTTATAGTTTATTGAATTATTATTTATTTTGCTTAAAGATAGTATATATAGTATATAAGAAGTAAAGAAAGTAAAATACACAAAACTGCAATTAGAAATCACCTGAATTAACCCATTTATTTTAATTTGAATTATATTTATATTAGTAAATAAACGTATTTACTAAGATCATGAGATACCAATCAGCCTCCCTAACTTCGTTAACATGACGTTGTAAGTCATCATGAGCTAATACTAAAATCTCAGCAACTCTCATTTCGTTAACATGGCGTTGTAAGTCGGTGTTTAATCCTCATAAGAATAATTATATATAAAGTTACGCGTTGTCTACTGATATATGCATTAAACACAAACATGTGAACGTAGTGTAGATTTATGCATAGTGGCCACTATTGCTGCCTTATATCTATAAAATCTTCTGTACCAGTATATAAGAAATTACTATTTTTTCTCATGGTTAAAATTAAATTAATAATTATCATAATTCATGAATTAAATACAGTATATTTTTTAAAATCAAAAGCTGCTGCATACAGCAGATTAATTATTTTAGTTTTTGTAATACTATATAAATATAGAAAATTAGTAAACAAACAAACAAAAAACTTTTTTGTGAATAGTATAGTTAACTTAACTAATTTAATAAATATTAACTCAATAAAAATATTAGTCTTAAATAAAGTTGCAGAGTTCAAACTATACCTTTGCAGCCTTTGCAACTATCCACAAAACACTGAACTTTTGTTTTGTGTGCCGCTTTTATGTTTTAATGATAATGTTTAAGATTTTGTCTGATTTAATTGTAATGGAATGTTTCAAAATTCCTGTTATGTACAAAGTCATTGAAATGTAATATATGGTGTACTATATATGTAGCTGTATATATAAAGTCAGTCGGGTTTCAATTCAATAGATTTTAATTAAGTTTTGCGAGTTTTACAAAACTGACAACAACAGAAGTGAGAAAGCTACAAATGAGAAATATATAGCAATGGTTTCTGTAAATCTGGTTGGCATTTTATGGCCTTGCTTCACTCAAGATAACTTAAGGAGAAATTTTAAGTGTAACATAAAATACTATAATTTTTATTTGATACTGTCAGTTTCAAAACCAGAAAAAATAACCATTCATCAACAATAAAATAGCTTGCTTACTTTTAAAATGTTAAAAATACACTACATGAAAATTTCGTTAGTTTAGGAACTAACAATTTCAACATCAATCAGTTTGTTTCAAAATCGCAGTATGTCATGTATATACGTCAATTAAATGGAAGAATGAGATCTACAAAAGCAGAGAAAGGGGAATGTAAGAGTTGTATTGAGCGTTCAATGAGTAACTTAATTGAATGGCTTTGTGAGAAAAATCCACAGTAATACTGAATATATATATATATATATATATGATATATTTTTATTTAGTATTGCATTAATTGCAGTTTTTTCTTGCGTTAAATCAGTAAATAATATTAAAAGCAAATTAATAATACTATGTTTTCTTTAGCGGTAGAACACAAGAACCTTTTTATATTATATATATATTCCATATAATATTTAAAGAGATTGTTAATAATAAAGTATAACAAAGGTTCTGCATCTATTATATATAATAATAACATACAAGAATAAGTAACGTTCAATTCAATATTCAGTTTGTATATTTTTCAAAATTTTTTTTAATATTCTATTAAATATTCTTCTACTTGAAATGTTATAGTTTTAATACTTAATGATTTGGATAATCATTGTCACCTTTCTTGTAAGACTTCAGTGGGGTAGGGGTTTAAATTGAGAATCTAACTTGGCTACACACAACTTTAATGGAGCCATGTTGATGATGGTTGGTATCACTCCCATGTTCTGTCAATTCGCTACGACACTTGGTGATGCGCTGTATTGTTGTATGTGTGCAGAGCTGTTTCGTTGTGCGGCCGAGGCTAAGCCGGGGGACGTCCTCAAGCTGTACTCGAGCACCGGCAAGCTGTTCAGCATCTCGCCCAGCTTGCCTGACAACACTCCCGAGTCAAGTTACACGCTGCAAGTCATCGCTACCAGCTGCAACGGTGAGAAAGACCAGTCACTTAACTCTTCCCAAGTGAATTTCATGCATAAAAATTGCATTGTTCAAATAATACACAATTATATTATACATAATAGATAGTATTTAATTAATAATTTACATACTCTAATTACATTTATTAAATATAGTTTTTTTCTTGTAAATTTACGTTTTTTCATGCTCAATATTTTTTATGTATCCATTTATATTTTTTCAAACTTTACTTTTGAGTTAAAATTAAGGGAACTATAAAAATAAAGTATTGATTATTTTAAAGTAGTTTAAAGCTTTTAAATTTGTTCTGACGTTATACATAAAATACAATCCTGCCACACCGATCAGAGCTTAAATTGCTATAAAAAGTATACCGCTAAGCTGGAGAAATTAAGTTGACCTGCTTAAATACATATAATAAATATTATGAACACCTCACAGTGAAAAAAATCTGACGCCATGCGCTATTCGATAAGGTTGGAGGGTCATCTTCAAAGATATCTTCTAACATACCATTTTAAAAGACAAAAAGAAAGTTGAAGTTTAGCTTTAGACGAGGTTTAAGTTTGTTGATTTTGATTATTGCAACAATAAAAGTAAACAAAGTTAAACCTGTTGTAAACTTAAGCTTCGTCCATGCAATTGGATATTTATTTCTTAGAAATCTTCTTACTTTCTAACTGATTAAATTTTCTTCGTTTTTGACGGTCAGGCCTTCTTTCTATTTCCCACTTTTGCACTGCACTTCGTTGCGAAATAGAAATCGATAAACAGTCAGATGACAATATGCTAATTTTCCAAGCTTGTACTTTAAATAATAATAATAATACTAAAATGTATCGTATAATGAATAGAGTTATACAAAACGTACCGAGATTCAAGTATAATAAACATTCTCGAACAAACATTTTTCGTATGGAAATGCATTTTCAACATTGCAGTCATAGTCAAATTATAACAAATCTCTCGTTATTTGGGGATAAGGGGTGGACGTTAGAGATGGGTGGAGAAAAACTGGACCTACCATGTATTTTACCATATTTTGAGCTCAGTTGCGAGGAATATATTTGATCTCCTACTTTTCCTACGCCATGCACTGCATATACATGCTAAGAAATTTTTAATGGGAGTGATGCACAAATTTTGTGTGTTAAAAGTTTTAATACAAGAAGAGAACAGTGCTTCTTAACGCTTTACGAATTGCTTTCATATTAAGCATATATAGGTAAGATTTTGTATAGGTATTATCATGTTGACCTGGTATGTTTTACTACTGTAAACACTATTGGAGTAGTCAATTAGACTTTTCCCCTGTTAATATAATGAAGTTTATTTAATTTCTGTAATAAAGTTTGTTTTAATAGTAACGAGATTTTTGAGATTTTTTATGCGCTCAGTTAAGTCTAATTGTTAAGTGGTGTTTGTATTCACATTATAGCACTTAAAATAAATGCGACGGAAAAAATCTGGAGTCAATGTAAATACTACCTAGTTTAAATTATATTTATTATTCTGCTGACAATAATGGTAAGATTTACTATGTCATATGTATCCTAAATTAAAATAATATCTTGTATATTGTTTCTCTTAAAGTATGGCATTGATAAAATTGCTAGCTAGCGTGCGTCATGCGTGTGGGAGAAGAAAGAGAAGCGGGGGAGGTACGCGTGCGGTACTCTCTGCATCTCACTCGCTCTAATGTTCAAGGCGGGCATGTTCTTCTTCTAACTGCCTGTGCTCATTCTACCGGCTGCAACGTTACAAACTACTCGGTCTAATTGAAATTATGACTCACTTTTTAAGAGTTTTTTTTTTTTTTTTTAATCCTTCAAAGTTAAATCAAACTACAACAAATAATCATTTAAAACAAATAGAAAGTTTCCTAACGCGTGCTGAATGTGAAATTGTCATTCTAGATGTTGGTTTACGCTGAGTCTTAGATTTAGTTAAATTTAAAACAAATTTGGCGATTTTTGTTTTTGTTGTTGTTTTTGTTTTTTTGTAATAATTATACTATACATAAGTTAGGCTACAACGCATTATACCTATAGTGTGAATCATGATGCGATTGGACTGTACAGTTTTGAACGTCGCTGGCAGCATCTCGCCACACACCCAGCAGAACCGTGCGGCACTCCACACTAAAGTACCTGAAGTTTAGGCACTCTACTCCACACCACCGGCCGATGTACTGATGTAAACTGTAAATAGGCTTAAACTACGAGTGCCTCACATCAATGCCCACGTTCTTCAAATACTCAGAGCAGTATTAAAAATTATAATTTAAAAATAAAACTCTCTTGTTTTTTTTTATATACGCACACTCCTTCTTTTACTGACTAATTAAAAAAAAATCTTCTTCAATTTATGTTGTGATGCGAATTAAAGCTCTTTACATTTTCCATCTCTCTCATCAGCTATTAAAATACTTTGCATAGAAATGTCGGCAATGATCAAAACTGAATAAAAGTTAAAAATAAAACCCATTCAAATTCAAATATTTCACTCTTGCATGTCATGTAACCAAATGATCTCTGTACGTCTAGAAAGTCACACACTAAAAGTCTATGCTTTTTATGTAAGTAGCTGAAACAATAGAAATGTTCGATGTCCGAAATGAATGAAGTTATGTTTCACCATGAAAGTAGGCAGCCATCATTGACCGCTAAATGAACGTTTAATTCTTCCAAGTGCTCAATGCTTGTTGCCTATCTTCACGAAGAAACGTACGTTTAGGAGACTGGGCATTTTTATATATAAATCTCACTTATGCTCACTTATAGTTCGTATAATTTGAATAATCAATTCATTAATTAAGAAACACATGAACTTTATGTCTCCACTTCATAATATCATAATATTATGATTCTTAGTGAGTGAATTGATTTTATTAGGTGCAGTCATGAATAGTCTATGATTTTAAGAGAAAAATATAAAATCAAAGTCTCATCATTATTAATTTTGTATACTTTGTATTTTGTATAAAAACTTTTTATTTTAACTCTTAACAGCAGCGAAGTGTTAAAGTGGGGCCTTGGGAAAGTATTTTAACCAACTTGCCCTCTACTTATATCACCTACTAAAATGCAAAAATTTTCAATACAATATTTGAGAGTCAAGATTTTACGGCTTATTTTATAGTGAAGGGGCTTTCATAATAAGATGCGATGAGTTTGCATGCCTGGTAGTGTGAAAGCCTCGATCCCCACTGGTTGAGACTGACGTGATGTATTCAGCACGTCTCAGCTGTGTGACTCGCGGCTGTCACGTGCGTGTGTGCAGGAAGGAGAAGGTAAACACGTTATTGTGTGTTGCGATTGAGCGAGAAGGGCGTGCGGCGACGGCGGGCGGCTGAGTGGTGGTCCACACAGCGTACACAACGGCTCCAGATGAGACACAAGTGGCAACTATAGTGCTTAAATATCATGAGCAGCAACTCACGCTGCTCTCTTCTGCTCTTGTTTCAGGGATGCTGCAAAGGGAGTTAGGCGTAGATTTGTTTGCCCTCGAAGAGAGGTGAGTACCAGTATATATTATAATACACTGAAATACAGTAAGATGGGGTGGTTTGTGTATTATACATAAGAATGAAGTAAGAATACAGTATATTTATAACATAAAATACATACTTTTGATATATTTTTATAATTCATAAAATAGTTTTCTTTTCCATTAACATGAAATATGAAGTATTTAATACTGTATATTAGTGTGGAACGATTATAAGGTCTAAGGGTTCACATTTTTTTCTTCGTTTTCTTCATTTCAATTATTTAGTTAATATTTTATTATTTACGTATGTTTCTTAACAATAAAAATATTCTTATTATTAGTAATTATATTTGACGAACAAAGGATATATTCATCAGATAACATAATACAATGAAATCACATCTGCATGATTTTTACCTTTGCCGGTGTGTGATGTAATTAATTCACTGTTCCGTAGTATTGATGTATTAACACTAAAGTGTTAGTGCACGTCACTTACCACTTTTTACTACGTTTCGACTACCCCTCCCCTCCACTCGAGATGAGCAACACTCCCCTAAACTTCGTAGTTTAACAATATTTTGAAACAAAAAGTATTTTCAATTTACCTGAAGAAGAGAGACTCTCGAAACGTTGTGAAACGTAGTAAAAAGTGATAAGTGACATGCACGAACACTTAAGTGGCAATACATCAATACTGCGGAACAATGAATTAATTACATCACACACCGGCAAAGGTAAAAATCAGATTTAATTTCAATTTATTATATTATGTGGCGCAGTGCGCTTGACCGGGTCTCGTCAGATCACCGAAATCAAGCAACGCCGAGTAGTAGTTGGATGGGTGACTATTTTCAACAAAAACCATGTTTCCCACCCAGGGGTAAATCGTTGCGCTTTTCCACTATGTGGTTTCCCCTGGCTTTGGACCAATGCACTTCCGGTTTACTGACAAAAGCTTTAGCGTCAAGTCAATCCTGGCTAAGGTTTCCACGTTTCCCTCAGTCGCAGGCAAATGCCGGTATGGATTGCAAGGCCGTGGCCGCCCTCGTTCCGGAAGATTCCGCGAAACGCTCAAGTTAAGGCGGATTCAGATGCCGACAACGGCGATGCGACGCGATTTTGAAGTAAAAGCTGTGAATTCCTATGCGGCGGTGAATTCGTCGATAATCGCGTTAATTACGATGATCTTTTTCTTTTAATCGACAAATATGACCGCCAATTTATATTACAGCAGCAAGTGTGCATTATTCACGTCACGTCGCATGATAAAAATCGCCATGTGAATCCACCTTTAGGGGTTAGGGTTTCGGAAGGTTCAGAGTTTCAAGGTAGTATTTAATGAGTAATTAAAAGTACCCAATAGGGTTTGATTAAAAAAATGAAAAAAAATAAATGAATAAACGAATAAAAGAATAAACAACATCACCAACTTCAAATATACAAAAATATTAAGTCAAGCAAGCACGTTTTGAAAAAGAGCGCGGGGGAAGAAACATGTACATATATTTTCGAATTTTTTTTTACCTTTTTTATTATCTATATATATCAAACTGCATGCATATAAATTTAATAAGCTTAAGCATATATATTTATATCTATAACTTGGTCGTCAGTGAATATCTGCAGCAACTTTCAATGTTTTCTGCCAGTAAGGTTTTTCACAATATAATACTGTATTATAGTATATTATATATACATATGTCTCTAAAAAATATTACTACATAATATGTATTGTGTACTCTATATATGTTATAAAATTTGAATCTCTGAGGAAATGGGAAAGTTGTCTCTCAATACTTAGCAAAATAATACTGCCTTGCTATTAACGAAAAAAAAAAGAAAAAAGGAAGATACAAAAACGAAAGCTACGAAGTTTGTGATGCTGTGTTCTCTTTGTTGGAGCAGCTGTCTACATATGGTTGAGATGTTACAGGTACCGGTGAAACTCATAACTAAAAGTTCCATGTAATTCATTGTATACACTACCGTGAACGTGCTCTCTTCATGCAGGTTGTACATATTACAGTACAGTGCACAATTTTAGTGTTATTTAGTAAAAAAAAAAAAAAAAAAAAAAAAAACTGAAACATGGAGAAACTAATATCATGTTACTTCCTTCTCCTCCCATGCACAAAGTGATCACTTTTTTTTCAATACTTACAGAAAATTATTAATGCTCTGAAAGTCTCCAAAAATGGAAAAATTCTAGTATATAACACACACATAATTATAATAAATATAATGGGGGCGATTCACGAAAGAGTTATCCAGGTTTTTATCCACGTTTAGCTTAACCACGTTTAGCCCAGATGATTTAACACTTAAAACAGTTATAGTTTAAACGTGGTTAAGCTAAACGCGGATAAAAACCTGGATAACTCTTTCGTGAATCGCCCCCAATATTGAGCGCGATTCACGAAGAGAGTTATCTAGGACAATCTAGGTTCCTCACTAACAACGTTTAGTGTCATTGGCTCTAACTGAGGTTAGTGAGAAAGTTGAATAACTTTCTGGATAACTCTTTTGTGAATCGCCCCCAATATATTCTACATTAGAATGATTTCATGGAATTCAATAAGTGTTAAGTGATCTTACTTGATACTCACTTGTCAGATATTCAGTTGCACATGAATCACATGATATTTATAAAATGAGCTTTTTCCAAATAACAAACGTCTATTTATAAGATATTTTTTCCTTCATATTCTCACATCTCTTTTTATGTCTGTACATACTTTTTCAACTACATATATATCGTTTTTATAAGATAAGCCAAATTTTTATACAGTAAGTTTAATATTGTATATATTATATTTTTTTATTTACATGTAAAAAATAAAATTATAATAGTGATAATATTTATTTCTTATTACATTTCGTTTCATGTATAGCAATGAACATATTTAACATATCTCCGTAGAGATGTAAAGAATGACGTCATGACAGTTAGGGTTTCATAAGTCTATAGTGATGACGTCAGAGTGAGCCTGTGGGGTTGTGATGAACACCTGGCAGGCACCACAAGCACCACCTCACCACCATTACCAACACCGCTGTCGTCGTCGCTACCATCATCAACAAATGTGCGCTTTCTTTTGTTTGAGCTAATTGAAACGCCAGAGTCCCTGCGAGCGACATGCGGTACGAAAACAGCTAGCTACTACCGCCACTACTACTACTATATGGTTAATCAGTAAGCGCATGCGGTCTGCCCGCAAGCATATGCGAGCACTACTATATGTATATGAACTGCTGCTACTGCTTGAAAGCTAACGTCGAGTCATTTTACACCTGCGAAAGCTTCTGAACGGATGGGTGGGTGGCTCGTTAGAAACTCAACGTTAAAGCTGCCAACACCTCTACCTTCTCTCTCTCTCTCTCTCTCTCTCTCTCTCTCTCTCTCTCTCTCTCTCTCTCTCTCTCTCTCTCTCTCTCTCTCTCTCTCTCTCTCTCTCTCTCTCTCTCTCTCTCTCCCTGCCTTTCTGCAATTAAACCTTGTGTAAGTAGCTTGTAAACCTTTTCAACTGACTTGACTCAGATTTAATTCCTTTTAAGTCAGCTCAATAGAATGATGGCATATATGTTATATTAGTAATATTGTAATGTAAGGGTTTCAAGGTTTTTAAGGTTTATTTATATATTAATTTTGTTTATTCCTCGCTCTATTTTATGGTTAAATTAAATTCAAAGCAAATTGCTCCGCAAACTACTTTTTTTTTTTTTACTTTTCTGGTCAGAAATAATTAATGATAATCTCCCCTCCCTTCCTATTTCCCCGATTATAGCATTAAATGTAAAGTCAAGTAGAATTAGTGCAAGGAAATTTCCTCTTATCATTGTTGCAAATGGAAATTAAAAATTTGTCCTTAACTGTACATTATAGATTATCACTATAATATACTACTTATTATATGTACAGCTAACTATATCTTTGGAGTCCCACAGTTTCTGCCACAATTCATAATCCTGTTTTAGAGGTGATTTGATTTTCTACTGTGTTACGAAATACTGAAGACATCCTAAGTACATCTTTAGTACAAAAATCTAAATCACCTCCACGCGTGAATAGTACAATTATTATCCTAATTACTACAGCAGCAGGAGTGTAAATATCTTTATAAGTCTCTAAATAATTATGAAACACATATTATAATAAATTATCTTAAAACAAAATAAGCCTTAGATTACGATTTCTATCACAGACCTATAGCTATTAATCGACTAATGACTTTTACAGAAATTAATTTTTATTATCCTGATGAAGTACTATTTTTTAGACTTCTGATCAGATTAGATTTTGCTCGACTGGGACAGTGCGACCTGATCTTTTTAAAATTATATATTATTTGTATATTATCACTTACATTTTCTTTTTATCGTATTTCCTGGTTGCAACGTATTGAGCCTATAATATTTGCTTTGTTTGTTGGGTTGCTTGCACGCGGTGTGGCTAACTATTTCTCTCAGCGCGTTCTGATCGGTGGTGCATGTATCCTCCTCCCCCGCACAGCAGTAGCCGCAGAGACCTGCCGTCGTTTATACAAGGGTGGCATTTCGCACCCTGCTAGCGCGCTAACACGATTTTCTTGTAATCCCCAGAAATGCTGAGTATTCTATATAACTCATTTGAAACTTGATATTTTCATGCAACAAGATCCTGTTTTTATTACTGTACCAACCAACAATAGCAAATGTTGTACGAATAAAATCCAATTTATATATTGCAAGAAATTTCAATAATCAGATTTATTCTATCTTGTTCAAAAAGCATGTATATTTTGTGTTGTTGTTACCACCTTAGGAATATTAAAAAATCGTCGTAGTGGAAACATTTCAATAAATAAAAATGGTTTTTATTAAAGTTATTTTCTATTTTGACTGACAAGGAGCTTTCCCAATAGGACGCAACTTTGCGGCAAAAGAGCGATTTTGTGAGTTGTGCTCTTCGATTCTCATCATATTACTCTCGTATTTTTTTCCTGCTATGTTATTGGAGCTCTAGTCTACGTAAGGCCTTCATATAATTCTATAATTCAAAACATGTAGCAATTGCTGATCATTAAAATAAGTGTATAACCATCATATATTTATAGAAATATTCCTTCAAAACTAGGTAAATTATTTTAAAAAAATGTCTTTGTTTGCAAATATTCTCTGTAAATAGTTTTTATGTTGCCTTATTATATTATAAAAAATAAAGGTATTTTAATTTTCAAATTTTATGAAAACATTTTTTACTAATATAATATATCACTCTTCTTTTCTCCCCTCACGTCTTACTTAATTTTTATGTCAAAGTATTGTTCGACTGTGGTGCCGAATTATTTGGTATTGTATATAGTCACAAATTTTACATAGCATTTGTGTCTGAGATCAAACAAAGCTGAAGCACAAGTCTGGTGCTGCTGACCTCAATGTTTGCGCCTGTGCAGCCTTTACCGTTGATCTCACATCCACCCACCCTGCTATTATGTAGATGAAAACAGTGGAAAAAAGTTTTGTCTGTCTTCTTCAGATATTGACACTGCATATACAAGTGACGTCAATTTTGTCCTATTTACTTATCCATCTAATTTATTCTTTCATACCTCAATTTACTCAATGTATACATACGTACATTTATGTGAAGGATTTTTTCTTTTTTTTATTTAATATTGTTAAATAGTTTTATGTCATGTGTAATAAAATAATATTTTTTATGTAATTTAATACACAGTAATTTGTTATCTAAATAGTCAACTTAATTAATGAATTATATAATAATTATATTGTGTAGTGATATTATTTTCATTTTCCACACATGTCAAAGCTTCCTTTAACATTGAAATCTTATTGGTTTGAAAGTTTTAACTTGTACAATATATACAAGACAGTTATAATCGTATTATGTGGTGGCTGCACTAAAGCATGTTCTTAACATTTCTTGGGACAGTAATCTCGAATGGAAAACTCTTTTCATTTTAACTTTACCAAAGTATTTAAAGAAAAACAACATTAAATGGTATACCAAACTTTTATGAAACTAAAATCCTACATCGATAGCATTCGTCCAAAGAGGATTTATAAACATTTAGGTCAATGCAGAAAAGACTCACATCATCAACGTTATGATCAAAGGATTTTGGCGTTTTTCATGAAAAATATTTGGCATACTATTACCATACTATACGTATGAATTTATGTCTAGTCATTTGCTGCTCAAAATATTTTATTTAATTTATTTTCCTAATTATAATATACTTATACATAATATAAAGAAAATACGATGCATAATTTAATAGCCAATATTTATAAAAGCGTAAAAATAATAATAACAACAATTCATTAATACATTTTTTCGGCTCAAGCATATATTTTTATTTAAATAAAATAAAATCTAATTAAGGAAGCATTTTGGATTCAAATATTACCTGCAGGCAAATTCGATGACAATTTTCATGTCTAAAGTAACTTTTTACGTTCTCTTTCGTTATTTTTTTTTTTAATTTTTGAATTCATTATTTTTGCAACATCAAAAAACTCATTTAAAGTGGGTTAAGCTAAAACACTTTAATAATAATGATAATAAATGTTTTTTAAGCTTAAATAAAAAATATATAATAATATATACTGTATAATACAGTATATTACAACAAAATACCTGTAAGCTCAATGGGCGAACTGAAAAAGTGAACAGTCATCCCATTTTAATTTAATCATATCTATGTGAAGAAAATAAATAACCAATAAAATAATGAAAAATTATTTTGTATTTAATTTGCCACGTTTAGTGATGCCTTTGGTGCTTAGCTATAATTGTACTGTCTCAACCCAGTGCCATATTTATTGCAACTCCTGTTGCGAAATAAAGTATTGTCGAAAGTTATTGCAGTTATTGTTTTGAGTGTTTTGACAATTTAAGGAAAGTAGCATATTTTCTGATTAACGTCCTCATGGCACTTATATCATATATTATAGAGTAAGAGTGTATTGTGCTGTTGAATATCTAATCCATTTAAAAGCTCAATTTTATTTGTTCCGTGGCGACAATGGCGCAGCCAGAAAATATCCGGGAGGGGTAGGAGGGTGTAGCAACAAGGCGGTACGTGGGAGAGGAGAGGGTGACCCACCCACCCCCTTTGTAGGGTCCCTCGACCCTTAAAGGGGCGGGGTTTGAAAGCTTCTAACTGTCACTGTCCGTTTGGTTAAATATTTGGCTTAATTCACGATAGCGGAATTTGTGGCACCAGCGGTGACAACATTGAAACATAGAAGAGTAGAGTAAGATAATGCCTGTTTTTCAAACTAAGAATTTCATGTTCATTTTTTTTTTCTTTTTTTTTTCTTTTTTTTTTTTTTTTTTTTTTGTTTTTCTACTTCAATAATTAATCAGCTCAATGTTATTATAAACACTCATTAATGAATCTATGGCGCTTTTATCATCAAAGAGTATTAATAAAATTCATATTGTGTTGACTCAGTCAGTAAATTTTTTAAAATTTTATTGTTAAATTAATTGGAACTAGATATATAATTTGACACTAACTTGTAAAGTCTGAGTAAAAAGTTGTATTACTAAAATATTTTATTTTTTTAGTGAAAATATGTAAGAACTAAATTGATGTTAAAGAAGTGTAATCCTTACCCCCCAAATGTCACAACACATAGTAGATTAAGAGCTAATACCCCATCCCCTTTCACACATAAAAACATCAATTTTGTCACACTTTGCTTGCAGTGCTTATACAATGGATTTACATGATATTTTAATGCACAACGAATCGAGCATAGTTGTGAGACTATGATTTTATATATATATATATATATATATATATATATATATATATATTTGAGTCCAGGGGAAAAAAATCAGAGTGACATAATTGAGTATATTTATACATTTATTACTAAAAAATGTCATACTATATAGGTTATTGATTTGATGACAATGAATGGTATCCTGTCCTGCTGCAGGGTGTGCCAGCTGGAGCAACTGCTGAGTCCTGAGCGCGAGGAGGTGTCCGAGACTCTGTTCGAACTTCGCAAGCAAATCGACAGTCTTCGCGTCAAGCTGGAGAATACCGAGCACCTCAGCTGGCTAGGTAAGTCATTAAATTAATCCTCATGTTCATTGTTTGTTACTGCAAACTCATTTGTTTTTCTGTCGAGTTAATTTAAGTGACAAGGAATGTGCCTTTTTTCTAATTATTTTCAACGTTAAAAAAAAGTTTATAGTAAAATTGAATTAAAAAAATTTAAAATAAAATAATATTGATCCATTATATACAATTCTATTTATAAACATAGTACGTATTTAATGTATAACGAGGTATACATAATCTTGAAATGAACAGAACTGAAATATGAAGCCACTCAAAGCTTCAATTGTATTCATTTTATAAATGCTGTGGGTTTTATAAGCTATGGAAAATTTATATAATATTAAATTTCCTTCTTTCATTAAAGAGTATTATACGTAATTTAAAATTTTAAATCTCTTCTAATTGCAGCTTTTAGGCTAATAATACAAATAGTTCTCATAAAATTACTTAAGTACAAGGATACATTTTTAAGTATTATTGCCATGTTTAAATTCTGTTAGGTATTTTTACTTCTTATTAGAGCATATAAATAAACAGCAAGTAAATACAAAATTCTTGTTGAACCATAAAACTAGTTATGCTGTTTTATCAGACGACCGCCAGTAATTAACTTTATTATTATTGATTGTTTATTCATATTTATACATTTTAACACTAAAACATGTGCTATACAAAATCAAACCAGATATCTTACATTGTACGTTCGATCTCTCTTAAATGTAAACTCTCTGGTCTGAACAGCCAGTTGCGATTCAATATTTGTCATGGCATGAATGCAGTTCCTGCTGACTGTGATGGGACATCTTTGATCACATCAAGTAATTTCGCAAATATCTTAACAGCTCAATTCATGTACCTGTAAGGGTAATAAAACTAATAAATAATGCCTCTTATATATTATGTGTTTGTTATACATATTTATATAATTTTACAAATATATACTTTTTTTTTTAAACTCCATATTCTCGTTAATGAGAGATATTGTTACAAATATTCAAGAGGCTGCAAAATTTAAGCTTCACTTTATAAAATCGGCTTAAAATAAAATTATTTTGATTGATGATGTCTATATGTTATAATTTAAAATTAAGTCGCTTTTAAAATGTTTATATTTATTATTAACACAGTGATAAAATTATCGAGCGCAAAGATTCATGATGTTAACTTACTTGCTTATTTTGTAAATTATTATAATTCCAGAAATTGTTGATGGTATAATAAAAAAAAAGGATGTTGTTTGTAGTTGTTGTTGACTACAATGTTACATATAAAAAGGCACAACAATATTAAATATTATTTGGATTGGTGGTTATGTAAGACATAATCATATTTTTTTGCTTCTTTTCAACAAAATTGGATGCAGCATCATATTATATAATATATTTAGAGCATCTTTAAACTCGCTCAAGTTCTTTGATGTTGTTCTGTCTTTCAGGAAACTGATTTATTAGCTTGTAATAAAATTTTTATTTTATTAGAAAACTTTCCTTTTATGATATAGGCTACCAAAACACAAAGGACAAAAAATAAATTTTATTTTTTTTTAAAAAAAAAAGAAGAAAAAAAAAGAGCTTTTACAATACTGAAAAATTAGGATTAATATATTTATTTATTATTTATTTGAACCTATAACACCTCAATACGTATGTTTTATTTATTTGTACGTGTAAACACATATTTTTTTAATTCTATCAGAACTTACGTTACTTTTTTTATCAAATTTGAGAAGGAAATTATAATTATAATAAAAAATAACATACTTTGGGAGTTTCTGCACGTAAGCATTCCTAAGTTCACAATATTTAGTAATCAATATAATCACATAAAAAAATAGTTTTTCACTGTGAATACTTTTTTGCAAGTCACTTTACTTTAGCCACAAACTAAATGTTTTTCAAATGTATCATAGAAAACATTCAAGTCACTTTGGGAATTTTAAAATTCGGAGTTTTTTCCCCCTCGTCTTCGTAAAAAAAAAAAAAAACGGAAATGACTGTTGAAAGCTTTACAAATATATTACTTATCATTACATTTTTTTAAAAAAATTTTATTATAAACGATATACAAGTACAGTCCAATCTTATAACAACTTGTGTATTAAGATCAAAACAAAATTCATTACAAAAGACAGTAAAATAACCTATAGACTATAAGACAAAAGAGAAAAACAAAAACAAACAAACAAACATAAATTAAAATGCCAACAAAAAAAGAAAGAAACCACAAGAAATTAACACAAAGATAATTAATATATAAATTATAATACATAATGCTTTTAAAATTAATATTGTTAAACTTAAATCTAAAACATGAAAACATCAATTATCGTGACGTTATGACAGACAACGTTGAAGATGTTTTGATGTTTGCTTGCAGGGTTCAACAAGGAGCTCCAGCCCCCGCCGTCCAGCCAAGCCCTGGTGGTATGTGATGGCTTGCATAAATACTCGCGCGTCAGCGACGCTCTGCGGCAACACGTCAGGGAGGAGTTTATGAAGATTTGGTGAGTCCTTCCCTCGCAGCACTTCCAGCTGATATGCAGTTCACTGACTTCTGTCGCCCCCCGATCGCCCGCACGTCAGTCTAACGTAATTCAAGCCAGGACTTAACTGCTGCCATAATATTTAATATGAAGATCGATAAGTTTGTTTACAATCCCTTTTTGGTTTGCTTTTTAATTTATTCATAATAAACAACATAAAAATTCAAATTATTTTATAATGATATCATATTATATTTATAATGTTAGTTAGAACTTCTAATGTATACAATATATAATACTCATTTACATTTTTTTTTAATTGTGTATTTTTCTTCTATTTAATTTTATTTATTTCAATCGCGTTGATTTTTTTAATAACGTATTGGAAATGCCAGTTAATTGATGAAATTCAAGAAAGCTGCGTGTCCATAATTTGCTTTATATAGCGTCGTTTGAGCTATCATGCTGTAGAAGTAATATCAATTTTTTTTCTTTGATTCATAATTTCATTGATTTGTATGTATAAAAATTATTTTTTAAATTTTAAATTGAAGTTTTAAACTTCAAATTGAGATTGATTCTTCGTTATGAAATTCTAACCAAGAGTTTCCGCAGTCCTCTCTTGATTAAAGCCCTTATTACAAACGCACACAAACTTTGAGTCCAATATAATCAAAAAAGCAATCCAAAATATATAATTGTAAATAAAAAGCAAATGCTGCCTAAAAATTTGTGATAAAACCTTTTTTCTAACATCCTGCTGGAAATATGGTGTATCGCCCAGCATTTATTTTAAACATGTACTATCGTGGAAAATGTGTCAAAAAGCCCATTGATAGTAACTTGTAATAGGAATAAACTCTCCTTTAAGATTATAGTTGTACTCTCTTTGGAATGTCAAGATGTACACGTGCTTATACCAAAGGTGTTGTCTTTCACTTCATTTGTCATATTTTGTTACGGTAGTTAATAACAGATTAATGCAAAATTTATACGATAGCAGAAAGAATATCTTCAAACAATCACGTAGGTACTTATGAAATAACGGCTGTAGCCTGCATTTTGACAGGGATAGTAATATTTCAATTTTAAATCCACACAATGAATAAATATTAATAAAATCAAACTATTAGCTATATACATTAAGCAAATAAGCAAATAAATAAAATAGACCGAAAAAAAACAGCACCTGCTGTATTCAACGTGATGCAACCTGCAACATAAAAATGCCTAACTGGTTGCCTATGTTGTTAGGATACGCATTATGAGACTAGATATTTTCTAATAAAAGCCTATTTGAATTGAATTGAATTGAATTGAATTGAATTGACAAAAAAATTAAGGTAATACTGCTAGGATTGTTTATAATATTATATTATCGAGAATTTCGTCCTCTATACAAATGAATACCGACACAAGGCAGTGTCTGTATTTAGTCTGCAATGTTTCCTCTTCCTAATTAATAATTAGATAATTACCATCGTAAGAACGACTCTCCTTATTGGTTCATAACCATCAAAACAATGTCTTCTGCTGATTCATCGTATCAAATTATTGTATTGTTAAGTATTATCTGTCCAGTGTAGGGAATAACACTGGTAAATTGTTTATTAAAAAAAATCAAAATTCAAAATTTTATTCATCTTCAAAAGACATGTCAACAAAAATACGTTAGATATTCATTTAAAGTAATAGTCCATTCTACTGTATTACTAATAATCTAAAATTATTTCTGAGTTCAGGAGGGTCGATTACCCTATGCTAGAAACTTTCTCCGCAAAATTCCAATGATTTCAAAAAAAGTTGTATTTAACATTGAATTTCCATAAGGCGAAAATAATTTTTTTAAAAACTACCCCTGAAAGGGGTGTTATTGGTGTCCAATAAAAATTTTAACACCCTGAAATAATTTTTACAACCCTCAGCTACAAGTATACCAAATTTGAAGTTTGTACGAAAATTTTTGCAATACCAAATTTACGAAAAAAGTTGGCACGCGAATTGTGGTTCACTCTGTATATGTTCATAGCCATTAAATGCAGTTTAATCTTTTTTAAAAAATGCACAATATCACTTTCACTTTTTAAATGATTGGGGAGATAATTATACAATTTTTGGAAACAGTAATGCGGTCCATTTTCATAAGCCATGTTAACTTACGGAAATAACCGTTAATTATAAAAATGGAACATGTAACTAAGGTTCTTTGCTCTGGTGGGCAAAATCAGGTACTATACGTCCCACGGTTAACAATGAAAAAGGATTTACATATAGGACAGACATCATAAACAATGGTTTGTTCCAAGCATTGCAAGTAGAAGACTTTGCATCGAAATCATATTAAATAATAATCAGAACTTTTTGTTGATGGAATAGCAAAAGTTTATCATAACTATCATAAGGATTCAATTAGGGGTTATATCTAAACATCTATAGTTAATAACTATATTGTTATACTTGTGTACTATAAAGTACATTTCTTAAAGTTAAAAGTTGGAATACATGCATTAGAATCTTATATACCTATGATTTCCAACTTTTAACTTTAAAAACTGTACAATATTTGAAACAAGTTAATATTATAATTTTAACGTGTATACTCTATGCAATGATAACAAATAAATTAAACATTAAACAAATTGCAGAAAATAAGTTAAAATAAGAAAGGTATTTGAAACAATAATAGTTAATTTTAAACTCGCCATTCACATAGCTCCTGTAATACGCCAGTGCTTTCTGACAGCAATGAGGCACTATATTTGCTGTAAGCTTGTAAGTGCCACTAAGTAGTGGCTAACAGCCTAAGTGTACATTCATTAGCAATTTGCGATCAGATTTTAGACATGAGCGCGGCTTTTAAAAGGATGGAAGCACATTTTATTAATTTAAAATAGAGGTCTATATTTTTTTTAAATAAATTTAATGACATTTTCGTATAAAAGTAAACATATAAACACATTACTCTCTTGTCCTGTGACATCCTTGTGTTTGTTCATTGGGTGCTGGTGCTGACCGGCACGTTTTTTGGGTGTTACAGTGGTACGGCCGTGTCTGAGGACGTGCGCAAGAGCCTGCGCAATGTGAGCTTCGACAGTCGCCAATTCAGGGACGAAGAGCTGCTGTTGTTGCTGCAGACCATGTACCTAGACCTCGATCTAATGTCACGCTTCTCTCTGGACCTCCCCACTCTGCGTGCCTTCCTGGTCGCTGTCTACGAGCACTATAATGATGTGCCCTTCCACAACTTCCGACATTGCTTCTGCGTCGCACAAATGGTATGTACAAGAGGAGACTCCTGCTGCACTATTATCAAATCAAATCAAATTCTTATTTATTCGGCAACCAGTTACAGAACCAATGACCAAATATATAATAAAGTACGGCATCTACACTTGGAGGTGACTCCAAATGTTATTAGTTGGTTGACATGCCTCTAATGATACTTATGCTTGTTCATTCTATCACATGCTCATAATATGTAAAAAATGAAAAATAACCGATGACTTATAGTTTAGCTTTCAAAAATTAAATATTACATTCATCAAAAATCATTCTGTTAATAAGTACTTATAATATCTTTACTGGATTTTTATTATTATTATTATAATGCAGGTCGCTGCATGCCATCACTTAACATTGCAATAAAAGAAAGGTGCATTACGGTGTGTAAGCAAGCAAACATTCGCGTCGAGGCTCAGATTCTCTCTCTCTCTCTCTCTCTCTCTCTCTCTCTCTCTCTCTCTCTCTCTCTCTCTCTCTCTCTCTCTCTCTCTCTCTCTCTCTCTCTCTCTCTCTCATGTCACTCACGCACGCTCCCCTGCACCCCTTCGAGAGTGCGGGGGTCGCAGCGTGGCTTGTGCGGAAAGGGAAGTGGCACCGCTGCGACAAGAGCAACAGCTATTTTGAGAGAGGATGAAAAGGAAAACAGTCAGTCAAACTTCTTTCTCACTATATATATATGTAGTCATGTTACATCTTTTGATATCGTAGACGGTAATGGAAGAGTTTCTTCTCCACTCCGTTCGTTTACTGTTTGCCAGACGGCTGTTTGTTGCTTCTGCTATTGTCGTCTTTGTAAAGCGCCAGTATGTAAAGTATCGCGTGAACGCCAATTATGTTGTGCTAATTATCATATAACACTAAAGGTTAATTTACTAATTACTTTAATGAATATACAAAGGCCATTATTAGAGCGTTACAAAAAAACTCTAAACAAACCAAATAAACGAGTTAGTTTTCAATTATAATTTTTATCATTTATGCAGGTCTTTAAATTCATCTAAAATATCTCATTTGATACGATAAATTAATCTAGATATTACCAGGATGATTCTATGTATGGTAAATTTGATTGATTTACTAATTTTTGTTAAAAAAGAAATTTAAAATGTAACAATTTGCTATAATCTCAATACGCTACAGTATCAAATTCTGCAACTGAATACTATTATAGTGAACATCAGAGACCCGAAATTTACTCAGTCGGAGATCTCTGCTACGGCGCTCTATATATTTAGAACACTTAATTGTATTGTTTCTTACTAACCTAGCCTCATCTAACTGGCGTTAGTATTGATACAAAGTGAACTTAATTCTGACTCTTCTATTATTGCCACTCACTCGCTTATTTTTTTTTTCAAACAAACAAATCCCATTTACTTGTCTATATTTTAAGTTAAAATAACACTGATATCTGATATTCGCAACAAGGTGAATAATTTGATTAATTTGAAATGTTATTTTAAAACCACTAAATCAAATTGTAATTAGTTTATGTTTTTTTGTTCAGATCTGTACCGTGTGTCTGAATAAATGAAGTATTGAATATTTTAATACTTCACAATGCATTGTAAGTGCACATAGTGTATCATCCACATACATATTATGATGATTCCTAGCAATGCTAAAGCTGTATTTTAATATAATTTCAATTGTAAATATTTATTTATATATTCAGGAATTATTTTTGTATTTGTCAGATGTATGCAATCGCCTGGGCGGCTGACCTGCCTGGGCGTATTGGTGACCTGGCGACCCTGATCCTGATTACTTCGTGCATCTGCCACGACCTCGATCACCCTGGTTACAACAACATCTACCAGATCAACGCTCGCACCGAGCTTGCTCTGCGTTACAACGACATCTCGCCACTCGGTGAGTGTATGTCGCATGTTAACTAACTACTGTTACATGAAACTTTTCATAGCATCGATCGTAATTGGAACACAGCAATGATATTGGCTCAGTTTTTATCAATCCATATTATTTTAGTAATTATTTCAACTACATTAACACTAAATATGATGCAATAGATAGATAGTGCATCTAATTCACGGTGTAGTATACTCAAACTGCACAAGTGAATACACCTTTTATGTCAGCATTTAAGATGACGTCAGACTTCACAAACGTCTCTGAAATTCTCCAAAGACTTAAGTACCATAAATAAACAATGACTTTCCAACTGTGTGAATTCCCAAACGCATGCATGATACCAACAAAACATAAAAATTGAGCTATTACTAACTTACTTTAAATATTCAATGTTACTGAAGGAGATTAATAAATATACATTCTAGTTTAAAGCAGTGAAAACAATGTATTCATCCGCGTTCCATCAGTACCGTTCTTCTACTCTTTTTGACTATCTATATTAGGTTATATTGTACTGTCCATAATCGAATACGATAAAATAGTAATGCTAGACCATGGCCGGCCGGGGTGGTTTGAAACGGACCCACAAAATCCAAGGCAATGCTGGGTGCTCCAATGAAGAACCCGAAGTCTATAAATTGGCCAATACTCCAGTTAAAAGTATAATTATAATGGTCTTTAAAAATTTAAAATACTTTAGTAATAATTTTACAAGGAACTTAAAATAGAACAATAAATAAATTAATGAATGTTCATTGCATAATATTTAATTAAAATGTGATAAGCAATCTTTTAAAGACCAATATATGTACTCATACTAAATTACTACGTGAGCTGTAAAGAAATGAAAATAGCTCAAGTTAGTGTAAAAATCTCGTGAATTTATGCGACTGGATAGTTGCCAAGTTTATTACAGTCTGTCTGCTGTGTATATTTCCATTTCTTTGAATAATTTCAGTCTATTTTGATTTTCAAGAGAATCATCACAGCTCGGTGGCATTCCAGCTACTAAGCCGTCCTCAGTGCAACATTTTCCACGGCTTTTCGAACGATCTGTATCGTCAGGTACGCGAGGGCATTATCCGCTGCATTTTGGCCACTGACATGGCGCGCCACAACGAGATTTTGCAGCAATTCCGCGAAATCACGCCCACGTTTGACTTCGACAACCGACAACACACGGATCTGGTGAGGCCTAATAAAAGAATACCAGGCTTGCCTTTTTTCTTTTTTAAATGATACACTTTAATTATATTTGTTTACGAAAAAAAAAAAAAAAAAAATGATAACAGTCAAATTTTTTCTTGCAAGTATGCAAGAATTTTGTGGCAATAATTAGAGTATTTAGAACATATTGAAAATAAATTTGAATGTTATTTCTTTTATAATGCAAACTCAGAGTCAGGAGTAACTTGTCTTGTAAGTTAAGTTAAAATTTTATTAATTTACCTTAAAGGAAAATAAAATCATTTATTTTTTAATAACGCGACGTTAAATTTTATACCGTAAAAAAATAGTTAATGCTGCCTGCTTACAATATATTAATAATTATGTATTATTATTATTATTGTCTTTTATACAATAAATTTCTTTTGTAGGTGATAAAAAATGTTAAATTTTTAATAATTACAGCAATTATTAAACTATTTTAATAATATTATTTTATTATCGAGGCGATGTTACGTATAGTAGATAAACGTAGTGATTTAATCGCTACACAGCGTTGACGTTTCATTTCCTGCGCGTGCTGACGACGTCGTGGGGTATGTTGGCAGCTGCTGATGGTGCTGATCAAGGTGGCAGACATCTCCAACGAGGCGCGCCCAATGGAGGTGGCAGAGCCGTGGCTTGACCGACTGCTGCAGGTAATAAGCATGCCACTGCACCACTGCTTATATTATGCTTGATATAATTAACCTACAGGCCACGGACTGTTGGGCTGATTTCTATATATACCTTGCTTCACTGAACATTAAATTTTATTGTCCTCTTCTGGTAGAACGAGATCAGGTGGCAAGGTTTATTTGCTTGGTAATCGCCACTATTGCTATCGACTTGCGACAATTTACCACTATTTCACCAAAGTGATTATTTTGTTTGGAAGTTCTTTGTGGAATACAATAAAATCAATTAAATTTACAGACATTTTAGAGAGAGAAAACGAAGAAAAAATTTGTTTAAGCCACAGTTACTTTGATAAATATAATTTTAATCGGATTTATAGATTTTGTGACCTCACGTGCTGCATTTTAGAGATTGGTGTGAGACGTTGCTTCTTTGCAATTTGCAGGAGTTCTTCAAGCAGAGCGACGCCGAGAAGCTCGAGGGCCTGCCTGTGACTCCGTTCATGGACCGCGACAAGGTGACCAAGCCTTCTTCGCAGTGCAGTTTCATCGGGCTGGTGCTGCTACCACTGTTCGAGGCCCTCGGTGACTTGCTGCCCGAGCTCAAGGTCAGCACGTCCGCCTCTCACCCTCACCCGACCATTGGTTCTTCCTACTTGACATTATCTTAAAAATGCCTATCACTACCTTCACATGACGTTGTTTAATACGTATCCGTTCAGGCGCAGATCTAGCAAAAAATTCGGGGGGGGGGGCTACAAAATTGGGGGAGGGGTGCTGCCTAGTGTTAAAAAAATTGGAGTGGGGAAAAGCCTATATTGCCCATGTTAAATCCAAAATTTCGGGGGTGGGGCTATAACCCCTCCCCTGCCCTGGATCCGTGCCTGTATCCGTTGACGACGCCTCATAAGAATAACATTATCCGTCGTCAACGGATCCGTATTTAAACACTGTCATGTGAACGTAGTTTTTGTCTTAGAATATAGTGTTAATAATACGATAAGGTATCATGTCTGTTAAAAAATATTACAGTAAAAATTTAACATAGAAGTATCTCACAGTTAGTATATACTTATCATTATGGTGCTAGTATGGAAAAAAAGCATATTAACATTTAGAGCAGTAAACAAGGACATTGTTGGAAATCATAACTTTGCATTCAACCAGTTTCATGGTTGACCAAAGCTTAATCGGATATCCAAACATGCTTTTCTTTATTTATTATTCTTTGTTCTTGCGTAGAAATATTAATTTCATTTACTTATTTAGTCAGTCCTTTCCTCAATAAAAGCATTCATTTTATTTTTTTATTTTTATTATTATTATTATTATTATTATTATTATTATTTTTTTACAATGTATAAATAATAACACACAATGATGAACACTACAAACGTGCGGTACAAACTTTTCAATTAAAGCAAATATAATATTCTACATTTCACTTTATAATTTATAGTTTTATACTCTTTAAAAAAATAAATAATAATAAAATCACTTTTACAATATTTTTGTAACAACTTACTATTGTTTAAAATGGTGTCATGTATATATGGAAAGATATACAGGAACGTGCATGCATGGTACTGAGTGTCTCTTTCTTCGTCTTTTTAATTGTTGCCATTACTGTGTTGCATAAAAAATGCAGTGTCACAGAAATGCACAGAAGTAATTTAAATTTTATAATTGTACTTTGCGCCAGTGGAATGTAATGACATATATAAAATAATGAGTTGTTGCGCAATACAAGCTAGGCTCTCAAACTGCGAAAACGCAAGGAGGGAAGGGGGGAGGGTAAATATTGCTTCTGTTGCCTCCTGTTTAGGAAGAAATTGCCTGATTGCATGTGGTTGAAAACAATTTCAAGTCCTGTCACGATTTTGTGAGGAGTTTTAATGGTTTTAATGAGATATTAATTAAAACCTTCAGTTGCTAATACTCTTCCTCTTTTACTTTAAAGATAATTAAAGATAACTCTCCAATGTATATAGGTTTAATAAGGATTTGGTATAATCAACTATAATTAAATTAAAAACAACAACAATACATTGCACTTGCTTCTGATTTAATTCTTACAAAAAAACAGGAAATGATTTTTTTTTTCTTTTCAATTGCATGATAATGCCATGAATAACGTATGAGTAAGAGTTGACCATATTATAGACGTAAAAGAACCTTTACGTCTATGGAGTTGACATTTTTTATTCAATCTACTTCAATTTTAGATTGACACAAAGACAAATTTTTCAATACAAGCTAAAATACTTCGTGTTTTCAGATTAAATTCTAATTAAAACCAGTAACGGGTAACGGACTATTATTAGTGAGTACAGTAAGTATGTAATAATATGATTGGTATTTACCATCTGCCGCCATAATGACATCACTCCAAATTGTAACACCACCGCTCGATGGAGGAGATACAAGTAGATCCATGCAAGTAGATACCTTGGGATAGCCATTCATACTCATTTTAAAATTGTAATATTTGTACTCGGGTGTAACAGGATTTTATATTAATTAATTTCAACGAGATTATTCTTGCATTATCCAGTTAAAATACATTTAATATATATATATATATATATATATATATATATATATATATATATATATATATATATATATATATATATATATATATATACACACACCCCCCCCCCAAGATCCCCAAGAATGAAACTAATTCAAGATCCATTCTTGTAGACTTTACAGAATAACACTGAATTGAAGTTGTGCCTACATTATGAATCACAAAATCTAAATTGCAATTGTACCTTTTCCTTGCATAGTTAGCTAAAAAAATGTTCTCGTTATTTGTTTTAAATGTACGATCAGTAAAAATTAATAAATAAAGAAAACAATAAAAAAGTTAGATTAGATAGATGTTGCTAAATCTGAACAAGAAAAGCGAAGCTTATATTTATTAGGCCCAAAGCTGTACAATAATCTTCCTGATATCTTAAAACATCTACCTAGTAATCAACAGTTTCGGTCAAAACTGATTGAATTTTTACTGCAGAACAATTTTTATGCCATAACAAGAAAAAGAACAGCTTTAAATAATGTAAATGCTTTCCTTGTAATAGATTGATTTAATAATATAGTAATATAATAAAGAATTAGTTTCAGATTGTTTTCTATTAATAAAAATGTTTTTTTTTTATATAAATTTTTTATTTCTCAGGTATTGTGGACTGACTAGATAATACTCTAATATGCATGATTGTAATTGTAATAATAATATAAAACTGATGATAATATGTTTTAATTTTTATGTTTCTTTTACAGGTATTGCAATACTAAAATATTGTGAACATGCATTTTGTACCTTACGGTTCTATATGTGCAATAAATAAATACAAATACATTATATAAATAAGAGCGATCTGCACAGTTTACTACTAATTCATGTATAATATAATATTATTCTAAAACATTTTCTATCCACCGTAATTCTCTCAATTTAGCTCCACGCAAACGTTAATAATAATTATTAACAGTTGTTGACAATGATTGATATGGTTTGCTGACGTACTTGTATGATTTGTGCAGGATCTGATCATCAAGCCAGTACACGTTGCGCTCGACTACTACCGCCGCTTGAACGAGGCTGCGCGAGAGAGGAAAAGCATCGATATGGAGGAGCGCCGACTTAGCACGGCGGAAGGCCCCTCGATGGGAGCAGGGGCAGCGGGGGCTGAGGGTTCGGGCAGCCCGCCCCTCAGCAGGTCCAGCCGCCAGTCATGCCTCACTCTGATGCGGTCCTTTGAGGACTCGACTAGTGAAGACGTAGCAGCACTCGCAGCAGCCACAGATTCAGCCGCTGACGACGGTGACACAATAACAGAAGTGGAAGTGAGTGAAAAAACATTGAAATTTAAAATTTCTACAGAGACAGGTCCAAGTAGAAACAATTACCGCAAAAGTAGTTTTGAAAAGCAGACTTCATTTGACGACAAACTCAGTGCATCTTCACCTCAGCACATTCAAACACCGTCAACTGTTACTCAAAATAATGGCAATCCAGCACGAAATTCATTGTTCTCTCGACTGAAATGTTTAAGGGAAAGGTTGTATGGAAATTATGAAAAAAGTCCAGAAAAAAATAGTGTGAAAAATCGTAAAAAGGGGTCTTTTTCTTCTGGCAGACGAAGGTCTTCATCATCTAGCATAACTGAACTCAAGCAAAGTGCATCTGATGATATAGCTAATGGAAAATCTGAAGAGAAAACATTATCGGCAAGTCTTGATTGTGTTTTGAGTAGTAAAGATAAACATTCCAGTAGAAAAGGAATTTTTCAACGCTTAAGAGGAGGGGATAAAAGTCCAACATTAGGTAATAGGAGTCCTGGTAGTAAAGTTGCATCATTCGTTGGCAGCTTTAGAAAACGCGGTCGCGAGGATCCAAAATGACACGCGGAGAGTACGGCGACACACTCCGAGCCGGGAGCGATGCCACCCCCACCGCTGTCGCCTCAGTCGCCCCCGCCTACGGTAGGTGCTAGCAGGCTTTTCTGCTCGTGCGTGTCACGTCGCGCAGTGTAAGCGGTTACTCGAACCGTTGACCTCAACTGACCAGGGGCCATCATAGATACACAAAATTCATTCTTATCCAGCTAGTGATGAAATGGGGAATCAACTATCCATAAATAATTATATTCTTTGTTGCTCTTCATGTTTGTTATAGTTGTCGTACAATATTTCGTGGTTGAATATTAAATTTGAAAATAAATAATTAATAGGTGTACTACATGTAAAATTATTGGATATGTTGTCAGAATTAACTGTTTAAAAAAAAATCTGTAATGTAGTAAATATGTGTTGGAAATTGCTGTATTAATTAATTATATTATAAATATTGTATATTGCAAATCATGGATTTTCTTATATTTAACAGCAGTAAGAATTCCCCATTACTAATGCTAGAAGACATCCAAAGATCTGACAAAATAAAAATTATTTCTCCTTTCACCCTTTCGTATGAGGCGATCAAAAAAAGAATATATAGAAACTCGGTAAGTTACTTTAAATAACTTACCGCAACTTAATTTTTTAATTCTTTAAATGACATCCTTGACACTCCCATACACACTATCAGAATTACCTTACCTCTAGTCAATAATTATTCATATCGTCGTAACAATATATTAAGAAAGGAGGGCAGTCAATATGTGCAAAAAGAATTAAATATTTTTTGCTACTTTGAACATTATATGACAATTACAATTATTTTACATTTATGTTATATTCTATTGTCTATAATATATACATGTTGTTTTGAGAATTTTTGGTAAAAAAAATAGTATGTTAACACAAACACACATGCATACACAAAAACAATATACTGAATATTTTAAATGGACTACATGTGGAAAGTAGACTGCACTGGTTAGAAATGTTGATTGTTTTCAAGCATTGTCTAAACTATAACTGTTATGCGGTGTGATGTCTGCAAGAAAGAAAAAAAAATGTGATCTATATCGTTCAAATTATAGGCCTTTGAAATTTGATATTTCAGGCCCATAATTATGTGAGTTATAAATACTATATAATTATTATGCATTATATGCTTCCTGTTGTCTTCAAAGATGTAGGTAGGCCAGTGGCACTCTTTTAGAAATCTATTTTTATGTAAAGAAAAACAATGACATTTGTAAATTATCTTATACATGTATATATATTTATATATATATATATATATATATATATATATATATATATATATATATATATATATATATATATATATATATATATTATATAAACTAGTTTGTTGTATGTAATAAATGGTGCGATCTATCATGTGATCTGCATAATATTAAGTATTAATCTAAATATTTTAATTGGAATAAAATAAAATATCTTAATAATCTTTCAGTTACAGGTGACTGAAAAAGAATTACTGTTGTGTGAATATATGTGTTGTATTCTGCAAAATGTTAAATAAAAATCAGGCACACTGAAATATATCACATCAAGAATTATATCTGACAACACTTACTATCTTTGCTCGTGTCTCATGTCAGAGAAAATCTTCTTGTGTTGTATCAGATAACAGTTAATTTGATTCTCAGTGGATTTAGCTTAGTCGTAAGAAAAGGAAAAAAAAAAGTGTATTTTGATGGGAACATGTAAAAAAAAAAGTGTAAAATATAACACCTTAAAAACGAACACAATTGACTTTTTTATTTTATCCAAATAAATAGAAAACTAAAAAAACTAACTAGAAAGAAATACAAACTAAAAAATAATTTACAGAAAACAAATCAGTGCTAATTTTAAGCTGAATAATTTTTAGCACTAAATACTTGTTTGTTTTCGTCTTATATTGTACTGTTCATGTACTGTTCATTTTTACTAAAATGAGTCAAATAAGTGGTGGATCGTGTACTAGCTGTATTACTTACGCTGTACGCATTATAACAACCGTTGTCTGTTCTCTCCCTACCCACTCTTTATAACTATATACATTCCCCGTACTTTTTATTCAATTACGTACCGTTTTTAAATTCACAATACGTTTTGTCAACTGGTTGAATGTAAGCTACTTTTATTTGCTTAGAGAGAAAGAGAAAATTAATAAATTAATAAAGCTATCATCGGGCATCATGGGATTATAGCTCGTTATACAGTGTACAGTATAGAGCTACGACATTCCTTCAAGAATACGCATTGAAAATATTGATAACCAGCCATAAAGATAGCCATATCTCAATAATCTGATGTTGCTGTTGTGAGCACATAACTTTGATGATTGTTTTAAATAAATAATTATGTTGAGAAAAAATAATCGGACGTACAGCTAAAACTCATTTTTTTTTGTTTTTTTTTTTTAGTAAATTATTAAATTTATAGTAAGCAAGGAGTAAAAAGACGGGAAATTTGTAGTAAAATAATAAAATTATTTTTCAGTCTATCTGCAGTGCCGGGTTATTTATTCCATTTGAGATTTCTTTACTGTGCCTTTTGTTGTCCATTTCCGTGCTCAGTTTGGCAGGCTGCAACAAAAAAGTATTATCAATCAGTCGATCACTCTTCCAAGTCAACTTCATTATTACTTCAGAAAGAAATCACTGTAAAAGCAAATATAATTTCTTAATATCTTTGCTATCAACTTTCATTTATTTTTATTTTATTTTTTACTTGACTGAATATAAAATGAAAAATGCAGAGAGTTTCATTTTATATACACTGAAGTAAACATTTTGAACTTTTTCATAATTATTAAAATCTCATGATAGTTCAAGTGTTTTAAATAAAATACACATGGCATCGGAGCGATTCAACAAGCGTTAAGGAGCGATTTACTGCGTCTTTTTAAGAATCGTTTTTAATACTAGGTATAAAACAGGTAATAAAAATGCTTCTTAAATCGCTTCTTAACGCTCGCTGAATCATTCCATGCATATGATGTTTATAGATACAATTAACATTAAAAAATCTGCAACACTATTTAATAATAATTTTATAAATGCACAAATAAATTAATAAAAAAATCATGTTACGAAGAACATTACATATAACTGTCAGAATTTTTAGTACTTGCAGGATTTTAGAGTAATGTAGCTTAATTATAATAATGAGCTATTTATCCACTTCAAAAAAATAATTACAATAATTTACTCATAATAATGATAATCAAGTCATTGATGAGCGGCATAAGTCTTCTTAAAATATACTGCTATATAGACTAAGTTATTACTTGATCTAATGTGTACGTACTAATTAATTTATTATCGGAATCTACTTTTTAATCTCCGAATTAAATACAAGCTAGTACTGAAGAAGTTGTTGTTGTGAGGGCTTACTTTGTTTGTGTTCTCCCAACGAAGGCGCTTGTGCCATGAGGTGGGCAGACGGTCCAGCAGCCAGCAAGTGGGTGGAGAGAGCAGCTTGCGGTCCAGCTGACGTGGGTCCTGCGGTGTCGTGGCCAGGCTCACCACCAAACCAACCACCATGGTGACAAACCACCCGATTGGCGTGTACCACATGTACGACACAGCGTACAGCGGAAACTCGGCGTACCTAATAAAAATACATTACAGTCACTATATAGGTGCAGGATAAGTATTTTTAAAATATGATACACCTATAAACAACATAAGTTGTCAAAAATAGACGATATAGTATAGCAAGATTTTGCTTAAAGCTTTTCACTCCAACCGTGCATCATTGTGAATGATTTGTATAGGGACTTGACGGTTGCTTGGACTTTTTCGCTTGACATATATACAAAACTGATCGTGCAGTGGGTATATTCATCGTTTCCAAAAGGTATCACTATAAATTTATAGCTGATATCCCATGATAATTTTTGTATATTTTTTTTTAAGTTACTTCAATGCCTCCTCGTTCATGGCAAATAATAATAATAATATGTTTTTGGAAGAAAAATCGATTGCTTCTACATATAGTTTAAGTTAAAATTAAGGTGATATATTTATTTTTATAATAGAGATTGTCCTCACATGGTGTCTAGGTGGGGTGGCGCGGTGATGTTGCACATGCAGGAGTCCACCGATATCATCTTCTTCTCGAAGTGCACCTGGCCTGAGGCGGCTGCTATTTGGGCACCAATGCTCATCCAGAACACCAACACGATGCTCGAGATCGCACCCGTTAGTGCACCCTGTTAACAAAAATCATTCTAACCAAACCATCGTTAATCATGGTATATCGTTAATAATTACTAGATAATGGAGTATTGACTTCAGTTCTTTTTATTGCAGAAATGGATAGAGGGTGCAAAGTTATGCTACCCTGATTTTTTTCAGATTTTTTAGAGCCCGGGAACTATTTTTAAAAAATTATTGAAAGTTATTTTTGTGACGTCACGAGACGCCGCTCCTTAAGAAAAAGATGGGACTTGCCGCCGCGTGACGTCACAAAAAGGACTTTCAATAATTTTTTAAAAATACTTCCCGGGGTCTAAAAAATCTGAAAAAAATCAGGGTAGCATAACTTTGCACGCTCTATCCATTTCTGCATTAAAAAAAATTGAGGACAATACTCCATTCCCAAATATATATTATGTATTAATTAAAAATATAATAATACTTAATAATCAAATTGTTTCCCCTGATTAAATAACAAAACGTGATATAGTTTTATTCCATCAATAAAAAAATAATCAAGAAAATTTGTTGCATGCCAGAAAATTATCGCTATTTTTCCGTAAATATTTAATAAGATAAAACAAACAAATAACTGTTACTATAGCAATGATCATGATTGTAACTGGACAGTTGAATTTATATATCATCACCTTAAAATTAAAGTTGGATAACTTCCCAAGAAATTTTAGGGTTTGACCCTCCAATATCGGTCTTACCTCATCTGATGAGGTTGATAGTCACTTCTAAAATATGTGAAATGGTGCAACTTATCTTTTTCTGAGACTATTATGCACTATTGAGATCATTATGGACTTTCACAGTGTCATCTCACCTTTGCGTTTGCCCACGGCACGAAGACGCCAAGGCTGAAGAGACCTAAAATTGGCCCGCCTACCATTCCGTGGATGCTCATGGCTGCCTGCAAGTGTCAATTTATATTGTAATTAAAAAAATCTACAGCATAAAATATATAAAGTTACACTTCGATGTTGTCATATTTTCTCAGTGAGCACTTGGACGTTTGTAAAATCAATTGATTACGTTCTACTTACAATAAACGACTTGTACCTTCCTCTTTATCGATGTACAGAAAACATTAAGTACAGCTACAAACTTTTATTCATAAGCTTAAACCAGAAATGAGGACACTTGTTCGAAAATCTGTTGATTTAATTTAAAATATGGCACTAAATCATCTACTGAATAAATATATTGCAACGATATTTATTGCAACAAGTCTGACAAGCAGTGGTGAAAGTAAGCCGGTGCGCGCCAGTGCGCCGCACTGGTAAGACATTTGACGCCAATGCGGCGCACTGGTAAGACACTGATTGAAATTTATTAAAAATAATCAATAATTTTTAGTAAAATTTTCAAAATCAGAGAAGTTACTTTGTAAAACATTAATCATGCTCAAATAATGAATGACAATTTTCTTATACTTCGTACTTTTGTCTCACGAAATTTAATTTACTCTTTAATTCTTTTGAGTTAAAAAGCTCCTAAAAGGAAAAAAAAAATAAAATCAACTATTTACATACTATCAACTATTTATTAGCTATGTCAAGCTGACGATTTTTTTTTATAGAAATAGTTTTTAATGTGTTTCTAAATTTATTTAAATTTCTGTAGGCCTACTGGGTTGACTATTTTATCTTCGATTTTTATGAAGAGATAGATATTTACTATAGTATTAAATTTCTTTCAATATATTTATATTTATTGTATTTTTTAATTCTTGAATGACTAATAAAATTAATTAAAATAGATTCAAAACATCTTTTGCTGATGATGCGTTATATATACTACATCACGAATTTTATTACATTTTTTTTTCTGTCTCATTTATTGCACAAAATTAACACATTTTTATTCAAATTAATTTTTAATTACAATTAAGTCAAGAGGCAAAGGGGGAGTGCCTCTTCTGGCCCACATACCCACCGATGTTTAGAGGGTTCATTTACGCAAGGAGTTTAAAAAAATTAGGGCAAAGGATTTGGGATCGTATAGAAGATCAATCGCAGTCAGTGCTAGGTTAGTAAAATATATTAAGTCTTCGACTCAAAAAATTCTTCATATTAATGAATTTTTTAGAAAAGCAAACAAAAAATTTTATTCTAATTTTTTTTAAATGATTTTGTAAAGAATAAGTGTAACAAAAATTTAGTCACATGCATAAAATGCGACTCATGCAAGCATTGCTAGAAGAGAGTAGATAGATAAATGCAGCCGCTATTAGGGCCGAGATGGCTGCACATTTGGAGCATATTTAATATGGCTAGATTTTAATTTCTATCGATGACAAAGGGGAACAATAATTGCTACAAGATCTAGAGTAAATAAAAATTAATTACCGAAACAAATATAAACATTACAATTTATAATTATAAAAAGAATTCTCTCGCGTTTTTTTTTTTTTTAATTTTTGTTCAAATAATTTTTTTGAGACATATTCAAAATATTAATTTAAATTTTAAATAATTGACGTATTTGATTAAATTATAAAGCATCCCAAATCGTAAGAGTTAACTAAAGTATTTTTATTATATTAAATACTACTGTTATATGATCAATGAAGATCGAAGTGCTTTCAATTTAAATCACTAGGGATTTTCTTTCGTATTATTTTTTTTTAAAGCTATATAGCTATAACATTTTTAATTTTTTTTTTTTTTTATGAATTTAATGTTTTAATGTGATCGAAAATCAATCACTCATTGCATTTTTTTTTTTTTTTTTTTTTCAAAGTTTGGATCGGTTTGGATAATATTATTTAATTTTACTCAAAATGAAGATGTGCATTCAAATGTTATAAATGAATTTTAAACCACTTTTTAATATAAAAAAATAAAGCCACGCCCCTTTTTCCCAAAAAATCGCGCCTCCGGCGGGGGTTTTGGCCCTTCAGGCCTCTATCTGAGGCGCACTGGTAAGAGATTGAAACTACTTTCACCACTGCTGACAAGTCACCTACTACGTCTATCATCATCTACACATACTGCTGCTCAGTCACTGAAGCTTTGGCGGGGAGTTTTACCATAAGCATAACAAGTTTTTTTAACAAAAATAGTATTCCTTATTTAAATTCATGATCTATGCATGCATGGTATATTTATAGTGAAAGTTCCCATGGTATAAAATTGTTAGTTTTAAATTAATTTAACAAATTGGAGTAAATGCTTTCTCTAATCTATATATTATTATGGTTATATTATACGACATTTTTTTTTTTTTTTTTTTCATTTTTCACGTTGCAATGGCAGCAATGCACACCTGAAGCACAGCGCCGAGCTGCGACACGACAAAGACGAGGCCGAAGCTGAGAATGCCGTAGAAGACGCTGATCCATTTGGAAAGGCGCGCGGCCCTCGCGTCAGGCATTTTTATGCCGCAACCACCCGCTATGAAGTCCCGCAGAGTGATGGCTGAGAGTGCGGAGAGCCCCGTGGACACCGTGCTGTAAATTAAGACACAAATATAAGATTTCCTTTGCATCGTCACGGTGAAAACGATCCCAAAACTCCCCGATTGGCCTTGGTAGGCGAAGTTACATCAAAATAGCTTATATATATTATATAAGTGCCATATCAAGTCATTAATTCAAACTGTTCCTTTTTAGTGGTTATAAGTTAATTTTAATTTGCAATTTTTTTTTAGATAAAATGAAATATATAATAAATAACAAACAACAAAAAACACACAAAAAAGAGCTATAAGGTAAAAAGTAAAGAATTTAAACGAACGTTTTATAAACTGTATACTGTATATACTGCGTATTGCTTCTTTCCTGTAGATCTATGCTTTTTGAGAGTGGGAATTACAAAAATTTAGAGTCATTGAATTAATAATTTTTCATTCAAGATAATTTAAGTTAATAAATATGTAACAATAAACCCAAATTTAATCCTAATTTTAATTTTATTTAGATTTACTGAACCTAAAATATAAATCGTAATAATTTATTTATTCAGCCAGATGGTTAAACAAAAAAATAATCACATTTCGTATTACCCTCGCAGCAAAGGTAATTTCTCATGTTACAGTTTTGTAACTTTGTAGACAACACTACACTAGACAAATATTAGTATTAAATACTTGAACTGCTTTGGACATACTCAAGCGGCATTCACAAAGTCTTAAGGCCACATTTTTTTTTTTTAATTTTTAATCAAACCCTATTGGGTACTTCTATTTACTAATTACATATATACTACTTTGAAACCCCGAACCTTCCGAAACCCTAACTTGAGCGTTTCGCGGGCTCTTTCGGAACGGGGGCGGCCACGGCCTTGCAAATCCATCCCGGCATTTGCCTGCGGCTGAGGGAAACGTGGAAACCTCAGCCAGGATGGACGTTACAGCTTTTTGTCAATGAACCGGAAGTGCAATGGTCCAAAGCCAGGGGAACCACATAGTGGAAAAGCGCAACGATTTACCCCTGGGTGGGAAACGTGGTTTTTGTTGAAAATGGTCACCCATCCAACTACTAACCACGCGCGGTTAGTAGTAAGGCCACATTTAAGGCTCAATAATTTAAAGCTTGATTTTAGACATGTTTTTTAGACCCACAATTTCTGGTCTTAAATTATCGAGCCTTAAATGTGGCCTTAAGGCTTTGTGAATGCCCCTTATTCGTGTTCCACTTTTAAAAAAAAATCAAAATTTGCTTTAAAATTCTGATTTATAAAAGAACTAGACAGAATCGAGTAAATTCTTGTTATATTATTTTTATTATGGCTGGCTTTTAAACAGTTTAGGTAATTCCATGACAAAGCAAAATAATTTTCAAATCACGAGGAGCTTTCAATGGACAACATACATGAAAAAATTTTATTGCAGAAATGAATAGAGGGTACCAAATTATGCTACTCTGAATTTTTTCAGATTTTTTTGAAACCCGAACTATTTTTAAGTAATTATTGAAAGTGCGGCCACGCCCCCTGGAGGCGTCAATAGGCGTCCAGTCTCTATCCTTTTTATTAAGGCTTCAGTGGTGCCAACTGAAATCACAGGACTTTCAATAATTATTTAAAAATATAAGTTCCGGGTCTCAAAAAAATTCAGAGTAGCATAATTTGGTACCCTCTATTCATTTCTGCAATAAATTTTTTCCATGTATGTTGTCCATTGTTAGCATTCTCTGTGTTAAATTAAAATTACCTCAGAGCGCCGCTAAATATTCCCGCAACAAAAAGGCCAGGTATACCAGGTAGGTCTCCCATGGTGTCCATCACAAACAAGGGTAACAGCTGATCCGATGCTTGGATTTGCTGTAAAATACATGAAACATTAAGATAACGTATCATTAGTTTAAATAATTAAATAAGAAAACAGTATTCTCAATATTCTAATGAATCTAATGCCTCATTAAAATTCTCACCCAAACAATAAATTAAATAATAGTTATAATATATGTAGAAGAGAATGAACAGTGAATGTATTATCTGTTATTTAATTCATAAAAAAGAAAATAAGAAGAGCTTCATAAAGTATTCTATCACTTTAAAAGATAGAAAAGTAATAAATGTTTTATCGTTCTCCTTGACAGAACATGTAGCTATACAATTACTAGGGGCATTAAAATTTCTTAACTATTTTAGCATGAATGGGTGTATTAAGTTACTTACTAGAGCACTAAAAAGTTTTAAAAGCAGCAGCACAATAAGTTTGGCGAGGATATCATCATGTTTGTTGATGAGATTATGCTGTTCAATTAGTTCATTTTTGTTTTATATTCTTTATTATTAAAATTTTCATTCATTGAGGTAAATCAGGTTAAGTACGACTTTCTAATAACAATAAAATTTCTTAGTAATTAATTGATAGCGTAGTACAAATTTGATGTTATTCATTAATTTTAATTTTGACACTCTGCTTTTTCATTTTTTTTTTTTTTTTTTAAGGATACACCCCTAAGAGCTTACAGCTCGCGGCGGGGTACTGGGTAGGGATAAGGTAGGGAACGGATAAATAATAATAATTATTTATTATAATTTCATTATTATTTAGGAGTAACATAACGTTTGCTTCCGTCCCGGCGTCATTCATTGCAAGTGTTACCTTGGAAGTAAGTGGATCACAGAATACGTAGGTGGCGTACATGACGAGGCCAGACCAGCAGCACACGAACAGCAGCAAAATGAGACCCACGCAGTTGATCCACAAAGCGCTGTGAACACATCAGTGGAATGGTCATTCATTTCTTTATTACAAAGCCTACAGCGTACATCAGACAGGATATGCACCCGGATAAATTTGACACCGTAATTAAAAAATAAATGAAAGACTGTTATATTTCTATATCAGGAAAGTATTCCTGGATATGGTAAACATTGTAATATTTACACGGTACTGAGTAAATATTTACTTGATTAACATTTTTTTTTATTTGTTTGATAATGTTGTTCTGCACCAAAGATTTAATTTTTTTCTAGGCTTTTTAATATTAATTTATGAAATGCAAAAGATATCAATTAATTTTTAAACATTCTAACGTTATTTTCAGTTTTTAAACAATTATAACCGTTGAATGATTATAATATATTATTGTCTGTAGATTTCATATCTCAAAAAGGAGAAAAAATACTATAAATGGACAACCTGCATGACATTTTTTAAATGAATAGAGAGTACCAAATTATGCTACTCTGATTTTTTTTCAGATTTTTTTGACACCCAGAACTATTTTTAAATAATTATTGAAAGTACGGCCACGCCCCCTGGAGGCTTCAATAGGCGTATAGTCCCTATCTTTTTTATTAAGAATTCAGGGGTGCCAACTTAACTTACAGAGAACTTTCAATAATTATTTAAAAATAGCTCCGGGACTAAAAAAAATCTGAAAAAATTTCAGAGTAGCATAATTTGGTACCCTCTATTCATTTCTGCAATATTTTTTTTTTTTTTTTTTCATTCAGGTTGTCCATTATAAAATTATTATCAATTTTTCGGCTCTTACTCTGTCCTTTTTGCTCATCAATAGGAGAATTTTTATACTTTAATGCTCTTATACATCTGTAAAATAAGTGCATAGGACAACGTGCAGCAATCGCATTGTTTATGAGTATATTAATCCCCTCTTTTTTAATGCAAAATAGGTGCACTACGTATAAAAAATGTATCACTTTGGTTCCATACTTCTTTATATATCCAAAAACGCATGCTAGCATACGGAAATAAATCAGGCACATGTTTCTTCTTTCTTACATGCATTAAAAAAGAAAGGCCGCAAGTGCTGTAACTACTCTAATTAAATATGCTGTCTTCACAATCTGTTTGAAATTTTAGGATCGAAACGGTCATGCGAGACTCCGCCACTGTGAGGCATACTCACTTTAAACGACAGAGTGGCTATAAATGCAGTACATATTATTTGTTGGATATTATTAAGCCTGCATTACAAGATACAATTTTGCACATAATTTTTCCTTACAAAAAAATTTCATCTCCATACAAACAAATGGAGTTGAAAGTTTTATGTAAAAAAAATTGTATATCCAATAATTAAAAAAACTGTTCATCGTGTAAGTGTGGCTTTACACCGATGCGAGGTTCGTGTCACGAACAAATCAGACGCTGTCATGCAATATGTAAACGTAGAGTAAATGACATCACAGCATCCGTGGAAATTACAATAATAAGATCTGGTCGCATGGACATTTGGTCGCAAGGACATTTCGTTGCAAATATTTTTATATCTATACGAGTTAGTATTTAGATATGGGTGACCATTTCAAATAAAAATTACGCTGCTCCCTCCCTGGGGTAAATTTGTCTCGCTTTCCACCCAGTGCAGTGATGAAAATAATTATGAAAATAAATCATTATATTTGCCCAAAATTACTGAAGAGAAAACAAAAAAATTAGTTAATTCTTGTAAAGAAAATAAATCTCCCGGCTATGACAAAATTACAATTAAACATATTAAAATGGGAGGAGATGAGCTGATAACAATTTTAACTAACTTTATAAATCTTTGTATACAGCAAAAGTGTTTTCCGAAAATGTTAAAAAAAGGTGTATGTAGACCCATCTATAAAAATGGATGTCATAAAAACTGTAATAATTATAGACCAATTATGTTATCACCGACAACAGATAAACTTCCTCAAAAATATTTAACTGACAATGTAGTATGCTATCTTACAGACAATAAAATAATTAATGAAAATCAATATGCATATCAAAAAGGAAAATCCACCAATAAATTAATTGGAGACATGTCTAATTTTATATTTAATGAATTAAAAGAAAATATTCATGTTTTGGGTTTGTTTGTGGATTTTTCTAAATATTTGACACACTCAATCACGGTATTCTTTTTAAAGAATTAGAAAAAATTGGAATAAGAGGACCAACGCTTGATTTAATTAAAGATTATTTAAAAGATAGGAAGTATGGTTGTAGAAATAAATAATGTACAAGGTGATGAGTGGGAAATTAAATGGGGCACCCCTCAAGGAGGTACTATTTCTGCAATTTTGTTCAATGTGTATGTAAATAGTATATTTTCCGTTTTGAAAAATTGTAAAATATTTATGTTTGCTGATGACCTACTGATTCTTGTATCAAGTAAAGATTTTTCTGTTGCTCAAAAAAATTTGCAAATTAATGCAAATCAATTAGCTTTTTGGGCTCACGATTATGGATTAATTATTAACACAAGTAAAACTAAAGTGATGCATATATATAATAAATATCTAAGAAAAAATGAATCAATTAAAATAACTATCCATAATAATGAATGTTTGCATAATTTTTTAGAGAACTGTACCTGTGAGAATATTGAACAAGTAAGACAACATAAATATCTTGGGATAATTATTGATGATAACTTTGAGTGGCATTCGCAAATCAATAAAATTATTATGAAACTAAGATCAGTGTTATCTCAAATTTATAAATAAAAAAAAATTGTTAATGAAAAAACTTTAAAAAATGTCTATTTTGCTTTAGTACACTCATTTATAATATATGGAAATTTAGGATGGGGTTTCACAGAATCCGGTGCAATGACAAATTTAATCAAAATGCAAAAAAGAGTATTAAAAGCTATGAAGCTGGGAAATAAATTTCAAGAGGGTGAGAATATGTTTAATTATTGGAAAATATTACCTGTTAATTTACAAGCAAAACAATCACTTATAATTGCAAAATATTTTGATGTTACTCATGGAGATTATAAAATACATAATTATGAAACCAGATTGATTCTGAATGATCCACTCATTGCACCTCAAAGAATTAATAGATTCAGTGAGAAAACTTGTTGGGATTATATAGTACCTAGGTTGTGGAATGATATACCATCAAACTTAAAAAATTTAGAGTCAAAAAGTATGGTTAAAAAATATATTAAGATTTGGTTATTGTCATTAATAAATTAACTATATAAAATCTTGGAAAAGAAATTAAAAAATAATAATAATAATAAAAAAAATGAAAATGAAATGTATAACTAATATGTATTTTCTTTCTGTTTCAGTAATTTCTTTTGTTTCAGTACTTTCTTTTGTTTCAGATAATAATAATCTTTTTCTCCATGGTTACAGTTATTTTATATGGATACTTGTATTTTGAATTTGGATAATAATATTTAGTCTCATAAAAAGTAATAATATAATTTAATTGGAACATTTTGTTTGTGTTATATAAATTATAAAGCGACAATTTTAATAATAATGTGAAATTAAATTAAAACTTATGTTTGCAAAAAAAGTAATTCTTGGCATGGAATCTTGCAATTTTTATTAAATTCTTTAGTTAAATTATTTTGTTATTGCCTTTTTTTTTTCCTTAATATTAATTGATAAAATATGCTTGAATGAATTGTTTTAGCTTGAAATTTAATTACTATGTATTTTATGAACCGGCCGCTAAGATTATGTTAATAATTTTGGCTGGACATTAATGTATAAACTATTTGTGAAATAAAAAAAAAAAAAACTATGTATGTTCCCCAGGTTTTAGACATCACTTTGGAGTATTGATAAAAAATTGAGGTGTCCGTCCTGACTGAGGTTTTCCATTGTTCCCTCAGTCTGACCTCAGCGAATGCTGGGACGCGGGACAGACCGTGGCCACCATCCCTACATTCCCTACCCATTACCCCGCCGCGAGCTTCAAGCTCATAGGGGTGCATCCCTGTAAAAAAAAAAAAAAAAAAAAACAGAAAAAATGCAGAGAGCTCCTCTGTTTATAATCTCTCTCTCTCACTTTATAATGGGCCATGCATAGGGTTCGAGTTACCCCTCTTAATTCCGTCTAGAGCAGTCCCAAATTTATTATTACGTTACCTCCTCGTCGCAAGACCGAGCACTGGATTCTCCTTCTCATTATTTTGACTAATTCTTAATTATATTATAAATAAGAAAAACAGTTACATTTAAAGTAAATTCACTAATTAAATTAGTTATATTGAATAACACATAATATAATTATTTACAGCAGTAGTAACAGAGAACGAAACAGCATGCAATTACGCCGTAATTACTGGAAACGAGAAAAGCCAGCGCTTCATGCTAAAAGGGCATGGCGGGCAGGCTGCGAGCGAGTGTTCGCCAGCACAGAGATCACGTACCACAAGCGATTGACAGACGGAAGTATTAGGAGTACAGAAACGTGCAGATGTGACTTTTTTATCATCCAGAGAAGTCACGTGAGCAACGTACGTGTCACATGGTGTGTGTGAACGGGAGAAATAGATAGCAAAAATTATAGTTTAAACATTGAATGCTTTTAAATTTTCTTTTAAACATCCGGGAAATTTTCCAATATTTCAATACATTCTTTTTGACACCAAAATAAATTTTATATTTTTAACGATAAAAAATACTCGCAGAATATTTTAAGACTTAATTACTATTAATTGGGGGATTGTTTAGTGGTAGGCTTTGGATGTCACTTTGGTCCATTGATAGAGGTGTCCGTCCTGACTGAGGTTTTCCACGGTTCCCTCAGTCTCACCTCAGCGAATGCTGGGACTCGTAACAGGCCGTGGCCACCATCCCTACTTAAGACCCTACCCATTACCCCGCCGCGAGCTGTAAGCTCTGAGGGGTGTATCCTTGTAAAAAGAAATAAAAATAAATAAAAAAATCTGCACTCGAATTTATGTTTAAGTACATAAAAAAATAAAGTGCAAAAAATCTACACAGCATACTACGTACTGGAAAAGAGGAAAACCTCGCTGCCAAGGCGCTATGACTGCTATGGCGGGCAGGCTGCGTGCGAGTGAATGTTCGCCAGCTTCGAGACCACGTACCACAAGCGATTGAGAGACGGGAGTATTAGGCGCACAGAAATGTGTAGCACATATGTGACTTTTTAGCGTTCAAGAAAATCACGTGAGCAGTGCACGTGTCACCTGATTTATGTGGGCGGGAGAAATTGAATGTAAATTAAACTTCAAATTTAATTAATTTTGAATATCAGAGAATCCAGGCTCGGACGGGGAAGTTAGGGCCAACAAGACCATATGGACATTACAGGCAGCAAAGGCCACCTGGAATGGGGCTTAAATTCACTTTTTTTATCCTCTGTGTGTTAAAAATCAGAGGAGCCAGTCAGGGATCCCTGACCCAGTCCGAGGTTGAGGGAACCTCTAATATTTAAGCACATTTTTCTTTGACACCACAATAAAATTTCTATTATATATTAACGATAAAAAAAAATGCTCTCGGGCTGTGGCTCTTTGTCTGTGTAAACTTGTTGTATTATAGAGCAGCTGTATATTAGTCAAACATTGCTTTTTATTCAGAACTTTAGGGTCAAACAATTCTGTATAAGTAAAAAAAAAAAAAAAAAAAAAAATTGAGAATATATATATATTTTTTAAAAAAAAATACTAATGTTAAGAATTGAATGTATATACTGTACAAATTAATATTAATAATTATTTAATTGCTGATGATTGCGTGATTGTCAATGTATAAACTATTCTATAATTTTTTCCTTGGCCTCCATAAAGTTTTGGCGAAACATAAAATAATAAAATATCATAGTCCTTATAAGTACTATATAACAGTGCGAAAATTAATAATTAATTAGCCAAGAATTTAAACATTTGTGATAATTTCAATAACAAATAAAAAAATAAATAACTCTTAACATTTTTGAACTGGAACTTTAGAAATTTTTCTGAAGAAAATTACATTTTCTTTTAAAACTTTCTTCACTCGATCGAAGTACATAAGGAAATCAAGTGTAGAAAATCTACACAGTTTATTCAGGCAGGGATCATGCATGCATGCACTGGCAAGCGGATTGTGGTGCTTGACTTCTTGAAAGCCTGTATGAGGAGAGCAGGCAGTCGTAGCAGGTTACTCATGCTGATATTGCGATAATTACGATCTATCTACATGCTGTAATGCAGGCGCGGATCAAGGGGGGGGGGGCCGCGGCACCCCCCAAAATTTTGGATTTAACATGGGCAATAAAGGCATTTCCCACACTCCAATTTTTTTTCAACATTGGCCTTATGAAGAAGGCACCCCCCGACAATTTTTTTCTGGATCCGCGCCTGTATATGAATTTTATGTTCCCCGTTCATCAGCTGTCCTCTTTGAGATATAAAAAAACTTCAGTTATTATTAATATCTTTTTCCTTTCTTTGATTCTATTTAAAATAGTGCAAGGTAATAAAACTTTAATAATTTAATTAATTTGAAGATTTTGTTCTGTGCGCAAATGTATTATTAAAGAAAAAATTATTTTGAAAATATCAATTAGTATTTTTCTCTTTTAGTTCCAAATTGCATATAGTTCCTGTCCCATATAGGGGTTAATAAATAAATAAATAAATAAATAAATAAATAAATAAATAAATAAATAAATAAATAAATAAATAAATAAATAAATAAATAAATAAATAAAAGTTAAAACAAAAAATTTCATGAGACAAGAAAATTACAAAAAACAATTGATACTGATATCGGCAGTGATATTTTATAAATTGATATAAATTTATTTATTTAAACGTCTTTACATGGCGAGAGTTAAGGCAAGAATGCCTTTTTTTTTATCTCTAACCATTTATTATGAGACACTCATAATATATATATATATATATATATATATATATATATATATATATATATATATATATATATATATATATATATATATATACATATATATATATATATATATATATATATATATATATATATATATACATATATATATATATATATATATACATATATATATATATATATATATATATATATATATATTTATATATATATTTATATATATATATATATATATATATAATATGCGATTAAATGTCTTTCTCCTTCGACCAAATGTCTTGCGACGAAAATACCGGCTGACAATAATAATTAAGATATCAAGTATTTTGTACTGTAGGTACTCGATCTGTACAAGAAGCACGCATTATCATAGGCTGATAAGAAAAGTATCACTTTCTATATAACTTTTTAGATTACTTAAATTCTTTCCGTCAGCCACAAGGAAAATTTCATTGCATTTTATATCATTATCATTATTAGCATTACGTAATATCATTGCATTAAAGAAAATAATGTTTTTGAAAGACTGAATTTGTACATTAGCTAACTTTTTTTCACTCTAGGTACAATGTACTGGTACATAATGTGTTTGAAATGAGGAATGTTCTATAGTACTTCATCTATTAACAAAAAAATGTTTATAATACACTCACAAGACACCATCTAATCTTCATATCATAGTAAAGTATACACTCTAACTAGCAAAGAATTTCCACAAAATATTATAAAATATATACCGTCAATGTTTTGTACCGTCCTTGGTAGATTTAGTGTATATCAGGACAACACGAACTTTGCACTTGCCCGAATTGTTGGAAATGTAGCTCCAAAGCCTCCAAGAGACAAATAAAGGATGCAGTATTGAGATATTATAGGCCTAACGCACCCTTCTAATAAGTATCTTACCATACACACCTTCACAGGCTGCGTGGTAACTATCAAAAACAGTACAGCAGGGTTTAATAAAGTTGCTGTCCCAAGGAGGACATTCATAACATAACCAGAACATAACATATATTATAGATAGCATTAAGTTTTATTTAAACATATGAAAAGTTGGTGTACAGTTTATTTCCCGAGCATATCATACTGTATAATTTAATAATAAAATAGAAGCTGAAGTACTTCTATAGTTGTTAGTCTGATTGAGCAATTTTTTAAAATTTGTTTATCCATGCAGAAAAACAGATGTATGAGTATGACATACTACATAGAATAGAATTGTACAGTAAACCCCAAGAGTTTACGGAGAACATCAGCTTTGAGTCTCAGCAATGTCATCTACCAAACATCAGGTTTGAATCTGAAATAGCTGTAAGTAGAAGGTTGTTGAACATTTTACTATTTTTTTTTTTTTTTTAATTTCTTCTTATTTCATATAAATGAAACTCTGCCAAGGAGTGTAATATATTGCCTTTCAGTATGTTGTGAATGTTGTCAGAATTGAAGTATATTTGAATATATATCTTAATAAAGGATAACTACAAAAATCTCAATTCCGGTGGGAATTAAATTGTTCCTATATGAGATATTGGTAGCTTACACATCAAAATTCAATTTTTTAATCTTTCTTAAAGACAAGTCAACAATACATCATTAATTACAAAGCACTTTACAATTTTAATAAATATTCAGTCTTTCTTGAAAAAATCGTCAATCTTATACACATTCCTTAAAAACAAGTAACACTTCACTTTCTTCTTGTATGTATCTGGCTACAAGTAATGATTTTAATGCATTCAAATGGATTTCACATGTTTAAGAACATATATTTAAAACAGGAGATATAATTTTACGTCTTTATGTTTCGCAGCATTATATACGCACTACTATTAAAAGTAGTGCTAGAAAATGTTATAAAAATTGTGCGGCAGTTACTACATAATATACTGTATATCTACAGCATTATACAATGCAAATAAATTAATTATGTTTAATTGTTTGGTATTATGAGCAAGGACAACTGAATTTAATTTCATTTTTAAACACAGAAATGAATAGTAAATAGTACACACAAAGTTGAATCTTTTTGAAGTTGCAGCTTTTTTAAACATATTAATTTTAAAATGCAAAATTAATAAATATGACAATTAATATTAAGTTAAAAAATTGAATGTAGTATTTATTCATATGAGATAAAAAAAATCAATGAAGTTGTCCTATAGGAAAACTGAAATTAATCATATTACATACTGCCGATAAGTTAAAATGGGGGGGGGGGGGTGTTGGCAGTTGGGCGTGGGCAGTTCTTCGGCGTGGGCACCTTGGCGTGGGGTGATGCGTGGGGAGTTTAACAAAATATTAATTATAATGGTAGTTATTCAATGCATTGAAATATGTTCTCACAACTCATTTCTCATCACATAATAACTAAAAATAAAAAAACACCTTGAAAACTTTCAAGAGCATTTATAAAATAATTAATATGAATCGATTTTGTATTTTAACAACCATCACCGAGTGAAAATTTCTTAGCAGTCGCGAGGTTCTTTGTAACATCAACAGCAACTCCTTGTTTTGACAGCAGTATATATGTATTAAATAAAACAATTATTCATGATGAGAGACTAAGAAAGGTTGCTTCAAGCAAAATTAAATTAATCATGTTAGAAAAATCAACAGGGCCAAAATTCATCAGAGTAGCATAATTAAGACTCAGTCTTAAATGGGAAAAGAATCGATAATTTGTTCAGGTATGAACTTTTACAATGGCAGGTGTAGAATAGCCAGTGCTTCCATGATAATTATGAAGCAAAGAATATAAAGGGTTATTTACATCCAGTTTTGAACATCATTCCAGCATAACTTTAAAATTGACTTAATTAATAGGAAAATCTTATAATTGTTTTTCGAAAGAATAATTATACATCTGGCCAGATTCATAATTCTAGAGTGTTTTACCTATGGATCGTGCTACATTAATACAATTCTAATTGGACAAAGCATGCAATTAATATAGGAAGCATATAGAGCTTTGTTCTGACTGTTCTGAGACGCACACCTTTAGACAACACGATTTTTTTTTCAGCATGACTTGCTTGTAGCTCTTAAAGATAAAAGTCGCAGATTTGAAATTTTTGGGAGAGGTAAGAAGAGTATTTAGCTAGTCTACCCCAAAAGTTCAAGTTTACAACGTTTTCCCATGAACTACGTGAAACTATCATAAACAGAATAAGGGAGGAGAGAGTTCGTGCTGTTGATTCCCAGGTGCATATCAGTCTTAATAAAAATAAAATAAATCATTTAATAAATGGGTCAGCAGTGCTGCACATATCGCTCTGTCCCACTCTTTATGACTAATTGTCATAATAGTTGATAATTTTAGCTTTCGCTAATAGAAGATAGAAAAAGTAAGAATGGACAGTAGAATTTGCTTCCCTTAAGCTGGCATTACATGTTATAATTTTTCCAATTATTGCATACAGTTTTTCCTTAAAAAATTCAACTCCATTTGTTTGTATGGAGGTGAAATTTTCTTGTAAGAAAAAATTGCAAGCAAAATTTATCGTGTAAGCTTTAGAGAAGTGAATTGGCATCCGATATAATCATAATTATTATAATTATATTAAGTATACAGACAGAAGACTCACAGTTTGGCCTGCCGCTCGGTGGGTACGGTGAGGTAGCGTTGGATCTGGGCCTGGTTCGCTGCATACGTGCTGCACCAGAGGAAGGCGCCGCCCACCACCATCGTCCAGAAGGTGTGCCGCGTCCGCGGGTCTGGGTCCATACTGCAAGCAAGCAAGCAAGCAAGCAAGCAAGCATTATTGTTGTTGTGCACCTGAGTCAAGCAATCACTGTTGTCTTGTACTGTATGCTTTTAATACATGCAAATTTACATCATTTTAATAAAAGTAAAGCATTTAATTTAAAATATTTTTATAAAGTCGGAATGAGAAAGAATGCTCTGCATAATAAAAGAATTTAATAAAGTAATGCCTCTCACAACACAGAACATTATGATTTTGAAGAAATTTGGTTTAACAAAAATATTTGACAAAACAAGTTATATACTATTCTAGTTCCAGAATGTATTTTTTTTTTCTTTTTTTTTTTTTTTTGTAAGAATTATTATTTTCTGATTTTCTGATCTCAAGTCAATAATAATGAAAAAGGAAGAATCATGGCAGCGCAGAACTTAATTTTTTGTAATATATGGTTCACTATGGACTGTATATACTTTGTATAGAGTACATAAAATATAATTATAATACAGTCTGGGTCAAAGAGAAATGAGCCACAGTGTATTTTATTATTATACCTTACCACCATAAATAACATCTACAATCTCTGTTGTTCTGTTTGCTACTAAAGCTGTATCATGTGTGTCATCAACCACGTGCATGACTTGAGTAACTGTATTTTGAGAAACAGTAGCGTTGATATTCATTCTATTCTTGTTGAAAATAGTTATGATTAAATTTCTCAATGTACTGTACTTCAAGTTCAGGCAAAGAGGTAAGAAAATTAAGAAAAAAAAATTCCTTACTTGAAGAACTCGAGGCGGTCAGATTCTTGTGCGCTGTTCCACACCTGAGCTGTTCCTCCATCCACAGTAAAGTTACCCCGCAGCATCACGGCCAGCATTCCCGCGAACATCATGAGCACTTGAAACGTGTCGGTCCACATTACCGCCTTGATGCCACCCTGCAGGAAACCCAGCGTCAAAGTATATTACCTGATTAAATAATTTATATACAATCCATATTCAAATCTGAAACGAATCTCTATATATAGGATACCGTTAAAACAGTAGGCCTGTTCGTAAACCCTGCTCGGTGTACACTTTTTGTACCCAATCATATATAATAAATATATAAATAATATATATATATATATATATATATATATATATAAACGTTCTAAAGTATAATGTTGTTACTGTACTAGATTTTACTATAACTCTTCACCAAGTCATAAAAAATAATCTTGTTTCTTGCTTTTTTTTTTTTTTTTTCTTAGGTAAATAAAAAAAATAATCTGGTTGTACTATTATGCAACCTGTTGCAAACATTTAATTCATTTAATTATATATAATATATGTATATGTTAGAATTTGCAATCAAAATGAACTTGTATGCTCATTTCCAGTAAAAGTATATTGAAAGTTACCTGTAGTGATTTTTTTAAATAATAAAGCTTACGTAAGAAGTTCTGTTTTGTTTTTTTGTTTCTTTTTTTTTTTTAGCGTAAAAGTTTAAAGCAACTTTTCACTCTCGTGGTTACTAAGTCATATGCAGTCTTATGGGAGGAGCGCACAATTAAACTTCCCGTAGTTTTACAACTGACAGTTGACGACGTTGAAGATTTCAATATTGAAACCTTTTATAAACTTTATTATCTGCAAGAAAAGTGCGGAACTATAACCTTCTTCACTCTGCATAGATGACACAAGTTGCTAAACAAAATTACCTCTGTGGTGCTGGAATTACCATTAATGCGTAATTTGTGTAAGAGTTGGATACGAATATTACAGCTGAATGAAAGTAACGTTGCAACCTAATCTTAAAGCCAATTAGAATTTTAATCAATCAAGTCAATCAATGCAACCTAATTCCTACAGCAGAATAAGGACATTTTTTGCTTGCGTTTCGGCACATGCGGACACTATATTATAATTATATATATATATATATATATAATTATAATATATATTATATATATATATATATATATATATTAAGTCGCCGCAGATTAAACGGGTTTAAATCCAAGCCCAACTCGAATTCAATTTTTAAGCCTCAGTTACATCACCAAAAAAAATTTTCAGACCACTTTTGAACCTGGATTTGGAAAGACAAGTATAGTTAACTTTCCAAATCCATTTTTTTTTTTTTTTTTTTTTTTTACAAGGATACACCCCTAAGAGCTTACAGCTCGCGGCTGGGTACTGGGTAGGGATAAGGTAGAGAACGGATAGTGGCCACGGCCTGCATGCTTACGCGTCCCAGCATTCGCTGAGGTGAGACTGAGGGAACCGTGGAAAACCTCAGTCAGGACGGACACCTCTACTTTTTTCTCAATGGACCAAAGCGATGTCCAAAGCCTGAGGAACCACACACAAGTGCATCACTGCACTGGGTGGAAAGCGAGATGAATTTACCCCAGGGAGGGAGCAACGTATTTTTTACTTGAAACGGTCACCCATCCAAGTACATACTAACCACGCTCGACGTAGCCTGACTTCGGTGATCTAACGAGAACCGGTCAATGCACTGCGCCACGCTCGACCAAAAGTGGTCTGATATATTTATATTTATATATAATATTTCTCACCCCCCTCCTCATATCAGCTTTGCTGACATTTTCAACAAAACTGTCGGAAAACTGAATGTTAAAAAAACTGTCGATCGTTGAGAGAAAATTCCATAAATGGCTCAAATACTTACAATCGAGGTGTAGAATATGCAAACGACGAATATTATGCTCACTGCCGCGTACGTGCCAATACCCGTTACTGAAACAATTAATAATGAAGTACAATGATTAATTATTTAGTTGACAGTGAATATTTTCTAGTCATTAATATTTCCAACATTTGATGCAATATTTATTAATTATCATTTTAAATTTTTGTGTTGTAAGGCAAGCTTTAGTGATTAAAAGTCCTATAAACAATTTTTTTTATAAAATACAAGATTTTTGTTTTTTTGCGACGTGCATCATCAGCAGTATTATTAATAAAAATTATTATTATTTTCAAATCCTCTCCACGATGTACTACTTAATTCATTAAAACTACACCATTAACCTATTAAACAGGAAAGTTTTTAATAATTACATCCTCATTATTCTTCATAAGATCGAGTCATGATATAATTATGTAATACGTACATCAATTTTAAGGTCAATGACTGCTTGGTTCACAGACCCGTTGATATATCAATAAATTCAATCAATGGTCAATTATTATATAGTAATAATTATATGGTAATGTACTTTTGTAGTATATATTATGCATCTTATATTTTCTGAGTATTTTTAATTAATAGAAGAATTATTAAATAGATTCTTATCAACTCTTATCAATCTTCAGAGAAATGTCAGAATCTTGTCATTTAACATGAGGAGATCATGTGATTTTTTTTTTATAATCATTGTGTGCATAGAGTTCACTGTCCATTAGAATCTTTGGAGCTTTATCGAGAACATTTCGTAATCTCAATGTTAACATACCTTGGTTCAGGGCCAGAGCAGGAGCATACACAACAATAGGCATGTATAAAATCTAAAACAGAGAGGGAATTCGTGAGAATAGTTTTAAATGAATAATAATAGTAAAGTTATTAATCATATTATATATTATTATGCTACTTTTAATTACCGTAAGTAAAACTTCTTAGCCTGAAGATGCATTTTTTAAAAAAATATTTATTTATTTATTTCAATTAATTTAATAAATATTTACCATATGACAAGCAAAAATAACACATCCGAGTTGGCGTACTGCATTGTTAAATCTCATGGCAAGGTACTGGAACAGACATTTAAAACATAAACAGTTACCTCGTAGACTCATTACATGAAATATTCAAATTTTCTAAATTCTTAAAATTGAATCTATAATGATAATTTTATGTGTCATCTTTGCCTATAAAATATATACGTATTCAAATAGGCCTGCATGCTAGATATGCAATATTACCCTAAACATTCTATTCTAAGCATAAGATGTTTTTATCAATAGCAAACAATTGTTAAACCAAATTGACTTAATGCTCTGTAAAAGGTATTTAAATGACAAATACTGGATATAATTTCACTACATGAAAGACTACATATGGGAGATTGCAAACAGGGTTTGTTGTTCATTCCTCTTTGCTAGCTCAGAGGCTCATCAAAAGAGGAATTTTATTGTTATTTTCGGAACAATTATCTCTACTTTTCTCCATGGTGCCTTGTTTATTCCAAGTTAAATGCTTATTAATTTGCTTGATTGTAAATAATTAATTCATTGGACTGAGCTGTGTTTTTTTTTACATTTGATATAATTATTTACATTTACCTATATTATTTATTGTCATTACCATGCTTCCTTCTTTTGAATTATTAACTGAAAGAATTCCATACACAACCTCATTGCGCCTTAATTGTTCTACTTTAGCACCGCCTTATTTAAACCTTATTTAAATATTCTACAACACGAGGTAAAACTAATAAATTTCAAATTACTGCAGAGGGGAGGATTAAAACTTTCTAATGAATTATCTGATGAGGCAAAGAGGATTCCATGAGGCTGGTGTGGCTGGCCAAGACAATAGTAATAGACAATATTATAGTTCTTCTATGTGTATAATGATTATAAATAACACACTCTAAACGGACCTATACAGTAAATCTGTAAATAAACTTTTTATAATTTATTCTAGTTGATATAATTTTAATAAATAATTACAGTAATTAATTTTTTCGTCAGAAATATGTATTAGCGGACTGCAATCGTCTCACCTCGTAAGCTGAAGTGAGGCCTAGGCGGTAGTACACGGGTAGAAAAAGGTAGGCCGTAACGGGCGTACAAATGAGGTACGCGATCCCCACCATGAAGAACTGTGTGCCGTAATTATACATCTCTGCGGGGTTGCCGAGCAGCGTCACAGCTGACATGAAGCTGAAACACAAACTAATTTTAGCAAAGAAAAGTCCTGTATGTAAATAAAGACCAGGCGCGGATCCAGGGGGGGGGGGGCTGGTGCAGCCCCCCCCCCCCGATATTTTGGATTTAACATGGGCAATATAGGCATTTCCCCTTTTTTTTTAACATTGGCCTTATGGAGGCACCTTCCCCCCCCCCCCCCCCCCCCCCCGAAATTTTTTTCTGGATCCGCGCCTGATAAAGACTATAGTTTGATTTCACATAAATGTAATGTTTAGCTAACAGACATTTGCAAAATTTTGTCCCAACGCATTAAAACATCGATAGGTAAATTATTATGCTAAGAAGAATGACGAAACTGCCACAATGAAACTAATATAACTAAAGATCCTAATATTTATAACTTTCACTATATGATTATTAATAGGCGCGATTCACAAAGCAGTTATCCAGGTTTCTAACCACGTTTAGCTTAACCACGTTTAACTAGGTAGTTTAACACGTAAAACAGGTATAGTTAAACGTGGTTAAGCCAAACGTGGTTAAAAATCTGGCGAACTTCCTCGTGAATCGCACCCATTAATTACATACATTCAAATTAAGTTATGTGGTACGTTCTGTAAATCTATATTAAAAAATACAGTATATTAAAGTTTAAATAGTATAAACTGTAATAAGAAACAGGAAGTCAAAATAATATATTCTATGTGTGACTTTAGGCTCAATTTAAATCTATATGTTGAATTTCTTTTAGGTTCTACAAAATATATTAAAAAACTTCTTTGTTTAACGTCCATTATTATATAAACAATGTTATTCTCTTTTCATTAATTATGATAGTATTTTCATCTCGTTATTTTATCATAAAAAATATTATCCACAGCATGTTTCAGTTCATATGTCGTTGTGTATAGAGTTTCTGGGAAACATATTTCGTAATCTGAATCGCACAGTTGGGTCAGATTTAAGGCAGCTTACCAAATTCAATTGGGAAATTGCAAAAAATGAGTTTATAGAAAAATATTTGTAAACATGTCGTATATTAATTTTATATGTGCCATTGTAATCTGCTTTTATTAAAAATAGCTAAGCTTCTTGGATTATACAAGTATTTCGAGCAACAGATAGCAATCATTATTTTCTTATCTTAAGCTGGGGGATTAGATTTGTAAAAAATAATCAGTGAAAACAATCCAAGCATCAAGCATTTTGGTTATAGAATTGATACCAAAAAAACGAGAAAATTATATCTTTATATTTTAATACGATGAATTTCACAAACATAGCTTAAAATGGCAATTATTGACTTTATTTGCTACAAGAAAAGTAATCTACATTGTAATTTAAACAATATTTTATTAATATAAAAAAGAAAAAAAAAGATTGTTTCATTATTGTTCTATATTCCTGGGAATATTTTGGAGCGATGAATTAACATTGGGTGTAGCACCGGTAGTTGGCAACACTGACGTATCTTCACCATGTTAATTTTTGATCCTTGCTCCTCGGAGTAATTTTTATGCTAGAGCTAAGCTGATTGCTGTAGTATATCAAGATAATTAGTAGCCCAAGTGCACAATTTGGCTAAATAAAGCCTGATTTAAAGAAAAGTTTTTTTTATATTTTAGAAAAATGCATGTAAATTTAAAAAATTACTAAATATACTTTTATCTTGATACTACAGCAATCAGCTTAGCTCTAGCATAAAAATTACTCCGAGGAGCAATGATCAAAAATTAACATGGTGAAGATACGTCAGTGTTGCCAACTACCGGTGCTACACCCAATGCCCTTAAATACATAGCACAATTATTACTCGCATAAAGAACGCCCAGAAATGGAACATTGATTTTGTAGCTGTATCATAATATTGTAAAAGCGAGTTTATTTCAATGATAAAAAGTACTATGGAGTATTGACCTCAAAATTTTTTATTGCAGAAATGGATAGAGCGTGCAAAGTTATGCTACCCTGATTTTTTTCAGATTTTTTTGAGCCCGGGAAGTATTTTTAAAAAATTATTGAAAGTCCTTTTTGTGACGTCACGCGGCGGCAAGTCCTATCTTTTTCTTAAGGAGCGGCGTCTCGTGACGTCACAAAAAGAACTTTCAATAATTTTTTAAAAATAGTTCCCGGGCTCTAAAAAATCGGAAAAAAATCAGGGTAGGATAACTTTGCACGCTCTATCCATTTCTGCAATAAAAAAAAAATTGAGGTCAATACTCTATTATAGTACCCATCTATTTATTATAAAAGTATTCCTCTATTGTGATAATTATTTAGAAAATTATAATTAATTTTTGTAAAAGGCTATAATATATGTAAACCTCGATACCATGCAGGAAATCAAAACGGAAATTACAAGAAGTTTCGAAATTCCGCAGTAATTAATCTGGCTTCAATTCTGGGGTAAAAATTTTTACTTTGACATAATTACTATGAGCTAACTGCAGCTTTGAAGTTCGATATCATCAATAGACTTCGATCCCAAATAGCTTATAATATATCCCCTTTTTTTCCTAAATTTAAAAGTGCGACGTTTCCTTAACTTGATAGAAGTCATCATAATATAATACATGTGCAAATCAATGCTATAATTACTAATTTAAATAATTAATTAAATTAATTTATAATTAGACAATAACAAAAATAATTTCTATTTCAAAATGTCTCGTACTTCAGAAGAGTTATTAAGCCAATTAATATATATATATATATATATATATATATATATATATATATATATATATATATATATATATATATATATATATATATCATATATCACATATAATTTGATTTGAGCTGCAACAGTCTCCTACTCCTACCTCCTTTTCCCTCTACTCTGAGATCTCCGATGTGCACATCAATGCAGAGAAAGGGACAAGCCCCTTTTAAATAACGTGTTTACCTTGCAATGAGTGACATGGCCATGGGGAAGGTGCCCATCTGGCGCCCACCAAGAAGTACGTCATCGGTGTTGGCTTCCTTCTTGCGTGCTTTACACCCGTAGAACACCCCGATGCCCGCCGACACAAGCAGCATGAGCAGGCACACCACGTAGTCTGGCCAACGGAAACGGTTTGCCAGTTCGCTCATGTCACATTCTTCCTCCGCCATCTTTCACTTGCCTGCTAAAACATGAAACAAAAAATAGTAAAAATTAATACATAATTTAAGTATACTATGCCATCACAGAGGGTACAGGTTCTTTTAAGTATACGTATCAATTACATCGATATATTTGTAAACGTAATATTATAATAAATTATATTATCTATATATTAACACAACGCAAATTATTATAATAGCCATCACATTTATATATATATATATATATATATATATATATATATATATATATATATATATATATATATATATATATATATATATTATATATTTTATACAGTCGCGGATCCAGGAAGGGGGAAAGGGGCTGAGGAGGCTGCAGCTCCACCCAAAAATTTGTATTTAACAAAAGATCTCAGCAGGTGATATTTCATTACCATATAATATATTAAACCTTTTGTTAATAGTATATAAGTATTAGCAATTTAATATGCAGTATATTATAATATTATATTTAATGTTCTATAAATAAATAAATGCTCTGCATGACTAACTTTAATTGATTGTTGCTTATTAATTGACACTCGAGACACATTCACACTCGGCTATTGAACGAGTCGTATCCTGCCTGCCCTCCTTGATGGACCGCATTCATGATCATAGAACAAAGCCTCATTGTATCCACATGCACCTCGCTCACTGACACAAATAATCGCCATTATGCAGTCGTAATGTTGCGTGTATTGTCAGTCAAGGTTATGTATATTTCCTACCACGTGCAAGCCTTGCTGGATCTGGCTGCTTAACACAATGATATACATACACTCGTAAATGCGTAAATCCACCTGAAAATGAATGGCACTGTATCGTCGTGCCTATACCGGGCTGCCGGTGGCAAAAGACAGGTGGCTTCGGCTGCTCGCTGTGACGCCCCGGTGAGTAGGAGGGTCACGACGGTGAACGCTGAAGGGTCTGAGCGTGAGACTGCCTGGAGCCGCCGTCGGTGCTGATCTTGGTGGTAGTAGCAAATTCGGATGATTCGAGGGAACGAACTTCGAAAGCTGTCTTCAAAACTTTAAAATTCTACTCGTATAAAATTTGGTTTGGATGAAGCTGTATTGATATGAAATCTTGTCACAAAATGTTAAAATGTTGCACAGATCTTATACTGTATATCATTCAGACTCCAACTATAGCTATCTCTTTTTTTTATTATTTATTTATTTTTTCTTAATCTATGTGTTCTGTAGAAAGACTTAACGATTGACAAAAATGCATATTAAAGCATGCTAGATCAAAATGTGACATCAATTGGTCTGCGTCATATAGATTCTAGCTTTACTTCTAAATAAGATTTATAATTGCTTGTTTCTCCTAGTAATGTGGACCTGACCTACAAGCGTTTATTATTCAGTCGTAAGATAACGAGTATTTTTGTAATTTATTGCCGAGACAAATATGTGCGAAAAGAATCACATGAAAATTAGACCTGCAGGGTTTTCATGAAACGAACAAATTGTGAGCAGAGATTACATATATATTTGAAAAAGATAAATAAAAAAAAAAAAAAAAATGTAAGGTTGTACCAATTACAAATCATATTAACATTTTTCATGAATTCGTATACGTTATAATTAATTTTTTTTTTCAAAACGAATTTTGTATTACTTATATAATGGAGTTATATTTGCATATTGGATAAATAATAATTATATGAAACTTAAAAACCTTCCCTAACTATTTGAATAGTAACATTTCTGGCATCGGACATTTTTATTCGAATGACTGATGACACATTAAGCAACACTCTATATATTATATAGGTTATATTAAATCTCGTATTTTATATTTATTGATATATAATATATAATATCTACATCATCTACCAGACTGCATCAAACAAACACAGGCCTGTAAATATCTAAAACAAAGACAATTGAATTTAACATAAGAACAACTTCAGTAACGTTCGATATAATTATAAAAAAATTATTAGTTCGCAGATCCACACATTTAAAGCACTTTGACGCCAACATACTGTTGTTTTAATTTTTTTTTATGTTGTCTTCTTATCATGGTTATGTTATGGCGGTGATTGTCATGGTCCGATGGTAAATCTGAAATATCTTTACATTTTAATTAACATCAAGGACAAATTGACTAAATATTAACCTGATCAAATAAATAAATAATATAATAATAATAATAATAGGACCAATATTTTGAGTTATTCACTTTTATGCTGTTTTGACTATTGAAGTTATAATTGCCGCAGTCTCCATGATATTATTCCGATTTATACCCTATGTATCTCAAAAACTTGATCCTATTTTTATTTTTAATTTTTTTTTTTTTTTTTTTTTACTAAAAAAAAAAACATCTTATTTTGTTTTATGAAAGTGTGGGAACGATGTACCATCTGTAAAGGATGGTGTTATTTATCCGTAATACAAGTTCATTCTTGATAAATATTGTTGTCATTGTTCAATGCCTTTTTTTCCATTTTAAAGTCACTTGTGATGAGCATGTATAGAGCACTATATAGCTGCATTCAATGGTTCTCACCAATGTAGTGCATCGCTGAGCGTGATTATTAATTGGTTGGGTGACCATTTTGACGGCTTCTCTCACCTAGGGAAAAATCGTTGAGCTTTTTGTAAGTGTTTCCCCTAATTTTGGACCATGTCAATCAACTAACAAAAAGGAATATCCTGACTGACAGGTTACAGGTGAAATAAATGCTAAGATAGATTTTGAAGTGAACTACCCCATTCCAGATGAACTCTTGAAACACACAAGTTAGGTTTAGGTTAATTAGTAGAGTTAAAAAAAGTAGTATAATAATATGGCCCCCATGCAGCTGCGGTTTGGTTCAGAGGGAAGAGGAGGAAAGGAGGCACTTTATTTAAAATTTGCTTTAAACAGTTTGTAGTATATAACTGTGTTAATTATTATTATTATACGTATTTTAGAGCAGCTCATTCAATTCCTTATTTTCCTACTTGTATATTTTATTATATTTCTCACCTGTTTATAGAAGCCAACTCGGTTTCCAGAAACCAGTTGTTGTGTTTTCTGGCCCATGTGTAAAAATGTATTAAATATTAAATTTGACCTTCTAAAAGTACAAGTTGGCAAATCTCTTCTGAAAGAAGCAGGTGAAAATTAATTTTAACAAGGCCATAACAAATGTATATATATATATATATTACATATAATATATAATTATAATTTCAAGGAATTGCAAAAAATACCATATTTAAATTGGTGCAATATAATATTACAATAAATTTATAATACTTCTAAATACAAATATTTTTAAAAAATAGGAAAGAGGGAAAATTACTAATTAACAAAGGTATATTACTTTAATAAACTTTTAAATATTAACTTTATACTTTAGGTATTATTTGTTCATCCTGTTTTTACGAGCTCGGAAGAGTCATGAATATATATATTATTGTAACATGCATGATTGTGATTACATAATTATCAGAAGTAGAATTACAAATAAATCTTGATAATTATATTATGTCACAATATTAAATAATAAAAACATAACCTATACTACAGTATTTTAAATATAAATAAACGCAAACAAATTAGAAGTATTTATTCATTTATTCAGAAAAAAAAATATATATTAAATAAATGATATCATACAACATCTCTACCTATTTATACTAATTCTTGTTTACGACAAATGATACTTCAATATATAACAACACACGATTTATTTTCTACATTGCTCATATTTATACAGTGCCTAAATTTATAATACGAGTATACTGCCTTAATAAAATTATGTTATATAATTATAAAATAATTTAAAGAAATACTTATGTATATGTTATTTAATATTTACACTGTATATAATATCTATATTATTATATATATTTTCATTCGTTTGTTTTGACACTTGGTAAATTCTTGGCAATGTAAAATATTTAATGTTAATTACATTCTGAAAACAATATACAGTCTCGTTTTTTATGAATTCAAAATTATTTAACAATATCAAATAACTTAAAATTTTTACTAATTCCTTCCTTCCATTTAATATAATATAAATAAAATTATACATCTTTATTGAGAGAGTTTTAATGCATTATTCAGCAGCAATATTTCTCGACCGGAAAAATAAACCTTACATGCAAGTTAGTTCTGTTTGTTAAACAGCAAGAATCAAAAATCACATTTGCCATTTGTACTGGGAACATATTAAATGACAATCTGATTTTTTTTTCTCTCATTTGATTGTATATTTATATAAGAAGTGACCATTTAACTTTCAATGATTAAATATATTATTTATGAAAGTTACCATTTGTTATGATATAATATATACATTTTTATTTATGAATGTTTTGAGGTTTGACACTAGCAAAATGATGGTTCTGTTCTCCAAATTTGCATCTTACGTATACGTACGGTTACGCACACTCACCTTGGCGGCAGACACGAGGAGCAGTTAGGCAGCTGTAGATCGAGCGCAGGCAGTCACCACAGTAGGGAGTGAGTGACCCACTGAGCGGGATTGTCCGTGCGAGGCGAGGGACAAAGAGAGAGAGAGAAAGTGGCACTACTAGCGATTAATCTTATACAGAGGTGACGTCGCCGCTGTGAAATTTCTGATAACAGATATCATACAACACCTCTATACCTCAACTGCAGTATATTTATATACTCTTGTTTACAAATTATATTTCAATATATTAACAATACACGATTAATCTTCTTCATTGCTCGTATACAGTGCCGATAATTTGAATACCGCCGCGCGCCTTATTGATAAAATTAAGTTAATATAATAATTTTAGAGAAATATGAATACAGGTAATATATTATACTCTGTACTGTCTCATCTCAGAATGCAAGTCGCGTAAGTACAAATTATTTTGAAGCAAGTCTGAACCTTATCTCAATATAAATCAAAGATCCATGTTGTATCAAAAGTTTTTGTACCTACGTGACTTGCAGACTTGCAATCTGAGACGACGATATATTTTATGTATTATAATGTGTATTTTCATTTTGTTTGTTTTGATTTTAATACTAAAAAATATATTCTTTCAGAATTTCTGAATAAAGATCAATAATAATATTAAAAATATGATTGTATAATCACACGGATGATATGTATGAAAAGGATATTTTTATGTGGAACTGAAAAAATAAAATAATATTATATGTCCCATTTCTATAGAAAAAAATCCAAAGTAGACTCAACGCGTCATTTTGAAAACGGGTAGGTTATAAGAAAAATGTATATTGATGTTTGGTTCCATGATCTCTGACTCTAGCTTTAACAAAACAAAAACAAAAATTTAAAATATATATAATTATATATATATATATATATATATATATATATATATATATATATATATATATATATATATATATAATATATGTGTGTGTGTGTGTGTGTGTGTGTGTGTGTGTGTGTGTGTGTGTGTGTGTGTGTGTGTGTGTGTGTGTGTGTGTGTGTGTGTGTGTGTAAAACAATTTTCCTGTGAAAAATGAAAATATCTTCGATGAAATATCAAATCTCATAAATTTTTTTTGGATTTCCTCACAAAGAACTGGTTTTGTAATAAAATTAATTGAAACTTTTTTTTTCTTTTTAATTTCTTTGTTGTTGTTTGTTTGTTTGTTAAAAATCGAGTCATAGTAAATCACTTTTTTCTTGGTGCCATTGCCACCTATATATAGGTGAACTTCCTTCGAACAATCGAAGTATTTTTTATTGTTTTGTTTTTTTCAGGTACCCCATGTAAAATGACGCGTTCAGTCTGAATTCAGACCGATTATTTTTTGATGGAAGTTGGATTTTTTTTTTATTTCGTGTCCATATGGAGGAGCTCTATAAATATTTTTAATGAATAATGGGGTGGGGGTATTGAGTTGGCTCTACTTTTAGTTTAAGGATTTAAAACGTAACTGACTTGATGCAAAACGAAAAAGTCGAAACACAATTCACGAGCTCAGTCTATAGGCTATATATGTATTATAATATATTTTATATATCTAACATATTGGTGGTATTAAAATGCCACCCATATTGACAATCATTAGCAACCAGTTTGCTGTCAAATTGAAAAATAATACTTAATTTTTATATTGGGCTGCCATGCTATAGCTTATTTGACTGTACCGGGGTACATTAGGTCATAATTAAGTAAATTAAGTGTTATTCATATTTTTATGCAGAAAGTAGAGGGGTAGTATTTCAGGTTGCAATCGAGTGACTGAGAAAATTTCTCCCATTCTTTTTTTTTTTTCTTACAAGGATACACCCCTAAGAGCTTACAGCTCGCGGCGGGGTAATGGGTACACAGTAAAAAATAAAAGCTAAAACAGCTCCAAATATCGTAGCTGAAACAGCTAGGGGAAAAAACAACTCGGGTCAGAAGCTGGAAAAAGCTATTTCGGCATGGTATCGTCGAGCCAGTTATAGTACGATAATACGAGCTACTTCAGCAAGCATAACGCTGGCTGTTTCAGGTCGTCGCATACGTTTGCTTCGCGCGCTCAAAACAGGAGAGAGCGAGCGCCAATTCAACTCGCATAAGGGAGGTTGTTTTGGCTGGTTAGCGACATAGAGTTAATATTAAGTTAGCGAGTAGTTTTAGCAGCCCCAGCTGATGTGGCGCTCATCTAGCTACTGTATTAGCTGCCTCTTTTTGAGCTATTTTGACTCAATATTTGCAGTTTTTTTCTTTGCCTATTTTGTTTCTATATTAATATAATTAATTATTTTTCCTACGATAATATAATGGATAGGGAAATATAGATAAACAATTTGAGGGCATGGGAACATATTTTACTTAGCATGGAATATTACTGCATGTATAATATTCATGCGATACAAAAAGGTACAAGTGTTATATTGTAACTTACATTCATACACACTTAGAAGCATTTTTGATCCTATATTATGTTATACTGTTTACTAATTTTATAATGAAATAATATATTATGTATTTTTATTATATTTATAACTATATACTGAAAAAAATAAAGAATTTATTTGAAATAAATCTACAATAATATCTATAAAAACACATAATATAAAAAATATTTTTAACACTATACATTCTAAGCTATTGCCAAAGTAACAATAAAGTTATAAACATATTGACTTATTTTTTCATGTTTTTTCAGCAAAAAGTATTACAATATGCTTCTAAATGTTAAGAATAACAATATAACACTTACTTGTTATCAAAATTCAGCAAATAATATGCATTTTAACCATAGAAATGACGAGACAGTGAGAGGACGCCGTCGATGGAGATAAAGACGCTTGGCTTGGGGATGACGCTTAGGGGAGAGGAGAGGGGAAGGAGGGGGTGGTTTCCCCTTCTTGAAGGACGAAACAGCTCGACTTTCGCTGCTGTTTCAGCATCGCCAGGGTCGTTCTGGCAGCTCCCGGCTGATAGAGACTTGCCACCCCAGTTTCACTCGAATTATGTTGCAATTTAGCCCAAAAATTGAAGTGACATCAGCATTGAAAATAAAGCCATATTACTCATATTAGATAGAGCACTAAATCAACTAACCAAGTCCGTAATGGCTCAAGTTTTTACACAATGGCTCAGATTTTTACTCCATAATTGCTCAAAAATTAAAAAAAAATTATTTCAGTAATTACGAGCATTTTAGGACTCGAGTTTCAAATCAGGTCGCCATATCGTTTTGGCTTGTAAGAATTTTCAGCCAAAACAGCTTTTACTTTTTACTGTGTATAGGGATAAGGTAGGGAACGGATGTTGGCCACAGCCTGTTACGCGTCCCAGCATTCGCTTATAAGGTGAGACTGAGGGAACCGTGGAAAACCAAGCTCATGCAGTCGCAGGACGGACACCTCTTCTTTTTCTCAATGGACCAAAGCGATGTCCAAAGCCTGGGGAACCAGCACACACAAGTGCATCACTGCACTGGGTGGAAAGCGAGATGAATTTACCCCAGGGAGGGAGCAGCGTATTTTTTACTTGAAACGGTTACCCATCCAAGTACTAACCACGCTCGAACGGCTCGATCGACCTAGCCTGCATGACTTCGGTGATCTAACGAGAACCGGTCAAAATGCACTGAGCCACGCTCAACCTCTTTCATAATTCATCACAGCCAAGCCGGCCAAGCAGCCAAGTTACGTTTGGAGGGAAACTTCAAAAGCAATGTTGGATGTTTCGTTTGTTGCCATCCAATTTTTTTGGCTGTCGGTCGGTCCGTATTAGTCCAGGAATATTAAGTTATGAGGTGGACAAAATTAGATAAAAGCTGAAACTTGGTACACATGTTCTTGGGGACCATCTAAAGCATCCCTGAAAAGTCCCCTAAAATCCCATCTCCGCTAACCGAGAAGACCGGGTTTTTGCCCGGGACACTTGATATTTTCAAAAATCATTAATTTCTTTGCATGTAAGCATTTCACATGGCTACTGAAAGCATTAAATTACAACCAGTGCCATAATTATTAATGTCAGAAACCACCGGGATGGATTTCGAAAATATAGTGCCCGAAATTCCATTCACAATTGCATCTAGGTTGCAATTTTCATTTTGAATTTGCATTCACGTGGTAAATATGCTATTTATTGCTGTAAATCTTATTATAAATCTGATCTTTTCTTTCGTGCTGACAATTTAAAATGAATTTGAAATAAATAACACGTACGGTCTTAATTTTATGTGAATTTTTTAATCTAATATTAGGTAAAAAAAGGGGCGTGGCTTACATATAGTGTTGGATCATATACGTATTATATGCTACAGAATGTCAGATATTGCTTTTCCTACGATAAGTGTAGTCTTAAATTTAATTAACAGAATGGTAATTACCCTTATGATTCCTATCTACCCCCCCCCCCGAAAATTTTGACCAACCCCAAAAATAATTCTCAAGTATTAAAAAAAGTTTTTTATTTTACAGAAAATAAATTGATGATGCAGGGTGAGTATAGGCAAGGTATAGTACGTACCTTGGGGCGGGGGGGAGGGGGATAACCCCCACCCCGATCCGAAATTTCCTCTTGATACATGTCATATAGATAGATAACTCTATTATCTTTTAGTGCATGGGCATAAATATTATATAAATAATTTTACTATTCATTTTGAAGCTATAATGCCTAATGACGGAGATAAATTATACTGTATAGTTTATACTATTAAATAATTTTAGTTTCTAATAATATAGAAAGTATAAACTCTATATATTATGAAACTATACTTTAATATATATAGTTAATGATGAAGACAGGAGAGTTGTAACCAAAATTTCTGATCATTGAACAAAATATTTTAAAAAATATATGTAGTTTAGATTATTTAATTGTTTCATAAGAAACTCAATTGTTCTATAAATTTACACTTTTGCAATGGTTTATTTATTTAAAATTTCAACTTAACGTATCACCAACAAGAAATTTTTAGAAGTAAATAATAATATTATTTATTCTTTTCAACTTAATTCATTCTTTAATTCTTTTACTAACTTTATTCAAATTTTGTATAAGTTTGTTTGAAATAAAAAATAAACAATCAAACTCATATTTATTTATTTATTTATTTCACCCAAAGTACAAATACAAAATATATTACAAAAATTAGGGTGCGGATTGCAACAAAGCACCGATGGCACTATTTCACTAAAAATTGGTTACAATCCTTTATATAACTACTGAAAAAAACAATAATTAGCTGTAAGCTTGTGTCAAAATAAATGTGTATATATTCATAAACCATTTTTACAAATATAGTGTTTCTTTAAAACACTAGGAAACTGTACGTGTTTCAGAACATTTCTTGATAGGACCCGGAAGCCGATTCCACTCATCCACGGATCTTATTACAAAGCCATATTTGTAACGATCAATTCGAGCCTTTGGTGGAATGAGCCGAACTGCCCCGTCTTGCCCTCTAATGGGACGTCCATTGACTACAGAATTAGCGAAGTTTAAATCAATTTGGTCAGTTTGACACTTATGAAAGAATTTAAGGTCCATAACCTCAAAATAGTCCTTAATAGGGACTATATTTGTTGTTCTGCAGTCAGGAATATTATTTTTATAAACAAATTTCAAGGCCTTTTTTTCTAAACTCTGGAATTTTTTCATATAAGTGGAAGTAGTTGGGTGCCATGCTGGTGCTGCATATGTTATTATTGACCTTATCAGCGCTAAATAAGCTATACGCAAAACTTTAGTGGTGCTACCAAACAATCTACGTTTGAGAAAACCTAACAATTTTGCAGCTTTGCATCTTACATTTTCAGTTTGCAAATTCCATCTCATGTCAGAAGTCAACATAACACCCAATACTTTAATGCTGTCACAATATGAAATTATATCATTATTGATATAATATTCATATTTTGATGGCAAAAGACTTAATGATATGTCCATTATCTTACACTTTTTTACATTCCATGACATTCCATTATTACAACACCAATCAGAGATATTGTTGAGATAATTCTGTATAGCCCCTACGATAATAATATATCAGGAAGTGGACAGAAGAAACCTGACATCAGGCTGGCCTGATGTTTCCCTGACGTCTCCACCTGATAGTTCCCTGATGGTTTCCTGACTATAACGCCTGATGGCTACCATTTTGGACTATAATAGATAAAAACACATTTTATTATTAGAATTAAATTAAATAAATAACACTATCATCATTAAGGACTGTCGCTACGTAGCCGGCCACCAGAGGCGCAACGTTTGCGTTTCGAAAAATACTGATTGGAAGAATTTTGTTCCAACATTTTTACAAAACTTTAAAGGATATTTAATTTTTAATTGTATAATATTAATTATATATATATTCTCTGATGAACAAGTTAATATGGATACTGTACAGCAATGTTTTAAGGACTTTACAAGTAAGAAAATTACACACTATATTTCCCCACTTTGTCACAAGCCCTCTTGCTGAATTTTTTTCTCCTCGGATGTACTGTGCATTGTCCCATTGTTCGGGACTGCACCTAGCTTGCTCGCCAGCAAGCAGCGAGGCAAGTGAGGATGGTCAGCTTGAGCTTTACCAGCAGCAGGGAGGGCGCCGAGACGGCTTAGGTTCTGCGGGCTCGCGCACGGATCTGCACGGGCGGGCCCGTGGGCCGTGCAGACCCATGGGCCGTGCTCATGCAGCTCAGCATTGGTAGTCTGCACACGGAAATTGATGGCTCCTGCAAGGCCTAGCTCTAGCTATTAAATTCCTCCAATAAAAAAAAAATACATAATATATATATATATATATATATATATATATATATCGATTTTTTTATTGAGAGAAAAATTAATTAATTATTATAATTATTATTAATTATTGGACCGTAATTATATAAAATTATAATATTTATTATAACATTTATAATATAGTTATAATATTATATAACTATATATATATTATTATATGTATAGTTATATATGTATTTATATAATACATATCTACAAAAATATAAAATATATATAAATATAAATAAATAAATATTTATATTTATTATTATTTTTTTTTAAAATAATATTATTGGCGCAGTGCATTGACCGGTTCTCGTTAGATCACCGAAGTCAAGCTACGTTGAGCGTGGTTAGTACTTGGATGGGTGACCGTTTCAAGTAAAAAATACGCTGCTCCCTCCCTGGGGTAAATTCGTCTCGCTTTCCACCCAGTGCAGTGATGCACTTGTGTGTGGTTCTCCAGGCTTTGGACATCGCTTTGGTCCATTGAGAAAAAGTAAAGGTGTCCGTCCTGACTGAGGTTTTCCACGGTTCCCTCAGTCTCACCTCAGCGAATGCTGGGACGCGTAAGCATGCAGGCCGTGGCCACTATCCGTTCCCTACCTTATATCCCTACCCAGTACCCCGCCGCGAGCTGTAAGCTCTTAGGGGTGTATCCTTGTAAAAAAAAAAAATTATTAATATATATGTTAGCACCCAAAGCCGAATTCGGGCAAAAGCCGAAAAAAATGCTCACATCTAGTTCTGCGCATCACGAAATGAGCCAAAGCCGAAGTGAGTTTTTTTTTCGGCTTTGGCGCATTTCATTTTGAACAAAACTAGATCTGCTCAAATCGAAATGCGCCAAAGCCGATATGAGATTCTACTTCGGCTTTGGCGCATTTCATTTTGAGCAAAACTAGTTCTGCGCATCGCGGTTTGAGCAAAAGTCGAAATGATATTTTATTTCGGGTTTGGAGCAAAATTTTGAGCACATCTAGTTTTGCGCAAAATAAAGATGATTTTAATGACGAGATGATGTTTTCAATTTTAATGAAATTAATTTTAATTTTTTAAAAAGAAAAATAAAAAACTAAACTTATAATAAATATTAATATTGTGACCTAATATCTTTCAAGCGCTGTTTAAAAATAAATTAATTAGGGAAAAAATAATAACTTTAAAATGTAATCATATACAGTATACGTACATACCTTATAAAAATATTGTAGAATCTGTTGTTTTTATAAAACACTCCCCATTTCTGTCACTTAATTAATATTTGATGATGTTTTTGTTAAATTAATAAATTTTTTGTTTTAAGAACTGCAGCTCAAATAAAATAGACATATACGCCATTGCACACGTTTTAAAGTATATTCTTTAGATTTCACTCGCTCACACGCAAATATTGTTGGCCAACAAGTTTAGTCTGTATATAATCATATACTTATAGCTGCAATTTCTTAGAATTAGGCTATCATGCAATACATCGGTACATCGAGATAAGAAAGTAGCCTTTACCTCTGCAATCAAATTACCCCATTTGATTGCCGTATATGTTTATGTATTGTGGCTGCTACAATGTTCGAAGAAATAGAACTATGAAATTTACAAGTGCGTGCGTGCGTGACAATATTGTATTTCTAATGGTGAGAGCGAGTGAATCTAAAGAATACTTTAAAACGTGTGGCGTATACATGGGAGTTTCATTTCTCCATGTTAAAGTAGTCAACTTTAAAAATTTATAACTCAAAAACTAGATTGTATTTGTATACCTGATATTTTAGGTACTGATAGGGGGTATAGAGGAGAACATTTTAAATTTTTTTCAGAATTTTTGTGAGAGGGATTTTTTTTAACATTGGTGGCGTTACCTTACCCTTAATTATTTTTAAAATCATTTAACACATTTGAGGATAGACAGGTCATGAAAGGGGCCATTTTATCTTTTTTTGATGAATATATAAAAATCGCATTGCGACAGTCATTTTTTAAATTTCGCGAAATTTTCGCGAAGTTTCGCGAATATTCGCGCACCATGTTTCGCGCGAAGTTTTGCATCTCTGGCCTTCCGCCAGGAGCCATCAAGCCAATGCTAAATAATCGGACGCGAAAAGTGGGCGGAGCCGGGGAGGAGGGGCGGAAAATCCTCTGCGATGCTAGCGCCATCTATCAAAAGGCTCCTACGCGGGGGGCGGGGCTGACTTTGAGTTGACGCATATTGAATTGAAGGGTGAGGCATGCGCAGAGTAGAGAGATGCGCAAAGTTGTTCCTGTCTGTGATTGGTTTAAAATTTCTATTATATGACGTCATCAACATTTCGATTGTGTTTTTTTGCGGGATCCTTCTCACAGAGGCGCTGGACGCAACCGACGCCACAAACCGACGCCACCAACCGTCACTTCAAAAACGCGTCCGGCTTGCGCATATTAAGTTGCACCCCCCTTTCCGCTTTCGACAAAACTGACGAGACAAATGCAAGACCATCAGCGCTAGCGCATCAAAAGAAAAGGCTGAAAAAAAGAAATAAGTATCATGAGAAGTACAAACATCAGTTAAACTTTGCAGTTTTAAATAAACAATTAAACATGGGTATTCCAAAGTTTTTTCGATGGGTGAGCGAGCGCTATCCTTGCCTCAATGAACTGGTTTCTGAGCATCAGGTCTGTTTATAAATGTCATATGCATGCGTTGAGAATCTCAACATACAATACGAGTCTATACAGTGCAGTCAGTGCACAGCCCAGTTTTGGATTTTAGCCCTCTGTTTTGGTTCCGACCTCTGCTTTTAGGCTCCTTACAGGCAAAAATAGTAAAAAAAAAAAGAAAATTGTAACTGATTAACCAAATCCTCCCTTCCATGAAAATAACAACTGTAATACCTTGATAATTTTTTTACTGGTTAAAAAAAAATAAAAAACGAATAAAAAAAGGGTTTTATATTTATTTATTTTATTCACATTAAATATCAGTTGATACATTGTGACTATATGCATACATACTAAACAAAATTGAAAAAGCTGTACTGTAAAAAAAAAAAAAAAAAGATTAGTAATACAATCATAGACAAACATCCAAAATACTGTACGTATGCATACCACAATTAAAATAATTAAAATAACAATATTCAATAATTACAGCACGGTATATCTTGTCTGTGGGTATACATACAAACAACTATTGACAATTTTCATTTTGTATAAGCTTAATAGAATAATATTTTTTTTTAATATATAGGCAAACAATAGGTGACTTGTCCTTACACTGATCCTCGCCATCTGTGAGTGGCGCTGCAACTTTTTGCAACTTGCAGTTCAAAGTCGACCAATCACTTGACAGCATGACGTCATGTCGTTCTAACCCATCAATGGCTGCTCTGTGGTCAACCAATCGCAGAATCGCTTGGCAGCATGGCGAGCCGCGGTGGCCCGAGGTAGTTGTCTTTATCTCGCTGGTATTTGGAATTGAGCAGTGCTAGGGTGAAAACAATTGCACTGAAGCAAACTAGAATAGTTATACCACGTTTTGGCAGTGAAAAATGTTAACTTTTTATTTTCTTTCGTACCTAACTCGCGGTTCACAAAATTTTTCCCCATCTTCGCAATGTATTATTTCGTTTCTACATGCTTTGACCGTACACAAAGTTGCAGCGCCACTCGCACAGATGGCGAGGATCAGTGTAAGGACAAGTCACCTATTGTTTCTTAAAAACAGGTATACTTTCAATTTTCTTTAGATAGTCTGGAAGTTTATTGTACAACACTGAGCTCAGATAACAATTAATGGTCTCTTTTAGTTTGCTCATATCCTCCAAACTTTTTATGCAATAGACTTAGACTGTCTAGTATTACGTCCAGTCACCTCATTGTTGCTTTGAAATAAATAATAATTTCTTGTAACATACATGATCATAAAAAAAAAAAATAGAAAAAAAAATAGAAATAGAAATACTTGGGAAATTCAATATATTAAGGGTAAGGTAACGCCACCAATGTTAAAAAAAATCCCTCTCACAAAAATTCTGAAAAAAATTTAAAATGTTCTCCTCTATACCCCCTATCAGTACCTAAAATATCAGGTATACAAATACGATCTAGTTTTTGAGTTCTAAAATTTTAAAGTTGACTACTTTAACATGGAGAAATGAAACTCCCATGTTAAATTGGTCAACTTTAAAAATTCATAACTCAAAAACTAGATCGTATTTGTATACCTGATATTTTAGCTACTGATAGGGGGTGTAGAGGAGAACATTTTAAATTTTTTTCAGAATTTTTCTATTGGAAATTTACAATTGTATTCAGCCAAATTACAATTGTAATTTGACTGATTACAATTGTAAAACTAAGATTACAATTGTAAAACTTGGGTTACAATTGTAACATTTGGATTACAATTGTATTATTTGAGATTACAATTGCTTTCAGGTTCTGATACAATTGTATTTGTTAGATTACAATTGTAATTCTTAGATTACAATTGATTTTTGTGCTTACAATTGTAATTTTTACAATTGTAATTAGATTGCAATTGTATTTGGATTACATAATTACTAAAAAAAATTGGTATTTTCATTGTTAATTTATATTACACGTACATTTTGTCAAATTCTTATTACTTCATTCAATTAATATTTTTTTATGCTAAGTACGTAACTTGGCTGTAATATCTAATTAAGATACAAAGGTACTATATATATGAAGCTTTAATTGATATTATATATTTAAAATAAATAATTATTTTTGGAAAAAAAACATGGATCGACCATCGTCACCAAGTCACAAAGGCGTTTTGTGATAGGGTCACAAAAAAAAGTCAGATCAAATCGATGCATGTTAACATATAAAGTGTAACAAAAAATATAAAAAAATACAATTTTTTTGAATTTATGCTATATTTTAATGCATTAGGGGTCAACCCCTACTAGCTAGGCCATTGTGGTTGTATTATGTCATCAAAAGCACTTAACTATATAATAGCTGCATGAACCTGTCTTGTAGTATATATCACTTTTTTTTTTTAAATATGAATTTGAAAAAAAATCAAGGGTTGACCCCTAAAAGGGTCACATTGAAAAAGGTAAAAATATAATTCAGAGATGTATGTTAATTTATATAATATATATTATGAAAAAATGGATAGAAAAAAAATAAATTTTTCAATCAAAAGTTAGGGGTCGACCCTTAAAGGGTCATTTAGATTAAAAAAACTCAATGTTGAACCTGTATGTAGTCCTCACATATTTTGTCAATTTTTTTATTAAAATTTGCATACTTTTAAAAAAGACCCCCGCTAAACCCCAAGGGTCGACCCTTAAAATTAGTGAATTAGAGCTCTAGGTTATATTAAGTTGATTGCTAATTTCAGTTTTGCAATTTTTTAAGAAAAAAAAAAAATTTCAGGGTCTTTTGACCCTGAAGGGTTGAAGGGTCGCAAATTTAAGGGTCACCATTAGAACCGCCATCAAATTTTACGCTAGGATCGAAATTTATATGACATTATATTGAAATGCCCCCTTGTCATTTCCCCATAACTTTTATTTATTTTATATACCTCAATATTCTTCATCCTATTAAGAAAGCAGTAGCAGCGCAATGGTAAGAGTATGATCAACAGTGGTAACCGAAGTACAGCAACGCAGGTTTGGGTTAGTAGTTAGATTGGTGACCACTTTTTGTAAATTTTACAATCGTAATTATTACAATTGTAATAAATGCAATTGTAGTTAAATACAATTGTATTAAGGCCTTTACAATTGTAAAAATTACCATTGTAAAAGGACCAAAACGCAATGGTATTTTTATGGAGCATACAATTGTGAATTTTACAATTGTAAATTTCCAATAGGGTTGTGAGAGGGATTTTTTTTAACATTGGTGGCGTTACCTTACCCTTAAGTTTCTTCCATATTTTTTTACAACTTTGACATGATTTGGCTTGATTCATGCTTCTAGCTAATTATTTTCTTTTGGCTTACAAATAAACTGTACTGTCAGCATGGGGAGATGAGCCCCACAAAAGTATGTCATAAGCATGAAAGAAAAAGGAAGGAACCCAAACAAGCTGGTATTAACGTTGTGTCGGTTGCGGCAAAAGTGTAACGGCCGTGGCGCTTTTCGGAACTAATTTAGGCTCGACTCCTCGTAAGAATAACATTGTCATATTTGGAGGCAAATATCGCAGGCAATATTCATTTTAGAACGAAATGCACTTGAATTTCTAATAAATGAAGAATTTGTTTATAAACTAGTATTTTTTTAAGAATTTTAGGACCAACAGTTTAAGCGTGGTTAATTTTTTTGTTAAGACACAGCGAAGCGGATGACAACGCCGCTAGAGCCTAAAATAGTTCCAGATTTGCCGCATGGCGCTGTAGCGATTACATTCGTCGACGCATTGGCGTTGCGTATGATTTATCTCCTTCTTATTTTCTTCATGGTCATAAGTAATTAAAGAATATGCATAACCGCATAATACACTATTTTTAAAAATTCTAAATTACAAATTTTACGAAGTTGCATCAGCTAGGGGGCATACATGACCAAAATGTGTCAATTGCCCCAAAATACCAACCAACCAACCAACCGAAGTTGCATCATGGCAAAATTAATTTTTGCCAATTTCTTATTTAATTCAATTATACAGTAAAACAAGCCTTAGATTACGCCTGAGATCACAGACTAGACGTCGCCAAGGCGTAGTAATCTTCATTTTTTAAAAATGTCCCACAACAAGGTTATTTTAAACTATGGAATTTTTTAAAAATATTACATGCTTCTATAATATGTATAACTATTAGAAAAAAGTATAAAAAAGTAAGTTTAATTTGATTTCAAAATCGCGTCGCCACCACTTCGACCAGTTTGCACCTCTTCCAGACGAAAGCCTGGGGCCAGTGGGGCCGCATGGAGCCGCTGTTGTGACAAAACGTCGACACCAAAAATGCTAAAAACTTGAAAAAAAGTGGTGAAATTAAAAAAAAATAAGCACCCTTACGCATTTAAAAGTAACATTCTGGATTTATTATAGCTTCTGGAGGCGTATATAGACGTATATTCCGATCTGTCTTTTATTTTAAAACGAACGCCTTTTTTCAGCTCAGCTGATCGGTTTAGTTCGTTTTGGTTCGATTTAATTAATCAATTTCGAGCTCCTGTGACGTCACAATAACAAAAATCATGGCAGCGTGCCTTTTCTGTTTTGTTTTTAAAGTTCGCTAAATTAATGAACATTAAACCATGATGTCAGTACTAATAACAGGTTAAAAGTCTATTAGATACTTGGGATGGCCGCTAGGCAAGCGGATTGCCGCGCCCACGGTCGTGGCGTTCTCATAAACCGGCAAACTAAACTAGGGATGTGATGTTTTTTTCTAATCGAGCGCCTATCGTTAAAAAATGAAGGTCGTAACACAAAACGGTACTATTTTCTATTCAAAATGTCTTACATGCGTAAACTAAGGTTTGTGATACTGTATGCACTTGCCAAGACAATTTATCATCAATAAAAATGCCTAAATATTTACAACTTGATACTAGTTTGATGTTAGTTAATGACTCAAAATGTTTTTTGTATCAGAAGATCTGTTAAAAAGCATATAACTTGTCTTCAAATTATTTATTACTAGATGATTAGTATTGAGATATTCTTGAAGTATTTTCATAGCAATAGCTTAATTCTTAAAGGGACATGGGACAGTAAAATCATGTATGCATAAAAAGTTTCTTTAAGCTATGTTAATGCAAGAATGAGTAAATTTCTGTTTTCGGACCATCCCCTGAATTTATAAAAATTATATAAATATAGACAGCCGCAGGGCAATTGCACAGGCAACATCACACTGAGCATGGCTGGGCGGGAGGAGGGGGGAATGAGTTCTATGGAAAAGAGGCAGCTATGTTGCCTTTCGTGTTTGCTGACGTTAGCAATCCACACTTTAGTTACTCGCGACTGGCTTACCCTGGGGCACTCGCCACCGTGCGGCATGTATTCATACTCAGTTAGTGGGTAACTTTTAAATAAAAAATACTTTTTTTTTATGGTCCTTTGTCCCTTTAATAAGCTCATCAAGAGTTTTACCAATAATCAGTAAAACAATATCATCTGCGTACAAAATTATTTTGCAAACATGTTTGAGTGCATGTTCCAAATCATTAATAAATAGAACAAAAAGTAGGGACCCAAGTACAGAACCTTGAGGAACTGCATAATTATAGTTCAATTTTTCTGACTTAAATGATTTTTGTCACCTTTATCCTTTATATAACTTACATAAACATATATGATGTAACAGGCTGTTAATATCATCTGTTATTTTATTTTATATTCTTTTATTATCATTTTCTATTATTCTGTAACTATTATAAAATTATATATAGTTTGTATGTGTGTTTTATGTGTTCTATTACAGTGTTATTTTATAATGTATATTTCTAATATTATTTTGTATGTACACTTTTTGTGTTTAATAAAAGACTAATAATAAACATATTGAGTTCTATTCTCAAGATATGACTCAAAAAATGTTAGACAGTTCCCCCTTATGCCATAAAATTCAAGTTTTTCAATTAGCAATTTATGTTCAACAACATCAAAGGCTTTTTTCAAATCAACATAAACAGGAAGTAAATAATTTTTTAGTTCATGCTGGTTATTTACTTCATTGACTAGTTCTGTTACTAATAATTAACTAGTAAAAAAAATATCACAGTACGTATTGCAGTTTTTATTTTTATGAAAAGGCTGATTTGATTAATGGCTTACAGTTTTATTTTTTTACTTTTTTGGCTATAAGGAGTCAATAAAAAGCAGGCCTGGACCAAAACCGGAACATTTTTTTTCATGTCCCTCCACACAATTTTTTTTTTTTACTCAAAGAGATGCTCTGATATGGAACTGAAATTATGATAAACTCAATTGCTACATTCTATTGAACATGTCAATAATTTTTTCAAAATTTTATGAACCCTAAATATGGCAGATAAAAATTGTTAAAAGTGCGAAATGTCTTAAGGAGGTCCGTTACCGGGCTACGTGGTGTATCTAGAAACATCCACCCCATGGTAAGATAAACTTATTGCTTCAATCTTGGAGTTAACACTTCTTGTTTCACGGCTTTCAGATTCCCGAGTTCGACAACCTGTACCTGGATATGAACGGAATCATTCACGCCTGTTCTCATCCTAATGATTTCGACCCACACTTCAGGATTAACGAAAAAAAAATATTTAAGGATATTTTTTCATATATCGAGGTATGCATATTATGCATAATTCTAAATACATGAAATTATAACTAATATAGCATGTGTTAAGTCAAGTGAAGCATTCAGAAGGTTTTGCTATGCATATATAGCTGGCTCCTATATGAACTTAAAGGGAAACAGACCTCAAATTAAAAATTAGGCAGTCGCAGAGAGTTGCTTGAGTTGACAATCAACATTTGGATTATTTTTTCCGTGCGCGATGCAGCTGCATGAGCGGGGGCTGGCGGGGCTGCAAAGTAAGGATGCAGGTCCTTGATGATGTCAAAATGACGTCAAAAAACATGGCGGCGTATGTATGGTTGTGCGTTGTGACGTCATTTTAACGTCATCAAGGAATCGCATCGCGCACGGAAAAAATTATCCGAATGTTGATTGTCAACTCAATTAAGTATTAAGCAACTCTCTGTGACTGTCAAATTTTTAATTTGAGGCCTGTATGCCTTTCATTGATTTAAAATCACTTGACAATTGTTATCTCTGAACTGTTGTTCCATTTTTTTTTTCTTTAAAGTAGAGTGGTGTTAAACCAGAATAAAAACTCGCAGTTATTCTTTTGACATTTTAGTATTAAAATATTAGGAAACTACGCCCCTTTTTCCAAAAAAAAATTGCACCTGCCGCGGGCAACTGGAGGTGAGCCCCCCAGACCCCCCGAATGGGTGTTTGCCTCCGCCTATGTGGGCCGTCTTTCTTTCTCAACCGATGGGCCGCGGCCCAGTCCGTGCCTGCTTACACATTGGGTTAGAACTATTTGGGGATGCAAGGGGCTTGATGCTGGCAGGAAGCTCATTACAAAAAGTCACAGAACGTTATTTAAGCCCAAGTTTGTATGCAGATGTTCGTGGTTTGGGAGGTATGAGTCGTGGAACTTCCTCCAAACCTCTAATAGAAGTGCCAGAACGAACATTCTGCATAACATCAATATCTGTACGACCAGTTAAACAGTTATTAAAAAACGTGAGGTCATGATACAAGAATTAATTTCTTCTCGGCACATGATAAGCATCCTAAATATTTCTTTTTACTGACTATCCACTCGCAAGTTCTTTTCTTAAGTTCCCATTCTTTCTGAGGTCACTACTTGAAATGAGTGTCTAGCTACTAGATGATGGAGTTAGTAGGAATGATTGGTTGGCTGTCTATGCTCTGCTGAGGTGAATGAATTGTATGGTTGTACCGTTATGTTGTGCTTTCAACATATTGATGCTGTTCCGCCCAAAAGGCGAATTTGCATCTGTTCATCTATTGAGAGTGGCGAAGTTGCATCTGTTCAAAATAGCAAGTTCGCCACGCTCCTATGCTGTTAGCATATAGCAACTTCGCCGCTCTCAAAAAATGAACACATGCAAATTTGCCACTCTCAATAAATGAACAGATGCAACTTCGCCGTTTGGGCGGAACAGCATCGATATACAGTATATGGGCCCCACTTAGAAACGGTACTTGAGTGTCTGGCGTGCAGATGATTGGGTATTAGAAGCCCTAACAAAGTTGAATAATGTTGTAAGTTTTCCGCCATTGTCGAAAAACAAAACAACGCTGTTAAATAAAGATTCTGACGATTCTGATTTCCAACTTGGCATTGTGGTTTGTTGCAGATTCTATTCTGCATTATCAAACCAAAGAAGCTGTTTTTCTTGGCAGTGGATGGTGTGGCACCTCGTGCCAAGATGAACCAGCAGCGAGGCCGCAGGTAATGTATTGAGAGTATTTCCGACTGTTACACTTCATTGCACTGGACACAAGTTAAACCACTTGAAAATATTAATGTCTTTTAAATCTTTTAATCTACTGAGTGCTAGTTTTAAATTGAAAAGTATACTGTATAGATATTAGAGTCAGTAAAAAAAAAAAAATAATAATAATAAAGAGCAGAGAAGAGAAGAGTAGTTGCAATTTTCTGATGGTAATAATGGGAAGTATGTTACTATATTATGGGTTTTGCTTAAACTATTATTACTATTCCTCTTTTGTGTTCTTTCCTTCCTTTTTTCCTCCCCTCTTTTTGTATCATGTCTCTACTGTATCACCTCTATGTTTGTGTCCTCACCAACCCTCTAAATAAATGTCTTGAAGGAAGTTATCTTTTTAGGTTCCGCTCCGCCAAGGAGGCTGAGCTCCTGGAACTTCGTGCTCTCAACAAGGGCGAGGAGTTACCTACGGAGAGCCGCTTTGATTCAAACTGCATCACTCCGGGCACAGAGTTTATGGCGAAGCTAGATGAGCAGCTCAAGTACTTTGTTGCCCACAAGATGAGCACAGACAAGCTGTGGCAGAAGCCTTGTATCATTCTCTCAGGGCATGAGGTCAGTGGCTACAATATGACAACAAATCACCTTGCAAACACTTTTGCAAAAGAATAAACCCACCTTGTAAACACTGTACTAACATCTTGCTCCATAGAGGCTTCAAGGCAGCTGATTTTTCGGTGTTCGCACCATTCTATCTAAACCTATGTAAAAAAAAAACAAAAAAAAACGTGAATTTGTTTTTTCACTAAGAAGAATTTTTTTTTAAAGAACATTCCTTTACGGAACTTTGGTCCAAAACTAGAAAATACAGTAGGTAATTCAAGATTTAGATTTTTTACTTGATTTATAACCGAGAAAAGTTAAAAAAAACACTTTGCTTCATTTTCAAGTGCAAAATAGACCTTAGCGACAACAGTTGCGCATCGCGGGCGCACTTACTTGAAGCCTTTATTTAGATGTTGAATAAGAGTTGTCATTCTGGCATTACAGGCACTTAAGTTAAAATTGTTTGAATTGTTTTACATTTTTTTTCTTTTTTTTTGTAACCATTATTCATTTAAAATTAGAAAATACACACTTTTTAATTAACTTATTTATCATACTGTAATTTATATTTATGTTGATGTAATGTTAATTCATTGATTTATTAAGATATTTATTTATAAATTTACTATTTTTCTTTTTTGAATTAAAATCATTTACACCTAGTTGCTATTGTGCTTTTATAGACTCCAGGAGAGGGTGAACACAAGATCATGGACTACATTCGTTATCTGAAATCCAAGCCCGACTACTGCCCAACAACTAGCCACTGTCTCTATGGTCTTGATGCTGATCTCATGATGCTGGGTCTCTGCACACATGAGCCCTACTTCTGTTTGCTAAGGGAGGAGGTGAGTCGTCACAGAAAACATTGCCTTACGATAATCACCATTGCTTGAATTTTGTATTTATTTATTTTATTTAAACGTCTTTATATGGCGAGAGTTAAGGCATGAATGCCTTTTTTGTCTCTATTATAACCAATAGTTTTACAGTATTGTATTAATTTTGATGTAAGAATGTAAGAATACTACAAAAGGTTTGAAACTATTTCAGTGATAAATTGTTAAAAGTTACAATTACATACATAACATGACATGACGCCATATCCCTTTACGGGGTAAGCCAGCAGCATTATTACCTCGGCCGTCTACAAATTACCCTCCAAAGCACTCGATTCTTGCATACTCCACTTGCTTCAGAAATACTCATAACACTTTTTTGCCTTCTGCACTCTCTATTACACTGTGTACTTTTAACACTTCTGTTCTTCAAACATTCTGCAATCACATCCAACCAAACCTTTTTAGGTCTACCTAATCCTTTCATGCCTTAATTGTACACTACCTTTAAACACCTGTTTTGCAATTCGTTCATCACCCATTCTCTCAACATGTCGAAACCAACGTAGTGTACTTCGTTCATACTTGTCAGTTACGCTTTCTTTCACTCCACACTCATTCATCATCCATGTGTTTCTCACTCTATCCATCCTAGTTTTACCACACATATTCCTTAAAAAACTCATATCAACAGCATTCAACTTACTTCTATGCTTTGTTTGACACACCCATACTTCAGATCCATGCATCAAAGTTGGTATTAGGACAGAGTTATACACAGCTAGCTTAGCTTAGTTACAATTAATAATTACTTAAATTGAATAAACCATACAGATGAAAAAGTTATAAGCACTGATTCATTAGGTTTGTAAATGTTTTCATTTTTTTTTGTTTTTTTTGTACTTGTCATAAATATTACAAATTTATACCGCAGAGGCAATTTTTTTAGTCATTTTTAGTACAGTAGTGTGATATTTAGTAAAAGATTATTAAAATCAAAATTTCCATTTTTTTTTTCTACTTTTTATGTATTTTAACTCAGTTTCACAATTACAGACTAATCGTCAGTAAATATTTTAGAATTTTAGCAGTGAACATTTAGTGTTCTTGTAACTTATATAATTTTTATTTATGGATTACTTACTGTCACTTTACTGTTCTTGCTTTTTTGTTGCTTAAGAGATAAATTTTCTTGTGACACCCAGGTGAACTTCTGCAAGAGGCAGCAACGCATGAGTTCACCTGCAGAGACAAGATTCTTCTTACTACAGCTATCACTGTTTAGAGACTACCTTGACCATGAGTTCTCAGAGCTGAAATCCAAACTGAAGTTTCCCTACAATCTGGAGAGCATCATCAATGATTGGGTAAGTTTATTGAATACCTGATTCTGATTTAAAGAGCATTATTCAATATTAGTTTTTCAGGTTGTCAAAGTATAGGGAGAAATATTTATTTTATTTTATTTATTCACATTAAATATCAGTTGGTACATTGTGACTACATACTAAACATTAATTTGACTTTGATTTCAGGTTCTGATGTGTTTCTTGGTTGGAAATGACTTTATTCCGAACTTACCAGGTCTACATATCAATTCAGGAGCCCTTCCAATGCTATACCAAGCCTATAAAGATGTGCTGCCCACACTAGATGGTAATTAGTTACTATGTATACATATTTAAGACTTTACGACACGAGGGAATAATAGACTAAAACTACTGTATTAAAATTAGCTCACACATTTATTTGCTTAGAATTTGCAAACAAATGAATTTTACTATTTTTAGTCAGGAGAGTAGCTTAAACCGGCAAATACCTTTTTTTACTGGTTACTGGTTTGTGACTCAAAGCATGGCTAAGTGACTGAAGCAAGTGGATTATGCAAGAATTTTGTGCTACGGAGATCTAATTGTGGATGGCCCAAGTAATAATGTTGCTGGCTTACTCCGTAAGGGATAAGGGAGAAATTTCTCTTTTTCTTACAGTAGATCATTACAGGATGAGATTGACCCAATACTGTAACTTTGACTTGTCTTTGCCGACTCCAAATATCCTTGACAGACCATGTCTTCTGAGAAGATCACTCCATTCTGACTCATCATTAAATGTTGTAGCATACTTAAAAAAAAAAAATGATAAATAATTGAAAGCAGGGTAAAAAGAGTTTTCCACTCTTAAAAAAATAATCTTACAATCATGTGGTCACAGAAGACAAAAAGTTTCACTCTGAGGTTATTTACATGTTGAAACGTTTCGCATCATCAAAATGTTTCTTCAGGCAAAAGAGAAATTAGAATGATTTGAATTGATTGTTGGCTATTGCTGGCTTGTGTGGGAGGAGGGGAAGGAGGAGAAAGAGACAGGAGAGGTGTTATATTTACAAGGAGAGGGATTGAGCTCTTTCAGACTTGTTTTTAAAATAAAAGTAAATAGACCATTTATCAACTTTATGTTGAAAATCAATAAATATCTATTATCTGTACAAATATTTATAGGTTTACTGTACAAGCTCATTTTGAGTCCTCTATATTTTTTAAATTGTGTAGGATTTGGGTGTTTTATTACGTACTGTATTCTAGCTGTCTTGCATCACTGCTGTGACAGACTGTTTTTTTAGCCTGCCTTAAAATTGCAAATCTGTGTTTCATTTCCTGTTAAAGCTATAGAACCAGCATAAGATATCTCCTATATTTTCAATTCATACATTAATTTAGATGTTACATTTGCTTGTAATTTTATTATTTCGTGCAGGGTACATCAATGAGTATGGCTACTTGAACCTACCCCGCTTTCAATCCTTCATGGACAGGCTCTCCCTGTTTGACCGAGAACAATTCGAGGAAAAAAACGCTGATCTCAAGTATTTTGAGGGCAAGGGAACACATTATCCTGTTTATGGGAAGAATGCAATTTCCAACGGCAAACAGGATTGTGAACAAGATGTTGATGGTGCCAGAAGCAATGGAACTCAAAACTCAGACCTAGCAGCATTGATTAATCGAACTGAGGACCTTGTAAGTCTCAATTTTGCTAAATGATTTCATTTCAACTTCATGAATGTTAAAGAACCTTTGTATACACACAGATATATTATATGAAACAACACCTTTAGATGTTATATTGTGTAGAAGACCTGGTGTCCTTGTTAAAGAATTATATTATAAAATGGAAAAGTCCTTATTACTTTATTTATTTATTTATTTATTTATTTATTTATTTATTTATTTATTTATTTATTTATTTATTTATTTATTTATTTATTTATTTATTTATTTTTTATTTTTTTTTTATTTTTTTTATTATTTATTTATTTATATTTATTTTTTTTTCAGTGTCTTCATTGTGTATAATCTTTTAGATATGCTAGCTTAGCATTATATTTTATACTCTATTATATTTTTGTAAAACCTAAAAACTCCTGGGACATTTTTTTTCTGTCCTGAGATTGAGTTGTCAAATATATAATCTATTAAAAAGCTAGGTAAGGAATAGGTTCTGATGTTTGCATAATTGCAGCTCCTGGAGAGTGAAAGAGATGATGAAGATGAGAACTGTCTCTCGGGAGTCTTCAACCTTGAGTCTGACTCTGAGGACGGAGACGACCTGATGAGTCTTGAGTTCAAGCAGCACAAAAAAGACTACTACATGAATAAGCTGGGTTTTCATAAAGTCACCCCGTGAGTCAATTGAATCAAAGTGAAGTGTATTGTTAGCATGGCCATATTTGTCATAACATTTTTTCTTAGAATTCTCAGAAGCATGTAAAAGATCTTGCAATTTAACGCTGATATTTATTCTTTCAAGTGTAGAAAGAAGTAGAGTACTTAATTATTATAGGTAATATACATTATATATACTGTATTTCCACTGTCAAAATTTTCAGTGCAGGAACCATAGGCTCACCAAAAAAAAAAAAAAAAAAAAAAAAATGATTACTGTAGACCAAAGAGAAGTCATTCAATGCTAGAACTTGTTAATAATTATTGGCCAAATTGAATTTCATACACTTGTTGTACATGTTTGTTATGTCGTGGACATAAACCTCTTCCTAAAGGTTGTGTTATTATTGTTTGTAAACAGATAACAATCCTATACCTGGATGGTTTATGTCCATTTTTTTTTTTTTTAATTATCAAGCCCTAGTGTATACAAATGCGTACAAAGTTAAGTAACATTAGCTAATAAGCATTTTTACTCAGCGATATGTGTTATGTAATTGCAGTGTGGTGATGAAAAGTCAAGCAGAAGGCTACGTACGTGCTATCCAGTGGAACTTGCACTACTACTACCATGGGATCTGCTCGTGGTCGTGGTTCTACCCACACCACTATGCTCCCTTCATATCTGACATTCGAGACTTTGCTGGCATCAACTTAGATTTTGATGAAGGAAAACCTTTCCTGCCATACCAGCAGCTGCTGGCTGTGCTTCCTGCTGCCAGGTATAATAAGAGCTCCCTTGTTATATTTTTATTTTATTTATTCACATTAAATATCAGTTGATACATTGTGGCTACATACTAAACATTTAACAATTTGGATTAAGCTGTAAAAGTAAACAATAAAGATTATAGTAATACAAATATAGACATACATATATCAACTTATTACAAAAATAACCCACTGGTCAGTATAGTAACAATATTCAATTATTACAACTATATATTATATAGTAGTAATATTTGGGTAGTAAGATGAAGTATAATACCCTGAAGATATGTTCTAGTAATGTTGTGTGAGTGAGGGCTGCCGACAGTAGGTACAAACAGCTCAATCCCTTTGCCTCTTTTGTAAGCTTTGCATGAATAAATCAATGATTGCATGAATGAAAGCAAAGACTAGACTTAGGAGAGAAACAAAATATATTATGGAAAATTCTGTAAATAAAAATACAGTACAGTAGAATTAAATAATGAATCAACTAATGAACTATTAAGCAATGCTTAAATACTGGTACGCCTGAAATATTCTATACTTATTGTTAGCAGAGTATGCATGCAGTTAAAATATAATGCTATATAATATAATGTATATAATGCTGGTTAATTATTATATATAATATTTATATTATGATATTGCTGAGCATAATACATACAGTATATAATATTTATATACTGTATGTATTATGCTCAACAATATCTGGCAAGGGAGGAATGTAATGTAGGCAAAAATCGTGCTCTCGACTGACTTTCTTCTGCAAATGTCATTATGTAGAGATGATGAGGTAATAATAATTAAGTGCTGCTTAGAGATACAAAATTAGATTCATACACAATGATTTGTGTATCAGTATGTGTGCCGTCATGCAATTCGTTATAATTACAGTTGTAATATGTGTAGCTTTTGAGCAATGATTTTATTCAAGTGTCGCCAAAATTTAATTATTGCTTTATTAATCGTTTAAATTATCCTTATTGAAATAATAAATTAACAAGATAAAAATCCTCCTTCCCGGATATATTTTTATGTATGTATTGAAAACTTATGTACAGTATGGCTGTAGTCAATTTGTACTGTAATATAAAAGATACCAACTCACAAATGTCAGTGTGTAATAGTAAGAATATTATTAAGACTAGCATTATTTCGGAGGAAAAACAAAAAGACAAGCTAAAATTCCATATTCAAAAGAAGGATATGTTTAGGAAAAGAACCATCACTGCTTTGATGTTAGGTAAATAAAAGAAAAAGATAGATTTAGGAATTACATTTTTCCTAAATCCACTCTAAACCTATACCTAACATGATATTCAAAAGAAGAGATTTTTCACTTTTATGTGCTATTCTTCATTTGTGTTACAGTAAAGAGCTATTACCACTTGCATATCGCAAACTGATGGTGAATTGCAATTCCCCAATAATAGATTACTATCCGTCAAACTTCGAAACAGATCTCAATGGAAAACGACAAGAATGGGAAGCTGTGGTGCTCATTCCCTTCATTGATGAGGTAAACCAAAATATTTTTACTTATAAAAATGAGCTTTATGGAAAGTGGTCAAAAGCGGGTTTTGAAAAACTAGTAGACACATATGTTTGTAAGGCAAATATTAATTGATTACTTCTTTGTTCAGACCAAGTTGCTGCAAGTTATGGCCAAATATGAAGAGGATCTGACACGAGAGGAGCAGCAGAGAAATAGCCATGGCCCCATGGTTCAATATGACTACTCTCCACACAGCCAAGGAAGATATGAAGGCACACAATTTTTCCCAGTTATTGCAAACTCATATGCAAAGATCACGCTGATTGATAGAAAAGACATTCTTGTTCCTCGTACATCACTTGTAATGGGCCTCTGTCCTGGTTACAATCCAGATCTCTACATTCCGGGCTTCTTCACACTCCGTCACATCCCTCATAAGGTGACTAGCTAGCTGTACATGTTAATATTTTTAGTAGGAAATCAGGTAGACATTTTTTATATTGTTTTGATGGAGCAGTTGTTTTTATAACTACAAAGGATGTATATATTCAAAAATGTATCAGTGGATGTCCTGAGTGACTTACTGTGATTAATTTTTCCAGGGTCACCTGAAAATGGCCAAGGTGTTAGTGTTTGACCGCTGCTCACAGCAAGAAAGCATGGTATTGACGTTGATGACACAGGATATGAATCAACTGAGCCTCGCCCAGGTAGCTGAGAAACTGCTGGGCAAAACCATATTTGTCAACTACCCACACCTGGTGGAGGCAAGGTACTAATTGACTGATGACGTACTTCTTCTGTCTCCTACTGTATGTGTTTATTAGGCTTAGAGTTATGGCTAAATTTTTTAGAAGAAATACAGTTTTCCGCTTTAATTCAACTGATGTATTGATGTACAGTATATTGTGATGTAGCACCTGATTTTAGAAATTATCTAAAATTACCTGTTTTAAGTGTGAATTTAGTTTTCTTTCATAACAAGTTCTCACAGCTGTCAGTGAAGTAGGCAGCTCGCAATGTTTGCCTTCAACACATAGGTAAATAAGAACTCGGTGCATGCCCGCCTGAGGCAGCGTTCATTCACCTTTTCCTTATGTACCAATGTGATAACTCTGTGGGCTGTATACTTCACCAACTTCTGTTACATGTTCTAGAGAAATACAATGATGGACGTTTGATGGATTAGACGTTTGTCTAATGTATTTTGTTAATGTATTTGGATGCCCTTTTTTTTTTTTTTTTTTTTTTTTTTTTTTTTAAAGGGACACTAACAACATCATACCCTAAAACAAATATATTTTAGTCAAAAGTTACTTATTAACAGAATACAAATGAGACAGTCAGTTTCAAAACCGACTCTTTGCACTTTCTGATAGGAGTTATGTTCCTTATCACAACACCTGAAAAGTAGACTTCATCAGAAAGTGCATATAGACGGTTTTGAAGCTTTTGAAGCTGACAGTTCCAAGCACTGTCCCAAGTGCACCAGTGTAAGCATGCAATAATAGGCAAGAGCCTGAGAACGTGATGTCAAGTTCTGTCACTTGCACTGGCCACACCACATCCCTAACAATTGTTTTTCCCTCCTCTTCTCACTTCCCTCAGAAATGTACGCCATCTGGAAAGCTCTCGAGCACTGTTTGGAAAGAGACGACAGATCCATTATGATCTGTACCGACTCCCTCAGTAGCCTCCAGACAATTGAGAAAACATTCCCCAAGAATCCACTGGCAAAGAAAATCCAAGATTGTCTCTACCAGTTGGCGAACCAGGACAAATACGTCTCTTTCCTCTGGGTACCCGGCCATGCTGGAATCCCTGGAAATGAGGCTGCAGACAAAGCCGCAAAGCGAGCCTCTGAGAAAGAGGACTGGGACTCGGAGGAGATCACATCAGACGACTTCCGCAACTCGCTACAACTGGACATCCAAAGGAGATGGGAAGCATCGTGGCAAGAGGTCACATATGACAACAAACTGCGGAACATCAAGGAAATGCCACGCGCATGGCAGACCAGCTACAGAAAGAACCGCAGGGACGAGGTCATCCTCGCCAGACTGCGCATCGGACACACCAGGCTGACACACGGCCACCTCATGGAGCACGAAGCCTCTCCTCTGTGTGCAACCTGTGCCGAAGAACTGACAGTGGACCACATCCTCACGGACTGTCGCCACTACGTGGAAGAAAGAAGGACCTGCAAAATGACAGGCTCCACTAAAGAGGTTCTCGCAAACGACGAGGAAGCAGTGCAGCGCATCTTAGAGTTCACCACTAAGGCGAACCTACGAAGAGAGCTGTAAACAGAAACAAACAAAGAAAAGAAACGAGAAAAACAAAGAAAATCAAAACATAGACACAATAAACAAAGAAATAAAATCCCATATGGGAAACAGTCAAAAATCTGCGGTCTCTTAAAGGCCGCGCTGGGGGCATACATGACCAAAATGTGTCAATTGCCCCAAAATATAAATCAATCAATAAATCACTTCTCCACCTGCTATGTGCAATTTTGCCGGTGCCTTGGCCTCTTAACAATGGACAACATACATGATGAAAAAATTTTATTGCAGAAATGAATAGAGGGTACCAAATTATGCTACTCTGAATTTTTTCAGATATTTTTGAGACCCGGAACAATTTTTAAATAATTATTGAAAGTCCTGTGATTTCAGTTGGCACCCCTGAATTCTTAATAAAAAGGATAGAGACTGGACGCCTATTGACGCCTCCAGGGGGCGTGGCCGCACTTTCAATAATTATTTAAAAATAGTTCCGTGTCTCAAAAAATTCTGAAAAAATTCAGAGTAGCATAATTTGGTACCCTCTATTCATTTCTGCAATTAAAATTTTTCATGTATGTTGTCCATTATTAAATGAATCTAAATTATTGGTACTGTTCAAAACCAGAATTCCATTTATTTTTTATGTTTTCATGTCAATAGGAAACTTTTTATGCAAGAAAAACTTTATTGTATGCTGTCTCTTTCAATACTAGAAATAACAACAATAATGTACCTGGTATTGTAGTAACGTTCTGATGTTTGACTGGTTTGCAGAGTTGTAGCCGTTTGCAACAAACGGATGAAATTTATTGAGAATCCTGCCAATGAGACTTACAAGATAGAGGAGTTCAAAGGACCCCAAAATCAGTTTACCTCTGACAAGAAGAGTATCACAGAGAAGTATGTGTTTTATCCGCCTCCTCCTCTCCTGATTCCAAAAACTTGATTTCTGATTATTCAAATTGGTATGATCCACCATTAGAATCAATTTGTTCATTCTCAAGTATAATTACTATTTCCAGCAGTATATGAAGTGATGTTAATTAACCCATTTTGTGATGAATGCTGGTGATTTTTACAGCTACAAGTCTCGCCTGGCCATTGATATTGGTGAGACGCACATAATTTTGTATGCTCAAACACTGGTTGGACGCAAGTACACGTTCACAGCCCAAGGCAAAGTCAACCTAGAGAAGCAGGTAAGATTTCCTTAGAACTATTTTCACGAAAACACATAGCCTGAGGCTATTAAAAAGTGTTAAAATTTGTTTTATGTTCTACTCATAATTTGTTTAAAATTTTGCTACAAATAAAATACGAGTCTTTGACTTTATACTTTACTAGTGTACCAGTCAATATAGATAAAAATCCTATATTGGCCTCAAATAAATTTCGAAGGTTGTAAAATTTTCAGTATTGGTAGAACTCCATGAGTGGAGTAAAGCCTGTATTACACGATACAATTTTATTTTGCATACAATTTTTCTTTACAAGAATATGTCAGCTCAATACAAGCAAATGGAATTGAGGTTTTCCTGTAAGGAAAAATTGTATTGTGTAATGCCAAACATATCAATGCGGCTTAACATATCCAAAACTCACTAAAATTCCATCATTTTTTTATTAAGAATTTATTGAAATCAAAATAAAATTATTTGTAATCAATCATTTAATCATATTTAAGGTGTCTGTCTATCAGATAAGTATAAATAAAATTTAATATTTTAAATTCAATATTATCTTTAAATATCCACATTAATCTGAAAACTTGTGAGCGTAATAGTAAAGAATAAAATCATTATGAAAATTAAGGAAAACGGAAATATGGGTTCAAAAGTGAACTTGAAATAAGATGATTCCATGCAGTACAGGACTGTGATTAAATTATTATTAAAAGGGCTTGACTTTAAAATAATAACAGCACTAGAAATCTAAGGAAAGAGATAGGAATAAACCAAGAAGCCTTACCTCGATGAGATGTCCGCAGAAGGTGAATCTTGTTGGCACAGATGACACAAATATTTACAAATACATTATTGAGACGTTTCGACCAACATTTAATGATGTGGTCTTCTGTGATTGATAAAGACCACATCATTAAATGTTGGTCGAAACGTCTCAATAATGTATTTGTAAATATTTGTGTCATCTGTGCCAACAAGATTCACCTTCTGCGGACATCTCATCGTGGTAAGGCTTGTTGGTTTATTCCTATCTCTTTCCTTAAATTAATATATCAAACCGCAGTGGTTTCCTTTCCTTTTAATAATATTACAGCACTAGAAACTATTATTGTCACTACTACTTAATATACTACTCATAATTATAGATAGTTGTGAAAGACAAACATTCTATTGAGTGACAAAAAAAAAAAAAAAAAAAAAAAGTGTTTAAAAACAACTGTGTGCTTGGACTTACATGCAACGTATATAATATAGTATAAATTACTGTATAGGAAAAAGCAGCTGTCAAACTTATTTTCAAATCCTTTTTTTTTTTTTTTTTTTTATTATTATTATTAATAGCAGTCTTTTACATTTTTCCCACTTTAATAGTTGTGGGTACTTTCCCCCCCCCCCCTCCCTTGTAATGCTAAGGTTAATTTTGCTTTCATCTTTCATAGAGCATAGTTCAGTCACAATAATAGCAAATTGAAGATAGTAATATGTAATATTTACGAGACTTTTTACCAAGATGGTAACAAAAGCAGCTCTTGTGAGATTGGGGAAAGGAGTAGGGAGGGGGAAGGTTGATTGTTGTGTTTTTCAAGGCATTGAGCTCTACCAATGCTGAAAAGTTTACAAACTTTGCAATTTGTTTTAGTTGAAAACCTAATTTGATAGTCCATGTGTTTAATCACTTTTGGTGTCTATGTTTTAATAAATATCTAATTGCTTTATGTTTAGTGGAGCAATATGCCTCAAGGATTTGCTCTCCAAGCAACAGTAGAACATCTTGAAACACCTATGCCTGAGTACCCTCAGTATGATTCAATACAAGAGATTTTCACCCCTGGCTCTATATCCTTCATGATTAGCCATCCTATGTATGGTGCTAAGTGCAAGGTAACTATAACCAATATTTTATTGTATTGCTTTAAATTATAAATTATTAGTGGTTTAAAGTAAAGTGTGTGCCTTAAAAAAAGTTTTATTTTTATAAATATATATTTTTTTCAATAGCTCAAATGGTCCTCCGTATCAAACTAAAATTCAAACAAAAAATTCTATACCACATAGATTATAATTATAAAAAAAAAAAAAAAAAAAATCCAAAGTAGATTGAGCTCATCGTTTAATATGCGGCCTTACTGGATAAAACCCCTTGATTTACTTTTAGAAAATTGTCCCTCGTCCGGAATAATGAGCTATCTGCTTACCTTGATTTCGTTGCAATAATGAGCTGTCTGCTATTTCAGGTGAGCACAAAAATTAGCTTTATTTGATATCTGTTTACAACTCAAAATTGCGCTCACCTGAAATAGCAGATAGCTTGCTCATTATTGCAACAAAATCGTGGTAAGTAGATAGCTCATTATTGCGGACAAAGGACGAAATACTGTGCTAGGTGGCATGAAACAAAATATAAGTATTCTATGACTCAACCTTCTACCAAATGCAGTTTAATTAATTTTTATAGATCCAATTTCCTGTAAAAAAAAAAAAAAAAAAAAAATAGAACAAAAAAAAAAAATCAAGAATACCTTTGATGTTAATTCTTCTAAGAGTTTTATTTGTTTCTTTTTTTTTTTTTTTGTTTTTTTTTGTTTTTTTTTTTTTTCTTTTATGGGAAATTGAGTTTGAATAAAAAAATAAATAATAAAAGGAATAAATCGAAGGTTTTTGTCAGGTATATTAAAGCCCGATTTTATATGATGCCTTCACTCTCTGACCTTGGAATTTTTTCTGTGGAAACTGTGTGATATAATGAACTTTTCACATTTTTTAGTCACACACCACAATGAACTGTTGCATACTTCAGGGTGTATACCATCTGGAAAAACCTGGAATACCGGGAAATATCATGGAATTTCAAACCCTCTGGAAAAACCGGGAAAAATCATGGAATTTCGAAAAAAATGTCAAAAAAACTGGAATTATCACATTTTTCAGTAACCATTTTCTTAATTATGTAATTTTGATGCCGAAAATCTTGATACCGTTTTGTTTTTTTAATCTTTTGTCAAGTTCTAATATTTATTCAAATCAATTAAATATTTTTTCAAGTATTGGAGATGAAAATGGGAAAAAATCGTGTGCAAAAGCGTGACGTAAAAAGATCGCGATTTACGAGAGATCGCGCGCGTATTATATTGACGTCAATATTTCGGACGAATAGTTCAATATATTTACTGAAAAGTATATGAATGTTTCAAATATTAATTTGTAACTAAAAATACTCCTTCAATTAAAACAACTTTAATTATAAACCAGAAAAATATAATTATATTATTTTTAACGATGCAAGTGACCATGCATGCAGTACGTAGTGTAATTAAAAGATAGGCAATTTACGCGAATATTACTTTAAAAAAGTTAATCGTTTGATGAGAAAGCATAAATATATACAAGAGATCATTATAAATTATTATAATTTAACATATTCAAGCACAAAAAATTAAAAGTAAAAATTATGGCACTGTAAACGTCATGCTTAAAAACTAGGAAACAACGCTATGTTGCTGTAAGCGCGGCGTGAGCTCACTTTATTTTATTGATCATACCTCGTGTACACAATTTTTGCAGTATTTTTTATTTTTATTTTTTGAAAAATTCAGTGAAAACAATATTCAGCATTTCAAGCATTTAGATAGAGGGAACTAAATTGAAAATTTTAACCTAAATTTTTTAAAAATGTTTTGTGTCCTAATTTATGGTTCCTAAACAGAGCGGTCTCATACGTATATAGAAGACCACTCTGTTCAAGACCGCTCTGTTCCTAAATTTCTGAATTTTCAGGGAAATGTTTAAAATAATAATAAAAATTCCAGCAATTTTTATCACATTCAATTCACACGGTTCAAACCGGACTAAAATTTATTTTAAGTGGGACTTTTAAAATTAATATTTTTTTCATTGAAATGACACTGAACACTGAAAAAAAAATGTACTTATACAGTAATAAAAGTTTTTAAACAGACCCGAATAAAATTATATTGAAGTTAAAGTTATATCAATGCATTATTGCTGGATTTTTTTTTATTTTTTTTAAACATTTCCCTGAAAATTCAGAAATTTAGGAACCATGAATTAGGACACTAAAACATTTTTCAAAAATTTAGGAAAATTTTAAATCTAGTTCCCTCTATCTAAATATTGTAAATGATGTGTAGTAACCACAAAACGTATTTTGCAAATTTACTTCTTTTGTAAAATGAAGAGTTGCATGATCTGCATTACATTCATGCATGCACCATTTATGATAAATATAATATATTGGTGTTATAATGTCATCAGACAAGTCAATTTCATTTTTTTTTTTATTTATTTATTTATTTTTGCGATTTTTAACGTTCCCTATTATTATTATCATCATTAGATTAAAGTATAAATTTAGTATATATTATATAATCATATACAGTATAATTGATGAAAAGATTGTATTTTATTAATTATAATTTCATCCCAAATTTGAGCATTAAAATTTTCTTGTCAAAAAAGTTGCTCGCTACGCTCGCAATTTTTTTTTTATACTTGTATTATACTGTGTTTGGTTATTTTTTCTTGTTTATACTGGGTAGCATTTTTTTTTTTTTTTTTTCATGATCTGTATCTTTCAATTGATAAATTATGGATTTATAGTTGTTAAGAAAAACAAAATATAAAATGTCAAGATTTTTTTTTCCTTAAGGAATTTAATCCTTAAACGATACCTTAAAAAATTAAATGGTTCAAGTAAATTTTTATATAATATTCCTCCCCCACCCCCTCCTGAACGCTTAAAAAATACCTGGAATTTTTTAAAATTCCCTGGAAAAAACTGGAAAACTCATGGAATTTCATTTGGGAATAATGGTATACACCCTGGTAATACTTAAATGACTTAAATCTTGAAAATGAGTTGAGATGAACAAATATTTACCCATAAGATTTGTTCGTCCCAACTAATTTTCAACTTTAAAGATTTAAGTATATAAGAGTTCATTGTGATGTGACTAAAAAATGTGAAAAGTTCAGATTTGCATCTCTAATATACGGCTATGATTTATTAGAAAAGCTACATAAGCTATAATTATACTTTGTTGTACAAATACAATAGTTAACAAATTTGATTTGTTCAGCATTATTTATTTGTATGATTGATAAACCCGTATAAAAAGGTAACAAAAATATTCTGCTCCTGTTTCAGGTGATCTCGTATGACAAATTCAAGCCCAGTTTTGTAAATGTGGAAGCAATAGAGCCATGGGACCCACCGCTGCATGAAGTACAGAATGCTTTGCAGGCCAAACGTGACACTTACATCACAAGTAAGAGCACTCCACTCCTTTATTTGTATGATAGTGTTTCCACACTTGCAAATATACCAACAAAATATAGGAACTAACTGTTTCAAAAACCTTGCACTGCTATTCAAATAAATAAAAAAAAAAATACAGTATATATGTTTATTTATTTATTGAGTCACTCATGGTATTGCATTCATTGGTACACTTAACTCTTAAGTACAGATCAACTTAAATGTTATCAAAGCAGTCAAACTTGTACCATAAATACTGCTTTTATATTATTCCTTAACAATTCATGTTCACTATGGCAACAGTTAACTGTACATGTTCTCTACTCAATCTGGCTGCTTTCTAGATAAACAAAAATATGATTCCAGTGATACATTTTAACCTAAGAGCCTAGAATCCTGAATTCTTGACTGAAATCTGTGTTCATTAATGAATTTGAAAAATATCCAAACTATTTGCACTAGGTGTAGCACTAGGTGTACATTATAATTACAGTAAAAACTTGTTATTACGTAAACTCAAGGAACCCGAGAAATTAGAGATTTACCTTATAATGAGTTTTTCCTGTACCCCTCAATGCCAATTATTTTTGAGGGGACTGCGATCTCCTTTACTTAAAAATCGAGTTTTACCTAACAACAAGTTGCATAATAACGAGTTTTAAAGTACTGTATTACTTTATTCTTTACTTTCTTCATTTAATCTTGCTGTTGATGCTTAATATTAATTAGTAAAAAGTTAGTCAACATTTGATTGTAAGCTCTGTATTGACTTGAACAACACTGATGTCGATTTATCAGGTTCGGCAGCTGCCCAGCAACTAAGAATGACCCCTCACATGTTCTCATCAGTTACTGGAGCAATCATCATCTCTACTAGTTTCCGTTTCGACGTAAAGAAAAGTAACATTGGATTGAATTTAAAGTTCACCAGCCGTAATGAGGAGGTATGTTTGAGTTTGCATGTAGTGCTTATTATAATATTTTAATAAAAATAATTTATGATATGATAATATTTTTTTTTCTTGTCACTGCAGAAATAATATTCATCAAAACTTTTTTTGTGGGTGAAAAAGCATGTAACTATATAATAACAAAATAATTTAATATTGCCACTACATATATTTTACCTAACGTCTGGTAAGAATAATGTGAAAAATAGTGATACACAATGGTAGCAGTAGAATTTGTTAAATATGGTCCAAATATTCTTTTGTTGCCAAAAGTAACCTTAAGGTTAATGTAACCTTAAGGGCATTGGGTGTAGCACCGGTAGTTGGCAACACTGACGTATCTTCACCATGTTAATTTTTTATCATTGCTCCTCGGAGTAATTTTTATGCTAGAGCTAAGCTGATTGCTGTAGTATCAAGATAATTAGTAGCCCAAGTGCACAATTTGGCTAAATAAAGCCTGATTTAAAGAAAAGTATTTTTTAGTAATTTTTTAAATTTACATGCATTTTTCTAAAATATAAAAAAATACTTTTCTTTAAATCAGGTTTTATTTAGCCAAATTGTGCACTTGGGCTACTAATTATCTTGATACTACAGCAATCAGCTTAGCTCTAGCATAAAAATTACTCCGAGGAGCAATGATCAAAAATTAACATGGTGAAGATACGTCAGTGTTGCCAACTACCGGTGCTACACCCAATGCCCTTAATTGTTTCATTGTAGACTTCACCAAGTAACTAATGAAGTTATCAATAAACATTTAGAATAAATTTATAAAATATTTCTGGTCCTAATTTAAGTGACCACCATTTCAAAATGTTGATACTGAAAATTTGCTCACCACTCTGGGAGTTTTCCTTGAGATTCATAATAAAAGCAAGCAATTGTGTTCTTCAGGTTCCTGGTTACACCAAGAAGTCTGATGGAGTTTGGTTGTACTCTCAAAAGACTGTGCAGCTTGTGAAAGACTATTCTGAATCCTTCCCCGCTCTCTTCCAGTTGCTAAGTCAGAAGCGCAGGTACTGCGATGAGTACAATAATGTCTTCCATCAAGATGTATTTTTTCCACCTGACAGGTATGCACTCACACATTCATTCTTTTGGACTCGATAGTAATTCAGAACCGTTTCGACAGCATAGAGATTTTGCTTAACATTCTTTCATTTATTTATTTTTTTGTCCTATTTTTTTGTACTGGTATGTTGATAAAATAAATAATTACAGTATTTGCTATTATTTGTGTCACTTGAAATTTTCTTTAAAGTACTTCTACCATTACAATGCCTAATTTTTTATGTGATCATCTAAACAAGCTATTTTACAAATAATATGGGAAACTCCAGAACTTGGATTTGTTTGCATTTTAAAATTCAATTTAGATTTTAAATTTGCAAGTACATTTTAATTTTTCTACCCAATTTAATTTTAAAAAGAAGATTGGAACAAGCATGATAGAAAATATTTTTTGAAAAACTAAATGCAAATATTTTTTCTATTATACATGTTCCCAACCACCTTTTATCAGGGCTCGGTTCCGCGAACGTTTTTCGCGGATCCGGGATCCAGATCCGCGAACGTTTTTCGCGGAACCAGGATCCCGGATCCAAGCTCTCGGATCTTTTACGCGGAACCGGGATCCGGGATCCAGATCCGCGAACGTTTTTCGTGGAACCTGGATCCCGGATCAATGTGCCAGGGAGTCTATCGCGGAACCAGGATCCCGGATCCGAGCTCTCGGATCTTTTACGCGGAACCGGGATCCGGGATGCAGATCCGCGAACGTTTTTCGTGGAACCTGGATCCCGGATCAATGTGCCAGGGAGTCTATCGCGGAACCAGGATCCCGGATCCGAGCTCTCGGATCTTTTACGCGGAACCAGGATCCGGGATCCAGATCCGCGAACGGTTTTCGCGGAACCTAGATCCGGGATCCATTTCTTGAATTATATTATTAAAAATAAAAAGTTATGTTTTTATCTGAATGTTGCTTCTTTATAATCTTTATATTGTTTTTAAATTTATTTATTTATTTATTTATTTATTTATTTATTTATTTATTTATTTATTTATTTATAATCTAACAAACTTATAACTTACAGAAACAGTAATCATAAACACTAATGATGGAATATTAAGTATAGTAATATTAATAATTATTTCCTTACTCATCACCTTATCAGCAATCAATTTAACAATCCTAAAGAGGAAAGTTTGGAGAATAATAATAAACATGAAAAATGTCCTCGGTTGCGCAAACGTTTTTCGCGGAACCGGGATCGGGGATCCAGATCCTCGAACGTTTTTCGCGGAACCTGGATCCGGGATCCATGGAGCGGGAAGTTTATCGCGGAACAAGGATCCGGGATCCAGATCCTCGTACGTTTTTCGCGGAACCTGGATCCGGGATCCATGGAGAGGGAAGTTTATCGCGGAACCGGGATCCGGGATCCAGATCCTCGAACGCTTTTCGCGGAACCTGAATCCGCGATCCATGGAGCGGGAAGTTAATCGCGGAACCAGGATCCGGGATCCAGATCCTCGTACGTTTTTCGCGGAACCTGGATCCGCGATCCATGGAGCGGGAAGTTTATCGCGGAACAAGGATCCGGGATCCAGATCCTCGAACGTTTTTCTCGGAACCTGGATCCGGGATCCAGATCCTTGAACGTTTTTCGCGGAACCTGGATCCCGGATCCAGATCCTCGATTGTTTTTCGCGGATCTGGATCCGTGAACGTTCTCGGAACCGAGCCCTGCCTTTTATAAATTTATGAAATTGATTATTGTTTGTTTGATTCTTTAATAAACTAACCAATTTAAATATAAAAAGAAAGTGAGCAGTAGAGTTTGCAGCAGAGATATTTCTTGGTATTTTTTTCCTGCATTTGACTTGCATCAAGTATAGCTTTGATGTCCAGTGTAAAGCCGATATTACATGATGCAATTTGCATACAATTTTTCCTTGCAAGAAAATTTCATCTCCATACAAACAAATGGAGTTCAAGTTTTCTTGAAAGAAAAAATTGTATGCAATAGATGGAATAATTGTATCGTGTAATACTGGCTTAAGGCCGGTATTACACGATACAATTTTGCATACAATTTTTCCTTGCAAGAAAATATCATCTCCATACAAACAAATGGAGTTCAAGTTTTCTTGTAAGGAAAAATTGTATGCAATAGTTATAAAAATTGTATGGTGTAATACCGGCTTTTAACTTATAGTGAACTTTTCAGGCAAGAAAGACTTAATGATGTGCTGCAATGGCTGCGGCGCCAGCCATACACGCAGCTAGACCGCCAGAAGTGTGGCTCAGAGATTCTGGAGGGGCGATTGGTGCGGCTGGTAGAAGAGATCATCAGTAAACCTCACCTGCCCACTCTCATCAAATTCAGCAGGATGCAAGTGATGGTCCAGAACCTTTATAAGGTGAATTGGCAAATAATGAACAAATGCATAGTAAAAAATATACTAAGTACAGAAATTGAGCTCTAATCTTACTGTTAGTTTTGTATAAAATATGAATGCCAAAAAAAAAAGATGCATTAATTTTTTTATCTGAATTATCATCTTACAATGGTGGGAAAGAAGTAATAAAAAATGAACAAAGTCTTCATTCAACTTTTTGTTTTCTTTAAAATTTGCCAGTGTGCTCGGGTACTGTGGCTATTGTTGTGTATTAAATATTACTGATGCTACTGCGTACAATTAAAGTTGTGCCTTGCAATATTTTCAATGATTCTACTTTTTTTTTTTGCAACTTGACATTGCATTTCTTTTATTCTTATTTATATATATATATATATATATATATATATATATATATATATATATATATATATATATATATATATATATATATACTCTATTTAATTTTAAAGGAAAATAAACCATTAAGGTTGATATTAATTATTGAAAGAAAAGGATAGGAATAACCAGCAAAGCCTTACCGATCGAAAAAGTCACAGCAGGAGAATTTTTGTGGTCACAGGTTAGCACTAAATTATTAAATTATTTACATTTTTTCAGTTAAAAAAATGCAAATATAATAAATAATTTAGTGCTAATCTAAAGATCACAAGGTTTTCTCCTGCTGTGACTTGTTCGATCGGTAAGGCCTTGCTGGTTAATTCCTATCCTTTATATAATTACTGTATTTATTTTTATTATTAATTTTACGAAATAGCTTGCAAATTACTTGGGTTAAAACCTATTTCTTGATAAATTGATTATCTTAAAATTGGTTGAAAACATGATTCAAATTGTCTGGCTTTCATGAATGATTGATATGTTTGCAGCCTGGCACAACATTTGGTAACCTGATTCCTGATAGTACGAGTTTGTACCAATTGTTCGACAGGGTAGTGAATGTTCGAGATAACTTCACTGTACCTTTGGGACTGCAGGGCACAGTTATCGGCGAGTATAAAATAAAAGTCTAATTTTCACATCATTCTGTATAATGTTCTGTAGTAACTTTTCATTGATTTATAATTTACAGGTGTCCATCCTACTGAAGATATGATGGATGTTATGTTTGATGAACCTTTTAAAGGCGGAATGCCGTTGAATTGTTTATTTGACAGAGGCTATCGTATGTCTCGCAACTCTCTGATAAACATTTCTCATGGCAAGCGGAATGACCAAGGTAAAGCAAATAAATCACTGTTAGTTTTCTCTAATATACAATTTAAAGAAAAACATTAAGGTTGTGATATACATAATATATGTATTATTTAATGTACAGGATAAGAAATATAGATTGGAAAAGTCACTACAGATAAAAATCGTGTGGCCACAGGTTCACTCTCAAATTATTTACTTTCTATTAAGACGTTGCACATAGTTTAGATGCATAATATAAGCCACAACGCAATTCAGATATAAGATCCAATATTAAGTTGCAAAAATAGGATGAATAAGAAGTTTGTGGGACTAAAATCATTGGTGAATTGAAGTCTAGTGTAGAGCCTAGCTAGGTCTAGTGTACTGTATAAAATGAGTTGCTATATACGTTTTACAGTGCAGAGGTGTATGTATGGAGGAGTATATGGAGATGTGCAATATCATTTTACACTAATATTTTTTGTCTTTTTGGATTAGAAACCCAATAAGAGACACACATTTTGTATTTTTTAAAATACTTTTGTTTCCTAAATGTTCAAAGTTTAAATGTTTCTTCAATGGTTGGTTTCAGCTGACCCTCGGCAGCGTCAAGGATCATCACGTCCACGTTCAGCCTTTGTTAATTGTCGTAAGGATTCTGACAATGCACTTCCCAGCCAGCATGACCCTGCTGGCAAGTCAGTGGTAAGCAAAGTGTGGGAGTGCCCTGGCCCACCAGCAGCATCATCATCATCATCAGCAGCAGCAGCTGTTCAACGAGAGCAGCCCCTGAACTGGCGCCAGCCGGAGGATCGACCAACAACGACGGAGAACATGGCTGTCAACGTAATGATGCAGAAGCCTTCAAATCTTACAGATGTGAGCAAAAAACATTTAAAACACAAGAAACAAAATTCAATACAATAATAATGCAATTGTTCAACTTTTGTTTGTTATTTTGTTTAGTACTGAAATCAAATTGGAAGTTTAAAATATTATTACAGTATTTAGTTTCATCTTTTATGAAGAAGTTGGTGGCGCTGATGTAAATTCTTCTTTAATAGTTGCTAAAAGGCCTTCACAGTACATACAGTAATTACAGTAGTTAATACTTGAAAACATTTTATGTTAAGGGATTTATTTATTTATTTTTTAACTTGGGATTTTCCAAAATTGTTGTAGCTAGTATGGGCACATTTTGTTAAGGCTTAACCTGAAATATTCGGATGAAAAAAGTCGTATTGATAGATGTTCTTGAAATTAATTTGATGGTATAGACTTACAACAATTGTCGAAATACTACAATACTACTGATTTTTTTCAGATTTTTTTAACCGTTGGTTTAATTATAATTAATTTAATCAAATGTGTATTTTGTATCCTTTCAATGTTAAATTTTTCAATCAACATTACACAAAAACGGCTCGAGATATTTTTTAAAATTTTATATAGATTAAAAGCTAATTTTTTGGACTATTTCTATGAATGTTTTCATATATTTCGAACCGCTGCGATGATTGTTTTTTAAACTAGATAAGAAATGTGGCAACGCTCAAAAGGGACTGTTGTCACCACCCACTCCTCCCAGATTCGCATTGCTAGTGCAACAGTGTTGCCAGTGTAGCCACGCCTTTTTTATGGTGTGACCTTGACAGACAAATTCTCAGATTATACCTTAAGTTATGCAGTAGTGTTACTGATTTAATCTCCCTCCCACTTACCAAGTTCTAATGCATTGTTTCCTGCTATATCTCGGGTAAACTTTGTGATTAATATTCTGTAAACTGATAAATTATTTGTCTTAATATTGAATATTATGGATGATAATAATTTTTTTCGTGGAAACTTTTCCTTTCCCTCACAAATATTCAGTAGTGACTCTCACTTGCAAATTTTGAAGGTTAATTTGTCCTTAAAAACTACTATGAATATTACAGTACAGACACAAAGTTATTCATAAAGAGTGGGACAAAGCGGTTGCTGCAGCCCACACAAGCTGTTCCATTAATTTTGACTGTGACTTAGTTTCATAAACGCTGTCTAACAAGTCTTGCTTAAAGGTAGACAGCCTCTTTGTCATTAGGTAATATTTATTGATATCATTACTATAAATGAATATTGAAGCTAGGTAAAGAGCAACTATTAATTATAATATTGAATGTAATGATTGTAGAAAATCCATGCGTGCAAATTTGAGGAGGAACATCTTTTATCGCAGATAACAAGGTTCAATAATGAAGAATTAGCAAATGTAAGTAGTCCAGATCAGCTAAAATATAAAAATGTTGGTGAAGATTTCTTATTGTTTGTTGCCTCATCATCAGGTGCCTTCTGAGTACCTAAAGGAGCGAGTGAGTCAGCTGGTGTCTTGCAATATTCAAAGAGCAAGGGCTTGGTTCAATCTGAAGCAATGGGCAAGGATGGAGAGCAACGAGTTGCTGTCCAATATTTCTGCCCTTGAAGAACTCTACCCAGTTACCACAAAGTTGGCCAATATCATGGACATAAATGTAAGGTTTTTGTCTGAAAACTTTTTTGTGCACCAAGGTTCTGAATGCATATTTTAATTGATATATGGTAGAAAAAAATATATTGTAATTTGCTCTACTAACGCTATAACAGCTATAACTTGATTACTTTCAAATGCAGTAATTTATGCAGTTTTCCTAATTTGATAATAGTTAGCTGTTTTTAAAATAAATATAATCTGAACATCACCCTGAAAAATTTAGCAGATCTTCCTTCTATGATACTATTATAGTAGGCAAAAAAATAAAGCAATATTCCGTCAAGTTTTTGAGATGTAGTATACATAACAGCAGTATTTGATTGAATCCACCAGGATTGCAGGGCAGCAGTTAGTCAAATCAGCATTTTTTTCACAATTTTTTTGTTTATTTTTGGGTGTAGCAAATCTTAGTTTGCCACCAGAAAAGAATTAGCAATTTGTTAATCCTTTTAACCTCAATATTCCATTGTGAAAAATTAATTTTTGTAGTAACTAGTAACTGTATATAATTTTTAATTATTGAAAACAAATTCAGCATGATAAGCTAGATAAGGTCTGTTCGTAAACCCTGCTCGGAGTTCACCTTGCCTACACTTGCCAAGAGGGTGGCGTAGGCAGTGTAGTACAAATGACGTCACAGTTTTTGTTCGTAAAACCAAGAAGACCCTGTTTGAATTACTATTAGCAGGGTTACGAACAGACCTAATGTGAAAAAATATTTAACTCCCAAGTTCAAAATTATTAGCACTAAATTTAAACTTTTAAATTTGTTCACTGTTCAGTAGATAATAATCTTGTACTAATATTAATTTAAAAAAAAATATATAATCATTCCTTTTTTCATTTTCTTCAGTCCCTTGGCATAAAAAATGTTCTACAACTGGAGTTGGCTGAGAAACGAAAGGAAAGGAAGTGGCTGGAATTAGAGCAAGTCTTGTCTCTAACAGAGCCCATCCTCTACAATAAGCTGCAGAGCATAATGCAGGTACATTAAATTATATTTTAACAATGTTTTATTTTATTAAGGGTAAGATAACATGAATCAGCTGATCAACGTAGTCCCATTTGATTAACATGTAAACCTTAGCAACCTCATAAAATTTATTTATTCTTTTTTTTTTTTTTTTTTTTTTTTTTATTTATTTATTTTTTTTTTTTAGAGACCTTTCTTACTTGTTAGTACCAAGAAGTTGCAGAAAAAATTTCTTTAATTTAGCTCTCCATGGGAAAGCCCTACATTGAAAATTTAAAAACTAAATTAAAAAAAATTGGCTCGTACAATTGTTTTGAAATTTTTTCTGTAACTTCTTGGTGCCAAGTGATTTTTATAAGGTTTATAAGGTTTACATGTTAATCAAATGGCACTATGTTAATCAGCTGATTCGTGTTATCTTCTCCTTAAAGGGGTACCAAAGTGAATACTTTTTTTACATATTCGGGTAGCTAAGAATTATTCTAACATCCCTGTAGCTCAATATTTTCGTACAATGCCTAGTTATTTTACAATTAATTATTTAGTTTGAAAAGTGAGTTCTATGGCCGTTGATTGATTCAAGCCGATGCGCGTCCACAGCGGCCGGTGATACGACAAGAAAGGGGCGGGAGGAGGTTCCCATGATTCGCGGGAAATTCTCGTCGAATCAGCGGCTGCTGCGGGCGCGCACCGACTTGAATCAACCAACGGCCATAGAACTCACTTTTCAAATTAAATAATTAATTTTAAAATAACTAGGCATTGTACGAAAATATTGAGACACAGGGATATCAGAATAATTCTTAGCTGCACGAATATGTAAAAAAAGTATTCACTTTGGTACCCCTTTAAGACGCCTACCTACATAACTTGATAATAAAACTGGTAATATGAATGGAAAGTGGTGGTTTATGGATTCAACATATTTTGTCAAAGAAGCGGGTCAAAGTCTAGTAATATTTCGTCTAAATTTAATTCTTTTTTTAACAATCTCTATAATTAAAAAAGCATAAAACTTTCTGTATAAGGTATAATTATTATTTTTGCCTGATACTATCAATTTTTGCCTGGGCTAATTATGTACCCCTGTTTTTATGGGTAAATTTGACTCTGTGATGGTTGACACCCTCTGGCCAATGGAGGCTTCGAGTGATGCGCTTTCGCTGCGCAACTGTTTGTCGCTAAGGTCCATCTTGTACTTGAAAATGAAGCAAAGTGTTTTTTTAACTTTTCTCGGTTATAAATCAAGTAAAAAATCTAAATCTTGAATTATCTACTTTATTTTTCAGTTTGGACCTAAGTTCCGTAAAGGAATTATCCCTGAAAAATCTTATTCTTGGTGAAAAAACGAATTCACGTTTTTTTTACATAGGTTTGGTATAGCGGGTGGGATCACCAAAAAATCAGCTGACTTGAAGCCTCTATGGACAAAGATTGACTTGGTGACGTCATTAGAGTCGTAGAGTCAAATTCCCAGATCTATATTGATAAAAACGGGTAAATAATTAGAGCACTAAAAAATTGATAGTATCAGGTGAAAGAAGATAATTAATTATATGTTCATCTAATATTTTAAGTTTTATGCTCCTTTAAAGCTTTTAGACAACAACTTTTCTAAAAAGTTACCAATCCTATCCATTTTTCATTGGCCATCACAATGATATATTTGTATCACAAATGGGTATTGACACTTCAGGGACAGCACAAACTTTACCCCTGCCTTATTTGTTGGTCTTATAGCATCCATAGACTATGACTCTTACAAACAGTGCAATTTGTGCACGATATGCATTATATGCATGACCAATGCATATAAGGCCAACAAATAAGGCAGGGGTAAAGTTTGTGCTGCCCTGAAGTTTACTACAAGAAAAATGTTAAACAATGCAAGAACTTCAGAGATTTTATGCCCTCTAATAATTTCTGCAATAATAAAAAAAAAAAAAAAATAAATAAAAAATCATATAGGTTGTCCATTATGTAAACATAATTATATGTCAAGTACAAACAAATTACAAATATTTATAGTTTATACTGTTTTTTTTTATATGTTGTTAAAATAGTGATGGAGTGAATTATTTTTGTGGCATAGGTGACCCTCCCCAAGTCTGAGACTAGCAGTGAGCAGCAGTCAGGATCTCAGGGTGAGGTGGGCAGTGGTCAAAGGATGGCTGCTGCCATGCTGCAGGGCAAGGCTGCTGATATGCAAACCTTAGCCACAAAGCTACAAACCTTACCTATCAGCCATGAGGCTGACTCAACTGAGGTCAGTTCACACAAGTAAACTACTGAATTTATAATTTCTAATGTTGTAACAAACTAGTATGATTAGTTTAAACACGAGTAAAAGTTTTAGATGAGGTCTGTATAGTAAGCAAAATTTTAAATAAAGTGTCTATTTTAGGAAGGGAATTAAGGTAGAGATAACGCCGAACAGCTGTTCGATGTACTCCCCTTTGATTAACATGTAAACCTTAGCAAATTCACAAAAATTCTAATTTTTTTTTAAAGACAGATAGTGCCTATAAGCCGTAGAAAAAATTTCAAAACAATTTAATGAGACGATTTTTTTAAAATAATTTTTTTAATTTTCAGCACAGGGCTTTCCCATGGAGAGACAAACTAAGAACTTAATTTTAACAAATCAGCTCGTTAAATTGTTTTGAAACTTTTTCTATGGCTTTTAGGCACTTAATATCTGCCTGTCAAAAAAATTTCAGAATTTTTGTGAATTTGCTAAGGTTTACATTTAAAACAGAACAAAAATCTTTTTTTATGACTTACCATAAATTTCAGCATTAAGATAGGTCCTCACATTCTCGTTGTAGTGGCAAATGACATGTTTAAGTTTTCTCAATTTGCCAATTTGTGCAAGCTCGTTGCAGCCAAGTTGTAAAGGTCAGGAAAGGTAAAGGTAATTTTAAAGGTACTTGGGTGATTCTCAGCACTGACATGAATCAGCTGCACTTGCTGTAACTGCCACTGGCAGCCATACTTGGTGATTATAAATAGCATAAAAATTCAATGCAATATATATTCACACTATTGCTATCATAACTCAACAAATTTGCTCAAAGCATGAGATTTCACAGCAATTAAGTGCATCAAAATTGCAGCATATAGCTGCCGTTCTCATGTGAATCTGCCTTCAAGGTGGACAAGCTCATTACAAAATATACTGTTATTTTACTATGGCTTTCACCCTATAAATATACTGAAGTGTATAATGTAGTAGTATAGTAGGTAATGTTTTTTAATGGGATTAATTTTATTACGTGTATTGATTAACTTGTGTTTTTTTACAACTTGACTGCCATCAACTTATTGATTTAACCTTCATGGAACAACCTTTTGACAAAGTTGCCTTAATTATTTTGTGAAAAAATAGTGACTGTATTCATGACTATTTTGCTAAAAATAGACTATTTGTGCCCTCTCGTGTGATAAGTTATGCACTGTTGTTGGCCTCTGGGAAAATTAAAGGACAATTTGCATCAGTGGTCTGGATGCTTACAGATTAAGTAAGTGCATGGGACAACTACTCAAAAATTTGGTAGCTACTGATATTATATCCCCACACAAAAGAAAAGAAGTATTTAATAACAATGTGCATCATAATTACATGCTCAATATTTTTTAATATGTTGTTTAAAAAATGTACACTTTTCATAGTTGATTTAGATTGACTGGAGTGCTTGCTATATTTGAAAGAATTGTGGCTGTACATATGCTTGTGCTCGCTCACTTGCCTGCTTGCTTGTGACTCCACAATGGTGGGTGGGCTGGCTAGCCCAGTGGCTAATACTAACTGTGTGTACCATGTTTGTGTGTGTTGTAGACCCCTGAAATGAGCACTAGCCTCCTGCGCCAGGTCCTCGGATTGAAAGAAGATAATAACCAAGCTCTCGAGTTCCGTGCCTCTAGCCTCCCCACTTCCACGTGCCAGAACTTGCCACCTTTACCGTCCTCCATGTTTAACACCCCCAGTCCTGTGCAGATGTTCTTCCAGGTGAGAGCATGCTGCTGCATGCATGTAATATAACATTCATGCTCTTTCATTAGATTTGTTTGTAATTAAAAAAAAAAAAAAAATGCAAGGTATTAGCTTTAACTAATGTTTGAAAAGAATAAAGAATGTCTTGCTCCAAGAACAATATGTGAAATTAAAAAAAAAAAAAAAATGGTGGAAAAATACAGTAGGTTAAAGGATAGAAAATTAATAACAAAATATGTTTCAAAATTATTGATAAATATGGGGTTATGTATTATCAAATCACAATGGCAGCTTGTTAAGGGAGATTGCATAGTCACACAAACGGCTGTAACAGTTTCAACAAAATTCAACGTTCTAGTCTTAAAAAAAAAAAAAAAAAAAAAAAAATCTTAAAATACTGAAAACTTAGTAGTCCCGCAGCCTCTTGTCTTGAATTGCCACTAATCAATATGCTTGGCTGTTCTTATAGTATTTTTAGTAGTACTTCTCATTTATGGACAAAACTGTGTTTGCACAAGCACTACATAGGCATATACTGCTTAAAATATGGTAGACAGGCAGGCTCATGTGCTGGGAATTTGCTGCATTATTTTGTTTTGTTTGCCAACTGCTTCATCTTGCAACATTTTGAAATGCTTTCTCCATTACATTTGCCATATTGCAACAGATGTGTTCAATATTTACAAATCAATATTCTAAATGTTTCTTGGATCTAGAAGATTTCATTGTTATTATTTAGTGTTCAAAGTTTTGATCCTCCCCCCCCCCCCTCCCCCTCCCCATTTCTTACGTGATGTGTTTAAGGGCATTGGGTGTAGCACCGGTAGTTGGCAACACTGACGTATCTTCACCATGTTAATTTTTTATCTTTGCTCCTCGGAGTAATTTTTATGCTAGAGCTAAGCTGATTGCAGTAGTATCAAGATAATTAGTAGCCCAAGTGCACAATTTGGCTAAATAAAGCCTGATTTAAAGAAGAGTATTTTTTAGTAATTTTTTAAATTTACATGCATTTTTCTAAAATATAAAAAAAATACTTTTCTTTAAATCAGGATTTATTTAGCCAAATTGTGCACTTGGGCTACTAATTATCTTGATACTACAGCAATCAGCTTAGCTCTAGCATAAAAATTACTCCGAGGAGCAAGGATAAAAAAATTAACATGGTGAAGATACGTCAGTGTTGCCAACTACCGGTGCTAACACCCAATGCCCTTAACATGCCCAATGTTAATAAAAATCACATTCATGAAAGTTATGAAAAAAATTTAGAATATTCTCCTTTTCATACCTTATCTGTAGGTAAAATATCAGGTACACAAAAGAAGCTAGTTTTCGAGTTATTAATTTTTAAAGTTGACAATTAACATGGAAGTTCCATTTCTCCATGTTAAATTAGTGAACTTTAAAAATTAATAACTCGAAAACTAGCTTGTTTTTGTATACCTGATATCTGATATTTTACCTACTGATAAGGTATGAAAAGGAGAACATTCTAAATTTTTTTCATAATTTTCATGAATGGGATTTCTATTACATTGGACGTGTTATCTCTACCTTAAGGGTGAAAGGCCAGCTTTAATTTAGAATTTTACAAATTATTTTTTTGCTGCTTAAGTGTTTGAGGCATTGACTTAATTGAAACTTAAGGTATGCATATTTGTGATACCTGTGTCCAGATTATTTTGTTTTGAATCCAGTTCCATTGATTCCAAAAAATCACTGCAGAAACTCCAATTTTTTCTAAAAATGGGTTTCTGCGCACAGTGGTTTTTTGGAATCATTAATAATAATAATGGTAATAATAAGGCGCTGCTGGGTTCGTCCTATGACCAGGGGGTGTCGCACAAAATAATAATAAATAATAATATATTTGATGAGCCTAATTAATATTGGTTATTTGTTTTGGTCCATGAGTCCTGAATGTCTTCCAGTGTTAGGTTTAATAACAAAATATTTCTTCTACATACAAAATTATTGTCTGTTTGCTGTTCAAAATTTATAAGTGTATGATTTGGCTGTGTATGTGCTTGGTAATGTATTTAACCTTTTTGGTTAAATATTTACATGGCACCCTATTGTTAATGCCTCGTTCTTAAGTTCAATTAAACTTTTATTTACAGATACAAGAAGCATTCCTGATCACAACAGTGTACTTTATTTTATGCTGCTTTGTCATCAATCCTCAGATAAACAAATTTATCTTGCAGCAAAAGTGTAGAAAAAGCTATTTGTGTAAAACAGCTATTAAAGCTTTTTGCTAAAAAGCTACATGCCCCACCACATTCACCCTTAAAACATCACTCTAGGAGGGCCAATAGGATGTAAATATTTTTTTCAAATATTGTGATTTTCTTTTGTCACGAGCTGCCCTAAGAAAATTGATTTCCTATTAGTATAAGTAAAATAATTTTCTTAGGCTAATTCGTTAATTCAATGAGCAGTGCTTAAATTAATTAAATAAAATTGAATTTCCAAAATGGCAACAATTTAAACACCTAGCCAGATAAAAACGGATGATATTAAAACCTGAAAATTTACTTTTGTGGCAAACACATGGGAATTTCAAACTCTTTCTTCAATATTAGTGTTTTTAAATAATGTTGTGTCAAAACATTATTCACTTTAGTGTTTGCCTTGGCAAAGGAAAATGTGTGTTGGTGTGTACAAATTGACTAGTTCAATAATCCAATAAATCTTAAAGAATTATTTTAATTTTTGTTGGGCCAAACCTTGACTTGTTCTGTACATATGTAAAATATACATACATACATATACATAACATGACGCCATATCCCTTTACGGGGTAAGCCAGAAGCATTATTACCTCGGCCATCTACAAATTGCCCTCCAAAGCACTCAATTCTTACATACTCCACTTGCTTCAGAAATACTCATAACACTCTTTTGCCTTCTGCACTCTCTATTTCACTGTGTACTTTTAACACTCCTGCTCTTCAAACATTCTACAATCACATCCAACCAAACCTTTTTTGGTCTACCTAATCCTTTCACGCCTTGTACACTACCTTTAAACACCTGTTTTGCAATTCGTTCATCACCCATTCTCTCAACATGTCGAAACCAACGTAGTGTACTTCGTTCATACTTGTCAATTACGCTCTCTTTCACTCCACACTCATTCATCACCCATATGCTCACTCTATCCATCCTAGTTTTACCACACATATTCCTTAAAAAACTCATACCAACTGCATTTAACTTACTCCTATGCTTTGTTTGACACACCCATACTTCCGAACCGTACATCAAAATTGGTATTAGGACAGAGTTATACATAGTTAAAATATACCAAAGAATTAAAAAAAGTATTCTATTCTATTCTAAGCACTCAAAACATATTGAAGCACCATCAAACTCAAATTTCTTTACTCTATCTGTGGTGTAAGTTGTACTGAAATATTTGAAAGAGGCATTAATTAATGTAAACATTTACCTGTTTTGGTGTCGAAATTTATTGTTTTAAGAAATTGTGTCATCCTTAGAATGCACGTATTGCTGCCAAGATGACGAGTGCTCCAGAGTTGACTCCTCAAGTAAAGCCGGAGGAACAGTCTCTTCCCACTGCAATGCTGGGAGAAGTGAAGACTGAATTGAAGCCAGATATGACTCAATCGAAACCTATGATGAGTCAAGCAGAGGCCATGATGGCCGAACCAAATCGAATGACAACTCAAACAATGACGCAAGCTTTACAGCCGGAGCAATCTTTACCTGACTACATCATGCAAAATCCCCAGAACTTCAGCTACAAGTTTACAATGATGCTACTTGAACGAGGTAAATTATTAAATTTTGTAATATGTATCTTGTTACAATCTTAGTTAGGAGGAACAAATAGGAATAACGGAATAACTCACAAAGTTTTCTGATCCAAAAAGTATCTAGTAGAAAAAAATCTTGTAGTCACAGGTTCTTTTCGTATTTATTATTATTATTATTATTACAGTATTATTATTTTAAGACATTGTTTCACATTGTCTAGATGCTCCCATCAGTTGCTAGAAGTTGAATAATCTTTTTTACAGTATAATAATATAATAAATTAAATACCTAGTCAAAAGTAGATTTCAGTTTTCTCTATACACAACCATTGCAGTACATAAAATACCATCAAGAGTACAACATATTGACGGCTTCATATTATAAGGTGCTATAATAAATAAGTAATAATAAATCAGCCTGCAATGTTATTGTTATGTTATTGTGCAGTGTATTTTAATTGCCATACTCGCTGTATGACAAAGAGGAAGTGTACTAGACAAAAAATAATGCTATAAAAATTAAGCAGATGGATCTTATTGAACTGATAATAAAATTGTTTGTTTTACGTTTCTACTATGATGTGTTAATAATTATTAGGAATTTATTGAAGATCGAAGCGGGAAATCTGTTTTTGAAATGCCGGATAAGACCCGCTTGCAATAAGATGTCACTGTCCTGTATCAACAAACAAGTTACCCGTAGGCTGAGGCTATGTGAAATGAAGATAAATGCTTGTTTACATACAGGAAAATGACATCATATTGCTCATAACTCAAGTTGCTTATGTAGCCTTATTTTCTTAGCGGACCTTTTAAACCAGATTTCTTGCTTAGATTGTTAAATATTCACCAAAATCAACAAATCATCATATAAATGTAAACATCAAAGGTCGCCACACTGTCAACCCTCATCATGAATGACAGGTTACTTATTATCGGAATGGTCCTAAGCATAGGGTTGCGTCCCCAAGGTTTTTGCATTAGATTTGTTGTTAGGTGTATATAAATTTACTCTAAATATTTTGATTAACAATTAATAAGACTTTATTAAAAATATGAGTTTATTCATTCGTTAATTGATATAATGGATTAATAACATGAGGTTATAGCATTCAAATTGCTTTAAAAGCATGCATTCAATACAGGTCCTTAAAAAAACTAATCTGCAATAGTTTATAAGTCTGTTTGATCACCTGGCCTCAGAAGTTGTTAATATATATATATATATATATATATATATATATATATATATATATATATATATATATATATATATATATATATATATATATATATATATATTTTTTTGTGAAAAATATAAGTAGCAACGGCTAACTTGAATGTAAATTGTTGCTCAAGATAAAGCTCTTATGGTTTCAGGTCATGGGATCCCTGACTTCACGTTGGAGCAGGTGCCAGGGCCAATGTTCAAGGCACAAGTCATGGTTCCTGGCCACGGCTTCATCGAAGGACAAGCAGGAGCACAGCGTGGTGACGTAAGATTAATTCTGGCATTTAATTCAACATTATATACTTAATTTGTGCACTAGTAGAAATAAACAACAATAACTAAAAAATATTTATTTTGTTATCTGAAGGATTTTTAATGCAAAAGATAGATAGACTATTTTAAATTAATTTTAAGACTCTTTACAACTTTTTTGCTCTTCGGAGACTATTTTAGGAAAACGGCACTATTGTGACTTTCAGTGACGTAGCCAAGGTAGGGGGGAGGGGAAGTATCCCCCACCTCTCATTGAGGATCAAGTAATGACTGAGAATAAGAACAAAAAAGGAAAAAAATATAGAATTTTAAAATTTATTGTGCCGTTTTTAAGTTTTTAAAATTTTTATGACGTTCAGTGGATATCAAGTTCTATTTTCTTTAAAATAATAATAATAAAAAAAAAGAACTAACAAAAGTACATGTAGACAAAAATTAACAAATAAGAGAAGCAACAACATTTTTTTGTTTTTGCCAATACCTTGATGACAAACTCGAATTATTAAATAAATTTTAAATAAAATTAATACACAATTAAATGACATGTACACTCGAATTTTGACTTCTTTTTTTTTCCCCTTCTTTTTAAAGAACTGTATTATAGGTACAAGTTTTATTTCAGTTGTGCACAAGTCATATAAGTTAATATTATATATATATATAATATAGTAATACTGCATTATATGAGTTGTTAGTATCATAATCATAAAACTATAACAGAAAAAAAAAAAAAAAAAATGGGTAGATGAATTACTTAATTAATTGATTTAACTCAAAGCTTTAACATTTTTTCATAAATTTACTCTCAAAACAGTCATGTGACCTTTAAAAAAATTAAGCTTGCGGCGGTTTATTGGGGGTCTAAGCCCCCCACTGGAATGTTTTCAATCTTTATCCCTTGCCCCCCCCCCCCCCCCCCTTGGGCAAATCCTAGCTACACCACTGGTGACTTTTCAGCTATTTTTGTTTTTACCTTTTCTAGAATCGCCATTTAATGCTATTCTTAAGACCTTCTATATTTCTTCAAATTTTAAAAAGGAAAACAACAACAAATTTCCTTTCCCTGTAACAACGGTACATCTCACTGGCTTGTAGATGAGGTTAGTGCATGGCAAGTTTCAGTGCTGGTAATTTTTGGTTACTGCACTAACATTTCTTTGAATTACAGCCTCAGAGAACTCCCATTGGTGTTTCACAGCTTATCTACTTTATGTTTAAAAAAATGTTATAATTATAATCATTAAACTCCTGATAGTTTTTTTAACCTACCATTGAGGGACTATCTTTTTGAAAAAAAGCAACTATAATTGACTATTTTGTTAAAAAGGTAAACTATTTTTGTGATCTCTAATAGTAAATATATTTATTGATTGATTACAGGCCATTGAAAATGTATCACGAGCAGCCATCCATATCCTTGAGAAGATGCAGAAGCCTTGTATTCCTCCTACAGAACTTCCCCCACCCCCTGAAAAATGGTTCAGTGTTGGTGGTGTCGCTCCTCCCCAACCGTCCATGCCTCCCTGGAACCGTCCTCCCCCCTTCGGAAACCAGCAACAAAGTGGTCCTCCTACACAGCAGCTGCCCTCAATGGCCATCAACCAGTTGCAAGCCCAACTTCAAGCCCAGCGTGTAGCCCAATTTCAAGCCCGGCATCACTCCCGATTTCAAGCCCAATTCCAAGAACATCTGAAAGCACAATTCCAGGCCCAGATGAAAGCCCAGATTCTACGGAACTCCCAGCAACACTTTTCGCAGCAGCAACATAATTTTATCCAGACTAAACCACGCTTAGGTATTAATTCGTATTAATTAGATATGCAGCGATAATGCTGTAAGCATGTAGAACATTTTGTACTGTTACATCTTGTACACTCCATTCAAAATATAAAAGTCCAATTCGGCAGTAAGTCTGTATGTAAATACACAGGATTCATGAATCCAGAATCAGATGAACCATTTGTACATAGAATACGAGGAAAATTTAATTCTTAATTATCATTGAACCTTGTATTTAGGAACAGACCTTATGCTTATATTTTTGCTTGAATGGAGTGAACTCTTAAGAATATTGCACCCTATTTTTTCAAATTCATATTTTCTACTGTTAAAATTAAGATGTTTAAAATTTAAAAACATGCTGGATTTTAAAAAAAGAAAAACAAACAAACAGTTGTTTACTATTGATTGTATTCATTCCCCCCCCCCCCCCCCCCCACCACCATCTCCTCCACCTTCTTCCTCCTGAGGCTTCCCTCTAATATAATATAGAATGATAGAATTTTGTCAATGTTATATAATAAATCTTACCTGTGCTGATTTTGGTGTTGTGTGTTTCAGATCACCAGTTTTTTATGCGTCGATTTGAGCAAGGACCTCCTCAGCGTCCATTCTTGCAAGCACGTATTTTTCGTCCCCCAGCCCCACGTAACATAGTCCAGCCTGCAAGCCCTGGCATGGTTACTGGTCCCTTACCATTTGTACCTCATGCTGTGCTGCAGCGCGTGAGAGCCAACGAAAAGAGCTTCCCTGTGCCGGAGATAGAAGGCTTGCCACCTTCTGCTGATGAGAAGTCGAAAAACTTCCTTGAGCGCAACATTTTCCCTCCCCCACCAGAGTGTTTGCCCTCGCCAGAAGGTTTCCCTCATCTCTCGTCTCCACCTCAGCTTCCAACTCCTGCACCTCAGCCAAAAGTGACTGCTGAAACCCAAGCTGCTAAAGTGCTGATACCAGTGGACACTGTTCCTCATGCCACACCCACCTCCCCTCAAAGTATACCTCAACCACCAATGAGGAAGTCTCGTCTAGCTATAAGGTTTCCCACACCACCACCGTAATTGATCTGGATTATGTAATGTACATAGAATAATTATGTATACATATCAATGGATATCAATGGAGGCTTGTGAGGGGGTTGCTGGACTGTGAAGCCCACTCACTCAAAGGGCTGTACAATTTAAAATTAGCTCAACGTTTCAGTCTTCAGTTTAATTTAAAAAAAAAAAAAAAAAAATCAATTAATTAATTTTAGGCACTACATTCCAAAACCCCCTTCCCCCCTCCATTCCACCTTCTTTCCCTCACGAGCTGCCACTGGTATATAATTGATTAATGACTTATGAAGTGATATTAATATTTCAAGTTTCTTCTTCTGATAGTCTATATATATGTAATTATTTTCCAAGTTAAAGATGAATGAAACTTTCACTTGCAAGATACATATAATTATTCAATATCACCTGATACTACAAATTTTCATCGGCTATTATCTCTGTCTCTGGTATTATTGCTGCTGGAACAATTTTTTTATGCAGCCATATCATACTGAAGCAATACTGAAGCCATTCCCTTCCTTTGAGTGAAGTAAATTCTGTGGCGTTAGCTACAGCAAGTTTAAACAATGGTGATACAAAACTTTTACTTTATGATTTCATTAATTTCTGGATAGACAAGAACCCGACTTTTGCACTGAATGTTCAAATTTGATTAAATTAAAAACACTATGAACTGAATTAACAACTTAATTAAAACCACATATTATGCTAAAAATTTAATTTAATTTGGCTCTTGATTTTTTTTTTTGTTTTTGTTTTTGTTTTTTTTTTTAACAAGTTCCTGTAATATCAGTTAGAATGGTATTGACTGTAATAGAATTGGAATCTTTGAATGCATTCTTTAAAGTGAGTAACTCGCTGGTAATTTGTATGCTTTCAGTGTAAACCGAAACACAACCAGAAGTCTCTAAGAAAGTTGGGCACTTGTTTAAATGCCATATTATTATGAATTCTGAAAAAAATTTAAAACGTTCTCCTCTATACCCCCTATCAGTACCTAAAATATCAGGTATACAAATACGATCTAGTTTTTGAGTTATAAATTTTTAAAGTTGACTACTTTAACATGGAGAAATGAAACTCCCATGTTAAATTGGTCAACTTTAAAAATTCATAACTCAAAAACTAGATCGTATTTGTATACCTGATATTTTAGCTACTGATAGGGGGTATAGAGGAGAACATTTTAAATTTTTTTCAGAATTTTTGTGAGAGGGATTTTTTTTAACATTGGTGGCGTTACCTTACCCTTAATGTCTTTTTTTGTATTATTCTCCCACATGTTGATGGTTTTATTTAACTTTATACCAGGGGCGTAGACAGGGGGGGGGGGGTTATAATAACACCCCCCCCCCTTGAGATCTGAACTCTAATAAATTTTAAGGGAAAAATAACAAAAAATGGTACTCGACGGATATGATTCAGATAAAATTTTATGAATTTCCAGGCATATAATTAAACTCTCACTTGATAGACTGCAGGTAATTTAATTAAATTGTATTGAAATGTAACTATCCACCGAGTTGTGTTTCTCACATTCATTTCCAGCATGTTCAGTATTATCATATATAATGTTTGATGTACTATGACATGTAATTACTATAAATACAAATTACAACACAAAATAAAATTCAAAGTTTTCCTAACTTTAGTAATTTAATGTCTTTTTTTGTATTATTCTCCCACATGTTGATGGTTTTATTTAACTTTATACCAGGGGCGTAGACAGGGGGGGGGGGTATAATAACCCCCCCCCCTTGAGATCTGAACTCTAATAAATTTTAAGGGAAAAATAACAAAAAATGGTACTCGACGGATATGATTCAGATAAAATTTTATGAATTTCCAGGCATATAATTAAACTCTCACTTGATAGACTGCAGGTAATTTAATTAAATTGTATTGAAATGTAACTATCCACCGAGTTGTGTTTCTCACATTCATTTCCAGCATGTTCAGTATTATCATATATAATGTTTGATGTACTATGACATGTAATTACTATAAATACAAATTACATCACAAAATAAAATTCAAAGTTTTCCTAACTTTAGTAATTTAATGTCTTTTTTTGTATTATTCTCCCACATGTTGATGGTTTTATTTAACTTTATACCAGGGGCGTAGACAGGAGGGGGGGTATAATAACACCCCCCCCCCCCTTGAGATCTGAACTCTAATAAATTTTAAGGGAAAAATAACAAAAAATGGTACTCGACGGATATGATTCAGATAAAATTTTATGAAAAATTTTCTCTAAAAAAAACTTAAAAAAGTTATACCCCGAAACATATCGTTATTATAATACATCTTTAATTTATTTAAAATCCGTCTACCAGTATTATGATTATTTAAGTTTGCTATAATTCTATTATTATAATTATATTATATGTAGTGTTCATTATTAAGTTATTTATGTTTTTGTATATGAAAAGACAACAATTTAAAATAAATGTTGAAAAAATTCCCCGCATGATGTTCAGCATAAAATTAAAATATATTGTATTTTATTATTTTTTAATTAAAAATATAGGTATATTACATCTTACAATTGCTAGTTTTATTGTCTAATGTATAATACTGTACATATCTCTAAATTTATTATTGAAGTTAAAAAAAAAATTGATTTTTTAAATAGTGTAGAAGAGGTATGGTCTTCGAGTTCTCCCACTTGATGACGTCATGATAGAGTGCCATAAGAATATAAGAATAACATTGGATGGCTATATCATGACGTCACAAGAATGATCACGCGACTTCGGATGCTCGTACCTCTTCTACACTATCTTCAGCATGCCCTCTATTAAGAAATGAAAACCAAAAAATATTATCTCAAATAGCTTCCCACTTCACTTGAATTGTTGCCTGTGGTTATACATGCATGAAGAGAGAAGAGAAAGAGAGTCTTTTCTCTATTGGCTTTTACCAGAAGTAAAATGGTTTAATAACCAATACGTATGTCATGGGCATAAGAAAAGAAGAAGAAGACTTCACCGCCACAAAAATTCCCAAAGTTGGTGTTTTGGAGAGATATTTATTATTTATATTAACATGCATCCTTATCATGATACAGAAGAGACAGCTTTTTACTCAAACTTCAAGTGAACTATGGTACCAATTAAAAATTACCTACATATGATCTACGGTAATTGAATTCTTTAATGTATTTTTTTCAAATATAATAATTTTTTGCTTTTTTTTCTGGAAAAAATCTTAAAAATCCTTATGGGAATAAAATTAACCCACAGAAATTTCAATACTTTTTCTGGGAAACAGTTCTGTAAAAAAATTATATAAATAAATATATTCTCTCATTTAATGGACACACAGCTGACAAGACATATCATACATAAAAACATTTAAGGGTAAGATAATCGAAACATCGATTGTTGTAGTCCCATTTGATAAACATGTAAACCTTAATTAGCAACCTCATAATAATTCTGCTTTTTTTTTTTTTTTAGAGACAGTTCTTATATAGCAACAAAAAATATAGAAAAAATTGCAAAACAATCGTTCGATCCGATTTTTTTATATTAAGTTATTAGTTTAGGTCTCCATGGGAAAGCCCTATATACTGGAAATTTAAAAAATTAATTTAAAAAAATCGGATCGAGCGTTTGTTTTAAATTTTTTCAACATTTTTTTGGTGCTAAGAACTGTCTCTCAACAAAAATTCAGAATTATTATGAGGTTGCTAAGGTTTACATGTTAATCAAATGGGACTACATCAGCAATCGATTGTTCGTGTTATCTTACCCTTAAGGGTAAGATAACGCCACCAATGTTAAAAAAAATCCCTCACACAAAAATTCTGAAAAAAATTTAAAATGTTCTCCTCTACACTCCCTATAAGTAGCTAAAATATCAGGTATACAAACACGATCTAGTTTTTGAGTTGTGAATTTTTAAAGTTGACTAATTTAACATATGGCAGTTCCATTTCTCCATGTTAAAGTAGTCAACTTTAAAAATTCATAACTCAAAAACTAGATCGTATTTGTATGCCTGATATTTTAGCTATATACTGATAGGGGGTGTAGAGGAGAACATTTCAAATTTTTTTCAGAATTTTTGTGTGAGGGATTTTTTTTAACATTGGTGTTGTTATCTTACCCTTAAAATGTAAACCTTAACAAATTCACAAAAATTCTGAATTTTTTTTTAGAGGCAGGTATTAGTGCCTAAAAGCCATAGAAAAAATTTCAAAACAATTTAACGAGCCGATTTTTTTTAATTAAGTTCTAAGTTTGTCTCATCTCCATGGGAAAGCCCTATGCTGAAAATTTAAAAAAAAATTAATTAAAAAGATCGGCTCGTTAAATTGTTTTGAAATTTTGTCTATGGCTTTTAGGCACTAATATCTGGCTCTCAAAAAAATTTCAGAATTTTTGTGAATTTGCTAAGGTTTACATGTTAATCAAAGGGAAGTACGTCGAACAGCTGTTCGGCGTTATCTCTACCTTAACATGTAAAAACCTTAGCAACCTCATAATAATTCTGTTTGTTTGTTTGTTTGTTTTTTTTTTTTTTTTTTTAGAGACAGTTCTTACTTCTCAGCACCAAAAATATGTAGAAAAAATTTCAAAACAATCGCTTGATCCGATGTTTTGAAATTTTTTCTACATATTTTTGAAGCTAAGAAATATATATCTCTAAAAAAAATTCAGTATTGTTATGAGATTATGAGGTTGGTAAGGTTTACATGTTAATCAAATGGGACTACTACAATCGATGTTTCGTGTTATCTTACCCTTTAATGTAGAGATAACACGGATCAGCTTTCCCAATGCTAAAAAAATCCCATTCATGAAAATTATGAAAAAAATTCAAAATGTTCTCCTCTACATCCCCTATCAGTAGGCAAAATATCATGCAGGTATACAAAAACGAGCTAGTTTTAAATTCGAGTTATTAAATTTTAAAGTTGACTAATTTAACATGGAAGTTCCATTTCTCCATGTTAAATTAGAGAATTTTAGAAATTAATTGCTCGAAAACTAGCTCGTTTTTGTATACATGATATTTTACCTACTGATAGGGGATGAACATTTTAAATTCTTTTCATAATTTTTATGAATGGGATTTTTTTTAGCATTGTGCCAGCTGATCCGTATTATCTCTACCTTAAGGCAAACAATTTCAAAGTAATAAATAATTGCATGGCAAAGGTCCTATATACCTTAATTTTTTTACAGTTGTTTTAGGTTCATAACCTCTATATTATTCATGAATCAAATTAGCCCTTTTTAGTAATAAAAAATACTTATTCTTGATGAGAGCGTTTGATTACGTGATAACGAATGTATAAAATACTTAATAGGCCTGCATGCATTGAGGCATTAAAATACGAAGTTATCATTTGATGGAAGAAAACTAAACGTTTCTCATTTCACTCCTCTTCATTTCTTTTTTCATGTGTTTCAAAATAATTTAAAATGTTTTTATCTTGATTTTTCATTGCTTACAATTTTAAGATTCCAAAATAGTACTTAAGTTTAAATCACGTAAGTTTTGTGTTAAGTTGATTATATTTATAATTATTTTCTCATTATTTTTGGGGGGGGGGGAAACATGACCAAAATGTATTAATTGCCCCAAAATACCAACCAATCAATCAATCTCATTAATTTTTTTAGTTGTTGTAATTTTTGGCGTAAAATGGCAAGTTAAATCAAATATAAATGTATATATCATCATAGGAAAGAAAAGTACTGCATCATTAACAATTAAAGCAATCTCTAGCCTAGCTGTTAAAAAACAAAGAATATGATATATACAGTATAATAGAACGAAATTAAATTTTAATATTTTAATATTCCCTGCCCTTTTGTCATAAAAAAATATTGATTTTTCTGCTCTATGCATATATATAGTTTTTTTTATTTATTTCATATGTATATATACCTCTCCCAGTATAATATATATAATATTCTCTTTTATATACACATTTTTTTCTCTTCTTTGTTTCTACGAGCCCGCGGGGTTTACAGCTAGACATGATAAATTGAAATCAGTAGCGCACGGTCAGAGAGCTTTTGCATCATTTAGGGTCATCTCATGTCAGTTTAGTCTCTTCTTCCGATGTTCGCAAAATTTGCAATGCACTAGTCTTCTAACATTGGACACGTGTTTTCATATTATAGGAAATCATATAGATCTAACATCTAGTTCAATTTTAAAACAATATGAAGTTATTAAAACTCATAAATTTTTTATTTCTTAATTTTCTTTTTGAAAATTTCGTAGAGCATTACAGAATTAGTAAATAAAAATGAAAAAGCGATATAAATTCCAATTCTTGTAAACCGTTAACTCTCAATAAGTTAATTGCATGTTGATTTTGAACGCATTCAGCGTAGTTTTATATTCTTTATTATATAAAGAGCGCGCACCTTTTCGTTTCTATCAAAGTCATTATTTTCGTATATTGCTCCAAGTCTTGAAGGTGAAAGGTCATTAATTTTGTCTCTCTGACATGCAAAGCGTTTTTTCCTAAATTGAATTATGAACCTCTCGAACCTCTATATAAAAAGATACTAGCTTAAAATTCTCATTTACTTATTTCTATAATTCAAGACTATAATAAGTATAATATAGCATCATAGTAATTTTTTAGCTCAGTGTTATAATTATATTGCATGATTAAATAAATGTATGTCTTGTGCTTTTGTGTATACCGTGACTGTACTGTTACCTCTTATGTATAGTTTACACGGGTACGAATCATGTTTTTGAAACACAAAATGATTCTAAATGCTTATTAAATATTATATATATATGAAATATCCTTCATAAAGCGAGGAGACATAAAAATTTAAACATAGCCCTTATTCCCACTAATAAGTAAGACTCAACTATCAAGTTCCCCACGACGAACGAACTTGCCTCCCCTATTACCCTGCATCATCCTTAGATGGGAGGGGGGGGGGCATCTTGCACCCTAATATTAGGGACTGTCCTAGTAGCTATTAGGGGTCTCACACTTGGAGAACTTGATGCAGCAACTTTGGTTATAGCACCCTCTATAATCGAATGTGTAATAAATGTTTCTTCTCATTGTTAGATCACAGAGGGGTGCTAGAATCTAAAGTTGCTGCATCAAGTTCTCCACATCACGCATAAGTCCCTACTAGGACAGCCCCTAATATTAGGGAGCTAGATGCTTTCAACCCGCCTCCATCTAACGAAGGTGCAGAGAAACGGGGACCGGCACGCTTGATAAGGGGGGTTTAATGAAGGGCTATGTTTAATTTTTTTATATATTTCTCCTCAATATTTGAAGGAGACGTCGATAAATATATTAATAAATCTCATTATTGTAATTATTAATTATAGTTTATTCTCTATTATAATTAACTTGAAGATGTATTTATTCATCATTTTATTTCTAAATTTTGTAGGTGTTTACCCTACGAGAGTTTGATTTGAAATGAAAATAAACAACTTGCAACGAACAAATAAGCTCAGTCAAGCAACCGTCGTTTCCATAGCAACGTGCGCAATTGCACATTTGGCTTACTGCGCAACGTAACCTGAGGTCGAGCGTGGCGCAGTGCATTGACCGGTTCTCGTTAGATCACCGAAGTCAGGCTACGTCGAGCGTGGATAGTACTTGGATGGGTAACCGTTTCAAGTAAAAAATACGCTGCTCCCTCCCTGGGGTAAATTCATCTCGCTTTCCACCCAGTGCAGTGATGCACTTGTGTGTGGTTCCCCAGGCTTTGGACATTGCTTTGGTCCATTGAGAAAAAGTAGAGGTGTCCGTCCTGACTGAGGTTTTCCACGGTTCCCTCAGTCTCACCTCAGCGAATGCTGGGACGCGTAAGCATGCAGGCCGTGGCCACTATCCGTTCCCTACCTTATTCCTACGCAGTACCCCGCCGCGAGCTGTAAGCTCTTAGGGGTGTATCCTTGTAAAAAAAAAAAAAAAAAAAAAAAACTCGAGAGAACCTCAAATGTTTTCTGAACCAGAGTCTTCTGCGCGCAATGTTTCTAACAAAACATTATTGTTGCATGAACAATTTTTTTGCTAGAAACATTGCGCGCAGAAGACTGTTCTGAACACACAGCGGTTGTCATAGCAACGAAAATTGTGTACTATATATTGTATAGTTATGTTGCACCTTTTTTTTATTGTATATATTTGTATTGACGAAGTAGCTATTTCTGACATGTTGGTGGTTGATCACATTGTGTATGGGCATTTGCCTTTTTCAATCCACCATTTGGGTTATTTATTCTTTTTTTTTCTTGTCTTTCCCTCCCATTTTATGTATTTCTTAACCCAATAAACAATTATTATTATTATAATATGTATTTTTCTTGCTTTCTTCTTCATAAACACTAACACCGGGCTCAATCAAGCCAAGGTGCAAGCGCCCGTACCAAACATTGAGAGGGGATTGCGGGTACACATGCGGGGGTGCTACAAGCTCAAAACCTTGCGCACAATGTTAGCCGTGCCAAGAATAGCAGCCTTCTGCATGACACGCATATGGTATTCTTTGAGAGCCAACTTCTCTCTGGCAAATGACCAGTCTTTGGTCACAAGACCGTTACTAGAGATCACAACTGGAACCACATCAACACTACGGAGCTGGTACATGTCTTTGAGCTCGACAGCAAGTGGCTGGTACTTGCGCTTTTTCTCCGCAACTGTGGTCACAAGATTCTCGTCCAGCGGGACAGCAATGTCGACAATCACCGCTGTTCGAGCTTTCTTGTCGAAGAGAACAAGATCAGGTCTGTTTGCTTCAACAGCTCTATCTGTGGTGATGGCAGAATCCCACAGGATTTTTGCATCCTGATTACGGAGAACTTGTTCCGGCTTGCACTTATAGTACGGAACCTCTGTCTCAATGAGACCAACTTTCTTGGCCAAAGCTTGATGTACAACTTTGGCAACAGAATTGTGGCGCTCTAAGTACTCTTTTGGAGCAAGCACTGGACAGCCCCCAGTGACATGCTGAATGGACTCGTTAGCCTGCTTGCAAAGACGACACCGGTCACTGATGTTGACTTTGAGGATGTGTCGCTCATACGCCCTAGTGATTAAGTGCAGCTTGAGCACTTAATCAATGGATTAGATTTGAAGGATGCATGGAGGATAACAGACAAAAATAAAATATTGTTTACTTTTAATGCAAGTAGATTCTCTTCAAGATTAGATCGAATTTACGTTTCAAAAGTTTTGTGCCCAAATATTCGTAAGTCATATATAAGTCCAATAGTAATATCAGATCATGTTGGGTTTTCTATTGAAATAGATGACTTTTTACATAATAAAGAAAATTATCAAAAAGCTGTAAATAAAACATGGAAATTAAATACTAGCATATTAATTAGAGATGATGTTATAAAAAAATTAAATGAGCTTTGTATGGAATGTCTGAAAAAAGAAAAGGACTTTAAAGATTCAATAACTTGGTGGACGAGATATACAAAACCACTTATTATTAATTTTTGTAAAACGCAAAGTGATAGCATAGAGAAATGGAGACGGTCGACATTAGAATATTATAATTTGGTTTTTTCAGATATGGTTTCAGAAAATATCAAATGCGGCATGTATAAAGATGAGATAAAAGAAGTAAAAGAAGAAATTATAAAACTACAAGAAAGGTCATTAGAAGGTTTAAAAATTCGAGCTAAAAGTGGGGTAAATTTTTCATCTGAAAAAGCTGGAATTTATCAAGTAATGAAACAATACAAAAGCGGTAATCGACAAAAAATAAAATTAATTAAAGATGATCAAACAAATAGGACGTATACAAATGAAGATGATATATTAAATATATTTTATCATCATTTTAGTGAAGCATTTAGTAACACAGGAGAAGATCAAATTGATGATAAGGAGATGATAGAATTTATAAAAAATAATTTACGAAAGATATCTAGGGATGATCAAAAAGAATTTAAGGAATTAGGAAGACCATTAACTGAAAAAGAAGTATTTCATGTAATTCAAGCAGGAAAAAATAATAAATCTCCAGGTTCAGATGGTCTCCCAATAGAGATTTATAAAGTTTTGTGGGATATATTGGGAAAATCATTTACTAGGATGTATAACGATGTGTTAATTAATGGCTTTTCTGGTGAAGAACAATGTACAGGAATTGTAAATTTGTTACAAAAAATAACAAATCCTAAATATGTTAAGGACTTTAGAGCAGTAACTTTGCTAAATACTGACTATAAAATATTTTCTGGATGCATAGCGAACAGACTAAAAACAGTTATGGATAAGATTATTGATCCGGTACAAACTTGTTCAGTACCTGGAAAAAAAATTAGTGATACACTGAATGATGTTATTACAGCTGCTCATTATATATTCAATAAAGAAAAAAAAGGTGCAATTATAACGATTGATTTTAAGGCTGCTTTTGATAGAGTTTATCATAAATATATGTGGTTGGTGTTGAAAGAATACAAAATAGATGAGAGGTTAATAAAAGCATTGCAATTTCTATATAGAGATGCCACATCACAAATTAAAGTAAATGGTAGGCTGTCAAAAAAATTTAAAATAAAAAGATCTGTGAGACAAGGTTGTCCATGTTCAATGGCTTTATTTTGTATCACTATTCAACCCTTTATAAGTTTATTAATGAAAAAATTAAAGGGTGTTAAAATATTTGATTCATTGTTTAAATTAGCATCCTTTGCGGACGATTTAACGGTTGCAATAACAAGTAAAGAGGAACTTAAACTTGTAAAAGATTGTATTAATATATACTGTCATATATCAGGTGCACAAATAAATAATAAAAAGTGTGAATTAATCAGAGCAAATCATAATAAAGAAAGATATGATGCTGATTGGTTAACGGAAAAAGAATATGTTAAAATTTTGGGAATTATAATAGGGAAAACTTTTGCTCAAACACAAACAAAAACATGGGATCAAATAAATCTTAAAATAATGAATATATTGTATGAAAATAAGTGGAGAAATATCTCATTACTAGAAAAAGTAGATTTTGTTCAAACTTTTGCATTGTCAAAAATGTGGTACGCAGCCAGTGTTTTACCAATTAAACCATGCATTGAAAAAAAAATAATGAAACATATAAATTTTTTCCTATGGTCTGGTGATATTTTTAGAATAGCAAAAGAAAAAAGTTATTTGCCACCAGAAAAGGGTGGTTTAGGGTTAATAAATATAAAAGCAAAATGTGATGCTTTGTTATTTATATCGGCAGAAAGAGCAATGGAAGGCAAAGGTTCTAAATCAATGGAATCAGTGTTAAAATATTACAAAAATATCCATGGTGACTCTTTGCCATATTGGCCAAATGTTGTTAAGCTTAATAATGGTATATCTTATATCTTATGTCTATTATTATATGGAGAATCAAAAAATGAGGATCCTTGGTCATGTAAAAATATTTATAAAAAAAATATGGAAGCTCTGGGGTACGGAGAAAATATTGTGGCATCTGCGCCTGGCTCAGTTGATGTTGAACATGCAAGGAATGTATGTTGGGAAAATGTATATAAATGTATAAATTTTAAGTTTGTAGATAAATCAATAAGATCAACTTGGATTAAAATTGCACATAATATATATGCAACTAAAGTGAGGAGAAAAGCTATTGGGTTGATAAATGATGATAAATGCGAGATATGTGGTGAATATGATAATTTATTTCATAGATTAACTACTTGTGGTATTGCAAAAGACACTGTGAAATGGGTATTTGATATCATTGAAAAAATAACCAATACGCGAAATGCTGTAACACTAGGTCATTTGTTATATGGTGATCTCAGTGAAATACGACCTCCAGAAATAATGAACTCAGTGTTGTGGCTAATGAGCTACTTGGTGGATAGTCTTATTGGTCGATATAAAGTACATAGTTTAAATTGTTTTAAGATATATATAAAAAATAGATGGATATGTTGTAAGAATAAAAATAATATTAAAAAGAAATTAGGAAACGCACTTGACGTGTTATTGCATTAAAAAATATTATTATCTTAGTTTTATATATTGCAGACATTCTATTTTTTATATATAAAATCAATATTCATGAAGTAAAAATTTTATAAAAAAATTTAATAGTTATAAAAAAAATAATAAAAAAAAAAAAAAAAATGGTGTGTAAAGTTAGTTTACTGTAAATTATACTACGTATTTGGTATAATACAGATTTGGTACCGATGATTTACATGTGAAATTCTATTTGTACAAAGTAGTGATGAAGTATAATGGTACAGGAAAATATTTATATTTCTTATGATAAAGTAAATGCAATGTTATCTTTCTGTTTCAGTTTCTTTTGTTTCAGCTGTCTTTGTTGCAGTTATTAAATGAGCATCCTTATGTTTCAGGAAACTTTTGTTTTTTAAAATTGATTAATGTAAACCTTAATTGATAAAAAAAATAATTATTAAAATAGTGTATTTTGCAAAATTGAGAAGTAATCTAATCTAACTCTTTGGTTTTCAATAAAAATAAAGTATTTTTGTATTTCTTTAATATAGAGTAAATTATTATTATTATCTTTTGTATTTGCAATATAAGATATATATGGAAATATATTTCTGGTTAATTATAAATTTCATATAGAAGTTAATAGATCTGATAAATATTTATGTTTTTGTGGTGCATAAAACATATATACTAAAGTCCTTTTGTTTCAGATGGACCTAGAAGGGCTGTGGCTCTTTGTCTGTGTAAACTTATTGTATTATAGAGCAGCTGTATATGAGTCAAACATTGTTTGTTTGTTTTTTATTTAGAACTTAAGGATCAAACAATTCTGTATAAGGAAAAAAAAAAAAAAATTTTTTTTGAGAATATATTATATTTTTTTTTTGAAATTGTTGGTGTAAATTTATGTAAAGTGTACATAATCTTGTCTTTTATGAATAAAAATTATAAAAAAAAAAAAGTCCTGATGACCTGATCCTGTATGGCACAGACAAAGCCCTCTGTCTCCGCAAACAACCCACTTGTCCGCAGCCATTCAGTGGAACTCTTGGTGTCCACCTGATCCGAAGGTAACGCTGCAGCAAACCGACCATGCAATGCTTTTGTTGACCACTCCAAAACTCTGTCAGCCTGGGTTCTAATGGCAGGCTGAAACTCTTGCTCACTCAAATGTAGCGGAGTGTAGCCACGGTCCTGGTTGCAAATAGCTGCATGCAACCCATCACCACGTGACACAAAATACTGCCGAAGTTTCAACTCCTGCTGACGACACATCATCTCCATGCTGAGCAAACCTCTTCCACCTACATGACGTGAAAGGTACAGTCTCTCGACTGAGCTCCTCGGGTGATGTATCCTGTGCTTCGTGAGGGTGGTTCTCACTTTTCTATCAAAAGCTTGCAGTGACGTCTCCGACCACCTGACGACACCAAACGTATATCCAGCCACAGGGATAGCCCACGTATTAATCGCAGTAATCTTGTTCCTCGCACTGACAAAAGACTTGCAAATCTTGTCGACTCGAGACAGCACTTTTTTCTCAACTTGTTTTCTGGCATCTACATCTTTAATGCAAATTAGCTGCTGCAGACAGAGGTACTTGTAGTTTTCCTCGACACCCAAGTCTTGAATAACGGTGCCTCCCATGAGCCGCAAGCCTTCTTGTGGATCTTGAATCTCCCCTTTTCTCACATGCACAACAGCACACTTGTCAAGACCAAACTCCATGCAAATTGCATCACTAAAACTTTTGACAAGTTCAAACATGCTGTGCAACTGGTCTTCACCAGAAGCATATAACTTGAGGTCATCCATGTAAAACTGGTGAGAAATGCGAACTTCTGGATTCCTCTGTAGAACGTAACCATACCCAGAGGTTCGGAGCATCCTGCTCAGCGGGTTCAATGCAAGACAGAACCATAATGGGCTGAGACTATCTCCCTGAAAAATACCTCTCGAGATTCGCATCTCTCTGGTCTTGTAGCTGACCCCCCCTTGGTTTACATGAAGACAAGTCCTCCACATGCCCATGCAAGAAGTGAGAATCTGAACAATGCAAGGATGAATTTTGTAAATGTGAAGTACAGAGAGGAGCCAGGAATGGGGGACTGAATCAAAGGCTTTCTTGTAGTCAACCCAACCTACTGAAATATTACGGTGTTTTCTACGAGCCTGCTGAGACACAACAGCGTCAACTACCAATAACTCCCGGCATCCCCTCGTGCCCTTCCGACAGCCATTCTGTTCCTCAGCAAGAAGTCCATTCGCGACAAGATGGTCATAAATCTTTATCGACAGAATGGATGTGAAGATCTTGTACAGAGTGGGAAGATATGTGATTGGCCTATAGTTCTTGGGATTCAATGAATCACCTGACTTCGGCTTCATGTACGTAATTCCAAGCGTACAAAATCTTGGCACAATGGACGGATCTTCCAAGGCCTCATGAAAGTGAGGAGCAAGAGCCTGGTGAGTAGTTTTAAAATACTTCCACCAGAAGTTGTGAATGCCATCCACACCCGGAGCCTTCCAGTTCTGCGTTTTCCTAATTGCAGCCTGTACATCAGCCAGTGTAATACTAACTGCTGGCATTGCCGGAATGTCTCTGCATTCCAACTCTTCCTCTCGCAACCAGTAAGCATCTTCAGAGTGTTGCTTTGGCTCCGACCAAATGGACGACCAAAACTCTGCCATTGTTTCTGCTTTGGGCGGCCGCTGAGGTTGCTCCTCTTTGCCCTCTTCCTCCAATTTCCGATAGAACAACTTCTGATCAGCAGCAAAAAGGCTTTCTTGCTGCCTCCGCTTAGCTGCCTCATTATATCTCCTGATAATGATAATAATATCAGTAATATTATATTACTGTAATATTATTATTATTATTATTATTTTTTTTTTTTTTTTTTTTTTTTTTTTTTCCCCAGCAGGCCAAAGTTGAAAGTACAGGCTCCATGTAAAACAGAGTATTCCTCCTCTAACAACTTTAACAACTAGAGAAACTCGACCCCGGCGCTCCGCACTCTCGTGCAGTAAACTCCAGGGCTGCCTTTTCTATTTTTATGGGTGCACCTCACCCAACCTCCCCATGCGCGCGAAGGAGACGAAGAGAGCCCAGCAACACTGCCTTCTGCATGGCATCCGCCAGCCGCTCAGCGGATCCACGGCAACCTGGTACTTGCCGAAGCCCAGAGAGTAGTGTGTCAGGCACCCCGCCCATCACGCCAACCAGCAGGACAACAAGAGACACCGAATGTCCCCGATAGCTTTGCCGCAAGTCCATGACAAGGTCTCGATACTTGTCGCGCTTTTCCGTGTACTTGTCAGTGATGTTGTGCTCCGCAGGAGCAGAAAATTCAATCACTGTCATGACCTTCTTGCGCTTCTCAAGCAGAACAATGTCTGGCTTGGTAGCATGGAGCTGGCGAGTGGTAGGGAACGAGTAATTCCAGAAGATCTTCACCTGGTCGTTCTCTACCACCGCCTCTATGTCCTCCGGAGCGAATGGTATGACAGGCGCTTCGTCGATACCAAAATGGTGCCTTAGGTGGAAATAAAGCACTCTCAATGCAGAATTATGCCGCTCAATGTACAGAGTCCTGGCGTAGAATGAACAGGCAGAGAGCAGATGCATGGTGGTCTCGGGGAATCGGAAACACGCCCGACACTTGGCATCCAAGTGACGCCCAAACACGACCTTCTGGTACGCAAGGGTCGCAAACACACCATCTTGCATCTTGATGATATTACTCTCAGCCTCAGATGTCAAGCCGGAGGATTGCAGGAAGGCAAAGGTCCGCTCCCTGCTCAGGCCCAAGCTCTCGATGTTCTTGAAAAACACACTGTGCATGTTCTTCTCCATGTGCCCTTGCATCAGCATCCTACACTCCGCCTCCCACACCCTCTTCTTAGCCACAGCACGAGGCAACCCCGCGAGATTCTCGCCTGGCCTCGCATCCGGCTGTGCCAAGTCCAGCTCTAACCCAAGGATTTGCGCTGCCCTTTCAGCTGCACTGAACAAAAACGCTCCACGTCTGTACAGCTCATGCTGATACACAAGCTGCAAATGGGGATCCACACTCGTTGCTACTCGACAAGCCATCGAGAGAACCATCCGATTGTAAATGTTCTCCACTCCCAACAAGCCCCTACCCCCCTGCTCACGAGGGAGATAGACCCGCTCTACCGAGGCTCTCTTGTGGTGGCTAAAACTGGAGGACATGATCTTCCTCGTGGTGAAATCGAGGTCTCAAAGCTCCATCACGTTCCACTTCATGGCTTTATTATTATTATTATGTCTTTTTCTTGCTTTCTTCTTCATAAGCACTAACACCGGGCTCAATCAAGCCAAGGTGCAAGCGCCCATACCAAACATTGAGAGGGGATTGCGGGTACACATGCGGGGGTGCTACAAGCTCAAAACCTTGCGCACAATGTTAGCCGTGCCAAGAATAGCAGCCTTCTGCATGACACGCATGTGGTATTCTTTGAGAGCCAACTTCTCTCTTGCAAATGACCAGTCTTTGGTCACAAGACCGTTACTAGACATCACAACTGGAACCACATCAACACTACGGAGCTGGTACATGTCTTTGAGCTCGACAGCAAGTGGCTGGTACTTGCGCTTTTTCTCCGCAACTGTGGTCACAAGATTCTCGTCCAGCGGGACAGCAATGTCGACAATCACCGCTGTTCGAGCTTTCTTGTCGAAGAGAACAAGATCAGGTCTGTTTGCTTCAACAGCTCTATCTGTGGTGATGGCAGAATCCCACAGGATTTTTGCATCCTGATTACGGAGAACTTGTTCCGGCTTGCACTTATAGTACGGAACCTCTGTCTCAATGAGACCAACATTCTTGGCCAAAGCTTGATGTACAACTTTGGCAACAGAATTGTGGCGCTCTAAGTACTCTTTTGGAAGCAAGCACTGGACAGCCCCCAGTGACATGCTGAATGGACTCGTTAGCCTGCTTGCAAAGACGACACCGGTCACTGATGTTGACTTTGAGGATGTGTCGCTCATACGCCCTAGTCCTGATGACCTGATCCTGTATGGCACAGACAAAGCCCTCTGTCTCCGCAAACAACCCACTTGTCCGCAGCCACTCAGTGGAACTCTTGGTATTATTATTATTATTATTATTATTATTTTTTTTTTTTTTTTTTTTTTGTGTGAGACACTACTGGATTTCCCTGGTCATAGGGCAGACCCAGCAGTGCCTCGTTTTTTCCCCAACAATGCCCCGTTGGAGTGCCAGACTTTCGGCCACGGTGAGACCCAGCCTCCACGGAATCACACCCGTAGGACCCGGGTCTATTACCCCGAGCATGACGTACGAATAGTGTCACCACAGTGACCATCAGCCCCACCGCGACCGAGCTTTGCACACTCTCCCCCGACCCACAATCCCCGTCCGCGAGCGCCGTTCACTGTTGTGTTCGGATATTAGCTTTGCTTCACCCACTCGTTTGGAGAGCCTCATCTTCAGACCGCTGCCTCACTGAAAATACCCATGAGGAGCGTTCGTCATACGAGTGTCAGACCTAGGGGACTACTTCCTGACTGCACGGGCCATAATAATATAATAATAATAATAATAATGATAATAATGATAATAATAATAATAATAATAATAACACCAGCCACTTGCTGTCGAGCTCAAAGACATGTAGCAGCTCCGTAGTGTTGATGTGGTTCCAGTTGTGATCTCTAGTAACGGTCTTGTGACCAAAGACTGGTCATTTGCCAGAGAGAAGTTGGCTCTCAAAGAATACCACATGCGTGTCATGCAGAAGGCTGCTATTCTTGGCACGGCTAACATTGTGCGCAAGGTTTTGAGCTTGTAGCACCCCCGCATGTGTACCCGCAATCCCCTCTCAATGTTTGGTACGGGCGCTTGCACCTTGGCTTGATTGAGCCCGGTGTTAGTGCTTATGAAGAAGAAAGCAAGAAAAAGACATAATAATAATAATAATTATTATTATAATAATAATTATTATTAATTATAATAATAATTATTATTATTATTATTTGGGTTTTTAACTCCCAACCTAGTTGGGGTGTTTAAGCGCCAGCACCGGGCCCAATTGGGACAAGATGAAGGCACCCGCTGGTCCTGTTGGTGATGTTACGATCCAGCGTCTCCTACTCAGCTGCGGGCAATGAGGGCTTCCCGGGTCCACCCGCAAATAGCCCATCACACAGCCTTTCGGGCAGGTCCTCTCCTAGGTGCGGTGGGACACATTTCCGCTAGCACTCTTGGGTGCTGGATGCCTTTAACCAGGGCACTTAGAGGTGGGGATGCATCTTGGGCTTCCCAAACCAATGCCCTGGCCGCCCTGTGGTTCAAGAACCACAGGCTACGGGCCAGAGGTCACACTCGCAAGGCAACCCCCAACCCGCATGTCCTTCCTGAGCACGGGGGGACACGTACCGCGAGCCAGGGAAGAGCCTACGCCCATCCCGTAGCTGGATGCCCATTATTATTATTATTTTTATTATTTGTGTTTTTAACTCCCAACTTAGTTGGGGTGTTTAAGCGTTTCATCGGGCCCAATTGGGCCAAGATGAAGGCGCCCGCTGATCCTGTTGGTGATGTTACGATCCAGCGTCTCCTACTCAGCTGCGGGCAATGAGGGCTTCCCGGGTACACCCGCAAATAACCCATCACACAGCCTTTCGGGCAGGTCCTCTCCTAGGCGCGGTGGGACACATTTCCGCTAGCACTCTTGGGTGCTGGATGCCTTTAACCAGGGCACTTAGAGGTGGGGATGCATCTTGGGCTTCCCAAACCAATGCCCTGGCCGCCCTGTGGTTCAAGAACCACAGGCTACGGGCCAGAGGTCACACTCGCAAGAAAACCCCCAACCCGCATGTCCTTCCTGAGCGCGGGGGGACACGTACCGCGAGCCAGAGAAGAGCCTACGCCCTTCCCGTAGCTGGATGCCCTTTATTATTATTATTATTATTATTATTATTTTTTTTTTTTTTTATTTTTATTTTTAGACACTACTAAGCCGTCTCATAGGTCATTACAAGACAAACCTAGCAGTGCCTCCTCGACCCCAGCGCTCCGCACTCTCGTGCAGTAAACTCCGGGGCTGCCTTTTCATTTTTTCTTTTTATCGGTGCACCTCACCAACCTCCCCATGGGCTCGAAGTAGACGGAGGGAGCCCAGCAACACTGCCTTCTGCATGGCATCCGCCAGCCGCTCAGCGGATCCACGGCAACCTGGTATTTGCCGCAGCCCTGAAACCAATGAGTCGGGAACTCCACCCATCACCCCAACCAAAAGAACGACCAACACAACCGAATGTCCAGCATAGCTCTGCCGCAAGTCCATGACAAGATCGCGGTACTTATCGCGTTTTTCGGCATACTTTTCCGTGAGGTTCTGGTCCGAAGGAGCAGAAAACTCCACCACGGTCAACGCTTTATTGTGCTTCTCAAGTACTTGTTGGCATGGAGCTTGCGAGTGGTGGGAAACGAATAGTTCCAGAAGATCTTCACCTGGTCGTTTGCCACCACTGCCTCAACGTCCCCAGGAGCGTATGGTATGACAGGTGAATCGTCAATACCAAAATGGTGCCTCAGATGGAAATAAAGCACCCGCAGTGCAGCATTGTGCTTCTCGATGTAAAGAGTACGGGCATAGAAAGGACATGCAGAGAGAAGATGCATGGTGGTCTCAGGAGAACGGAAGCACGCCCGACATCTGGTGTCCAGCTGACGACCAAAGATCAACTGCTGGTACACCAGGGATGTGAACACACCATCCTGCATCTTGATAATATTGCTCTCTGACACGGAAGTCAGCCCAGAGGAGCGAAGAAAGGCAAAAGTACGCTCCCTGCAAAGGCCCTGGCTCTCGATGTTCTTGTAGAACACGCTATGCATGCTCTTTGCCATGTGCCCTCGCAAAAGAAGACGCACCTCCGCCTCCCTCACCCTCTGCTTGGCGAGAGCCCGAGGCAAACCTGCAAGGTTTACTCCTGGCCTCGACTCCGGCTCCACCAAATCCAACTGTACTCCCAATGCCCATGCCGCCCTTTTTGCTGCACTGAACAAAAACGCTCCACTGCCCCACAACTCATGCCCATACACAAGTTGAAGATGGGGATCTGTGCTCGTTACCACACGACACGCCATGCTGATAACCATTCGGTTGTAGATGTTCTCAACTCCGAGCAACCCTCTACCTCCCTGATCACGTGGAAGGTAGACCCTCTCAACAGAAGCCCGCTTATGGTGGCTCAAGTTTGAAGACATGACTTTCCTCGTGATGGTATCGAGGCCCTTCAGCTCTGCCACGTTCCATTTCATGGCACCAAAGGTGTAGAGCATGACAGGGATGGCTAGCATGTTGGTCGCTTGGATCTTATTGCGACCCGACAACCTGGAACTCCAGATCTTCTTCAGGCGTCGAACATACTCCCCACGAAGCACCTTCTGGCACAATCCTGTATCCTGAACGTGACTTTCACTCACGCCCAGGTACTTGTACCGTGCTTCGGCATCGAGATGTCTAATGATGCTCCCGTCTACCAGTTCCATGTCTTCTCGTTGGCCACACACCTTGCCAAGTCGAATGTGCAGGACCGCACACTTGTCCAAGCCCAACTCCATCCCCGTGTCTGCTGCAAAGCTACTAACAAGATCAAGCGACTCCCTGAGCTTGCGTTTGCTAGAACCATAGATTTTCAGGTCATCCATGAAGAATGCATGGGTGACCTTATGGCTCCGACACGAAGGTGGGCCAGCCATGTACCCATCTTGTTCCCGAAGTAAAGCAGAAAGGGGCAACTGGGAGATGCAGTAAAGTTTGGGGCTAAGGGAGTCACCCTGGAACACTCCCCGCTGATATGCCACGAACTCTGTGTACGACACTCTCCACCAGCTTTACACTGGAAGCGAGTCCTCCACAGCGGCATGAGGTCCCCAATGCATCTCACCAGATCGGGATGAACATTCAAGATCTCGAGACACCTCAAGATTAAGCCATGCGATGTCATGTCGAAAGCTTTCCTGATGTCCACCCAGGCCACAGAGAGGTTCCGCTTATGCTGTATGGCATCTTGACAGACGCAGCGGTCCAGGAGAAGGTTCTCCTTACACCCCTCGTGACCCCTCCGTGCCCCCTTCTGCTCGTGCAACTCTACCCAAACTGGCTGAATAGAGTCCTCCAGTAGCTCATTCAAACAACCAGTAAAACCTTTATACTCGGTGTTGAGCGTGGTGATGGGTCTATAGCTGGATGGAAGTGACAAGTCCCCCCCATTGGGGATCAGGATCGTGCGTCCCTCCACCAACCAAGCAGGGATCTCCATCGTGCCCCTTAACATGGCGGTGTAATGCCTTGCCAAGTGAGGATGCACAGCCGTAAACTTTTTCCACCAGAACGTTTGGATCTTATCAACGCCTGGCGCTGCCCAATTGCGCTTTCCTATGAAAGATCGGGCAACAAGTTCTACTGTGACATCCGGGCACACTACCTGCCTATCCTGCACTCTCCGACAAAGCTTCTCAAACTCCGAGAGAGCCTGAGACTCGACGTTGAACTCGACACTTTCCCCATAAATTCCCGCCCAGAACGCACGGATAGCATCCGCCGTAGGAGGGTTGTGTGGAGGCGCTGGTCTCTCCCGCTCCAAAAAGCGGCGCGCATTGTGAAGAAAGACGTTATTATCCTCCAAGCACTGCAAACGACTCAGCTTCTTTGCTTTTATAGCCTTCAGGGTGCGGATTCGATCCAGCAACTTCTGTTTGGCAAACAACCAAAACAGAAAAGCGTAGAGTCTTGTAAAGCGTCCGTGTTGAAGCTAAAAGTAGCTTCATCTTCCGGGAAGCTGGTCTTCCTGAACGGACAAACTCCACAACACTCTAGATTCGTGACGCACCCCGTCTGGCCTCCAGAATCCTCTCCTCCAGATCTGCTATCTGCCCACGGATCTTTTCCTGGGCACTCGGGCCATCCTGCATCTTGGGAAGCATGAGCTTCGCGGCGGCAAAGACAGCCACGTTGACTTCCATCAACGTTGACTCCTGGGTGAGGCATGAGAAAAGTGCCTCATTCATCGCTACCAAGTCTTGTGCTCGGATTTTCCTTCTCGGTCTCTGAAGGAATGGTCGCTTTTCGAAACGCAGACTGGTCTTTTCAATCTCCTCCCTCAGCTCTGCCTCAAAGTCCCTCCCCTGCAAAACAACAGGTTCAGGCTGTGCCTCAACTTCGGAGGAAGACGACGAACGAAATTCCACCGAGTCTGAGACAGAGGCTTGCGAGCTAGAAGCAGAAGAAGGCGTCTGCGACCTGGGTAAAAATCCCTGACGCCCCAGCACAGCTCTGGCTTGGTCACTCAACTGCTGTTTCGTGACCCCCATCTCCGGATGGCGCTCCTGCCAAATCATTAGAAGACGGGCCATATATCCCCTGCGCTGAGGCTCACTAGCTTCGTAACAGACAAGCAGTTCATCACAAAGCTCCTCCGTCCACCTCAATCGCCCATATAGAGGCTGGTCCCTTTGTCCCCCACCACTTGGTGCAGCCGACACATCCGAGATGCCGGCATGGTCGGGGGGCCTTCGCATGTTATGCCTAGGAACCATTGAATTTATACTCATGTGGAAGGGGGGTTAGCCCATACCACAGAGTCCCCAGCATTGCCGGGATTTTGCTGCCTAGGTACTCTGAGCTCCGCGGCAGCAGGGAGAGCTCAGGCTCCATAACCAGTTAGTGGCTATGGACTGAAGGCTGTAATTAAACAACCCCCAGGTGGAGCCCCAAGGGCGCGGTCCCACGCGTCGCGTACTGAACTTTTCCCACACAGTGTTTAGCATGAGTCAAGAGCAGCCGGGTGCCCTTTATTATTATTATTATTAATACATTATTACTGTCGTAGTTCAAATCATAATCATAAAGAACATTGCAGCAAAAAATATAATATAAAATAGTAAAAATTCATAATTAAAATAATTTTGTACAATATTTTGAAATATATAGGACCTTTTGTTAGTCATATAATTTAATAACATATAAATTTAGTTATATTACGTACTAAAATTTAATGTAGCCTTTTTTTCGCATCGCTAATTAGCTGTATGTTCGATAATACACATTTTATTAGATTTATCCATAAAATATATTATAATAATAGGAGACTTTTGTGGACGAGGCATTTCATTTACCGAGAAGGTTTCCATATCCCGGCACGTTTCCAACGTAGCAGATATCGAGCACGTGTCGGCAGGTGCATTGCAGACGACACAACCGCTCGCTGTTGTGCATGCGGCGTCGCTTATGTCGTGGTACACACGCATGAACCAGCCAGGGTACAACTTTGGCACCAGCTCTGCATGCGTTCGTTTCGATACCCTACGAACACATGATTCGAGTCAGTTATAACTTACTGTAAATACTATAATATATATATATATATATATATATATATGTATATATATATATATATATATATATATATATATATATATATATATATATATATATATATATATATATATATATATATATATATATATATATATGGATAATCAAAGAAAAAAGGAATTTGAATTTAACAACATAATACAGAATTAAAGGGGGTGTGACTTTTCAAAATTAAAAATTCACCAAAAAATCTTCTTTCCAAAAATGTAAATTTCACTTTCCTCCGACTCCCCGTTCCTTCCATACCGCCCGGTCAAAAGTCTACTATGACGTCACATTACTTAAGGTCGCGCGCAAGAAAGCAAGCAAGCAAGTGGCGGCGAGCGCTAAAATCCACGTTTTCGCGTCTTTAAGCCCGCCTAGCAGCCGACAGCAAAGAGATAAAAATTATCCGCCACGGGATGATTTTATCTAAAGAACATTCTGCGTTTGTATCCGCTTTCGGCATTTCTTCATTTTAATTAGGAATTTAAATATCACGATGCAAACTCAAATTTTTTACAGATTTCTTTTGTCAACTGACTTCAAACACATAAAATATTTTATCAAGCATCTAATAACTTTATTGTAGACACACGTATTGGATTGACATATTATATATGTACAGTACATACGACTTATATTATGTATATGGTATTTCAACAGTATTTTAATTACCTATGATTTTAGCCGCAGCCTTACATTATATAAATTTATATATAATTATAAAATCACGGCAAACACGCAACTAAAACTGGGTATCCGGAGAACTCGGAGCGGGGGCAACTGGGAGCCGGACGGCTCGGAGCCAAACGTGTTTGCTAGGACAACTCGGAGCGCGGACAACTCGGAGCGCGGACAACTCGGAGCTCGGACAACTCGGAGCGCGGATATCCTGGAGCCATGGCAGGACAACTCGGAGCGCGGACAACTCGGAGCACGGACAACTCGGAGCCATGGTAGGACAACTCGGAGCGCGGACAACTCGGAGCGCGGACAACTCGGAGCAACGTATAATATACATATTCGGATCAATTTCAGCTATTTTCATCATAATGTCATTATCAATATTTCTCTGCATTCTCATATGCACATCAAGTTTCATATATTCTATAGCAACCATTTATAATTTATTATTATTATTATATTATTTATATTATGCTTATAATGCGGATTGATAAAATGTTCAATCAGATAGGTGTCGTTTCCTTACCTTCATCATGATGACCATTGTTTATAAACTTTGTGATTTTTTATGTTTTTATTACATGACTTCTGAATCATTGATGATTTCTTCATTAACTAACTTAATTAACTGTAATTTTGTATTATTGTTAATATTGGGCTAATGAACTGAAATATTTTTTTTGTATAAAGTTATTGTATTCAATATTATTATGATAAATAAATAAAGCCCTTAGTCTTCAATGAATGTTTTGTATTATTTAATTTCAAATATTAGATACACAAGGAACTTTAAAACGACGAATGAGGTGGATAATTAAGTGGATAAATTAAGTAGAAAAATATAATTATAAATGGTTGCTATAGAATATTTTATGTGCATATAAGAATGCAGAGAAATATTGATAATGACATTATGATGAAAATGATTCCCGGACAACTCGGAGCGGGAGTTCTCCCGATACCGATGAAAATAGCTGAAATTGATCCGAATATGTATATTATACGTTGCTCCGAGTTGTCCGCGCTCCGAGTTGTCCGCGCTCCGAGTTGTCCGCGCTCCGAGTTGTCCGCGCTCCGAGTTGTCCTGCCATGGCTCCGAGTTGTCCTGCCATGGCTCCAGGATGTCCGCGCTCCGAGTTGTCCGTGCTCCGAGTTGTCCGTGCTCCGAGTTGTCCGCGCTCCGAGTTGTCCTAGCAAACACGTTTGGCTCCGAGCCGTCCGGCTCCCAGTTGCCCCCGCTCCGAGTTGTCCGGGAATCCTAAAACTGTTATCATTTTGTGCATTATCGCTATTTAATTACTTTCTTCGACGTTTGCATTTAAGTTATATAAATATGCAGCATATAGTGATTATTCGATATTACCATTATTAATTAATAATACAATATACTTTAAATTATTATATTTAGTCTAACATACATATAAGGCATTATATATATCTTTTATTGCACTCATTATACGCTTGCTATTATGCATATACGGAAATTTATAAATAATTATGTGATTCAATTAACTAAAGGTGCAGTGATAACAATCTGAGAGATAACGTGGAGGAGGCGAAGTTATTGAATGCTGATGCAAAACAAATTTTTACAAAACTGAACTGAAAAAATCTCCCTACATTCTTGCTCCCTTATGTGTGTGGCAGGAACTGTCCGCTGACACTGAAAGCCAGAGTAAGCCCACGTGTCTATAAAGAAACAAAACTTTGCAATTATAAATAATTATATATTTTTGCCTCAAAATCGAATTAAAAATTTGTTCATTATTTGTATTTATAATAATATGTAAAATCTAAAATCATTGAACCGATTGAACGTACAGTACTATACTATATATTATATATTTATATAGTCTACGACTAAATAACATCTACGACTAAATAACATCTATGACTAAATAACAGTTAACATTATAATAATATAGTAATACCATACAAATACTATATTATATAATGTTAATTGTTATTTAGACGAAATATAATATATAGTATAGTACTGTACGTTCAATCGGTTCAATGATTTTAGATTTTACATATTATTATAAATACAAATAATGAACAAATTTTTAAATCGATTTTGAGGCAAAAATATATAATTATTCATAATTGCAAAGTTTTGTTTCTTTATAGACACGTGGGCTTACTCTGGCTTTCAGTGTCAGCGGACAGTTCCGGCCGCACACGTAAGGGAGCAAGAATGTAGGGAGATTTTTTCAGTTCAGTGTTGTGAAAATTTGTTTCGCATCAGCATTCAATACCGTCGCCTCCAAGTACTTTTGGAGTTGCACATTGTCTCTGAGATTGTTATCACTGCACTTTTAGTTAATTAAATCACAATTTTTTTTTATAAATTTCCGTATATGCATAATAGCAAGCGTATAATGAGTTCAAGAAAATATATAAAGCCTTATATGTTTGAACCAACTTGCAGCGCAGATGATCCCCGTCGATTGAATCGCGGTAAATATTCTGGTGCCCGAGTCTGCTCTGCTGTGCTAGAATTACGCTGGAATTACGTACTAGAATTAAATTACAGAAACCCTAATATTATTAGTATTCTTACTTTGAGCTTTGAATATAAATAAAGCTTTTATGTTATATTATTTTAACTCAAAGGGAAAGGGAGTTTCCATCTATACATTTGGACCGGAAACACCTTTATATATTATATATAAATACATATATATATATATATATATATATATATATATATATATATATATATATATTACAATGACACTGAATATTAACAACAACAATTAAAAGCAGAACTGGTGTGATAAATTATGCATGGGGCAGCCTCTAATTAAGTTGAAGATTAATTATAATTATTAACAATTATTTCGTGATTATTATAAAAAATATAATAATTCAAAGTATATTGTATTAATAATTAATAATGGTAATATCGAATAATCACTATATGCTGCATATTTATATAACTTAAATGCAAACGTCGAAGAAAGTAATTAAATAGCGATAATGCACAAAATGATAACAGTTTTAGTTGCGTGTTTGCCGTGATTTTATAATTATATATAAATTTATATAATGTAAGGCTGCGGCTAAAATCATAGGTAATTAAAATACTGTTGAAATACCATATACATAATATAAGTCGTATGTACTGTACATATATAATATGTCAATCCAATACGTGTGTCTACAATAAAGTTATTAGATGCTTGATAAAATATTTTATGTGTTTGAAGTCAGTTGACAAAAGAAATCTGTAAAAAATTTGAGTTTGCATCGTGATATTTAATTTCCTAATTAAAATGAAGAAATGCCGAAAGCGGATACAAACGCAGAATGTTCTTTAGATAAAATCATCCCGTGGCGGATAATTTTTATCTCTTTGCTGTCGGCTGCTAGGCGGGCTTAAAGACGCGAAAACGTGGATTTTAGCGCTCGCCGCCACTTGCTTGCTTGCTTTCTTGCGCGCGACCTTAAGTAATGTGACGTCATAGTAGACTTTTGACCGGGCGGTATGGAAGGAACGGGGAGTCGGAGGAAAGTGAAATTTACATTTTTGGAAAGAAGATTTTTTGGTGAATTTTTAATTTTGAAAAGTCACACCCCCTTTAATATTTGGATTTTGAAATATTATTACTATATGGACAGCTTGTTGAACAATAAATTTTTTTTTGACATTATCTGAAAACAATTTTACTGATGTTAAATTATTTATATTTTCAGGTAGAACATTGTAGTATGAATGCGTGGCTTTACATAGCATTGAAAATTAACCCAGATTAGTTCTATTAAAATATATGTGAAAATTGTTTGAGTGTCTTGTGTTATGATTGTGTAAATCACTGTTTGAAATTAGCCAAAATTTATTTTCGATTACATTGTTGATAATCTTATAGACAAATACATATAATTTTTTATAATTTAATCCTGACATATTTCGCTTATTTGTTTCATTATATAAATCAATAGTATTTTTTCTCCGGACATTCATTAAAATTATACCAAATTTTGAGTACTTCGTTTTGCAGTCCGTATCTGCAGAGGTTTCAAGACATATAATTATTTTGTCTGGCATTTCCCTATATTCCTATACCATATATACAACTTTTTTTTTTTTTTTTACATATTTTATATGTGGTTCCTATTTTAATTGTGAGTCAACTATAAATCCTAAATACCTGTATTCATCAACATGTTCTATTTTTGTACGATTTATTGATGAGAAAACTTCAGGATGTCCTCTTTTTACAACCATAAATTTAGTTTTACTTGCATTTAGTGTCAGAAAAAAGATGCATAATACACCGGCCAAATAATGAAAATAAAAAAATGCACACTATAGATTAAGATTACAACTTCCATATTTATATGTATGTTCATTATGCCATTATTGTGGAAATTTTTGATTAACTATTTTTTTTTTTTTTTTTTTTATAAGGATACACCCCTAAGAGCTTACAGCTCGCGGCGGGGTACTGGGTAGGGATAAGGTAGGAACGGATAGTGGCCACGGCCTGCATGCTTACGCGTCCCAGCATTTGCTGAGGTGAGACTGAGGGAACCGTGGAAAACCTCAGTCAGGACGGACACCTCTACTTTTTCTCAATGGACCAAAGCGATGTCCAAAGCCTGGGGAACCACACACAAGTGCACTGCACTGCACTGGGTGGAAAGCGAGATGAATTTACCCCAGGGAGGGAGCAGCGTATTTTTTACTTGAAACGGTTACCCATCCAAGTACTATCCACGCTCGACGTAGCCTGACTTCGGTGATCTAACGAGAACCGGTCAATGCACTGCGCCACGCTCAACCTCAACGCTCAACGCTCAACACATTCAATTTTTTTTTTTTTAATGTGTTTATTCATAAAGTAGACATAGTACATAATACATAAGAATACTCTATGTAGATAATCTATAGATCAAGATAGTAAAGGAAATATAGATAATCATGCATGTTGACATCATGCTTTGTATAAAGAAAGAATGATTATTGCGCTATTTATTCCTTTACAAACCCTAGCTGTTATAGTTTTAAGAAAAAAAAAAAAAACTATTTTTTGCTAACAACATTTTTCGGAAAAAACATCAACTTTATTCCCCCCCCCCCCCCCCCACAGTTTTGTGTTTGTGAATGCGCTTTTGTGGATGGTTCCACGGCAGCGCAGCTTTCTCGGAGTGAAAAGCACAGCAGCTAATGAGGTTATTATGAAAGTGGAAGGCGCTCTCAACTTACTCTAGGAATCAGCCATAAAAGAGCTTTTTGTTTCCTCGACGCTCCATTTACTTACACTATATCCACACATATTTATTATATTAAGCACGCGTCCCGGTCCGCTCCACGCGAGCGCCAAGTGGGGATAGCTTCCTCAATGTATGTTAAGTATTACTTTCCCTGCTTGCTTGTCAGAAAGCATAAACGAAATAAAAGGAGTGATCCGAGAGATTTTCATTCCATTCTATACATTATATAGACTTTTGTTCACTTTGCACTTTTTTTTTTTTTTTTTAATTTTACCATATTTTATTACTATATATCAGAATGAAATATTTTGGCGATCTGTTCAAACCTTTATATAAGATATAGGTACAAAAATATAGCACGTTATGATATCATATATATATTATTATATATATATATATATATATATATATATATATATATATATATATATATATATATATATATATATATATGCTTATGACACTTGTAGATAATCACAATTAAGCCTTAACGAGAATTTATTCATGATGTGTTCATGCTGTGTCAAGAGTACGAAATTCATACTCTTTTTTTATTTCATGATATGAACAACGCAGATTCTGTGTGCTCCACCTAAAAATTGTTATGAGTAGTGGGAGATGCGAGGGGGGGAAGGTAGACAACGCTCGTGAGGTTCATTATATCTCTATTGAACACAAGAGAGAGACGAAGACATGAAGAAATAGGGTTTGTATGGTAGTCAGGAAGGCAAGCAGCAAGGGTAGGTGGGATGATGGCATCAGTACTATAGCAGCTAACTCCTCAAGGAGTCGAGTGGTGTAGCTCAAATGTGTATCGTTCCCCTCCACATCACGTCATAATAAAGTTTGAGGCGTGATCAGAGAGCCGAGTTTCTTCTTTCTTCTTCCCCACCTCCTGTGATCGTCTTTCATTACGGCCTTTCATCGCAGCCAGCCACTGCCTCCAATGTCGAGTCCATTACGACTTGTGGTACGAGGAAAAATTCCCTCCTACTCCCCTTTCCTGCTGCTGCTTTTTTGCCAGCTCTGCCTCGATCGTCTCGTTTTGTCTCTGCACCACCCTCGACCTCGGGGAAACTCTCTCTCTCTCTCTCTCTCTCTCTCTCTCTCTCTCTCTCTCTCTCTCTCTCTCTCTCTCTCTCTCTCTCTCTCTCTCTCTCTCTCTCTCTCTCTCTACTTCTGTCCTTCCGCCGCTAACAAACTTATCGACACCTCTGCAATGAAACGAGAATAAGACGATGAAGATTAATCGTACTAAAAGATATAAAACTTTTTTGACCTTACTCGGAAACTTGATACTATATATGTCTCAATGTGAAGTTAATAACTCGTATATATACTTTAAACTCATTTCAGTCATCACCGTCAACTAAAATTACCATCGCATTGATTTTTTTTTCTCTCCTTTTGTACGTACATTTTCAATACCTAGTAAACCTAGCTGAATAATTATTAATATAACGGGGGTATTGTTAAGGGAGGCAAGACGGAGGGGAACACAGCAGATATGGTATAGCCATCCTGATTATAATATTGTACTTATAGCCCTCAGTAATAATTTGTTAATAAAATGTACTTCCTATAAAGCTCTTAAAACTTTGTATCCACTTATATGCAATATTTTATCCATGACATATATATAGCAGAGAGATAACGATACTTATTAATTAAGTAATGACATTCTCATTCTCCGACTAAACGGGGATGTATGGGCAGTAAAGAGTAAAGTATCAATTACTTTGAATACAATGACATAATTGTACTTTTTTTTCCTTCTTGTGGTAAGCAGTAAAAACTATGATTACTCCTGTAAAAGACTACATTAATTAACTTTTGCTTTTGATGTACAGTACGTATAGATATAATGAGAGTATAAAATTGGAATATATTGATAAGATTTTTACCAATGTGTTCCAATTTTATACTCTCATATCTGTACATACATGGGCTAAATTTGAATGTAATAAAAGACAAAATTCTCTTTTTCTCAGGAGCTTCAAATACAGCGCAGCGTGGTCTTTTATTATTATTTCTTATTGTATTTTTGTATGCAAATGCATTTTTTTTTCATGTATTAACCATAATCTTTGTTTTATTGGGTTCACAGACTTATAGTTGCCGTTATGTGCTATTTATAAAATAAAGTGAGAAGGGTGATAATTTATTTTGTTATCCTCTCGATTGCTCCGAGCTAAGGGGTCACAGAGACGGTGGTGCGGTGCCTATATACTGTCAATATGTTGGACACAGCTCCTTAAACACACTCTTATCTGTGACGCGCGCTGCCTCTCAGTGCAATGCTGCGAGCCGATGATAAGCAGGCAAGCAAGCAAGTCAGTGGGTGTAGCAACTATACACGCGGCATCAACCCGCATTTCTTGAGCGCTGCACTCATCCAGTTAGGTACACTCGACTGACGTTCCCCTTGCACGGAACCTCGCCAAACTGCCTCATATATTGCCCGCCTGTCTCAGGAAATGCTTTTCAACTAAAAAAATATCAAGCATAAAAAATATGAATGCAGCTTTGTATACGATTGTATATTTTTTTTGTCAGAAACACGTTTTTCTTTCTTGGAGACCATGTTGATCATTGAACTTATTAGTCTTCTTACTGTATGTATTAGAGCATATCAAAGATTGAGCATATAATATTGACAATATAATATGTAAAATTCATATCTTTAAATATGTATAGTCAAGTGTGTGTGCGTGAGTTTAGGATTTTTGTTTTGTTTTGCTTTGTTTACATATAGTTGGTTTTAGTCATTTTACACAAGTAACTAAATAATCAAAAATGAAAACTTTGCAATTTTTTGTGGTCTTGACGGTGCACTTAAACACTATAGCATGTAAACAGAGAACTAACTATGTATATCCAATGAAGCATAAGGTTTCCCTAAAAGCCACAAATGGACACAAATTTTAGTTCAAGTTTACATGCACAACAAGTCACCAATCCCTTATTTGCTGGTCCTGCAGCTTCAAACACAAAGAGACGCAAATTTGCAATTTTGGGGGAGGCAATTTTTATATTATAACCGTCCCCAAAATCTCCTAGTTCACCACACCTGAATATAACACACGACTAGATACTCCAACTAAAAACAATTGTTATACTTTTATTGATTATTTTTGTTTTAGTGCAGAATTTGTACTTACAATTAGATGAAGTACTTATGTACAAAAAGTACTGAAAATAATGTTCAGTAAATACATTTAATGTCATACTTAAGTGTGTGTACTGACTGAGTGGCATCACCCATGCTTACTTAGAGCAGGGTAAAATTCATGGTGTCCCGAAGAGTGACATTAATTAACTTCGATATTTGTGATTTAGAAATCTATTATTAGTGGTAAATGAAATTTTTTTTATTTAAAAGTCAAGTCTATCACCTCGGGAAAACTCTAACGCAAGTTTTTTAGGAATTGCAAATCCAAAAAAAAAAATGCAGGTATATAATTTTGGTAAAGGTAAGAAGAGTGGATCCCAATCATGTCATTCCAAAACAAATATAATATTTGCTTTTATTTAATATTTACTGCATGTCAACGTTGCAAACAAAGCAGGTGTAGCGATAGAGCTATGCACAGATGTTCGTATATTAAGTTTTTGTCTTTCCAGTGTAGTATGTGATGTAGCGCTGTGTTTCATGCAGTTGAATAAGTACTTCGCAGTGACTTCACGCTCATTACCCAATCGCCTCCTTGGTGAAATGTTTTTCAAATTATTACTTTTAATACCAGTTTCAACCTTTCCCAATTTATCTATTGCTCTCATCGTTTGATTTTATAATGATTTAACTTCCTCTTTATTTTATACAGTATTGTATATCTACTGAACCTGCATTGATAAAGACTTTTTGCTAGGTACACAAGTTCAAGTGCATAACAGCAGGCGGTGCAGTACAAGTTATTCAAGGCCTTGGCTAATCTGTTTTTGTTGATCTACAGAGTGGGTGCTGCTCCAGCAGGTGGGTCAAGAGAATGTAGCTTGTGGCTAGGAGAGCGCCTACAGTAAATTGGCAGGCAGGCAACCAGTGTATCGCGGGCTCGGGCCACGAGGCGGCAGCAGTGGCATATCGAGCGGCAATTTGGCGGGCGTGTTAGCTAGCATGGGGAGTACGGGAGGCAGGCAGCAGTGCGCGAGCGACAAGGAAGCTGAATGCGTCTCCAGCTTCTGCGGCAGAGCAATTGCTGCCGCTACTGCATTCTCTCCGTGAACTTCCTCCGAGACACATCGCACAACACTTATGGAGGAGGCGTCGCTCCGTCTACGCGAGATCCTAGCAAGGGCGGCCGGAGAAGCCCCTGCTTCTGGTGATGGCAAGGGCGGCGTGTCCTCCGAGGCGCTTTTTGCTCTTCCCGGTGCCGCGAAGCTGCAACGTCGTGCCACGCCGTGGTGCTCGTGGCCACTGCTGCCGTTAGTGGGCGTGTTGTGCGGCGTGTTGAGTGTCACGCTGGCAGCTGCTTTCTGCCTTGATCTGCACACGCACGCGGGGCTGGCACGTGCATGGATCACGTGGCGCGGTCACGACCTGTACGACGCTAAGGTGAGCTAAACCTCTCACACTATATAATTACTTTGGCCATTCAAACAAACTCCTTATGCTGTGACCCATATCGTCCATAACCGGAGTCTGAAAATAAATAGCCCGGCTTAATAAACCATGAATACGTATCGAAGAATTGAAAACTATCTTAAATATTTTCTAAAGTGAATTAATAATGTTTAACTTTTTCATCTTCTTGAGAAGAAGCTACTATTATTCTTGCTGAGTACAACGTGTGATTTAATTTCCAAGTCGATCGTGCAGTTACGCTAAAGAAAATCTCATTTTATATACCCACAAAAATACTGTACATGCCACGAAATAAGATCAAACACACATGCAAACACATCGGATGCTCATAATTATGATTATTTCGTTTAGTAGGATAGTATTTAATAATGTAACTGAAAATTATAAGTCCGAGGAATGACAGCCTTAAACTTAGGCAAATTTCACAGCGCGCTAGTCATGCGTGCTGCATATACACCAAAGTTTGCAGGCGCTGAGGGAAAAGCGTTGCTCTTCACTGTACTGTAAATTGAATCTGAATATAGTTGTATCTGAAGAAACTCATAAATATTATTATATTATATCTTTGTAAATATATGTAGTGAAGAATCGAAACAAAAATTATTTCTATCTTAAAATTACATTATTATATTCTTTTATTTGTTGTTGTTATTAACATTGTCATCTTATCTGTTCAACTCTTTTTGTTAGTTGAATAGAAGATGCAAATCGATGCAAATGCAGAAAATAATTTTCTATTCATCAATTTGAAATCACAAATATAAGAACATTTTTATGCTTTGATTTAATATAGTTTTTATTCACCCGCACATTTTATGGTTCAACATCATTATAATCATTACATAAATTTGTACTAAATTCTAATAAAATAAAACTATATAAATTTATAATTATACAAAATCATTCATAATAATTATGTCCAAATAACTGTTATTATAGATAAAATGTTGTGAGAGGTCCCAAGAAGTCACATTTCTTGGAACATGATCGAGATTCACAGTTCCACACTTCTTTTTAGATTGTAGGAAGCTGTAGTTTTTATGAATATTGAACCATCGAACTGGTATTTCATATGAATTTCAATGTAAGGTGTAATTTTATTGTTCATTATGATATCGAAAGTCCTCTAGCTCCTTTTATGTTATATTTACTAATAACCTTTAAGTATCCCGGAAATTTTTCACCGTAAATAATTTCCTATCCCCTCCTATTTGAGAGTTTTTCTAAATTTGAATCCAGAACTTATTTTTCTCTAATACTTTGCTTTAATGCTGGAACAACAATTTTATTTGTTTTTATATTGACATAGAAGTTTAGATTTGGATAAGACGGTGGGAGCACTGAAAACTCAGCTGACTTGAATTATGAAAATAATTTACTATTTTTAACGATATTAAAAAATAAAAACTTGAAAAAAACACAAGTAAACTAAGATGTTATAATTTTGTCCATGATATCATTCTATCGTTTATGATCCTTATTCTAACAAGTTTTTAATCCAGATTATTTTACTGTGTTAATGTGTTTGAAGTACAGAGAAAAAAATTATATCGTATTTATATGCTAGGCTATACATTCTGGCCGCCTATGCAACAAGGCAGTTAATACTTACTGAGACATGGCGTAGCGGCCAGCTGCCCTACTAAACACTGTATAATTTCTCTCTTTTGCAATCTTCTTTCTTTCTTTATTTTGTATTCTGTTGCGCATCTGAAAATAAAGAGTTAGCTTTTTTTCTTTTTTTTTTTTTCCCCATTGAGAAGAATATGACAACTGTATACGTTACTCTTAAACAGCCAAAATCCAGATCAACCGCAGAGTAGTTGCTAAAAAAAACTCATAGCATAGACACAATGAAATTGTACTACACTCGTCGCCTTGGAAAATTTCCTCCTTGCTTCTTGTTAATCACCTTGCTGTGTGTTATTCTTACGGGGTATGGTGATATACAAGGCCGCAAAGGGAAATTTTCTGAGGCGACGACTGTACTATGTAATAGAGTGATTAGAAACATTTGGATTTAGTCAATTAAGCAGTACAAATTTTGAACTGACGAGTTCGTTGCTGTTCATTTAATAACATGAATGCAATGCAAGTTTTATACAAAAAAAATATAAGTTTCCTGTTATAGTAGATAATATGATTGGGATGCACGTTCTTTTCTTTCATACAATTAATACATTAATTATTTAGTAATTGAAATTATCATTTCTAGTGGGTACAGATTTAAATTTAAAATTGCATCACTTTAGTACATGACGGTTTGGACATCCTGGAAGCCCACAAAAAATAAAATCCTTCCTTACAGTACAATCTTATACATGTATATATACGTCTTCTGTACTCTTGATATAAATAAAATAAAGACTAATAACATTACACAATATTGTATTGTATTATGATTTCAGTTTTCAGTTTGTAACAAAACACAGATCAAGCTGAATATTGTTTGATATGAGAAAAACGTAAATGAAAACTTATATTATTGTGCAATTTTACCATCATTTACCATGGACTCGTATTATTTATAAAAAGAAAAGAAAAACTTGGGATAGTTGTTTGATAAAGAAAATAGGCGTTCAAGCATACTTTGATAAATTGTTTACATTGGTTTATAGGTAGGGGAAGTTTTGTTTGTTTTCGCTGGTCTGAGAAGAGCGACGTGCAGGTAGCGGCTTTTTTGGGACCGGCCGGCCAACCCTCCCGCGCTCCATTCATGTGTCGATAACAACGACGAATCAGTGCATATATACGACTGAAATGAGCGACCTAGAAAATTTTACGATTTCTAGTGCTGAACTAATATTACTAATCAATAGAAAACCGGGTAAAATATACGACATAATTTATGTCATTTATAATAATTTGAACTTGAATTTTATGCATACAAAAAAGACAGGCTTAACGTGTCAGCTCAATGCATTTTAGAAAAAAAAAGTGTTTAAACGAGGTACTTAAAAATTTGTTCGCTAAAAAAAATGGAATGTTACACCCACTTTAGCAACGGGAAGACATTTGAAGTGGGTGTGGCAACTTGCGTTTTAGATGAAAAAAGCTTTATATTTACTGAAGGTTGTCTTAGTGAATTTCAAAGTTTTCTTCTTTAAAACACGAGTTGTCGTAAGATTTTCTCTTATTGAGAGTCACACAAAAGAAAAATTTTTGTTTCCTTTTTATAAGGAAAGAGTTATTATGGAAATTGCTGTTGGTGGAGCAAGCGATGATACTGTCCTGTGCCGCACCGTAATAGCGCGAGAGCGTACCGGAGTTGTAAGACAAGTTATGAGGCTGTGTTTAGTTTTTCAAGTTTTTATGAGCGTGAGAGAGGAGGGAAGAGACGCGAGATGAATTTGCAATGTGAGCGAGCAAAGAGAATGCTGCTGCTTTATTTCCTTTCTCTTTCTTTCTTGGAGAATCATTCACGGTTAGATCTGCTCAAAAGGTCTCTCGCGGAGCTTGAGTACCGCACGACGTTTCAGATTCACTTCAAGGTTTGCTGCGTGGCCGCACGCTAGATTGAGGACAATCTATGGTGCTCATTGTGGTTAGTATATATATATATATATATATATATATATATATATATATATATATATATATATATATATATATATACATACATACATATAAATTATAGCTTTTTGTGCAGTACTCGTATTGGCCACAACAACAACAAACAAACGAGCTTTGAGCGTCCACCTTGTTCGTGTTTGGTCGGACGCCACCTGTGGTGGTGCCAGCAGCCAGTGAGGCGGCCAGAGCGCACAGAAAGACGTGCTGCACCACCGCCACTAGGCGTGCTTGCCGGCCCACCCTCTCTCTTCAGCCACATGCATTGATTGATGAGAGCAGAATCTCGGGCTAAACGTGCGGGGCACCCACGTCTCTCCCCGGCGCCACGAGGTGCCACATAACTCCCGTCTAACAAAGCGGCGCTAATGTCAGGTCATTAATAAAGCTAAAGTGGGTCCATCAGGCAGCGGGCGGCGAGACGAGAGCAGAGGAGGAGACGAACAAGCCAAGCAGCGACGTTTCTTGTAGTGCGGGATGAACCACTCATACTATGGGGCGTATCGATTTGGAATGTCATATAAAAGTGCGGAGGGCGACATTCAAGCAGGCTGGTAGGCAGCAGGCGTGCGGATGGGACACGGGCCGGAGTGAGCAGGGCACGTTTTATATTTCCCATGCATATCATTTCCCTGAGCAGCCTGCCTAGCCGCGCTGTCGAGCGGGCAGGGCTTGCAGGTCGCCACGCCGTCCGTACGGGGAGGAACTGGCCTTCCCCATCCCTCCTCCCGCCCACTGGTTAAGTATTCCGCGAGGCAGACAAAGAAATGGCCTCAGCGGGGCAAACAATATGATGAGGTGATTATTGGCTGATGCTTGACCGAAGGAAACACGTCTAAAATGAATGATAATATCTGTAGCAGCTATAGATATTATTAGGCATAGAATGTTATTGGGGTGTTAGGTATTAAGTTGCAGGAAGAGAAATTCTCAAGGTAAAAAAAAAAAAAAATCAAGTAATGAGATTCGTGATGAAAACTTAAAAAAACGAATCAGAGCTTTTATTAGTATGTGAATTTTTCATTCTTCAATAAAGATATATATATATATATATATATATTATGCATTACATACCTTTCACAAGTTTTTTACACATAGATAGAGGAGAGTACAGCTAGAAAAATCATAATGCTATAGCAGTATTAGCTATAATGGCCACGATTCACGAAGGGGCTAATCACAATCACTAATCATTTTGTATGTAATTGGATAAGGCTGGTGCTATAACCGTGGTTAGTGAGAAACCTGAATAACTTTTTGGATAAATTTCCTGAATCACCCCCATTATGCATGGTATTATAGTTTGCTTCGTTTCTTCACGACCCTCTAAGTAGAGCAAACTACCCTATAATTAATTTATTAACTGGACCTTTTTGTATGTTCAATGTATATGTAAAATAATTATTTATAAAACTAAAAATGCAAATAATAAACTTATCTTTAATATACTATATATAGACATTGTTTGGCATTTAATAAACTGTTATAAGCATAATATTATATTTTGTTGTTGTGTGTGTTGACCCAAGGACATTTTGGTCCCGCGATATCAATTGGGGGAGGAAGGGGGTTGACCGCGGGGTCATGATGACAGTTGATGACGCCACATTTCCGCATGCAATAAAATTTATTTAGGTGTCATTTTATCGCTAGCTATCTATACATTGGTTTGTTTTTCAATATTTTTTCCCTTGCTTTTAAAAATTAGAAGGTTGAACCTCCCCCGTTCATCAAAATGCTTGGGTTAGCATTAAAGCAACAACAAGTTCTTAGGTGTGTGTGTTTTTTTGTGCTTTTTTTTAAAAACTTTTTTACTGATTACTTATATTATTATATATGTATATTTGCTCCTCATTAAAACTGAAAATACATTACATTATTTAGTAACAATTGTATTTTACTTTGTTGAACACGAAACAAGCAATCTAGACGCAATAAGCATCAATATATACTTACATTCAGAGTAATGGTACAAAGATTTCTTTAAATTTAACGTGATATGGATAACATTACAACATAATTTCTTAAAAGTGGAAATAAATAATTTATACGTATTATCTTGATCATGATAATACCCAGTACATCCTCTACATGCTTCTACACATGTGTATAATATGTCACGCTTGAAGCAAGTTGAATCTGGAGAGACTTTACAAAGATGTTCATTGAAAATTGAAACTTATTCTGATATTTTTTAAACTTTATAGCTGCAATCGATATTTGTTTTTTTATTCAAAATTATATTTATAAAATTATAATTATATCATCTAAATGACAGCATTTTTCAATTATGGTCCTATATATATCGATAATATATAAAACAATATAAAAATTGTCCAGTGTGTCAAGCGAGAAGAAAAGACGGCAATGCTTTCGTGCGGCTGATGGATTGCAAACTCGCGTAACTTTGACAGCCAGAGGCGGCCTATCCAGTACAGCAGAGAGAACTAGCAAAGACAGAAGAGAGAGACGATCGAGTGAGCGAACACAAAGAGAGGCTCTCCGGTCTGGTCCAGTCCTATATAGCGCATCCACTCGCACGTAATGGACTTGTATGTGGTATGTAGCAAAGCACCAATACTAAAACCTCAGCAGCTCGGCCAGAGAGAGCAAAACGGCTTAATGGAAATGTGAATCTACACTTCATTCGCTTGTCCCAGCCTTCGAGCAAGATATTACAGAGAAAAATCATTCGAGGAAATAATGTTCTGCGGCGCAACTTGCATGTAATTCGAGAGAGCACATGGGCGGGCATCGACCTACGCCACAGAGGTTTCATCAAATACCTGGATCAATGTCAACTAACAATAAAAATAAATTTAATCAAAAATTCTAAATTAAAATCAACTACTTACTTCATCAAAAGTTTACTTTAATGATTATTAACGTAAAAATAAAACCCTATAAAGCATCAAGCTATAATATACCACCCTGACAACTTATTCGAATAGAAAAAATTGACAGAACTAATTCACCATATTTATTTTATAAAAATCTACAAAATTTAACAGCCGCATCACCACAATTGAATTGTAAAATATGCTTTTGAAAGAAATTTGGTTAGAAAATGTCGATTACTGCAGTCTTGAGTGGTAACGTGTTGTACAGTGCAGTACATACATAAAGCAGCTCGAAACTTGGGTACTGTACACAAGCAGGCGGTAGGCGACAAGTCTACTGTACTGTACTGTACAGTCCGTTTAAAATTCAAGTTTACAATAAAGGGTTCATTGTAGTCAACAGTTCAATCTCTCTTCCTCTCCTCGTCTAGCTCAAATCTATGTCACTACATTGGTCACCTTCTCAACTTCCGATCCCACCCACCCTCTCTCTCTCTCTCTCTCTCTCTCTCTCTCTCTCTCTCTCTCTCTCTCTCTCTCTCTCTCTCTCTCTGCTCCATCTGCTTGCTTGATGTCGCAGGCGGGCCATCAAGAAGGCGGATATCGGAAGTCGAGAAGATGACTATATAATGCAGTGACATACACAGGAGCTAGACAAGGAGAGTAAGAGTGATCAGGCGCGGATCCAGTAAAAAATTTCGGCGAGGGGGGGGGGGAGGGGGGCTGCTTAATGTTGAAAAAAATTGGAGTGGGAGAAACACCTATATTGCCCATGTTAAATCCAAAATTTCGGGAGAGTGGGGGGTTGCAGCCCAGCCCCCCCAGCCCCCCCGCCTGGATCCGCGCCTGGGAGTGATTGATCTTTGAACTGTTGACTCCAATGACGCCTTTATTATAAACTTAAATTTTAAACGGACTACAGAGACTGCCGCAGTCAACCTGCTGTCTGCCTGCCTGGCCAGTTTAACGTGTGCCTACAGCTGATGTTGTTGCCACGTTATTGATGAATCTCACAATCAAATTATTCGTCGCAGTGGTGGTAGGTGGTAGCAACCTAGCAACAGCATGGCATGTGCGGCAAACGTCAAAACGAATTATGCTGGCTAACAAATACACGTCAAGAATGTTAAAAAAAATATATATAACAATTACTAGGCTACATATCAATCCATGTTGACAAATGAATTAATCACTCACAATTAAACAAACAAACTATTATTACACATTTTTATAAATAAAATATATAAATATACATAATCTATAATATATTTTATACAATACATATATTTTAAATCCTGAAAGCATTCTAATTATTCTCGAAATAATACAAAATTGAAAACACGTAATTTTACTTAACAAATGAAACAGTGAGAGTGCAATGTGGAAGAGAGTACAATATACATTTTTTATAAAATGATTATGATTACGTTAATATCGTAGTTTTTGTATATTCGTGACGGTTTTAAAAGTTTTTCTATAGTTTCTCTGAACGAAAGCCAATATTTCAATGGCACTCTCATTTCAGCTGTGTCAAATACGTGATCTTTTACATTGCACGCAGGGACGTTTGTACTCTCGTTGTTGCTGAAATTATTTTTACATTTGTTTGTTACACTCAAAACACATTTCATTGTTGTTTTAAAATTAATAATAATAAAAACCTAGATACAACGGTTACTTTACAGAAGTTTCACCTTGTCGGCGAGCCAATCAATAATCTAAGTTTAAATTGAATCTACACAAAGTATAACTCGAGACGGTCAGAAAGTTACCATGCTTTCATTTCAGCTTTTATATTTATTAGTGAGAATAGTTTTTGCGTAGGCGAATTGAATTTGAATTCCACTGAGGTAACTAAAGTCGTGCATGCATCCTAAATCTGCATGCCTTTTTTTTTTAATTGACTCTCCCTTGTGACTAACTGTCTACAGTAGCCGTCACATTTAACAGAGGGTTATGGTCGTGTTTATAACGCACCGAAAATACTTCTCTAGCTAGCCTTAATTTGTACATACCCATCAGTTGCGTTTAATCAAACATTAACAATTATGTACTAAATCACGAGCACCATTTTATTAAAGATATATTCCAAATAATAAAAATTGACCTATATAAAGTTACAAATAAATTAATTTTAATTCAAAATTCTTTTATTAATTCCATTAGTTCCTACAATCATATTTTCATATACATGATAAATGTTGAGGTTTATAGGACAAGTCAATCTAAAGCTAAGAAATAGAGTCATTTAACATTACTTGAAGTCATTCATAGTCCATGTAGTTTTGTACACTATAGAAACACTTATTTACTAGCCACTTTTTAACACTCACTTTAAAAACATTTAAATTTTCGATGCACTTCACATCATTAGGCAGCTTATTATACAAAGACAAGCAACTCAAAAAGGGTCCCTTCTTATACATATTCATTTTACAATAAATTGGAGTTATTACATTTTTTAGGTTTCTGGTGTTATGATTATGATGCACTTCATGTTGTTTAAAATCTGCCGTATTTCTTTTTACAAACATTACACATTCCATAATGAATATACAAGGTAGTGTTAAAATACCTTGCTCTTTAAATATTTTTACACAAGAACCTCTCTTTTTCATAAAAAACATGAGACGGATTACCTTCTTTTGTAAAATAAAGAGTCTGTTTATTTCTGGAGAATGGCCCCAACAGATAATACCATATTTCAAAAAAGAATAAAAATTTGAAAAATATAAAGTTTTGAGGCATTGTATTTCACACTCATGCCTCAGTTCTCTAATTGCAAATATAACAGATGACACTTTTTTGCATACAAAATCTATATGGTCAATCCACTGTAGATTTTTATCTATTATTACACCCAGAAATTTAGTGCTGTTATTTGGTATGATGTTTAAGTTATTTAAAGAGACAGAATCAAGAATTGGGTTTTTATTTTTAATATTTTGAAACTGCAATATTTCTGTTTTGTTTAAATTTAAAATTAAACCTAAACCATTTAAATATGACTTTACATTTACCATTGAATTTGTTATATTAGTTAACAAGTCCTCATTGTTGCAACCAGTAACTTTCAAATTGGAATCATCAGCATACTTAATAATGAGACAATTATTACTATCAATTATGAGTGGTAGCTCATTAATATACAAAATGAATAATATTGGTGCCAGACAGGTACCTTGAGGCAAGCCATATAGAAGGGATGTGGGGGTTGAATTGAATTTACAATTATTATTAGGTGAAATTTCAACTGTTTGAGTCCTATTAGTTAGAAAAGATTTAAGCCATTCTAGACAGTTACCCCTTATACCATATTTGTATAATTTCTGTAATAGTAAATTATGTTCCACCATAATTATTTGTAGGTTTTTAATTGGTATTTCATTTCTTCTATGCATGGTAACGCTTTAGGCTGTAAAAATTGTAAAATTCAATTTATGATAATGAAAATAAGAGATAATTATATGAAACCTTATTTACTTCTGTCATCCTCTATATAAACACTAGCATATCGCAGGCTGTTTTTCAATTTAATTAATACAATGTAAACAGTTTATTTAATGAAAATACAACAGTTGTAAATAATTATGAGAAAATTTATATCCTTCATTACATAAAATTCAGATTTAATCATTTATAATTAAATATCATTATTTAATATTTATCAATTACAACTAATATGAAGCAAAACTATAATATATATTTAATTTCACATCATTAAAAAAATAAGCAAAACACCGTGAGTTTTAAAATTACATTGATTTGCTGTTTGTTGCATACAGGAATTTTTAGTATGGTTCAGCTGTCCCCCATCCAAAGTTCCTAATCATGTTCCTATATAGGATGCAAATTTAATATTATACAGTATAATATGCAACTGTTGCAGGAGGGAAGCAAAAAAAAAAAATGGATATACTGGTTTTATCTTCCGGTTATAATCCTTCTGGTGGATACTGACAAAAATTTGTAACAAAATTCACTTCCGTTCAATCTCATCACCTTTTTACGGTCTCTAAGCTACGGATGTTGTCAGTTAATAGTTATAATGTATGCATACAGTACAAATATGCTTTATGCTATCTTAATATTATGGTTTTTCTTTAAAGAATTACTTATCAATATATAGATCATTAGTTTAATAACTTTATGTACGCTTTTTATACTATTTCAAATCAATTAATTTTGAAAAAAAAAAAAAATTATAGATTATATATATAGAGCAATTAAGTAAGCAAACAAAAACAAACATATACAATCAAACAATCAAATAATAATAGTAAAAAAAAAGCCTTTAGATTCTTGGTGTCCATGGAGGTATAATTATGATTCTGCAATGAAAAACAATTATTACTTTATACATGTCACTAATATATTTATGATAATATATATATAGAAAAATATTGTACTGAATTATATTAAAATAATGTATGTTCTTTTGTAGAACATAATATATATATATATATATTGGGTGCGATTCACAAAGCAGTTAGCCAGGTTTCTACCCACGTTTAGCTTAACCACGTTTAACTATACCTGTTTTACGTGTTAAACCATCTAGTTAAACGTGGTTAAGTTAAACGTGGTTAAAAACCTGGCTAATTGCTTTGTGAATCGCACCCATTACTAATACGTATATACTACTGAAAATACTCTGTATATAATAATGTAAATTTGAGAGGAGATTTTATGCAGTCAACTATCAGATTTAAGGTAATTTTAGCGCAATGAAGATAAGTGCATGGTTTAATTACCCTACATATTATACTTCGATTGTGTTGACCTCCCATGCAGCATTGCTTATTATAATTAAATAACGCTTGGTTTTAGTTATGAAGCAGCTTGCGTGTGACCTAAGGATCAAACTAGATCCAGAAAAACAACCGACGTTCTTCAGCATTTCGACACCCGTCCAATTCCGGAAATTTGCTGCTTTTGTTTGATGGAGTGTTGGTTTGCAAGATAACAAGGTGCATGGGTACATTGATCAAATAAGAGTATATAATATTATAGTGAAGCTATTATGCTTGCTAGCTTGCTAGTTTGCGTGCAGCACAGCTGTCCGGGTCACCATGTTTGGCTTACCAGGTAATAAGGCATTCGCTCAGCAAGCAAACAAGGTAAATAGTTAAAACATGCAACCATGTATTATTTCATAATAATATAATTATACATAATATATTAATAACATTGATTTTTTCCTTTTTTTTTTTTTTTTTTTCTAATGCAAAACTATAGTTACTAATGGTAGTCAGCATAAATTATCTAAAAAATTTAACGCTTAAAAAAAATGTTAATAATATAAGTAGTAATCGAGGGGGAAAATATAAACTTCCCGCAAGAAGGGGACAGAGGTGATGAAAATAATTCTATCACATTTAACATGGGATTTTCCTATACTGAACTTAACATAGGAAGTATAGGAACTAAGTATGATACCTATGTTAAATATGATAGAATTATGGCATGTAATATACTTTTTTATAGTTTTACACACATGAAAGTTCTGCGCATGCGCACTGATATGTTTAACATAGTAAGTATACGTAAATACTATGTTAAAAATGTTAAATCGTATAATACATGTGTAACATAGGAAGTATACATAATTATTATTTTACCAATATTAAATCATATAATCTATGTGTAACATAGGAAGTATACGTATTTACTATGTTACCAATGTTAAATCGTATAATACATGTGTACCATAGGAAGTATACACAATTACTATGCTTCCAATGTTAAAACATATAATGTTTTATTATTATAATACATAAGCATACAAAAGCTTCACGCATGCGCACTGATCTATATTCAGCCCCTCCACTTTCTTTCCCCTTAAGTGATACCCCCTCTACACTTCTCCTTTTGAGTGTATCGAATTAATGCTGACATCGAAAATATAGGCCTATATAAGCGGGGCACGCTCTTTCTCGGTCTGAATCTTCCTTGACACCAAATCAAGCGAATAATCAGAGATCAATTATTGATATCTAATATATATTGGATATATTTTACTATGTCTTTATCAAAGACCGCTATGGATACGTCATCCATTACTGGACGCCGTAAGAGTACAAGAACTATTACCCAAGTACCTATTTCTCCCATCAACCCATCTTTTGAGAAATCTGCTATTCCTGAAACTCCTCGTCGTCGTCGTCCTGCATCTCCAGACCTATTTGCCACACCTCCACCGCCTCCATCTTCTCCACAAACTCCTCGTCGCTGTTCTTCTCCTGACGTATCATCAATTCCTCTACCTCCATCTGATGAAAACACCACAGATGATGGTCTACAATCTGCACCTGCTTCGCAAATGCTATCTCCACCTGCATCGCAAACGCCATCTCCACCTGCCTCTCCTTCTACCGAGAGTGGCAATGAAACTGATGATGAGATCAATGACAGCGACAAAGAAAACGTGGATCCAAAGCCCAGGAGATTCATCCACATCGAGGAGCCTACTGTCTCAGGCCTTCTCATGAGTAACGAGAATGCTTTGAACGATATGGACTGCATATGTCTTCCCGTGAACGTGGAAAAGGCACTGAACTCTCTTCCTGGCTGGGTTGGGAAGAGAAAACGTGACGTTGAGGAACTTCAGAGGAAGCGGAGGAAGCTGTCCAACCAGGATATCGTACTTGCTGCTGACTTCACTATTGGCAATGAAATGTTAGTTAGGGTATGCACTCTCACTGATAGCAAGTTGGATATAGATGAAAGAATTGTCATTGTATTCAAGCATGGGGAAAACGAAATTCAATTGCCTGCTGTAGATTTTATGAAGGATGGGATGGATCTGATCAACCACGGCATGATGTACTATGCTGATGATCCAGCATGCAATTGGAATTACTTTCACCTTGTTGATAGTTCCGATGTGAGATGCTTGTTTGAGAAAACAAGTGTTTCACGATATGTAGCCATTGAACGTGATGTAGACAATTGTACTGTTGAGAGAATTGTTATTTGTGCCCCTACTTGGGTTCAGTTGAAGGCTCTCAAGCCGGTCTTAGCCCAGTGTATTGAACATTATGTCAACTTTGTTGTGTTAGGGCAAGGAGTATGTGAATCATCCTCTACAGGTCTTCCATCACCTAGGAAGTAATGTTTTGTAATGTCATGTTGTATTTTATATACCTTATGATTACAATACCCGAATAAAAATATAAAAATGAAATGTGCATTTAATTTCTAATTTTATATAATCCTTATAACCATAGTCTTTAAATATATATATAATACTATAGTACAATAAAAACAATATATAAATTATAGAACATTTTAAAAATTGATCAGTCATAAACATGGACTTGAGGTTGAAGCATCCATTTACTTCTTGTGTAGCAGGTCCAACTAGTAGTGGTAAATCATATTTTGTGGAGAAGTTGATATTAGAAGGTTTAAAGTGTTGTAATACAAAGTTTGAGGACATTTTATGGTGCTATTCAGGATGGCATCCAGAAATTAGCTCTTTAGCAAATATTATAAAATTTCAGCAAGGTATAGAAGATATAACAAGGGAGGATTGTACTCTTCCCAGGCTAATAATTATTGATGATCTCATGAGAGAGAGTGGACCAAGTATAGTTGATTTATTCACTCGAGGCTCTCATCACTCAAATACATCTGTAATATTCATTACACAGAATATATTTCATCAGTCAAAAGGTGCTAGGGATATAAGTTTAAATACACATTACTTGATACTTTTCAAAAACCCTAGAGATAGTGCACAAATTGCTCACCTGGCACGCCAAATATATCCTTCTAGTCCTAAATACATTCAGGAAGCTTATAAGGACTCAACAGAGAGAGCGCATGGTTATTTGCTTGTTGATCTTACTCAGAGCACACCTGATCACTGCAGAATTAGGACAAATATATTAGGAGAAAAAGAACCAGGATATCCAGTCATATACGTACCAAAAGATAAAAATAAAAAGCAAGGGAAAAAATAATCAGTTATGGCTCATCCACTGACAGAGCAGCAGGTAGCCATTTTAAAAACAGTTCTGAATGCTAAGCCTGAACTTAGGAATGCTCTATTGAAGCACGCTGATAAAAATCTTACTTGCACTCTTTGTGAATGTGTTTTGAACATACTGAACGGAAATATTCCTCTGAATGATAATCTGAAGAGAAAGTATAGGAAACACAAAGAATATTTACGAAATATTGTTAAAAAATCAGGTACTTGGAAGAATAAGAGGAAAATAATACAAAAAGGTGGAAATTTTCTAATACCTTTGCTTGCACCTGTAATTGGCGCATTAATATCTAGACTATTTCAATAATGGATCATTCAACTAAAATGATACTTGTACCTCCAGAGATATTTGCAAGGTTAGATACAAAGAAGCTTAATGACTTGGACAAGGATATGCATACAATACTATATAATGGAAAAGATAGTGATGAAATGAAATGGAAGATGTATTCAGAGACTCTTCAAAAATATTTACATCTGGTGAAAGAGAAGGAAAAAGCTATTGAGATTCCTATTGTGAATACTATAACAAAGAAAGTAGATAATATTAATAATGCTATGTCAGACTTAAATAGTGAGAATCATAGTACTCCTATAAAAAGCACTGAGGTTTCTATTGGTAGACAAACTCCTGACCCAAAAATTTTAAAGCTAGTTAACAAAGCACTACCTAAAACATTGAAAGAAAAAGGTCGAGAATTACTATCTCTATTACATGATGCTAATATAGTATCATGGAGCAAGAATAGAGAAATTGAAGTAAATGGTAATATTATAAAAAATTCTAATATAGTAGATTTAGTTTGTAATGCAGTTCAAAGAAAAACATTGAGGAATCCAATCGGATGGAATGAATTTGTTTTGGCTGTGGTTGATTCAAATGTTCCAAAATGTTATATAGGTAAGAATATAGCAGACACGTATCAAGAATTAAAGCCCAGTACAGCCACAACTTCTCATCAACTAACATCGAACGTTGCTTCTTCTTCAAGGGCCAAAACAGTACCTACAGCAAGGAAAGGTGTCTCTTCTGCTCCATCTATCTCAGGCTGGTCTAAATTTAAAATATGACGGAAGATATAGCTTCAATTTATTTTGATGCTTCACATCCAGCTGGTTTTAGTAGTTACACAAATCTCAGAAAATATGTGTCCAAAAAAATTTCAAATTCCAAAATAAAAGAATTTTTAATGAGCCAAGATGCTTATACTTTGCATGCTCCAATGAGAAAAAAATTCACAAGAGATAGATTTTTCGTTACCAATATTGATGAAGTTTGGAGCATAGATATAGCAGATATGCAGAGATATAAGGATCAAAACGATGAGTATAGATACATTTTTGTAGCTATTGATGTACTTAGCAAATTTGCAATGGTAAGAATTATAAAAAATAAAACAGCTGCAAATGTAAAGGAAGCACTTAGTGATATCATTAGTTTGGTAAACCGCCAACCATTAAAGATATGTGTAGACAAGGGATTAGAATTTAAAAACGCTATATTGAAGAAATTTTTAAAAGAAAAAGATATTGAAATGTATAGTACTGAAAATTCAGACATTAAATCTTGCATAGCTGAGAGGTTTATAAGAACTCTTAAGACTAAAATATGGAGATATTTTTCCTACACAGGAAACAATAGATACATTGATGTGCTGCAAGATATTGTAAATAGTTATAATTCAACATACCATAGGAGTATAGGAACTACACCAGATAGTGTAACTGAACACAATTTTCTATCTGTATGGAAGAGATTATACCAATACGAAATTCCGATTACTAAAAACAATCCAAAATATCAAGTCAACGATCATGTGAGAATCAGCAAACAAAAACATGTATTTGAGAAAGGTTATGAAAATAACTTTTCAAAAGAAATATTTTTAGTTAAGAAAGTATTAAATAGGAGGCCACCTATGTATGAAATAGTAGATTTACAAAATGAGAAAATTTTTGGTAGATTTTATGAGAAAGAATTGCAGAAAGTAAATCTCCCAGAGTTCCATGTGATAGATAAAATTCTAAAGACTAAAGGTACAGGCATCAGTAAACAGTTATTCGTCAGCTGGAGAGGTTATCCTGAACAATTTAATAGTTGGATAAAAGCAAGTGACTTAAAGACATAATGGATGACGATTTCTTCATTACTCTTCTATCTGACTCTTCAATTGCTATACATCCTCACAATACTGCATCTAAATTTACTAACAAGCTTCAAAGAAGAATTAACTTTTGTGACTCTTGGGAAGTAGCACTTCATGAATTACATTATCCAATGAGTTTGTGCAATTTCTATGGTGATAGAAACAAAGCATGGGTAAAATATGATGGAATGACAAAGAAGAGATGTATATTAAGTAATTTATATACATTAGACATAGAAAATATCCTGACGAAACTTGAACTAGATCTTGAGCAGAAATATACATTTAAATTGGAACAGGGTAAAGTTGTTTGTAAATCTGATATAAAAGGTGATATTCGACTTAGATTAACCAAAATATTAGCTTTACAGCTAGGATTTCCGAATAACACTGATTTCTTTGGAACGTCTATTCAAGCTCCTCACGTACCTAATTTAAATGTTGGTTTACCTAGTCAAGCTTATGTGTTCTGCAATATAGTGAAGCCACAGCTTTTTGGTGATTCAATTTGTCAAATTTTGAAAACATTAACCTTAGATATATCTTCATATATTCATGGTGGAAGTGGCAATATTATGTTTAATAATCCTCAATACACTCCAATAGCTAAGGGAGAAATAGATGAAATTTCAATTGATATAAAGGACAGAGAAGGGAATTTCTTACCATTCCTCTCCGGTACGTGCTCAGTGTTATTACATTTTCGTCGCTGCTCCACATCATCATGAATCCTTATATAGCATATTACCAAAAGCAGGCCCAAACTGGTGTCGGCTCATCGTACTATCCACATCAATCTGGTCGTGGAGTTGGAAATTTTTTAAGTAATATTTTTCGATCAGTGATGCCTTACCTGAAAAGTGGGTTGACAGCAATCAAGGATGAGTTATTCAATGGAGGACTAGGGATTTTATCAGACACCATTAAACAAGTACCACTGAAGCAGAGCTTACAAAATAGAGTGCGTAACTTAGGAAATAATTTAACTGATCGTGCAGTGAATCAAGTTGCAAGTATGTCAGGAGCAGGTCGTGTATATAAGCGGAAAAGAGTGACCAAAACTCAGTCTGCAAACAAAACCAAGAAGAGAAAGACGTGCAAAAAAAAGCCTGCCACAAAGTCAAAGAAGAAAACAACGAAAAAAAAACCTCTAAAAAAGTTGCAACAGAAGAATAGGAAAGTCAATACTAAAAAGAAAGTTAAGGCAAAATCTAAATCTACGTGTATTGATATATTCAGTTAAAATGTCTTTCATACATAACTCCTCACCTGAAACATTGAAAGCAGAGCTTGACTTGTTCAGTATACCACCAACACAAATTAGTATTGAAAGCTCTGAAATTCTTTACCTTAAACCCAACGCTTCCATTGATAATGATGCTCCTCTTGAATTCTCCATACCAACCAGTGCTGATGACTATATTGATCCAGGAAATACTTTTTTGAAGTTAGTTGTTTGTATAAAAAATGAGAAAGGTGAAAATATTGATGCATCTACTAATAAGGTTGCACCTGTAAATAACTTTTTACATTCTCTATTTTCTGAGGTCAGTGTGTCTGTTAACAGCAAACTCCTCTCTCCACCATCTCAATTGTATCCATATAGAGCCTATTTTGAAACTTTGTTTAATTATAATGTAACTGCCAAGGAGAGTCATCAAACCATGGCGCTGTATTATAAAGATACAGCTGGAAAAATGAATGATTTAGATCTGAATTCAGGGATTATCGCAAGAAGAAATCATATCAAAGGAAGCAAATTAGTACCTCTGCTTGGACGTATAACAGTAGATATATTTGGTCAAAGCACCTTCATTACTAATGGTGTTCCAATTGATTTATTGTTCACTCGATCGAAGCCCTCGTTTTGTTTGATGGTTGATGATGATAGCAAATATCAAATTAAGATACTTAATGCAACACTGATTGTTCGAAGGGTTAAAATTTCACCCACTGTATTAGTAGCTCATAGCAAGGTACTTGCCACAACGACAGCAAAATACCCAATCAGTAGAGTTGAAATGAAATCTTTTACTATACCTCCAGGTGGACAAAGTTTTGGAGAAAAACTCTTCCAAGGTCCTACTCCAGTCCGTGTATTTTTTGGACTTACAAAAAATAGTGCTGTTAATGGTGATTACAAATTAAATCCATTTGATTTTGGTCACTACAACATGAACTATGTTTCACTTACCAAGGATGGTGTTCCAGTCACAACAAGACCTCTAGAGATGTCATTCAGCTCAGAATCTCCTGATTATATTCTTTCATATTTTCATACCTTTCAAGCTACTCGGATTAACTTTAGTGATGATGGGTATCAAATTGATAGAGATGAGTACGGGGCTGGAGGCTATGTCATACACACATTTGATCTTTCTCCTGATCTCTCTGCAAATTCTCACATGTGGAATTTAAGGAAAAATAGTGTGATAGAATTGGAAATCAGGTTTGATAAAAGTTTATCTGACACTCTAACCCTCATTGTATTTGCAGAATTTCAAAATCTCTTAGAGGTGGATCACCAGAGGAAAGTTTCAGTTGACTTCTAACAGTCATGGCAGACATTCAGTACTCTGCTTTAACCACTTACGAAATACGAAAGTTTTTGTTGAATGACAAAACCAGTAGAAATATATTTAATGGAGTTTTTGCTGCTGACACTTTACCAAAACGAGTTTCTATGAATACTGCCTATGTTGTAAATACTGATGCAAAATCTATGCCAGGTAGCCATTGGATAGCTATATATTTTGATAAAGAAGGCAGTGCTGAGTATTTTGATTCATATGGTCTTCAACCTATTGTACAAAATCATAAAAAGTTTATTTTAAACAATAGCAAAAAATACACTTACAATAAAACTTGCCTTCAAAGTATAACTTCATCTATATGTGGTCATTACTGTATTTTGTATATAGGAGCTAAAGCAAGAAACCTATCAATGCATGAATTCATATCTAAATTTAATGGACCAGATGTGTATTCAAATGATGCTATAGCTATACTTAATTTTAGAATGCATTATGATTATAGAAAGAATGGTAAGAAAATATCACCTGAAACAGGTTTAAAATGTAAAGCTCTGTGCGCATGCGCAAAGTCATAATAATTTGCTATAAAAGAGGGGCAAACAGAGTAATTTTCATCACTTTTGATCTGACTTGCTTACTAAACAGTCATAACTATGGCAGTTAAGATGTTAGATGTTACTTATGGGCTCTGTTCTTCCAATACAAAGACTGTGTCTTGCGCATTGGAAGTAGGAGAAGAAATTAAACCTTATTTCTGGTTGGCTAAAAGTGGGTTTCAGAAAATTAAAATGTCTTTAGTTGAGTTCAAACTATTAGTAGAAAATGAAGAAGAAATCTCTAACTTCTTCTTAAAGTTTGGACTTCAAAGAGAATCCACATTAAAGTTAAATGCAAAACTTCATATTCGTTTTGACATGTCATATGGTACAAAAATGTTGGTACTAGAAAGGATGGAAGAAGTTGGTCTTATTAATGATGACCAACGCCCCAAAATTACATCTATCTACATTGTAGATCGCACTTGGATGAATTTTGTCAAACTCTTTCCTTGCCTCTTAACCATAGCTGATAATCTTTAGAAGCAAATTGTTGAACTTGAAGAGATGATCAATTCAATTGTGAAGCAAGTTAAAACTAACTTCGCTCAGGAATTGTCAGAAGTTAATTACCTTGCAGGTTTTAGAGAACTTCTGAAAAATGTACAGTGCCCAAAGTATGAAAATTTGTCACCTACAAGTTTTGATAGGCAACGTTGCTTCCATGAAATTGTTATGTTCTTGCCTGAATATTTGTTGATGTTATGTCGTAATGATAAGTTTTAAATATATATTGTATTAGTTATTGAGCATTAGATTTTTCATAGTAAAAACTTTGATATTTTTCTTTGGGAACATTTTTTATTATTATTGTATTTCTATGTTTTTGAATTTTTTTCTATGTGAAATAAAAAAAATGGATTTAAACCTGGTGTTATACTTTTCTAAATTTAGAACCTTATATAGATTCTAGGATACAATGGTACCAATATTTAAAATTTAAAATGATTATAGTTAATCATAAAATTTAAATATTTATGTCCAAAAGAGGTATTTATTTTTTAAAATAACCAAGTCAAAGATTGTATCTATAATATATATACAGTATATATATATATATATATATATATATATATATATATATATATATATATATATATATATATATATATATATATATATATATTTAGTTGAATTTAATAAAATTTATAATTGAGAAAAAAAATATCTAATATTGGAAAATAATATAATTTTATTTGTAATTAGGTATAACCAGTATATACATAATTCGATATATAAACAATAATACATCTCTAAAGATAATAGTACAAAAATATACAATTTATAATAAAACTAAAGTATTTAAGATGCTGAGTATTATAATTTTCAATTATTGCTAGATTTATAACCATAAGGTAAAGTCATATGACTATTTGGAACAATCCATCTTTTGTTATTAACAATTCTATAAATTTTGGATTGCTTCTTTGTTACAAGTTCATATGACTTTGTTTTCATAATTTTTCGAGGTATTGAGACATGTGAGGATTCACCATTTTCTAGGACCATATGTTTTAGATTATCAAAATTAACAATGCCCATATTTGAAAAATTTTGAGATATACCACGACATTTCATAACGGTTTTAACATGGTTGCCCTCGCTATTCACAACTTTATAACTATAATGCTTGGCTCCTCCGGATACAAATTGGGAAATGGTACATCCTTCATCTAGTTCTGAACTTAAATCTCCCAAATTTGAACCTGTTGGTACAGGTTTATCACCTTTTTTAAACAAACTTAGGGCGCTATCCGTATCTACATAATTTAGTCTGTGCTGGAGCATCTCCATACATTCATATAATCGTAGTCTGGCACCTGCAGTTACAAAGGCAGCTATAACAACGTTAACTGTGTTGTTTTGTGGTAGTAACTCAATTGGGGTTACATAATGTACCAGTAAAAACTCTTGTCCTATACAATGCACACTAGTTACGATAACATTAGGGTCAGTCAGTAATTCATAAAAATCTTTTGAGTCCTTAATGATTTTCGTTTGCTGCCTTTCTACATCCATAGCAAATCTTCCAAACAAAGCATTTAATAGTAATTTTGCAATGGCTCTAAGACCAGGGTTAAGTTCGATCTCATTGGGATCAAGTTCAATTCCCTCTGCTTCAAAAAATTCTCTTATGTATTGTTGTCTAGTTAAATCATCCTTTACCCAATCAGGATAACCACTAGCAGACTGTTTAATTTTTAGAAACACATTTACATAGCTATCAAAGACACCTCCAGTACCAGTGTCTTTATTATACTGAGTTACTTCATATTCCCAAATTTCTACAATTTTTAACACTTTATAGCCTATTTGTTCAGCTTTTTTGACTTCATCTAAAACCCATGTACCTGAGAGTGCTCTGTCCTCGATATCTTCGTGTATACATTCACCCTGAATGAAATTTTCAGCACATTTTCTACATAAAACAAAGAGCAACCTGTCATGCATTTTAATTGGTAATAATGGAATGAAGAGCGAGCGTGGAGGAAGGACAACACATTTTATGAGACCATCAATTGTATGTATATCAGGAAATGTAGGTCCAAGATGAATGATAGGGTGATGAATTGGTACTTTATAATACTTTAAAATTGCTGGATACAATGAAATAAAGTCATGAAATTGTAGCTCTGATAAGCCTAGAATGGCTTCTCTATATATAAAAAAATTTTCACATCTACCGCCATACATCGCATTCTTTGGTATCAACGGTTCTTCACACACTAGGGGATGATTATTTACATAACTCTTTAGCTCTGAATCTGCCTCTAGTAGTCGTCGGAAGTCACATTCTCGCATGACTTCTACCACGTAACCATATTGAGCCAACGCTTTCAACTTTCTTTCAGTTTTTTCTCGTTTCATTGCAAGATTATTGTATGGATCATTACTAAATTTCTTAGCTAAATCTTGTTCAGGGTTGCATAATACACATTGATGTATCCAACATCCATTAAATTCGTAGACTGTTTCAATTCCATTGTTTTTAGAATACCCATCAACCAAAAAACCACCACGAGGTGTTCTGTATTCACCTGCATTTCCAGCATGTCGAATTTTTATGTTTTGTTCTCTTTCAATTGATAGTAGCCATTTAATTGCAATTTTTGATTGTGTGTTATACATACGGTAACCTCTAACTGGTAAAATAGCAAGTGTATTATCTTTCAAATGATTTCGTCGAAATATGAGACTTGCACAGTGTGGCAAAGTAATACATTCAACAATTGGATCCACATTTCCTACTTGTATAATAATTTTTCTGAATTTATTCATTGCAAGACGTAAAATTTCAACATCCTTATCACAATATGATATTATTTCTTTTTGCATGTCAAATAAATATCCATTCTCTACTTGTTCATGATACCAAGAATAAAACTTTTCTCTATCTTCTACACTAAGTGAATCAGGGTCATAAAATGATGCCTGAGGCATAGGTCCAATGTAATTTCTATTACTTTCTTTGTTAAACATGTGCGGAAAGTGGCCCTTGCATAAGTCCTCATTTAAGCCTAAAGTCTTGGGTAATTTTGCTAATGACATTGGTAGAAAACATAAAGAATCGATAAACTTAAGCTTCTTATATTCTAAACAAATAATTTTTGTATTTCTCAGCAACACCTTAGGTGTTACATGCATGACAGTAAGGAAATATCTCAATAACAAAGCAGAGTCATAACCTCCAAAATTATGTGCAAGTAGGAGAATTTTGCGAAACATTTTTCTAGGTAAACTCAAAAAATTTAAAAATTCTCCAATGGGATCAATTTGAAATATTTGTTTTCGTATTCCATTTTTGTCCCCGCAACGTATACAAGGTACGTCTATTTTCTTTGTTATAGTATTCACAATAGGAATCTCAATAGCTTTTTCCTTCTCTTTCACCAGATGTAAATATTTTTGAAGAGTCTCTGAATACATCTTCCATTTCATTTCATCACTATCTTTTCCATTATATAGTATTGTATGCATATCCTTGTCCAAGTCATTAAGCTTCTTTGTATCTAACCTTGCAAATATCTCTGGAGGTACAAGTATCATTTTAGTTGAATGATCCATTATTGAAATAGTCTAGATATTAATGCGCCAATTACAGGTGCAAGCAAAGGTATTAGAAAATTTCCACCTTTTTGTATTATTTTCCTCTTATTCTTCCAAGTACCTGATTTTTTAACAATATTTCGTAAATATTCTTTGTGTTTCCTATACTTTCTCTTCAGATTATCATTCAGAGGAATATTTCCGTTCAGTATGTTCAAAACACATTCACAAAGAGTGCAAGTAAGATTTTTATCAGCGTGCTTCAATAGAGCATTCCTAAGTTCAGGCTTAGCATTCAGAACTGTTTTTAAAATGGCTACCTGCTGCTCTGTCAGTGGATGAGCCATAACTGATTATTTTTTCCCTTGCTTTTTATTTTTATCTTTTGGTACGTATATGACTGGATATCCTGGTTCTTTTTCTCCTAATATATTTGTCCTAATTCTGCAGTGATCAGGTGTGCTCTGAGTAAGATCAACAAGCAAATAACCATGCGCTCTCTCTGTTGAGTCCTTATAAGCTTCCTGAATGTATTTAGGACTAGAAGGATATATTTGGCGTGCCAGGTGAGCAATTTGTGCACTATCTCTAGGGTTTTTGAAAAGTATCAAGTAATGTGTATTTAAACTTATATCCCTAGCACCTTTTGACTGATGAAATATATTCTGTGTAATGAATATTACAGATGTATTTGAGTGATGAGAGCCTCGAGTGAATAAATCAACTATACTTGGTCCACTCTCTCTCATGAGATCATCAATAATTATTAGCCTGGGAAGAGTACAATCCTCCCTTGTTATATCTTCTATACCTTGCTGAAATTTTATAATATTTGCTAAAGAGCTAATTTCTGGATGCCATCCTGAATAGCACCATAAAATGTCCTCAAACTTTGTATTACAACACTTTAAACCTTCTAATATCAACTTCTCCACAAAATATGATTTACCACTACTAGTTGGACCTGCTACACAAGAAGTAAATGGATGCTTCAACCTCAAGTCCATGTTTATGACTGATCAATTTTTAAAATGTTCTATAATTTATATATTGTTTTTATTGTACTATAGTATTATATATATATTTAAAGACTATGGTTATAAGGATTATATAAAATTAGAAATTAAATGCACATTTCATTTTTATATTTTTATTCGGGTATTGTAATCATAAGGTATATAAAATACAACATGACATTACAAAACATTACTTCCTAGGTGATGGAAGACCTGTAGAGGATGATTCACATACTCCTTGCCCTAACACAACAAAGTTGACATAATGTTCAATACACTGGGCTAAGACCGGCTTGAGAGCCTTCAACTGAACCCAAGTAGGGGCACAAATAACAATTCTCTCAACAGTACAATTGTCTACATCACGTTCAATGGCTACATATCGTGAAACACTTGTTTTCTCAAACAAGCATCTCACATCGGAACTATCAACAAGGTGAAAGTAATTCCAATTGCATGCTGGATCATCAGCATAGTACATCATGCCGTGGTTGATCAGATCCATCCCATCCTTCATAAAATCTACAGCAGGCAATTGAATTTCGTTTTCCCCATGCTTGAATACAATGACAATTCTTTCATCTATATCCAACTTGCTATCAGTGAGAGTGCATACCCTAACTAACATTTCATTGCCAATAGTGAAGTCAGCAGCAAGTACGATATCCTGGTTGGACAGCTTCCTCCGCTTCCTCTGAAGTTCCTCAACGTCACGTTTTCTCTTCCCAACCCAGCCAGGAAGAGAGTTCAGTGCCTTTTCCACGTTCACGGGAAGACATATGCAGTCCATATCGTTCAAAGCATTCTCGTTACTCATGAGAAGGCCTGAGACAGTAGGCTCCTCGATGTGGATGAATCTCCTGGGCTTTGGATCCACGTTTTCTTTGTCGCTGTCATTGATCTCATCATCAGTTTCATTGCCACTCTCGGTAGAAGGAGAGGCAGGTGGAGATGGCGTTTGCGATGCAGGTGGAGATAGCATTTGCGAAGCAGGTGCAGATTGTAGACCATCATCTGTGGTGTTTTCATCAGATGGAGGTAGAGGAATTGATGATACGTCAGGAGAAGAACAGCGACGAGGAGTTTGTGGAGAAGATGGAGGCGGTGGAGGTGTGGCAAATAGGTCTGGAGATGCAGGACGACGACGACGAGGAGTTTCAGGAATAGCAGATTTCTCAAAAGATGGGTTGATGGGAGAAATAGGTACTTGGGTAATAGTTCTTGTACTCTTACGGCGTCCAGTAATGGATGACGTATCCATAGCGGTCTTTGATAAAGACATAGTAAAATATATCCAATATATATTAGATATCAATAATTGATCTCTGATTATTCGCTTGATTTGGTGTCAAGGAAGATTCAGACCGAGAAAGAGCGTGCCCCGCTTATATAGGCCTATATTTTCGATGTCAGCATTAATTCGATACACTCAAAAGGAGAAGTGTAGAGGGGGTATCACTTAAGGGGAAAGAAAGTGGAGGGGCTGAATATAGATCAGTGCGCATGCGTGAAGCTTTTGTATGCTTATGTATTATAATAATAAAACATTATATGTTTTAACATTGGAAGCATAGTAATTGTGTATACTTCCTATGGTACACATGTATTATACGATTTAACATTGGTAACATAGTAAATACGTATACTTCCTATGTTACACATAGATTATATGATTTAATATTGGTAAAATAATAATTATGTATACTTCCTATGTTACACATGTATTATACGATTTAACATTTTTAACATAGTATTTACGTATACTTACTATGTTAAACATATCAGTGCGCATGCGCAGAACTTTCATGTGTGTAAAACTATAAAAAAGTATATTACATGCCATAATTCTATCATATTTAACATAGGTATCATACTTAGTTCCTATACTTCCTATGTTAAGTTCAGTATAGGAAAATCCCATGTTAAATGTGATAGAATTATTTTCATCACCTCTGTCCCCTTCTTGCGGGAAGTTTATATTTTCCCCCTCGATTACTACTAATATAGATTTGCAAAATTTTCAGTCCTGTACATATATAATACATGTTCTACGTACATGCACTTGGCAAACTGATTCATGAGGTATTAATAATTAATAATAAAATGCATGAAATCTAAATAAATTATAAATTAGTTTAAAATATATAAATATAAAGCAATTCATACTTCCATGGACAGTATACAGTATTACAGATCTTAATTAGCTCGATTTTAGTTTACTTGTAGATTCGACTGCGCGCGGCGGCCATCTTTTGTATTTATCCCATCGAGACACTTTTGGCGACAGTCTGTCTGGAAGCTAGGCGCCATATAGAGTCGGATGTAAACTAAGATATGTTATACTGTACAGCACATGTGAAAGGAACATTGATATCCAAAAACTGTAATGTATGAATGAATACATATAAGAAAAGATTCTTCTAGCTTCTACGATTTTCTTCCAATTTCTTGAATTCGGTAATTACTATATATACTTAAAATATTTATTAAAATTTAAGTGTTTGGTGTCAACAGCGTCAAATCCCTATCAAATTATGAAGGAATGACACATGGTGATGCTTGCTGAAAACTATTTCAATAATTATTAAAAAATAGTTCCCAAACTTAAAAAAAGCTTAAAAAAATGAATTACAAAATTATGAAACATTTTATGCTATATTAATTAGTAAAAATTCTCCAATGTTCCATGCATAGTTAGAATAGGCTAGAAGTGAATAGATAAATGTTCATCAGGCTGCTAACATTAATAGATTTCGTATGACTTGTCTACTGAACTCTGCACACCGTTATTCTGCTACCATCTTCGTCTACCAAAAATATTAATATATAATCCTTATTTTTATTATTATTATAGATCCTATAATAAGGATTATATGGAATATATAGATATTCATAATAAATGCCCTTTTCGAACATTGGAAAATACTTTCACTTTTATTTTTTTACTTTTTAAAACATTATTATAGTAATGATTCACAGTTATGTCAGTTATATAATATTTTTGTCAATGATGTAACATTTTTTTTTAATGAATTAATTTAAAAGCCGCTGCGAATTTATATGTACGTTCAGACTAAATTCATTGGTGTGAAAGATAAATGACGTAAAATAAATTTATAAAATAGAATTTAATTAGTAAAGCGAAGAGAGCTTATTATATAATTCTCTGTATTGTTTTGCTCAAATACCTGTATTCAAAAGCGTGATGAATATTTTAATTATCATGTTCGTGTTGGTGAGCAATTATTGCTGCAGCAGTTCCAGAAGTGGGTGGGGGAGGGGGGACACTGGACTCTGTCGCTCGCACATCATGACGCGCATAATTATAGGACACACTTTGAAATTTTTATTGCTCTGTTTAGTAACTTAATTAAATAATAATGTAACAGTCGATATTATATATTAATATAAAATACAGTGATATATTTTTTATACTACAGTATATACCATATTATATAATGTACTCCTCGCGCGCCTCTGAAAAGTTCCCTTCTGCAGCCTTGTTAATCACCTTGCTCTGTGTTATACTTATGGAGTACGGTGATTAACAAGGCTGCAGAAGGGAAGTTTTCAGATGCAAGGAGTGTACATACAAACAGATTCCAATGAGAAAGATCATACTTTTTTATATATATATATAAAATTACCAAATTATGTAAGAACATTTTTTATTTTTAATGCATATTTATTCAAATCTGTTAAAACAGGCTTAAAGTCAAAACAAACTACGCGGAAAAACAAACCAGTCATGGATGCAGATGATATATAATTACAATAATATCAAAATTATGCTAAAAATGTATCGTCTCCTACCTCTTTGCTTAAAAAACACAGAAAAAAAAATGTGTAGCTAAAATAAGTTTTAATAATAAATAATATTACCCTTTACAACCATTTGTAAGCAAAAAATTTCCTGGGACTGCAGTAAAAACAATGTATTTGCATTTTACTATAATTTCATTATGAAATTATGTTTGTCTAAGATTTCTTTCTTTTTGTCTCTCAAGAATGCATTGTTTGTGAATTATTACGACGAAAACCTATATTTGTCATGTACAGTACATAGCTGCAGCTATATATGTACTGTACATGACAAATATAGGTTTTCGTCGTAATAATTCGGTCATCAACAGTGGGACATTGGTATTAGTACTGCGCATATACGCTGTTCCACTAAAAATGACTGCGAACAACCTGAAAGTTTAAATAAAATAAATAAACTTTAGAATAATTTTCGTTCATAATTTTCATAAATTGAGAGCAAGAGAGTGAGAGACAGTTTGTATTGTGCCCAAGGCTAAAGCGAGTAAAACAAAAAAAAAAAAGAAAAAGTTATGAAATTTCATCATAATTATTATTATGGTTTAATTAAAATTTCCATTAGTAAGCCGAAACGATTATTATAATGGATGGCTGGAGATCATGATGAGAATTAAGTTCAGTGGCATGAACAGCGCGGCGGCGGCTACGCCAAACAGGCCTCACATCACACATGTGTGCATCCCGTTGATATAATTTGCCGTGCTATCACCGCCACCGGGCTAGTGTGGTGGAGTCTGCGGTCCGCTGCCGGCAAGGCACCCACCCTAGCTGCTCTTCTTACCGGTAATGAAGACAAGCAAGCCCACCCGACCTACACTCCATCTCGTTATCACAAGACTGCCTTTGACCTCAAAGAACTAACTTTATTAAAAGGTTGTAAATAAAATATCAGCTAGCTTCCTTTGATTACAGTTTCTCGCCAAATAACCACTTCGAATTTGATGTGTTTACAGTTACAGACTTGATGGAGATGCTGCTTAAAAAAACATTACTTTTATAAAGTTAAGTAAACCATTTAATGAACTTCTCATTATATATGTTTGATAATTATCTTTTGATCCTCTCGTTATATTTTAATTTTAATTAATAGCACAGAAATTTTAAGCTCTATCTTTCATTCACCTTCATTTTATATTGCATCTCTGGGACAATAAATAATAGTACTTTGATTAGTACAATTTCACGTTTTACTTGATACCCATTGTCTAGGACACCCATTGTCTGACATCGTTAGAAAAAATATCCTAGTATATTTTTTTTTCTGTAATCTGATGTCACAAGGTTTTTCCTTGTCCTCCGATACACTCCTGATGGCAGGGTCACGTTACAATTGTAATTGAAGATATCCTGTATTCTGTGTTCTAGTGATATATTACTTACGGAGAATCTGAACGTTCGTTCCTTACCTGATGTATTAAACTTACACAAGCAATTTATTTAAGATTAAGTGTTATCTACTGATGCTCATGCAACCATTAAAACATTTATTTTAAATTGTATTTATTTACACAACGTGGCCAGAGAAAGCAATACTTGATCATTAGACGAATCATTAGACTGGAATTTTCACGTCAATGAAATCTGTAAAAAAATTAACTGGGCAAATTTTGTTCTTTACTCAATTAGAAATCATGTATCGCAACAGTCTTTGCTATCTATATACTACGCATTTGTTTATCCTCATCTGTCTTACGGTATTATTTTCTGGGGTAGATATTCAGAACAATTTAACAGACTTTTTATTTTACAGAAACGTGCTTTGAGAACAATATTATTTTAAAAAAAAAAAGACACATGTGTGTCGCACTTTAAGCGACTTAACATTTTAACCTTGCCAGGTATTTATATATTAAATTGTTGTATGTATAAGCGTAAACATCCTGACCTGTACGTTCATAATAGTGATAATCATTCATATTGCACGCGGAACAAAGGCAAAGTTTCAGTTGAAAAGCACTGTACTGCTTTGCTTGAAAAAAGTTCTTTGTACCAAACTGCAAAAATTTATGACTTCCTGCCAAAATCATTAAGAGAGATAGGTAGCGATGTTCTTTTTAAAAATAAACTAAAATCTGTGCTTATTGGCAAGGAATATTATTCAATAAAAGAGTTTGATTCAAACAAATTGCCAGAAAATGTATGTTGATAAGTAATTTCTTATTGATTTAACTTTTAATGAATAGATTGTATTTGTGTTATGTTATAACTTGTTATTGTTAGTATTTAGATTTATAAATGGTTAATTTTGCATGTACTTTTTATCTATTAATTTTCTTCTGGACGTGAATCATGTTGTGTAATGTACAACCAGCTATTCGAAAATAAATTATTATTATTATTATTATTTCTTGTTACTTTCTTTACTATAACACAAACACCGGGCTCAATTGAGCCAAGGTGTAAGTGCCTGTACCAAACATTGAGAGGGGATTGCGGGTAAGCATGCAGGGGTGCTACAAGCTCAAAAACTTGCGCACAATGTTAGCCGTGCCAAGAATAGCAGCCTTCTGCATGACACGCACATGGTATTCTTTGAGAGCCAACTTCTCTCTGGCATCTGACCAGTCTTTGGTCACAAGACCGTTACTAGAGATTACAACTGGAACCACATCAACACTACGGAGCTGGTACATGTCTTTGAGCTCAACAGCAAGTGGCTGGTACTTGCGCTTTTTCTCCGCAACTGTGGTCACAAGATTCTCGTCCAGCGGGACAGCAATGTCGACAATCACCGCTGTTCGAGCTTTCTTGTCGAAGAGAACAAGATCAGGTCTGTTTGCTTCAACAGCTCTATCTGTGGTGATGACAGAATCCCACAGGATTTTTGCATCCTGATTATGGAGAACTTGTTCCGGCTTGCACTTATAGTACGGAACCTCCGTCTCAATGAGACCAACTTTCTTGGCCAAAGCTTGATGTACAACTTTGGCAACAGAATTGTGGCGCTCTAAGTACTCTTTTGGAGCAAGCACTGGACAGCCCCCAGCGACATGCTGAATAGACTCGTTAGCCTGCTTACAAAGGCGACATCGGTCACTGATGTTGATTTTGAGGATGTGTCGCTCATACGCCCTAGTCCTGATGACCTGATCCTGTATGGCACAGACAAAGCCCTCCGTCTCTGCAAATAGCCCACTTGTCCGCAGCCACTCAGTGGAACTCTTGGTGTCCACCTGATCCGAAGACAACGCTGCAGCATACCGACCATGCAACGCTTTCGTTGACCACTCCTGAATTCTTTCAGCCTGTGTCTTGATAGCAGACTGAAACTCTTGCTCACTCAAATGTAGCAGAGTGTAGCCACGGTCCTGATTGCAGACAGCTGCATGCAATCCAACACCACGTGACACAAAGTACTGGTGGAGTTTCAGCTCCTGCTGATTACACATCACCTCCATGTTTAGCAAATCTCTTCCACCTACATGACGCGAAAGGTACAGTCTCTCAACTGAGCTCCTCGGGTGATGTATCCTTTGCTTTTTGTGAGGGTAGTTCTCATCTTTCTGTCAAAGGCTTGCAGCGACGTCTCCGACCATCTGACGACTCCAAAGGTATATGCTGCCACAGGGATAGCCCAAGTATTAATTGCTGATATCTTGTTTCTTGCACTGACGAAAGACTTGCAAACCTTGTTGACACGAGACAGCACTTTCTTCTCAACTTGTTTCCTGGCATCTACATCCTTGATGCCAAGTAGCTGCTGTAGACCGAGGTACTTGTAGTTGTCCTCGGTACCCAAGTCTTGAATAACGGTGCCTCCCATGAGTCGCAAGCCTTCTTGTGGATCTTGAACCTCCCCCTTTCTCACATGCACAACAGCACACTTGTCAAGACCAAACTCCATGCAAATTGCATCACTAAAACTTTTGACAAGTTCAAACATGCTGTGCAACTGGTCTTCACCAGATGCATACAACTTTAGATCATCCATGTAAAACTGGTGGGAAATGCGAACTTCTGGATTCCTCTGTAGAACGTAACCATACCCAGAGGTCCGGAGCATCCTGCTCAGCGGGTTCAGTGCAAGACAAAACCACAAAGGGCTGAGACTATCTCCTTGAAAAATACCTCTTGAAATTTGCATTTCTCTAGTCTTGTAGTGAACCCCACCTTGGTTTACATGAAGACAAGTCCTCCACATGCTCATGCAAGAAGTGAGAAGCTCAACGACGCAAGGGTGGATCTTATACAGGTGAAGGACAGAGAGGAGCCAGGAGTGAGGCACTGAGTCAAAGGCTTTCTTGTAGTCAACCCAGCCTACTGAGATGTTGCGATGTTTTCTACGAGCCTGCTGAGACACAACAGTGTCGACCACCAACAACTCCCGACATCCCCTGGTTCCCTTCCGACAACCATTCTGCTCCTCAGCAAGAAGTCCATTCGTGACAAGATGATCATATATCTTCATCGACAGAATGGAAGTAAAGATCTTGTACAGTGTGGGAAGACATGTAATTGGCCTGTAGTTTTTGGGATTCAATGAATCACCTGACTTTGGCTTCATGTAAGTTATTCCCAAAGTACAAAATTTTGGCAAGATTGACGGATCTCTAAGGGCAGCATCAAAGTTGATTGCAAGAGATTGGTGAGTACTCTTGAAGTACTTCCACCAGAAGTTGTGGATACCATCCACACCCGGCGCCTTCCAGTTCTGTGTCTTCTTAACAGCAGACTGTACATCAGCAAGTGTAATGCTTACTGCCGGCATTTCCGGGATGTCTCTGCACACCTCCTCTTCCTCACGCAACCAATATGCATCTTCAGAGTGTTGCTTCTGCTCAGACCAAATAGATGACCAAAACTCTGCCATCACCTCTGCTGTCGGCGGTTGCTGAGGCTGCTCCTCTTTGCCCTCTTCCTCCAACTTCCGGTAAAACAACTTCTGATCAGAAGCAAAAAGACTCTCTTGCTGTCTTCGCAGGACATTATTATTATTATTATTATTATTATTATTATTATTTAGTTCATGAAAGAGCTTTAAACTTTATTTTTGGAACTCTCCTAAAAAGTAAAAAAGTAATCAAAGCATAGAAGATATATTTTTTTTAAATTTTATACATATTAGTTGTTTCGAGAATATTATGTACGAGTATATTTATTACTCGATCCTCTTTCAGCTTTTTTTTCCTTTTAATAATAAACCTCCTAGCAAGTGCTCTATTTTATTGAAACACTAAAAATTTAACGCACAGAGATATATATGTTATACATTCCCCTATGCAAATCTGAAATTGTCTTCATAAATAACAAATAAAATCTCTGCATACTACAACTTTACAAAACGACATCTAGCGCAGATCAGGCATTCAGCAACAGCGAAAAGAGCTACAGAATCGATCACATCTCAAGATGAACCCAGTGAAAATTTTAAAAAAATAAACAATAAAAAAATTATGGGAGAAGAAAAAAAGCATGTAAAGACAGTACGAAATGAACATAAATTGCTGGCTATTAAAATACAGCCAGAATAATAAAGTTTGAGTAGATGTTTCCGTAGATATATAGGCATCATAAATTGCAGGAATAACCATCAATATAATACCACAGCAACTCCAGACTGTCAGCTTAACTGACTTTTTGATGACATTTACAAATATAATTTTAAGTCATCAGATTTATATACACTGTACATAAAAAAATTGGCATAGCTGAATCAAAAATTCTTGATTCTGAATCAAGAATTTTATTTTATTGCTGTCCTTCCCTCCCTCTCTCTATCTCATTGTTGTTATTTACTTCAAGTTGAAGTATAAGTTGTGTATATCTGAAATAATAATATTATAATTACTCTGCTTTCTAAAATGTAACATTCCCAATTATTACCTTGCAGTGATTTCACACTAATTTTTTTTAAGTATTTGATCATTTGCTTGATAAATGAGATATGAACAGATATGTTTACATTGGTGATCGAATTAAAAAGTAAACAAAAGGTTTGTGAAAATAATTTAAATTCATACTTATTTTTAGAAGTCTTTAATGCTATTATTAAACGACGAATTATTATATTTTCATAAATTTGAGCTGCGGTATAAGAAGCGAATATATACGAAGAGTGTAGCGCACGGCATGTCAGGGCGGAAGCGCACCGACAGGCACGGGGTACCACCGATCGAGTCACCTTTCTCCCTCCCTCTTCTCTGCATGCTACTCCCCCCGTGTCAACAGTTACAGTATAACGGCGTTGTTACTGAATCACATTTCACGTCGTATGTTGAAGTACAAGTATATATTAAGCTCTAACATTAGTGAAACAAAATGTTTCTTTACACTGAATAATAAATAACCATAATTAAATCATTAATATCTCAGTCAGAGAATTCAATTTATTTCAGAATTCATAATAATTTTTATGCAATAGATAACGTACATAAATGAAAAAAATTTATTGCAGAAATGAATAGAGAGCACCAAATTATGCTACTCTGATTTTTTTCAGATTTTTTTGAGACCCGGAACTATTTTTAAATAATTATTGAAAGTTCTGTAAGTTAAGTTGGCACCTCTGAATCCTTAATAAAAAGGATAGGACCGAGACGCCTATTGACGCCTCCAGGGGGCGTGGCCGCACTTTCAATAATTATTTAAAAATAGCTCTGGGTTTCAAAAAAATCTGAAAAAATTCAGCGTAGCATAATTTGGTACCCTCTATTAATTTGAACTGCAATAAAAAAAATTCATATATGTTGTCCATTAATGGAATTAATATTGAACACCTTTATTCTTTCGATTTTCAATATATACCTAAGCTTATCGAGCACTCATATACTCAGCGGATTTATCACTCAAGTAGTATACTGTTACTACTGATTCTGCGTGCGTACTTTATTGTCTTCGTGATGAGGGGAGTGTAATTGAAATGTTGGCTTGTTTTCTCCTTTTTATTTAGTTGCTCTACGCTTGCTTTTTATTTTTTAACATGGTGGGAGTGTCATCTTTTGCTGTGTCATTTTGCAATGCGTGATAATACATCCTTACATCCCCCGTGCTGGCTTACGACTTCAGCTTCCACATTTCATCCCGCGGTGATGGCGGTTTAAACAATTATTGTTATTATTACATCCATTATGAGAGAGAGAGAGAGAGAGAGAGAGAGAGAGAGAGAGAGAGAGAGAGAGAGAGAGAGAGAGAGAGAGAGAGAGAGAGAGAGAGAGAGAGAGAGAGAGAGAGAGAGAGAGAGAGTATATTGATATATTCAATGCATACCACGTATGTGTGCATCATGCATCATGCAGATTTACTATTGAACAACATTGAAATACAATATAATAATTCTAATATGAACGAAATTTTTACAAAATTTATATTGAATTGTATTATTGAAAGGTTAATTTACAAACATTTTTTAAACAATTAATATATAATATCAGTAAAATAAATTATGATTATAGATCACATGAACAGATGTAAAAAAAACACACACACACAAAAACATTCAATACTAATTATAGAAGCTGAGTAGAGTAAAGTGATTGCTTACGGTTATATATATGTCAGCATGTTACGTATAATTTTATTATATCAGCCATAATATTTTAATAATACATTTTGAACTAAAATTTCCTCAAACACAAATTTATAAGATTTTCATCCATTTATTTGACAAACTAATAGGGGTCGAGCGTGGCGCAGTGCATTGACCGGTTCTCGTTAGATGACCAAAGTCAAGCTAATACGTCAAGCAAGGTTAGTACTTGGATGGGTGACCATTTCAAGTAAAAATCACGCTGCTCCCTCCCTGGGGTAAATTCGTTTCGCTTTCCACCCAGTGAAGTGATGCACTTGTGTGTGGTTCCCCAGGCTTTGGACATTGCTTTGGTCCATTGAGAAAAAGTAGAGGTGTCCGTCCTGACTGAGGTTTTCCACGGTTCCCTTAGCAAATGCTGGGACACGTAACAGGCCGTGGCCACCATATTTCCCCCGCCGCAAGATGAAAGTTCTTAGGGGTGTATCCTTGTATATATAAAAAAATCTACAAATAATAATAAAAAAAAAATTGTTTGTCGTATCTCGTTTTATAATTTACATGCAGATTTTTTTTCTAAAAAGCATCTGACCTACCACTTTTGCTATATGTATTAATATGTTTTGAACTTTAACTCTCAATATTGAAATAATATGTAAAATTATATATAAAATCACAAAATGTGAACTTGAACTTGCAACGTTATCGTGTCTTATATTTAATGTCAACATAATTATCATATTAAAATGAATTAAAAAAAAAAAAAAAAAAAAAAAAAAAAAAAACGTATTATACAATCACAAGTTTAGCATTTTAAAAATTCTACAAAAACACACGAACAAAAAGTAGCTTCGTCATCCTATCATCACACTTGAAAGATGTTATGCTGTGTGACATTTCTCGGCAATTTAAACTTTGCTCGGCTCTATACTTTGACCCTATTTATCATCGTCAATAAACATCGTAAAGTCATAAATTTCTTTTCAATAGATGATCGTATCTTATAAAGCTTCCAAATTTTGTGAGAAAGATAGATAACTTGACATGCCAAACCACCACTACCACCATCCCCATAGAAATTTCTTTTGGAGTTGTGTATACAAAGTTGACGCAAAGTTCACACTGATGGTGGACAAGCTTCGCGAGGAAAATCGCGACATTAACGTAACACACGCTAATGCGTTCGTCATCTGCCAACAGGGCTGTGCTCCTTCTTTTCAGCTCGCAACACTGCTTCTTCCGTAGCAAATAGATTTTACACCATGCAGCCACCCTTTGTGTAGTGTTATAACCATTAATTTTGCTTGCGGGACGTTTGGAAGCGATAATGAAAACTCCAGCGTATGTTTGATAAAATATACATCCAGAGTTGATTATGTTGTAACATTTTTTGCTCATGAGAAAGTTTGATATTTTATGAAAATGAATTTGGTTGAAAAAAAAAATGATAATAAATAAAAAAAATAAGTAGAATATTAGAATCTGTTAGCAATTTTTTCTCTCTAATTATTAGAATAATTAGTATACTGATGAAAATTGTTTGACAAATAATATGATTTATAATTCTTGGACTAATACGACATTAATAATGTCAATCCAGCCTAAGAATTTGGCAAATTTAGTTTCTGTTTGCCCGATGGTTTGAGAGGAGGGAAAATTTGGACTCTCGCGAGGGAAGTTCCCAGCTCGCCGCCCGCCACTCCCTCATTTACACTCGACACTTCTCCAGTGGCCACACCAGCACAATCGGCCACCGTAAATTGTCTTACGTGATGACAGCTCAACTCACATTGATGGTGGGATGTTTTTAACGCAGCAACAGCTTCTGCTGCTGTATAGTTTAATGGCTCAAAGCTGCACGAGATGAAGCCATCGCAACAATTCTTAGTGAGTCATGGAGCTGTAGCTTCCAATGCACCTCGTCGCTACTTTCAATCTATCGTAGGAGCCGAGTGAGGCACGCAGGAGGGACTCTCTCTCCACGGAGCCGCAGCAGCCAGCGAGAAGTGATGGCATCGAGCGACGTACGTTTGTCTCAACTACGCGGAATCACGCGTCGCTCACTTGACGCAATGGAGCTAGATCCGCGAGGTAAATCCTACTTTCCATCGTAATAAAGCCTGTATATAAAGGAAAGGGCCTAATAAAGATTGAACCACTTTTCTCTACTTTATTGCATACTATTTATTATTGCATAAACTCATTTGCAGTTAACCTTACAAAAGGATTAAGGTCACCATTGCATGGAGAATATTGTTTATTATTTTGCAATGGTAAATCTTAAATAATTTAATAAGTAATTAACTATTTTTGCATTTAAAAATTAAAGACAAAGTGATTATTAACCTGAAAAAGGAACAAAAATAATAAAAAAATAGGTTCTATTTTTTTACTTAATAATTTTTTACTGTTTTTTAGATTCTGATTTGACCAAATTTGACTGAAAACTGTCGCATGAGTCCCCATGCTTATTGCTTTATTTTATTCTCCATGTAAAGAAAGTTCGTTAAAGTTTCAGAGTGATTCGCCATAAATAATAAAAACACTGGTGTTTTATTTAAAGTTATCTTAAAAACGTAACAAACACTTGTATTTTACTATAACTTAATTGTTACTTTAATGTACTGTATTTGTGAGGTATTGAGTTAAAGTTTTGCTTGCTTGCAAAGAAGTGCGAGCAAGGAAATGGGTTGAAAGTTTATACCGTACTTGAGACTAGTTATACCTAGAGAAATAGAGAGAATGAACTGCGAGGCGCCGAGGGAAGATCTAACGGAGCACTGCAAACTAAGAATACAGTCTCTCTCTCTCTCTCTCTCTCTCTCTCTCTCTCTCTCTCTCTCTCTCTCTCTCTCTTGATTATTGCAACTCAGCAAGCAACAGTGTTAGTATATAGATTCGTATGAGCAAGTAGCTCGGAGCCTAAATACTGTCAAATGTGCTTGAGATTTAGTGAGTGCCATCACCACCGCAGGCAGGGACTCGGCTGAATATTGAGGCGGTATACATCAGACATCATATACCTTAATTCTGTGCTGGCGCCTGCATATGTGGCCTGAGTACAACTTTACTATGTGTGAGTGTATATATATACACGCTAGCTAGCTGCTATACGATGTATATAGGATGTTGACATGCTTTGTCAGTCACTTTAAATAAATGTAGTACAAAATTGTTTTGTCAGCACGTCAGATAAATTTATGATATTAGAGGAGTAAAATCTAAATTTACTTGCTATTTATGTCATATTATATCACAGTGTTATGATTTCATGTGCTTAAATGAAAGTGAAAAACTTTATCGTGAGAGCTAGTGTTTTATTTTGTTATGGATATGAAATAGCTGAATGTATATAAGCATTTTATACAAAAACAAAGGCATAGAATTTGTTATGTAATGGTGAAGGGGGTTGCTTAAGTGTAGAGAGTACAACAGCTATTTTTTTAATTTGCATAAGAGAAAATAATTAAAAAGTATCTTGGTCTTATTTTATTAGTTTCACGTTGCATATGGTGATTTAAACACATATTATACATGACTCACAACCAGTGAAAAGAGATAATCTACAACGCTCCACATGATTGGGCTTCTGGTTTCACCTTAATTCAAGATCAAATAATGTATTTAAAAAAATTCGAAGACAAAATCTTTACTTAAAGTATAGTGTAAAAATAAACATTAACATTAAAAATTATTACCCCCCCCCCCCCCACCACCACCACCACCACAAAAAAAAAGTGTCTGATCTTACGATTTCCTCTCCCAAGGTAGTTTTGTAATGCGCTTATTTGGCAGTAAGTGTACCTGGCATAGATAATATTATTAATATATTTTTAATTATGCTGCAGATCAGCAAAGAATGAACAATTTTCTTCGAGCTTTGTCTCATTTAAATAAATGCTTTACATTTTACATCAAAAGATCCGTCTTAGACAATGTCTCTAAATAGTCTAAATATACATTTATGAGAATCAGCTTCACAATCGAAGAATCGAATATTGATTTACACTTTGTGATCAGCTTATTCTTCCTTATCCATCATCACAATACACTTAAATAACATCTTACTAAATTATTATGAATTTGAATAAAGCATGATGGTTATTGTGGTTCATTAAAATTAAATATCTTATAACACTAGTGTACAAACATTGAACTATAGTAGTTTTCATGTAGCGCGGTTGGCTCTTTGCTGTGTACTTTTTTGAGAAATTTTTAAGAAGAGAGGCATTCCCTCTCCTTAAAATCAAGAACGATACACATGACGGTGATAAAAAGTTGAGTTTTAATTTCATTCTTTAGGAGTGTGATTTTTACTTATAAAATCTACCGTGTACTGCTCCTTATTCCAAAAGTTTTTGACGTAGAAAGTGCATTCTGTAATAAAGTAGGGGGAGAAATAAACAATATTTGCAATGTGTATGCTATAAGTCTGTGCATTTAGGCTCACCAATAAGCGCAGTCTTCTTGCAGGGGCATGACTTCAGCGTGTGCCTTTGCTCTCTATTACGTAGTATAGTAAATTAAATTAGCAAATAAATTTCGTTCATTAAAGATCATTAAGAAGATAAAAAAAATGTATAATTAGTATTAGCTGTAAAAAATATGAATATTAAGCTTTTGAAATTATGGATAGAAGAAAAGTAAATCAGAATACATCCATCAAAAATTATTACAAGGCTTTTCTTCTGTGGCTCTTATCTCATCACCTGATGATATTATATATTTACCATGGTAAAAAGCTATTTGTAAAAACGACTAACATTCAACCCAAATTATTACATTACGCAGTGTTTACTGTATTTTTAGAGCAAATATGGCATTGTGCCAGCACAAAGATCGCCATCCAATGCTGACAAGAGAGCTGCATGTTAGGGAGGGAGGGGGATGACAAGCAGTAACAACATTTTACAGAAGTGTACTGCGTATTCACATAAGTATCATTACTGTGGATCAGCAACAGCTTACGACCGAGATATCACAGATTACGCAGGGTATTTGTCTGCTCGGTCTCACATCCGCTTGACTTGCTATTTATTTAGCAAACGAACTTCTATAGGGAACAGCATGCAGAGTTCTGTACCATGAAGGGAACCTTGTAATAAATTAGCACTAATATAACTACATAGGAGAAACATAATTATTTTGTTTTATCTTTAATTTTTTAGAAATTTTTGTACTTTAATTAAATGACGGTGGCCTCCTCGAAATTTAAGATTGAATGCATTTTGGTATACAGACAAATTAGCAAGAAAAAAAACTCAAATTAGTTGTGGACTTATCAAATTTATAATCATATATTTATTATTTAACAACTATTTTATGTATATTTTTTTCTTTTACAAATTAAATTTCAATAGAATAATTTTTTTCATATATTCAATTATTATAATTAAATAAATATATTCTTTCGTGGTTGATTTAGCTATAAAGTCATATATATGTTGGCATTTAAGTCCAAAAAAAAAGCTAACACCTAGATGTGCCCCTATATATAGCGATTTGAGCAAAGCCCGAAATTAACAAATATTTCGGGCTTTGCTCATTTAAATTTGACCAAAATTGACCGGCGGGGAAATGGGTAGATGGAAAAGGATGGCTGCCACGGCCTGTTACGCGTCCCAGCATTCACTGAAGTGAGACTGAGGGAACCGTGGAAAACCTCACTTTTTTATCAATGGATTAAAGTCATGTCCAAAGCCTGGGGAACTACACACAAGTGCATCACTACACTGGGTGGAAAGCGAGACGAATTTACCCCAGGGAGGGAGCAGCGTAATTTTACTTGAAACGGTCACCCATCCAAGTACTAACCACGTTCAACGTAGCCTGACTTCAGTGATCTAACGAGAACCGATCATTGCACTGCGACACGCTCTACCTCACAAACATAATACGATACTAAACAATGTGTTGCACAATAATTATGCATCAGCTCTTCTTGTCTTCTCGCAATGATTTTTGTGTATTTTCCTCTCTCCTTTTTACACTAAATAAAATGTAGTTATACCACTTTAAAACTTAATTTTTCTATTATGAAACCATCTTCTTGCTTATATTATATTAAACTGTTTGACTTTAAACCTAAGGAAGACCCATTAAATTTCAAAGTATTAACTCACTAAACTGGCTTTTATATCGCCTTTAACCATATAGACGTAACTATGTTCTAGAAACTGATTAGAAAAGTTTTGTTGAGAAAACACAAGGTTAGGAAGTCTAATGGCTTAATTACAACTAATGGCTCCAGAGTGGATAGATAATGCATTTATATACGGCGGGTAGACAGGCAGGCCAAAAGAATATGTACATATAAGGCGCATTAGCTAGGCTAAAACATTAAAGTGCATGTGTGAATTGCATACATCAGCATACCATTCTGTAACATAGAACACAGCATAATTAATTGTATATTCCTTAAATCCACATATCTAAGACTATGTATTGACTTTGTATCGTCATGAGACTTATATACGAGTGATATAAAAACTGTAGGTTTTCAATGCTACCTGTGTACTGCAGCCATCGTTATGGAAGAATCTCTTACCATATTTGAAAAATATATTGACAGAATGTCGCCATCTATATCTGTAAGGTACAATAGAGATCGAGCCTTTTTTGTATTTGTATTAATGTATTACACATAAAGAACCTTGTGGTATATTATTATAGTGTTTACACGGCTATTACCTGAAATAAGAACATTAGAATTCCATTTTTACTTCTTCTAGTGGCATTAATACATCAATATACAATGTGTAATATCAATATGATTATAATTTTATACTTTTAAGCATTACAAAATCTTGTATTTAAATATTTTTTTAGAGTTACTGACAGTGAGTTCAGCTTTACTGGAAAAATTTCAAAAGAAAAGAATTTCTTGTGGGAAAGCGATGATTTAATTTTTGAAATGGTGATAATTTTTAATTTTAAAAACTAATAGTTCTCATCCCCTCCCCCTGAACTCCAAATACGAGTAAAATAAAATAAATAAATTTGTTGCTCCATTCAGTAAAATAAATATATCATTTTGATGGTGTCATCTACATTAAATTTATTGATTGCAACAACTTAATTTATGTATATTGGATTCTTGTATAAAATGGCATATATATAGAACACATTCTCTGCACTACCTAAGAAAGCGTATACTGGGCACCTATAATCATTGCCTGTGCAATGGTTTTATTGTAGATGTAGACCATGCATGCATTTTGGAAAACAATCATTTACTTTAAAATTTTACAAGAGAGCAAGTTTGGTGGGCAACTTGTAGGATGTTTGAAATCATTTAAATACAAAATCATAAATTTGTCGACATTAATTGAAAAATTGCACGATAGAGAGGAAAGAAAAGAAAATAACGTGCACCAAATTAAAATATAAGACATTTACCAAACACGCTTATAGTCCCAAATATCCGAAACAAGAAGATTTTATCTTAAATTAATACATCGACACTAAATTCTACAATATCATGGCACTGTCACTGCATTTCTCACTCAATATGAAGTGTGTGACGAATTCACAGAGCTAAAGAGGGTGGATTATTTTATTTCAGTGCGCCGTGGAGTCACCCGACTGGCTGCAGCGCGCCTTCCGCCCACCCGAAGACTGCGCGTTGTGTCGCGGCCTGCAGAGCGTCGAGCGACTGGCCGCCGTCTCGCCCGACATCTTCGAGGAGCGGTGAGACCTTTCTCCTCTCACCCCAAACTGCCCGCCTGCGAAATTGAAATTTCACACCTCGCAACACACCTCCCATGTCAAGAGTTGTTACAGCGTAACAAAATTTTTGCCAGTGAGCATATCAAAGAATTACTTGTCTGAGTGGCTTAAATCCGGTACTTGTACTGCCTGCAAGGATCAAGTATATAGGCAACTACGCTTTACCCTGCCCCGTTTGGCTTCGTTAACCGTAAAAGACCTAAAAAGTTTCATCAACGGTATTCGTTATTGCTAGCTTAATTGCAATTTAAAATATCTTTCTTTTTAAATATACTTTAATTTATAGTAACACTATTATTATGCTTTCCTTTTCTTTTTGTCCTCAAATCGTTGCAAGGTCAGCTGTTGCCGTCACGTATAAGTGTAAAATCAAACAGGCGCGGATCCAAGGGGAGGAGGGGGGGCGATGGGGGCGATCCCCCCCCCTCTCCCAAAGGTCCCAAAATACATTGAAAGTGTTACCACCCCCACCCGTTGCCCCTCCCACTCCAAATTTTAACATTGCGGGATAGGGCATCGCCCCCTACCCCCCCCCACCCCCCTCCTCAAAGACGCGAGCTGGATACTGGATACAGCACCGTTGAGTGCTGACGGAACTAAATCTGTCCTGCAGCAACATTCGACCATCCTGATGCTGCGGTTCGTTGCCAATGAAATGCAAAATGGTTTGTGGACGCCGTGCAAGCTGGTCTCGTATAAGCAGACTGCTTGCCACCGCCGCGAGTATATATTATATGCATGCAGCCGGGCCAGGTATTTAGTATTCATGAGGCGACGAGCTGCCTCCGTGTGGCCATTTCACCGGTCACTTTTATTATTGAGTTAGGTGCAGAGCAAGCGCGTGGTTGCAGGCGGTTCATAGACAGACACTTGCTGAGTATCGCGCGGCCGTGTTCATGCTTTGCGCTGGCCACGACGAACACCGTGGTGCACATTCATATTCGCGACACGGTCGCTCGAAACGCCACGTGCCAGCCGACTTCAAGGCACCACCCTCGCCTGCCTGCACCATACGTGGTGCTACTGCTCAACCTCAGAATAGGCAACAACATGTTATGAAACACAATGAGATTCTTTCTCATATATTATACCAAAACAGCTGAAATGCATGCATGTATAGTTCTCAAATGTAATATTTTTGAAAATACTGAACGTTGTGTTTTTCTCATAACAATGCAAATTTTGACTTTTTTTAAACCTTTTTTTTACTGCTTAACCAATAAATACTTAAAAAAACAGGATATCTATTGCGTCCACCAATTTTAATGGGTCAGTAGGAGTACGAAGGAGATGCCCCTGGAAGATAACCATGCAGCTTTATATAAATGATTGAATGAATGAATGAATGAATGAATAAATAAATAAATAAATAAATAAATAAATAAATAAATAAATAAATAAATAAATAAATAAATAAATAAATAAATAAATAAATAAATAAATAAATAAATAAATAAATAAATAAATAAATAAATAAATAAATAAATAAATAAATAAATAAATAAATAAATAAATAAATAAATAAATAAACAAATAAATAAATAAAAGAGTAAACTTGTTTGATGATATGCTTGCTATTGGTATCTGTATTTTATTTCCAATGAAAAAGGTCGTATACATAACCGATACAAGGTAGTATGCTGTCTGATCCGCTCTTTCTGCTTGTTCGCAGCTTCGCGTACACGGGTCGACCGGTGGTGGTGACGGACGCAATGCGCAACTGGACGGCGCCTCAGGTGTTCAGCTTCGAGTTCTTCAAGTCGGTGTACGAACAGAGCCCTCAGCCCGGCTGCCAATTCTTTCCGTACGAGACCGAGTTCCGACGACTGCATGACGTCTTCAACATGAGCCAGGCGCGCGCCGCTCTGCAGGGACCACCGTGGTACGTCGGATGGTGAGTAGAACTAAAATTAATGTTAATTTTAGGGTTATAAAAAAATACATATAATATACTGTATGTGCTGGCGTTTCTGATATTTCATTTACTCTATAAATATAATAGACTATTCACAAATAACTTAGCATAGTTTTAGCCTAGTAACATTTTAATTTGTGTACCAACCTCCGAATAGTAGGCCACCTCAGTGGCTGTGGCGGAGGTAAGATTAATCGAGTGCAGTATCGATTATAATCGATTGCACAGTGATGTGATTAGTCTACATTTGTATCGGCAGAGAAGGCTTTTCAAGTCAGCTAATTTTGCGGTGTTCCCACCGTCCTATCCAAACCTATGTAAAAAAAACTCAAGATTGCTTTTTTTGGCATTGAAGAAAGTTTTCAGAGGAAAATGAGTTCTTGGTTCATTATTAGAAGATCCCTAAATGGGGGGGGGGGGGGTAAGGAGATGTTTTCAAATTAATAAATAGTTGGAGAAAAATTCAAATTTTCCAACATTGCGGCTTATGGAGAAAATTTTCCCGCCAGGGAACATTTGAATTAAGCCGCTCTCTATAAATATCATGGGAGTAAGAGCGTCTCACGTCAGTGTTATACCAAATTTTAAGACTGGAGTAGCAAACCTTTATAATTTTTAACTATAACTATGAATGTTACTGTTGAAAAAATCTTGGTTCTCGTGTTTGTTTTGGTTCCAAAAGCAGTTATTATATTCAAGTGGGAGATCGAATAACTTATTTTGAAAAAAAGCTATATATACGAATCAAACATTCAGTAGGCTATGGTCCGCTATGGAATAACTTATAACTGGTGATTCTGGTGAATTAGCATCTTTTGAAACTGCTCCTTCCTACACGTTTGCGTGTATTGTGAGAACGTGTGGTGGAGCATGCGAGGAGGAGGTGTGCGAGTTATGCCCTGTAGACGTTTAGGAAGGACGTCGAAAAGAGAGGGAGGTTCCAGCAGATCACCAACTTGTCGGGCTAGAAGAGTCTATTCGTGAGATTTAATGCTGCTGTGCTCCTGATGCTTGTCACAGATTTTAATAGTATTAATAATTGTTACTATGTAAAAACACGATTGTAAAAACGTGCATTAATATGCATGGAGGCAAAAGTTAACAGAAATAGAAATATTTTATTACATTCATACAGTAAGAAATTATTGTATAAGTTAGATCGTTTTTTTATTATAATAATTGTTATTATTATTTATGTATAATATTTTTTTTAATATTGACGTAAACTAATATTGTCTGTACAATCTAAGAAGTTTGAATAAAATATTATTATATAGAATTGAATCCCTATATTGAAATAATTATCTATTTTAACTGAAGGCAGTAGAATTGCAGGTGACAAGTATAGCATAGTTCAATTAAGAATGATGGCATATATAGATATTAATTGAATAATTTATAAATTAAATAAATTTAATGGATAAATACTTCTTCATACATTTTTTATGTGTCACGAGCATAATGTATAGTAGGGTTTTTATTTAGTATTTAGGTACTAATCTCAAAATTCTCTCATTCAATCCATTCTCTTATACAATCAAAATATCACAATAGACTTTTGTAGAGTTTAATATATGGAAATTATTAGCCGAGGGGTATAGTTTCAAAAGGTACATTATTACCTTTAAATTGACATGGTTAACATGCACAAGTAAAATTTAGTGGTACATATAATCATAATATATTTCTTGACATTGTAATCCAACACTATAGATACACTGACAGTTTGTTAAAGACTTAATCTATAACAATATAAAAATGCAAGAATTATTAAAATTGAAAAATAAGAAAATAAAACTTTATATCATACAGTCTCTTTTTTATTTCCCTATGCCTGTACTTTAAAATTTTAAGAAAATAAATTAAAGTTATACCCTGAAGAAAAGACTACCTTTGTCAACAACAAAAAAAATATATATTGGGCGCGATTCACGAAGCAGTTAACCAGGTTTCTAACCACGCTAACCTTAACCATGTTTAAATATACCTGTTTTACGTGTTAAACAATCCTATAGTTAAACGTGGTTAAGCTAAACGTGGTTAGAAACCTGGCTAACTGCTTCGTGAATCGCGCCCATTATATATAGACTTAAAAACCTGTGATTCTTTGAAATATTTTAATCCTTAAATTATAGTATAAGGCATTTTAGATTTTTAGCAATATATACACACAAGCAAACATCAATATTTTCACGTTTTATATTATATGAAACATCGGAGCAAAACAACCGCTTTTAAGCAAATATCCGAATTCAATTATGCTCGAATAAACGGAAAAACTGTCTCGAGAAAGGCATATCGTAATTTCTTACTCTTCAGCATATGAAGAGACTCTTCATATGCAATGACCATTTCACGTTCAGTTATTTATTATTATATAGTGGAGATCACGCCCTTTTTGTCCACTCGGACGTGAATAATGACCTATTATACACATTTTGGTTGGCCTTTTAGAATGGGCCGGGTAGCTTTCAACATGTTTACCTATACATAAAGCATTTAATGGAGACTGATCTTTGCTGATGCCACTTACGCTAATGTTAATTAATGATGAGAGTCTTGAAACGACGTCAAGAATGAAAACGACAGATCTTCTCTAGCAGTAAGCGGGAAGCAAAGTAAATTATTCATAAATAATGTGACATTAATTTTTCGTAGCTTTTTCACTTCCCTTTCTCAATTTGTTTTTTACATTTTTTTTTTACAGTCCTGTGAATAATTTACTTTTGTTTTTGAAACTTCAATCATATGCTTTGCCAAAACATTTAATTTATAATATACATATTATCCATATGATTTTTATATAACGATGAAAAGGCGTGAAATCCGTATTTAATTAATATATAATAATAATGAGAAATGTTGACTTCATAGTTCATATGCACGCCTGCAGCAAATTTATTGTCCGTTGTATTGAGCATTCATTTTACTCATATTTGTAAATGCATGGAACATACTATTATCACAGGAATCGAATGCATACACATAGTTTGCATACAATCAACCTAAGAAATTTAGTATATATGTTAAATGTTTTAGTATAATTATGCATATAATATATTATACGCAATATTACCTTATGTATATACTGTATATATATAAATAATATAATTTTAATAGTATGATATTCATAAAATCCTATTTTATATTATATGTAATAATATTATGGTCTATTATACTACATGTATTGTATATACAGGGAGTTATTTATTATTGCTCTTTACTATTTTTTTAAAGTATAATATTAAAAATTAATCAAATTTCTAAATAATTCATATAAATAGAGGGATTCTTTTAAAATTAAGTTTATGTAATTAATATAATTATATTATTTAGTTAATTCAGTAACTTTTTTTCTATCAACATAATTACATTCTACAATATTACATCCCTTAGGTACAGTACGTACATTAAATCTAGGGACAACATGAATTTTACCTCTGCTATGTTTGTTGGGTGTTGTCACGCACTCTATGGGAGCTTGGTGACCTCAAACTTTTTAGAATGGCTACAATTTATTCATATTTTTAACTGAAATTCTATTTTTAAATTATAAGTATATTTTAATTATCGATTTCAGAAAAGTATGCAACTAAAGGATGAATTTGCATGCTTCAACTTACAACTGCAGCAGCGTCCAGACGTCTTCAAAATTGCCTCAACACTATCATTCCAACTTTGACATTAATTAGTCGAAGACGGTTTCTGCAGATCTTCTTTGCACGTCTATAGCTTTATAGCTAGCTAGACTGTAAACGCCTCGAGCAGGGTGAAAAGACGCTTCAAGTTGCTTCAGTAAAAACTTCAAAGACGTGTTACAGTAGAGGACGTGAAAAAATAAAAATAAACTCAAAGTGCTTTGTCAGCTATCTAACTATCCAAGCTTCTAAATTTATGGAAAGTTATGCTATTATTATATTTTAATTAATTATAAAAAAATGTAGACGTATAATTATATTACTACAAGTCGTAATACAGTATATTATGTATCTTATATTCAATAATTAAACGAATTTAACTTTTCCAGCTGTGTAGGCAAATAGCATCTATATAGATTGAATGATAATGATCCATTATTTACTTCTTTTAGAACTAATCGATTTGTTGAACGAACATATAACTATCTATTATATTGCATGCAATATAAATAAAATTTATGTCAACAATTTAATTCTAGTTCCATTATATTTTTAACCAATTAATGTTTAAAATTGGTGTCCATGCTAACAAGACGTTTGAAATACTCTTCAAATACTTACAAATATAATATAGAAAGCAGAATAAATTGACTTATTTAAATTTACAAACTTATTTAATCAAAATAAATTAGTTTTTAAACTTTGATATTAACATTAACTCTTCAATTCCATTAATCAGACAATCCTTTGCTACTGCATGCTCTTCGCAACTCTAATTTAACTGCAAATTACTTAAACATGAATGAACCATCGATGGAAGAACTAGTTATAATGTCAGTCCGATGTTTAAGTAAACTTTTGGACGTTTGCATTCCCATCTACACATTGTTCGGACTGTGCGACGTAACATGAGCTAGCTCTTCTATGGATTTTAGTGCGACGTTGGAGATGGTACTCGAGGACCTCGAGCGTCCGTCTCGCCACAGTCAAGCTCTTAGGGGTGTATCCTTGTAAAAAAAAAAAAAAAAAAAAAGTAGCAACCACCAGTACAATGTCTGCACCTCTTCCCCCCCCCCCTATTTTTTTACTGTTTTCACCACACTGGTCACATAGCATATATATTATATCAAAGGTAATTAAGTCATCATATATACGTACAAGTCCACATTTTAATTTAAATTTAATTACATTGTCCTCTTTATGTGTTTTGTATTGATAGTCTTTCATATTTTTTTAATAAATTAAATCTGATGTTGTCGTTGTGAGGCCTTGCCAATAGGGGTATATAAATAGATTTTTTTTCATGTACTTGTTATATTGTAATATATATATATTATTATATATAATATTGTCTATATGCTGTACAGCCTATATGATCGAAATAAAAATTTGAATTTGAATTTGTAACTTTTTTAAAATTTCTAACATTTGCAACTTTGCACCTGTTTTCCCTATAATGCTTAACTATAAATATATTCCTATATTTCATGGTTGCTCATGAGTGCGTGCTGTCGATCTGTGCGTCAGGCAGTTGCGATTTTCATGTGTAACAAAATTTTGATCATATTGGATTTTACAGTAAAAGATAAGGGTTTATTGTAAAAATCTGATAACTTACAACTCTGCTAAACTACAAATAGCAACAAGATGGGAAATTAAGATATCTTTGCATCATGCACATCATACGAAAAAAATACACGCTGCATCTTATTTATAAACAATATAAGCTGTTTGTTATAAAAAAAATGAACTCAGATAATCAGACTAGATATGACATGAAAAATAGTTCCTATTCACAAAATCATCCAGTCATCCAACGTAATAATTAAAAATAAAAATATAAACACATTCGTTGCATGTGAATTATATTTAATTTTACTAGAAACGAGCGCCATATAAAATGGCAAGCATTTTTTCGAGAGGTGAAAATCGTAAGAAAAACAGTATGCAGCGTATAATATTTAAGCGTTACGTCCAGTTTAAGTCGGACGAGAAGCGAACTCTTCACTTTACTGGTTCCTAAAAATTTATCTGAAAGCCTCTTTTAAGAGTGTTGTACTTGTTTCATTGATACATAGAAACAATTTAAAAGAAAATTTATGTAAAAATAAAATCCTTGTTTTGTCTTAAACTGGATTTAAAAACTCGGGACATTTGATTTAAATGTAGCGAAGCAGAGATTGAAGAAGAAAAGATTTCTAGAATGAATCGAGGCATGTGATACCCAACACTGTTTTCTCTGTAAGAAGAAAGCCTCTTCCATGCCATGCTTACTGCTCAGACACAGCATTTACTTGTCTTGTTTTTTGTCGGAAACCAATAGAAGTATCTATATTACTTTTTAATCTGAAATCCAATAGCGCAACGCAAAGAATTTTTTATATTTTAACCATAAGAGTGATTTTTTTAAAGCTATTTTCTGTGTATTATGATAATTTTAGATTATTATTTAATGTTTAAAAAAAAAATAGGAAATGAAGAAGGTCGTGTACGATACTTTATTTCGTTAATAGCAATATTACGATATAATATAGGCATCAATTGAAATAATATTCAATTACATGACTAAAGCAATGCACAACTAATTAGCAACTCAACTGATCAACTGTTATTGTTATAAATTAAGTCAATGCTGTCAATGGATATAAAAGAGGAAGTCCCAAATTTGAATTGTGTTGTTTTATGATCGTCCAGGTGTTATAATATAGAGTGTGGGCATCAAAATCATATTTTTTCAACACAAGAGCATAACAGCGATATAATAATACCATGTTATAAATAGTAGAGTAGTCCAGTGTACTGGAATGAGCATTCAATCAATCAAATGTTATAAGTTTTTTTGCTTAAAAATACTATTACTTTCTTAATATTCTAGGCAAATAAATAATATTCTAGAAAGAGCAGCTCGACGATGCTTCTGTTGTGACGTACAAAACTTATGCCATTAGATCCCCCTAGCTTTAGCTGGGCGGCGGGCGCAGTAAGTATAATATGTAAATGAGTGACTATGTAATGAAATAGTATAGTATAGTCATTTTCTTCCAGGGGTGAATTCGTTTAGTTTTCTACCCTATGTGTACTTTTAAATTTCTTAGCTTTCTTTTTTAGGTTCGTTACGGCCCGTTTGTATTGTCTACTACTTCATTCATAGCAATACGAATGATTATATTTCCCTCTTTTCTTTAAATAGGCAAGTAATGAGAAATTGCCTTTTGTGACACGAGTGTGGTGTGTGTTGCAGGAGCAACTGCGACGATCGCGTGGCACGCATTCTGCGTCAACACTACGGCAGGCCGTACTTCTTGCCGCATAACGCGGAGAACAAACAGCTGGACTGGATCTTCATGGGCAGCCCGGGTTATGGAGCTCACATGCACGTGAGTATAATTATAATTCATAAATATTTAAGTGTCCTCCGTTGAATACTTTAGGGAACTTTTTTAAGTTGTAATTAAATAACAACGTCTCAAATATAAAGCAAACAAATTAAAAATACTTTACGTATCATATTATTTATAAGGAAATGAAACGAGTTGTTGCGTGTCGAGGTGTGTTGTAACGTGTAGTGTGTTTGAGACTACCCAGCAATTAAGGGGGATCTACTTGATAAGTCAAGGCTTTGCTTTTTTTAAAGAACAGAACTTTATATATAATTATATTTATTATAGATTGTACATAGCATGTAAATAATAGCATTGTAATAGGTGGTGTTCGTGGTTATATGGCCAACAAACTATTATTAACTTATTAATTAACTTCATATTTCCATTTTCCAATATTAAATTTAATCCGGCTTACGCTGTAAGATATATTTTAATGTTTATATTAAAAATCACTGTAAAAGCAACCATACTATTGTGTGAATAAAGAAATACCAATAAATAAATTCTCTTCCATGGATATAAACAATGTAATTGAGTTTTACCTACTTTATATAAATTTATAATATTAATAAGGTTAGCTTACTTGCACATATATAGAGAAATTTGCTTAAGGAATAAAACAATAAAAACATAGAACACAATACATGCATTGCAGTTGAAACCATAAAGAGATTTATTACATTTAACGTGGACTGCTGCCGGTGTTTAGTGTGACCTGAACCCTAACATAGTAGTTTGGTGGACTACACTAACAACAACACACTGCAGCAAGCAAGCAGAATAGCTATAGAAATCCCGTAGCAGCTACTCGCATAAATCTGCCACTTTCACCTTCTGGGTGGCAACTTGTTGTGCGTAGGATTAAATCGGGTAACATAGTTGGAGCGTATAGCTAGCTAGCTTGCTCAGCTTAGCTACAAAGTAACAATATCCTCGTATATTGTAGCGTGTATATGCTCTTGCTTGCCTGGCTGGCTGGTTGGTTGGTTGGTTGCCTTCTCTTTTAGTCAACAACTTCTCATGAATTCAATTTAATCTCCAACACGTGATTAAATACAGAATAGCTAGGTAAAACAAGCAAATGATATTATACAAGCTATAGGTGTAAACAAGATTTTGATTACTTCTGGTAAAATTACTTACGACATGATGCTCTTCCATCTTATACATTATAGTTGCAGTGATTGTTTTCGTTTTGTTTATATTGATACGGAGTTTAATACAATGAGAATTCTATAGCTAGGTGCTGCTTATATGCTGCTTCAGCTTATAGGGAGGGTAAAATGCCGAAGGTAACGCTGAGCAGGAGACGAGAAAATTATAAAGTTTATGGATGTTACAATTAGATTGACTTTGTTGTGCACCTTGATAGCTTGTCTATATATTACATCATCAACATTCATGGATTATGTTATCATAAGTTTGCAGATCAAAAGCAAATTATCGCATACATTTTATCATTTTTTTTAGTGTTAAAAAACATGTTAACAAAGCATGGTACGGTACACATTTTACTTTTAGGATATCAATATCTGGTATATTTTTAGCTAATTATTTCAGAATCTTTTGTAAAATAGATAACCATGCATCATGTACTTTGTATTGTAATGTCATGTATATTGGGTGCAATTCACGAAGCAGTTAGCCTTGTTTCTAACCACTTTTAGCTTAACCACGTTTAACTATACCTGTTTTACGTGTTAAACGGGTATAGTTAAACGTGGTTGAGCTAAACGTGGTTAGAAACCTGGCTAACTGCTTAGTGAATCGCGCTCATTATATATAGCTTTATACATTATGCACATGCATTTTGAAGGAAAACACGTATCTTCAAAAATACTTCTAGACAAAAACAAGTAATTTAATTTAAAGTTAAAGTAAGATTTTTTTTTTACCAAAAATAAAAGTTTGAATGATTAGTTAAAAAATTTCACATTAATGAAACATACGTTTTATATATTATATTTTTATCTCACAGTCAGTTCTACAGTCATATATCATATTTTCTTTATAAAAGCTATATACATTATTGTTATCTATGTATACTTGCTCATATGAAGTCATTTCTTGAAACTCTAACTTCATCTAAAAATCTAAAGGTGCAATGTTTTTTTGTTTGTTATTTGTTGTTTTTATCCTGACTTAATCCAAGTTTGTCATTGTATAACTAAAATGATTGAATAAAAATTTGAATTTGAATAATCGTAGAGATGAGAGAGCAATAATGATTTGAGTACTTGCAGATCAAATTTTTCAAATAGCTTCGTTTGTAGAATTTTAGAATCTAGTAGAAAAAAATATAACAAAATATAAATTTCTTTTTAACTATAATATTGATCAGTAAATTCGACCTTGAGTAAAATTCAGTTTTTATACTTTTTCTTATTTATTTTTATTTTCATAGCTAATTTATACCAACTATTCCATAGTTATATAGTGTTATATTTAGCTATTTGTAATAATTTTATTATATGCTCTGTTTCCACTGATTATATTATAATATCATCATATTTAAATCAATCTCTGGTCTGATGACTGATTTTATGTATTGATGAAATATGTAATGCAAAAATTTAGCCTTGAAGAGCAAGGAGAGTAAAAATTAACTGTAAGGAGTGATCCCTTAGACTGGTTATTGTGGACTTTCATCACCATGCAGGTGTATATTACAATTTTCTTCTAAAATATTTCCTATGGTGTATGCAGACAGATTTTATCAACATGATTGGAGCCGAGGAATGATCTTTCACAAGTTCACAATCCTGTAAGTCTGTAATGTACTGAGGATGCATGGTACGTCGTGTTCCAGGTTGACAGCGTGGGCCACTCGTCATGGCAGGCGCAACTGCGAGGACACAAGCTGTGGGTGCTGCAGCCGCCGCCAGAATGTCTGTACCAGTGCCGCAGCCTACAGGTCACCGTGCACCCCGGAGAAATCAGTGAGTGTATAATATACCTTACGGACCTGCAGCTTGCAGACCGCTTGTACGTGTTAGCACCCAAGGTCGAATTCGGACAATATTAAAAAAAAAAAAAAAAAAAAAAATCAAAATTAGTTTGGTTTATACATTTTGATCCAAACCCGAAACGAACAAATATTTTAGCTTTTGGTCATTTGAATTTAGTAAAAAAAAACTAGTTCTGATCAAATCGTAAAAAAAAAAAAAAAAAAAAAAAAAAAAAAAAACTTGGTGAGAGAAGAGAGCTCATAACGTCATAATCAAAAGTCAATTTCATTTCGGGTTTTGGTCAAAATGCATAAACCAAAACTAGATGTTGTCAGTTTTTTTTTTTTTTTAAGATTTTAGTTATTATATTATATTTCCCTCATGAGTACACAAATAACAAGTCAGAGTCAGGAAATTCACAAACAGTCCAATTAGAACAATTTACTTCCCGAAGGTTGTGTAGTGAATCCCTGTAAACAAACACAATAATAAGGAAATTAAAAATTATTGAAATTACATGTAAAAATTAACAAAACACAATAGAATAAAAACAATAAAAGTATATAATTTGTCTTATTTACAAACTAAGAATATGTGGCTTTAATCTTGTGAAAAATAAAGTAACATTTATGGATCTAACAATTGTAAGTTCAAGTGGTAATGAATTCCACAGAGAACAAACTCTTACATAAAATGATCTTTGGTGAGCCTCTGAGCTAACAAAAGGAGGTTTATACAATAAACCACGTTTATTACCTCTCCCAAGCTGCAGTGCTCGTTCATCTATTGAGATCACATTAGAAGCTGCAAAAAACATTTGTTATCAATACATCTCTTGAAACACAATATCAATTTGCATCAATAAATTTCTTATCGATAAAATTTTGATCTTTTTAAGTCTAGCAATAGAATCAAGAGATTTAGCATTTGTTAAAATTTAGTAGCTGGTTTTTAAATTCTTTCTAAAATGAGAATATTCTCAGCTCTTGTTGGGTGCCAGCCAGGAGTGCCACATACACGTATATTATCAATTCATATAAAACAAATTTGGCCAGTCAACTTTGACATATAATATTATGGTGCTAATGTGATGTTTAAAAAGACACAATTTTAATTATTATATTAATTTTATAGATATTCTAATATACATGTATTAGTGTATTTTGATGATAAGTTGCAACTAGCTTACTTGATTTTAATAAAAAATTGCTGCAAGGGATTGACATGTATATATTTTGAACTTTGTCTAATAAATATTTTGAAAGTATTATAGAAATTAATTTCCTTAATCTGTAAACATTTTTTTCAAATTATTTCACTAAATTCCATGAAAACGGAAATTCTCTACGGCTGAAGCCACGTGAGGTCAATCGTAAGGACTGTTCACTTCATTCAAGTATAGCCGGATCGGACATTTTTATTCGAATGGAGTGAACGATGTCTGTCTATGACACTGTTAACATTTTTTATTAGTATTATTATTTTTTCTTCATGCATATTTAATTTGGAATATTTATGATCAGCATCTCTATTGATCTTATTTTAATAATGATAAAACTTGATATAAAAACTTATTTCTATTATTTTGTCGTGATGAAGATATAAATTCTACATTAATCATTTTTCAAAGTTACTTCACTTAAAGTTTTACAAAATTTACAGATCAATTATATAGAATCACTCTATATAGAATCACACTAGAAGCCAGCCAAAGTGTCAGTAAAATTGTTTAAAAAATATCGTGTTTTAAATTTTAATTTACAGTTTCATTTTTTTAAAAGGTTGTGTAAACTTATGGCCATATCTAACAATTTTTTAGAACATGTATTTATTATAAACATATATTATATTTAGTCAATTTTATAAAACAATATAAAATACAATTTTAAAAGAAATTAGCAAATACGAACGTTATTTTTTTTTCCACGTGTGTGCTTTGTGACGTAACTGGAGAGCGTGCTTTTATCGCTTGTGTGGTGCTCTTCTTCGTGTTTGCGGAGTGAAAGAAGGACTTCGAGCAAAACCTTCTCTATTTATACACAAGTTCCTGCTTTGAGGGACCATGCTATAATAGATTGCTACCCCAACATTTCATGGCGTTCGAATGAATGGTCGTTGTTATGCAAATGACACTCGTGCAATACAAAAATTTTTTCGTGTTGCGTTGTGTAAACGTATTTTTATTTTATGTTTATAGGAGTAAATAATTATATAATATACATACTCTAGCTGTATATTATATCTTAAAAATCACTGAATTCCTTTTTTTATCTAAATAATTGTTTTTAAACACTGAGCTCTAATGGATTAGGAAAAAGATTAATTATTTTTTAACACTTTACAGTTTTCCCTTTCCTTCCCCCCCACACACACCCAATATTATATGAAGACTGATTGTTGGGCCAGCTTGAAGGCCCTAATTAAGCATGTAAATTGCGACGCGGTGATGATAAATGTTGGAGATCTCGCCCTTTTCTTTTTCCATTACGGCGGACTGAGCACAGAACAACGAGCAGCGAATGACGGCAACAGCAGCAACATATAACCTGGCGTATGTTCACTTTGCCTGCTGCTTGTTCATATACAGTATAAGGCCTGCCTATAGTCGCTATAGCTGCCTGCCACTGTATTCTCACTTGTTCTCCCTAAACCAAGGGAATATCAAGCTTAACGACCCCGAACGACCATTAAGTCTAACGTTGTTTCAAAAGCGAGGGAAACTGATGACTTGACACGCAAAAAAAAAAGAAAAAAAAAAAAAGAAAAAGAAATGCAGCTTTTGTCAAACGCTTTCCCTTTCTCCACGATTTACTTTCACTAGCGTACAATATAGCAAAAGAATTTTCTTTATAGCAGTAAAAATAAAGTTTGGTGGGTTTTTTCATGAGTTTTTTATATTATCGTCAAAATTATTAGCAAAAGAGTAAAAACTTAATATGCCGTAAGACTCAAAAGGATCAAAAGATAAGATTTATCACACTTGATATTCAAGCTTGTATATTCAAAGGAACATGATTTTATTATATTATACATTATCATATAAACATGATATTTTAATCTTCAGTCATGATGACTATTAAATGTTCTTATTCAATTAGTTACATTTCTTTCTTCATAAAACTACAATATTGCTACTTTGATTTAAGTTAAGAAATATTAACATAAATTTTAGTAGTTTTAAGCTACTAGTCAGTTGAATTTTTACTAAGAAAATATTGATTTTTGTTTTAAATATTAAAACTGATTAATAATAACATTGTATCAAATTTTTCAATAATAACAGTGGAATTAATTGCTTATATTATGTTATGCTTGAATGGAACTTGCAGCCATCGGCATATTTTACTTTAAAAAAACAAAATCACATGATAACGCGCTAGTTTTGCAATTTTTTATGCTAGCCTAAAGCTTTTAAGACAACAAAACGTCTAGACAGTTCAATTTACTTATGAAAAAACACAAAACTAAAATTAAAAAAAAAATATTTAAAAACAAAACAAAAACTGGTGATGTGATATTGATGTGATATAATAATAGCTACAACCACCTAAAAGTAATTCCTTTGCTTCTTTGCCAAGAAAGAAAAAGTTAAATTGTTTTAAAAAAAGAGGGAAGCTTTTGATTTATCAGTTTTATCACATAACACTATAACAAGAAACGTTATACATATTTTGTATGTTATGGCATCATAAGTACATAACTGCGGTCAATTGTTATGTGTCTTTTGATAAAAAATTAATTATTTGTATTGTATTATTTACTACATGTATATATAATATATATATATATATATATATATATATATATATATATATATATATATATATATATATATATATATATATATGCTGTGCATGTTGTTAGGTTTCCTACTTCGTATTTAACTATAATATAACTTGTTTTATTAATTTTGTTAGAGCTAACCAAGGCTTGGTCAAACATTACTCAAACGTCCTGCTTTGTTTTCTCAGTTAGCTTGAGTTCATGTGAATGACAAAGAGGCGGCACACAAGCTATATAGTTAAACGTGGTTACGTTACCTTATCTGTCACACATTCGTCTCACCTCCAGTTGCAAACATTGCCTTATAATAAATTAATGTCTGTGCTCGTAGCATGCTCTCACGTCACTACAATTATTTCCAAGTAAAGGCAGGGGCGTATACAAGGAGGGGGGGGGGTGAACCCCCTCTTGACAGCTGAACCTTAGTAAATCTAAAGGGAAATAATATTAATAAAAAAAAAAAAACTATCAAAAAATTATACTCGTCAGATACAATTTAGATAGAATTTTATAAAAAAAAATCTGATTTTTTATTTATTTATTTTCTTTAATTTATCTCCGAAATGCGAAAAAATAAATGAAAAAATGAAAATGAATTTATTTAAAATGCGTCCAATATTATGATTATTTAAGTATACTATACTTTTATATAATCAAAATATTGCACATATATTATTTGATCTGATTAATTTACATCAGCAATTCAGTTTTCATTTTTAATAATTTTAATAGAAAAATTTTATGCATGAACAAATATATATATTTGTTATTATGCTTTTCTTTAATACTTTAAAATCTTTGATTTCATGCACAGAGATTAGGCTTGGTGTAATAATTTGTATGAAGTATAAAAATAAATGAAAAAATACAAATATATAAAATAAAAGAAGCAAAAGAAGATATTGGACAAAAAACTTAATGACTTGAACTAGAATTATTAAAAAAAATTCAAAAAAATGACGAAGTGCATGAGGATGCTGAATAAAATATTACGTTTTTTATGAGAATATTAATATTTTATAATACTATTTTGTCATAATTTTACCCTAAAAAAAGGGACTTGTCCTTAAAAAATCACGCTTGCGGTGGGCTATTTAGGGGCTACGCCCCCCAAACCCCCCCGTGGAGTGTTTTTTATCTTCATCCTGAAAAATCCTCCACACACATACACACACCAACACACACCTTGAGCAAATCCTGGATAAGCTATTGAGTAAAGTTCTTGTGTTTCTATAGTACTGTTCACATACTCAATGTCTTATGAATAAAAACAAAGAATTATTTAGTGTGTCCTGATGAAACCTTGCAAACTTATATAAGGGGGCATTCACAAAGCCCTAAGGCCACATTTAGGGCTCGATAATTTTAAGCCTGATTTTAGGCATGCTTTTTAGACCCAAAATTTCTGGTCTTAAATTATCGAGCCCTAACTGTGGCCTTAAGGCTCAAAAATTTAAGGCCAGAAATTTTGGGTCTAAAAAACACGTCTAAAATCAAGCTTTAAATTATCGAGTTGTGGCCTTAAGACTTTGTGAATGCCCCTTATAATGAATAATTTTCTGCGGATATAAATCGTGCTATAAAGCATAATTTTTTATGAAACGTTCATATACATGTTGTAATGACATACACTTTTTTTTATTTTTTTTTAACAGAATTGCTTAATTCCATTCACTTTCAGTAAGTACTGTAAATATATACATGTGTTATTTCACGAACTATTATCTTCCTACATTTAAAATTCTTCAGTACGTTTGTTTTGCTTGACAGAAATTGTATATTCAATAATTAATTAATTATAAAATTAGAACCACAAAAGCTTACAATCTCGTAAAAAAAGGGGCAAAACTAGATTAGTTACAAAAAAATATGCCGTTTCAAAAAAAAAAAAAAAAAAAAAAAGTATTTTTCAACGAATTCTTCCTCCAAATTCCAAATTTAAAAGTTTTATTCATCAAATTCCAAACATACAAATACAAGCATTGAAAAAACACAGTTTCAAAACCCTGAGCTTCAAACCCAGACAGTTACTGGTGACAGTTCTACTCCAATAAAATTAATCTCGAAGTCAGTTGCTATGCGGGATCGAAAAATTTGAAACTATAAGCATGTTCGTAAACCCTGCTCGGTGTACACTTTCTACACCCAATCGACCTTAAATCCCATGTACATAAGGGTGATTGGGTGCAGAAAGTGTACACCGAGCAGGGTTTACGAACAGGCCTTATAATACAGGGGACTCATCATTCTTTCAAAATTTCAGTGTTGCCTCTCTGTTTCATGCATATAACGGATTCATACTGAAAACGCAGCAATAATTATTAATAACAAGGAATAATAAAATTATTACAGATTAAAATTAAGAGATAATATACTTACTGTTAATACATTAATTATATATTATAATATAATAAGCCATTTTCTATTACAATTGAATCTTAAAATAAAATAAATTCACTGTGATATTTAAATTCTAACGCATCAATATGTAAGATCAAAATATGCATAAATGCTTATTTTTTAATGCTTTTCTTGTGAAAAAAAGTAAAAAAGTATTTCATGTATTCCTCTTCTGAGTCTTGACTGTTTAATAAATATGATAATGCATGTTTTTAATCCATTCTACTACATTGAATGTTACGAACTTAAACTTACAAGAGTTACAAGTTACAATAAAATATTTTACCACGAATACGCACAGTATTTATATGAACAGCAAAACAGTTGGTTTCTATCATGGAGTGTAATTGAAAACTTATTCAATTTGGTGTGTAATCCATTTAATTTCATCGTATTTGTGGTAGCCACCTAGCCACAATGATACAGTTATGCATCATAAAGTGGAGCAAATTTTCCCTGCCAGTGACGTTCGATATTGGCTAATTGGAAATTAATTGCTCTCTATATTTATTGAGTTCACAGATTAAAGTTATTTTATGTACAGAAACTTGCCATTCTATAAATTGAAAATTATAGTAGACAGATTGCGATTTCAGTGTAAGGTTAGCTTTTTTCTAGATAACAGTTAACTAAAATTATTAATTGGCTTGGTTTACTACTTCTGAACGAGGTTGAGCGTGGCACAGTGCTTCACCGGTTCTCGTTAGATCACCGAAATCAAGCTACCCTGAGTGTGGTTATACTTAGATGGGTGACCGTTTCAAGAAAAATCACATTGCTCCCCCCTGGGGTAAATTCGTCTCGCTTGCCACCCAGTACAGTGCACCCAGGCTTTGCTTTGGACATCGCTTTGGTGCATTGATAAAAAGTCGAGGTGTTCGTCTTGACTGAGGTTTTCCACGGTTCCCTCAGTCTCACCTCAATGAATGCTGGGACGCGTAATCGGCCGCGGTCACCATCCTTTCCCTACCTAATCCCTATCAATTACCCCACCGCGAGCTGTAAATTCTTGTAAAAAAAATATATAAAAAAAATCGCAATTATTTCTGTTAATTGAATCTTAAAAACATGCAGCCATAACATGTTCATACATTTGGTAAAATTATTTTTTCGGAACACTTTGTGAATTATTTTAAATCAATCATCCTGGCTGGAAGCTATTGCAATGTAAATAAAAAATATTAAAAATAATAAATAAATAAATGTTTCTAAGCTGCTGTAACAGTAATCATATCAGAAATTTTCCGAGGATTCTTGAAAATGTTACCATTATTATGCTTCATTTAAGGATGATGGTAAATAATTTTTAAAAGCTGTTAAAAAAATATAATATACAGTGTAGATTTTTTGCAGGATGTTTGAATAGAAAAAAAAAAAAAAAAACTGGCGCAAGCGTTGAACTAAACAACTTCTTATAAAATGTAGGAATGGCTTTCAAGAGCTGTCACATCCAGATTTTCTAGCACCTTGCATGATATATCACGAATTTCCAATATTCTTTTGCTTTCAACACGTTATATATATATATATATAACGCTTTAGCTTTTCTTGATTGCAATATATGTAGTTATAATATAAATACTTTTATATCCTTCAAGCTTTTCATTTCTGTTTGATATTTTATGATTTGATAGTTATTGCAAAAATATATATATATATATATTTATATATATATATATATATATTATATAAAAATTCAGCAATCATGGCATTTTGATTGATGTATAAGTAAGAAAATAATCTAGTATGTAGATGGTTTTTCGGATATGAGTATGTCTAAATGTGTATAAATAATATCAATATTCCTGGTATGTGGACTTCATAGGTTTCTCAAAATTATTATTAAAATAAATTATTTTAGCGCAACTGATATTAAGTATATTTTTATTCCAAATATATACCATTATCTCCTAATAAAAGTAAATCTTACTCTTGTAAACACATCCTTAAGTATATATATATTTTATATATATATATATATTACACATATAAAAGGAGAAAATGTAAAAAAATAATATTAATATGAACTCACTCGCATATGAAATCGTTGACACGCTCCTTTTTTCATTTCCCCCTTTCTCGAAATATATTAAAAATAGTTTGTTTGTTTTTTTGTATCAGAAATCTCTCGTCAGTAGGTGACTTTCCCTTACACTGATCCTCGCCATCTGTGAGTGGCGCTGCATCTTTTTGCAACTTGCAGTTCGCGCCTCTTTTAATTCGACCAATCACTTGACAGCATGACGTCATGCTGTTCATGATCCATCAATAATGGCTGCTCTGTGGTCAATCAATCGCTTGGCAACATGGCGTACACGAGCCGCGGTGGCCCGTGGTAGTTGTCTTTATCTGGCTAGTATTTGGAATTGAGCAGTGCTAGGGTGAAAACAACTGTACTGAAGCAAACTAGAATAGTTATAGCACGTTTTGGCAGTGAAAAATATTAACTTGTTTTTATCTTCTTTCGTACCTAACTCGCAGTTCACAAAATTTTCCTTTTTGCAACTTGCAGTTCGCGCCTCTTTTAAGTCTACCAATTACTTGACAGCATGACGTTATGCTGTTCATGATCCATCAATGGCTGCTCTGTGGTCAACCAATCGCTTGGCAGCATAGCGTACACGAGCTACACGAGCCGCGGTGGCCCGAGGTAGTTGTCTTTATCTCGCTAGTATTTGGAATTGAGCAGTGCTAGGGTGAAAACAATTGTACTGAAGCAAACTAGAATAGCTATACCACGTTTTGGCAGTGAAAAATGTTAACTTTTTATCTTCTTTTGTACCTATAACTCGCGGTTCACAAAATTTTCCTTTTTGCAACTTGCAGTTCGCGCCTCTTTTAAGTCGACCAATCACTTGACAGCATGACGTCATGCCGTTCATGATCCATTAATGGCTGCTCTGTGGTCAACCAATCGCTTGGCAGCATGGCGTACACAGTACACGAGCCGCGGTGGCTCGAGGTAGTTGTCTTTATCTCGCTATAGTATTTGGAATTGAGCAGTGCTAGCTAGGGTGAAAACAATTGTACTGAAGCAAACTAGAATAGTTATAGCACGTTTTGGCAGTGAAAAATGTTAACTTATTTTTATCTTCTTTCGTACCTAACTCGCGGTTCACAAAATTTTCCTTTTTGCAACTTGCAGTTCGCGCCTCTTTTAAGTCGGCCAATCACTTGACAGCATGACGTCATGCTGTTCATGATCCATCAATGGCTGCTCTGTGGTCAACCAATCGCTTGGCAGTATGGCGTACACGAACCGCGGTGGCCCGAGGTAGTTGTCCTTATCTCGCTAGTATTTGGAATTGAGCAGTGCTAGGGTGAAAACAATTGTACTGAAGCAAACTAGAATAGCTATATCACGTTTTGGCAGTGAAAAATGTTAACTTTTTATCTTCTTTCGTACCTAACTCGCGGTTCACAAAATTTTTCCCCCATCTTCGCAACGTATTATTTCGTTTCTACATCTACATACTTATTGACGCTTTGACCGTACACGAAGTTGCAGCGCCAGTCCGATATTACTCTCCGCGCCAGTCTGCGCTAGTGTTGTAAAAAACGAAAGGAACTTGTGATGAGTGAACTTTCACAAGTTCACTTCGCGAACATTACAAAGTTCGCGAACATGTAAAAAACCGGGAACGTTTGAATTCTGTTTAGAAGTACACTTAATTCGATATTCAGCAAGCTAAACAGCAAGATGTTCACATTTAATGATTAAAGATATAAATTGAATAAATTTACCCTCGCAAAAAAGTATAATTATTTTTTTTTGTCCTGTTAAAGCCTTTGGGAGTTAAAATATACATTTAGTAATAATAATAATAATAATAATTTTATTTCGATCGTTGGCTTTACAGCATAGATCACGTCAGATTTGTTACATAAATCATACATAACAGGTACTTAAATCTAATTAAAATTACCTAAAATTAACATACATAGGTTTACACAAATGATTTTAAATAAATTTGCACTATTAACATAATATATATATGTATTGTATTATTCAATATTATCAGGTTCTTTAATCTTGATGTTTGTTTGTTTTTTTTTTTTTTGTTTTTTTTTAATATTTAAAAATAGTTTAAGTTTTCAATATCACTTTCACTCTTTTTAATATAATTGTTTTATTATCTCCACATATGATTTCTTGATGCACTATTAAATAGATCACATAACACTTTGCACTATAGTTCACATAACACTTTGATGGTCAGATATTAAATTTGTTTACTATCTTTATTTCGGAGCCATAGATAAAGATAACATTTTTTGTTTGTGTTGATCCGTAAGAGCAACGTTCCAGTTTGCAACATCCTCCTGTGTTATTTTTGATTTTTCATCATAAAAATCTTTTATGTTATAATATTCTTTTTTGATTAATATAGTTTTTAATTTATTTTTAAATACATTATCACTAATTTCATCCCTCAATGACTCGGGTAAAAAATCATAGATTTTATGAGTTTGGTAATATGGATTATTTTTATAAAAAGCAGATTGATGCTTTTTTATTACAACTTCGGATTTGTTTCTGGTATCATAAGGAGAGATGTCGGAAACTTGAGCGTATGACTCTGGGTGTAATCTTTTATACATTGCACAATTCAAGATGTAAATACTGGGTAGAGTTAACACTTTCAAATCATAAAAATGTGTTCTACAGGTATCCATCTTTTTAAAACCTTTTATTGTTTTCACAGATCTTTTTTGTAGTATAAATAAACGATTTAGTACAGCATTATCACTTCCCCAGATTATGATAGAGTAGCTTAAATGGGAATATACATTTGCGTAGTAAACTGAGAGCAGTGTATCGTCTGAGACTAATCCTCTCAATGAATAGAGTAAAAAATTTCCACGATTAATTTGTTTTGAAAGTTCATGAAGATGAACATCCCAGTTTAATGTATTACTAATATTAAGCCCTAAGAATTTTGTGTCAGTGGCTTCTTTAATTGACTTGCCATCTAATTTAATATTAATATTTACATTTTCTTTATTAGTAGGCAAATGGAATCTGAGAAAAATAGTTTTATCAATATTTAATAATAAACGATTGTCATTACACCAATTTTCTAGTTGTTGTACTGTATTATTTGCTTTTCTCTCTAATTCGACCACTGACTTTGCTGATATCCTGGCATTGGTATCGTCAGCATATTGCTCTACACTATCAGCATCTTTTAGATGAGATGCCAGATCATTAGTCGTAAAATTGTATATTCGGGGGCCTGTCTTACTGCCTTGAGGAACTCCTAGGGTAATGGGTTTAAGAGCTGATTTGTAGACATGATTTAGGTCTCCATTTAATTCAGATCTTAGTTCGACATACTGGTATTTGTCGGTAAGATATGAATTAAAAAGCTTTATACTGATCTCTTCGCAACCCATTGAGCGAAGTTTGGAGATGAATATATCAGGGGGGAGGCAGTCAAATGCTTTTGAAAAATCAAAAAATAGACCCAGTGAATATTTTTTTTGTTCTAAGTCATCATAAATTGGGTTAATGAATTCAAAAATGGCTGTAATTGTTGATTTATTTACTTGAAAGCCATGTTGAGTTGGAGATATTATTTGATAGGTTTTTTCGTAGGCAGCAAATTGATAGTCTATTACTGCTTCGAATATTTTTGAAAAAACTGATGACAATTAAAAGCTTACTGGTCTATAATTTTGTAGGTTACTTTTGTCTCCTTTTTTATGTAGTGGATTTACTTTTGATATTTTTAAACATGACGGGAAAATTCCCGCCAAGATTGATTAATTTATTACGTAAGAAAGTGGGACTGCGATTAATTCTGCACAATATTTAATAACTGTATACGGTACCTCATCAGGTCCCGCTGCACTTTTATTAGGAAGATTTTTCATAATTTTTAACACATCAGTATAGTGAATCGTATTAATTTTAAAAAGAGGTGCTTTAGTATTGGGGGTTGAATTATTATTTAAGTTATTATTATTACTTAAATTATTATTATTTAAGTTAATATCACATTGAGATGGTCTTTCGCCATATTTTGCAGCAACCATGTTTTGGGGGGTATTAACAAAATAATTATTACATTCATTACATATTGATTCCGGATTTGTAATCGTATCATTATTTACAATCAATTCAGATATTGAGTTTTTACTTTTTTTATTACAATTTGTTGTATTTTTCACTATGTCCCATGCTGTTTTTACTTTATTACTAGACTCTTTCATTTTTTTATCATTTAAATTTTGTATTGCCATTGATACCTTAAATTTATGTAATTTAATTTGTTTTTTATATTCAGGCATTAATGATGGATCTGTATATTTAGCTGTAATATACATATTTTTAAGATTGCAGCTTTCTGCAACTAATTCTGGATAATATTTAATCCATTCTGGAGTGGATTTTTTATTATGTATTTTTTTTTTTAATTTTTGGAAAAGCTTAGTATCGTGTCCTTTCATTTTTGGTACCCAAAATAGCAGTAATAGTTACAAATTACTGTTTTAATTCAATTTTCTATTAAAATTTAACTTTTTATTTAAGAGCACAGATGTAACCAATCAGAACGCTGAAATTTACGCGGGATATTTGAATTAGGTTTCACAAGTTCGCGAACGAACATTACATGAGTGAACTTTACAAGTTCGCGAGCGAACTTCTTAAATGTTCGCAGTGAACTTTCACATTTTTACAACACTAGACTCTGCGCCACTCGCACAGATGGCGAGGATCAGTGTAAGGACAAGTCACCTGTTCCATCCTTCTTCAATGAATCTGTATATTTTATAATATAATTTTCACATTACATAAATTTTAAGACATTTTATATTATACGAAATTATTTAATGTTTGGTTTGTGCATTTTGTGTCATGAGAGAAAGGGTTCAAATGTAATTGAAATACTTAATACTTCTAGCCAGAAGTCATTTATTTGTTAAATATAGTATTGACTGTGAGTTTTAAGTATGTACAGAGGTTGTGAACACCGTTATAGCCTCTTAATGGGCCTGTGTAACAACATGCTTTATAGCACTCATATCAGTTAATGTAGTAGTAGAGTTAAAGAAGTAATTTATGCTTTGCAACGTTATAAAAATGAATATAAAATACAAGAGTTGTAAAAAGATATTAAAGTTGTGAAAATATATTTGTGTTGTTGCTAATTAGCTCTGAATTAAAGTCGCCTCATTACGCTAATGAAATGATACAAAAAATTGTTACATAACAATGAAATTAACTTAATGATTACAAAATTTATAATTAATTAATTTATCATACATTCCTAACAAATTTTATAAAATGAAATTATCGTTAGTTATTTTGCGTTCCAAAATTGATTCTAGATAGTCATTATAAGAAAAGGAAAGTTTTCTTTTGTTTCTTTTATTGATTTAATATACTTTATTTACCACGTTGATTTTATAACTGGAAAACGTTTGCAGTATAGTTATTATATATAGCATTATACAGTATGTTAAAGGACAGATTTAAAGGTATCTCCTCCATCGAATACCATTGGGTAAAATGTTGGCACTCTGCATACATGTGCACTCTTGTTAAAATACAAGAAACATGGAATCATATAATAATTACCGTCCATGGACACATAAAAAAAACAAAGTCTGCAAATATATAATTTAAGTAATTTATTCACAAGACTGATATATATATGGTTTGCAATTTCTTTCAATTTTTTTTTTTCGAATATAAGATAAAAACCATACACATTATAATATATAATAAAATTATATTAAAAACAAAAGCATTGAAATAAAGAAGAAAAATATATGAAGACTATCAATTTTTCTATATTATTTACAGGTAAAAACGTGACGTCACGCTGCTCCAATTTGGTATTAATTCCATTATTCTTAACTTATCCTACTTTTCATTATTCTTCTTCATTTCATCCTTTCCCAGATTACTCAATTCATTTTCATTTGCATCATCGATTTATCACAATCGCCTAAAACTCCTGCTCCCGGTTGATTGCAGATCGCTGAGAATTTCAAATGGAGTATCAACCTCAATTTTTTATTGCAGAAATGGATAGAGGGTGCAAAGCTATGCTACCCTGATTTTTTTCAGATTTTTTAGAGCCCGAGAACTATTTTTAAAAAATTATCGAAAATCCTTTTTGTGACGTCACGAGACGCCGCTTTTTAAGAAAAAGATAGGACTTGCCGCCTCGTGACGTCACAAAAAGAACTTTCAATATTTTTTTAAAAATAGTTCCCGGATTCTAAAAAATCTGAAAAAAATAAATCAGAGTAGCATAACTTTGCACGCTTTATCCATTTCTGCAATAAACAAAAAATTGAGATCAATACTCCATTCCTGTCCATACATTTCAAGTTTCATGTTGTCGGCTGCTTATTCAACCTAAATCTCTGTATCCCACGCTTATAGTCGTGATTTTGTCTCTAATTCCATTCCATGCTGGCATCCCATTATCACCTCCCATCTCCAATCCCATATAGTCAAAATTTCTACTCATTGGTTATTCATCCCTCCTAAATATTAATTAGATATTACAACAACTACATACGTGGATGTATGGCAAACAAGCTCATCTCCATTAATGCAGTAAGAAGAAGTAAATAAGGAAAATAATTATATTATTTACATATTTTTTTCTAATAAGAACTTACACACTTATTTATTTCTGATTCTGCTTTTTCTTATTTATTTACGCAGTAAGCAGCAATAAATGGTATTTAGAGAATATCGAATACTTACCCATTACCAAGTAGTCAAGATGACCTTTTCATAATCTTATAAAGTATGTCTTACAACCAGCCCTGGTGTAATCACTTTGTTATTTTATGTTAATATTTTATTACTACCTCATCACTGCTAACGACATGCATGTTATAGATACTACAATTATCTTTAAGATATAAGAAAATTGCCATAGTAGTTAATTGAAGTATTATGTAGAATAATAATTTTATTAGTTTAAATTCAGTGAATTAAGTTTACAGTAATAATTAAATGTAAACATTTTTTTAAATTAGTTTTGCTTTTGAATTTGCATTAAAGTACTTAAAAAGTTGCTAGTTAGTATTAAAAATTACATCTCCATCCCCCTCTTTTTCCCCTCACAACATCGTTATGTTAAAATAGTAGTTTAGAAGAGACGAAGAAGTAAAAGTAGTAGTCTCGTAGTGGTAGTAGTGGTAGTAGTAGTAACTGTTACTAAAGTAAGTATAGATAAGTTGGGCTTAGCATCGTCTGCGTAATACACAGAATGTAGACAGTTCTTAATCCCTTGGCTTAATTATCTTTGCTGTAATGAGCAAGCTTCATTGCATAGAGAGAGAGAGAGAGACGTAGCCGCCACCATGCGAGAGCGCAGTATTAGCAGATATAATTACATCCCCACATACCATGCAGCATAAGCAGTATCACCAGACCAGCAGACTCCCGCGCTGCTGCTACTGCTACTGCTCACGACTATTACCCCCTACTACTCCTCCCTAAAGCCAAGACACTACTCGCAGCTTGGATCTTCTTTCAGTCTCTCAAGTTATGCACAAGCTATAAATTACTCGTATAATATGCTTGCTAGTAGCATGCACGACTCTTTAAAATAATTATCTTAATTTTATCTAAATAACTTCGAATATTTATAATGATTCAGGTCATAAAACTTTAAATCACATTCTAAATATTATCTGCATTGCTATAATATAAAGAGTTGTAACTTAAACATGCAAGATCTTTGGTTGCATGTACCGGTTACAACCTAGATTAATCATTACAGTTCAGAGATAGTGACGGATAACTTGGTTATCAAAGGTCAAAACTCATTCGGTAACTGAAGTCTCTTAAATTTAAAGGTGAATGGATCACAAATGATTATAAAAAGAAACTAGCAATTATCTGTTGTCACTGAATTACAGGTTACATTTTTCATTCGACACAATTTTTTAACAAATTATGCCCCATAATTTTTTTTATGTACTTCTTTATTTCCTTTCATTCCATGTAATACCAAGTTTATAATATTATTGATTCTTCTAATACACGCTATGATGTTCATGCAGCGTACAGACGAACCATCACTGTCATACATATAATATATAGTGCACACGAAGATAGTGAGTCAACTACAATGCCAGCAAAATATGACACCACATTTTCATAGCGTCACTGTGAAAAATTGTACTCCAATGTGACAGTATGCATGATGTGAAAATATATACAGCTTTTCAAACACTGATATGGAAGTTTTTCTGGAGATATATAAAATGTTAGTAAAAATATGATTATTTGAACATGGAAACAGTATTAAAAAAATGTGGCATTTAAAATTGCCTCTATATATAATGGAAGGAATTTTCGTTGAAGATTGTTGTAAATTAACTAAAAATAAAGTCATTAAAATAATTTAATATTAAGTCATCAAAAAGGCCATCAAGTAAATGCTTAACAACTCTCACCACCACCTTTTAAATAGACTGATATATTGTTATTTAGAAACTTTTCAAATTGTTCCACTTTGCAATTGAAATGGAGAGGTCGGTTCAGAGGGCATGCAGACAGAGATGGTGGGTAGAGAGAGGGTCAACTTCAATGCTGGAACGGAGAGAAGGAGTAGAAAGGTGCAATATCTCACTTGTGGCCTTAGTAATTGGACATGAATGTCCGCAGGGAAATTCCTCCAAGCGGAGAAGGAAAGCGCAAGTGTAAAGACTGGGGCTTTGTAATTGAGCACGATGTGTCGCTAACGGTAGCCTCTCTACCACCGTTTTCAATTACACAATTACGTACGGGTGAGTGCAAAGCACGGAAGAACTTTGCAAACAGCCAAAACACACGCATGAGTTTGGCATCATTGCATATATACAGTATATATATATAAAGCATTGCAAGAGTTTGTCCCTTTAACTCCCTTTAAACTATATAACTGAAATATATACATAACAAGCAAGCTATATAAGGCAACATCAGCATGTTTAGTGGCAACAACTCGTTTAATAATTTATTTCATTTTACCAGTGAGAAAGGGAAGGAGGGTTGGAAGGGTGTAACTGCCACATTAATGAAGTTAATTCTATTGGACTGACATGAGCTAATGACAAATGATACATTTTGTAAATACTGTTAAAATTTGCTATGATAAAGAGAATTATAAAATGAATAACGTACATGCAGTTAACTAAGGGGAAAAAAATGTGGTGTTGTAAAGTAATTTAATGTTATGAAGTTATTATTGTACATGATTATTTTGAAATAACTATAATTTTTTAACCATTTAGAAAGCTTTATAATTTAATTATTAATATGATTAGATTTTTAGTAATGCATGTTTTTACGACAAAACAAGCAACTCTTCATGATTTCTTCAAACGTCATGAATTTACCATAATTATGTGATTGATAATATATAATATGCTCTAAAATAAATATATACATTTTAAACGCATCTGGCAGTATTAGAAATGTTTTCAATATTAATGTGATTTTTTTCATTTATAATATTTGTCCTCCTGCAACTCCCTGGTTAATGTAATTTTTACTCTATATTTATTTTTATATTACATGCATAACTAACTGTCTCTAAAAATGAAGTTAGAATCAGAAAACTCTATTTCCAGATCCATGATATGAAATGTATAACTACTAGAACAACTTTTCAAATGTTAATTCATCTATTATTACATAATGGTGTACACGTTTAAATAAGAAAAACGCCAATTTTAATAGTATAATTAACAATGGATGACAAAATAGTTGCTAATCCATGTGGTTCCAGCCATCACACACCAATAAAGTTATGTCTTTGCGACATGGATGACTTCTTATGCCTCTTTCCAGAGCACAATAATAAATTATACCATTCAAATTTTACTTAACAAATGGATCCTATGTCAATTTTAGATTAATGCAATACAGTTTTTCTTACAAAAGAATTTTGCTGTTTAGATTTCATTTATTATGTTTTATATCAATCTTTTGTTTTGTTGCAGTCGTGCTGGACACAAACCGGTGGTACCACCAGACGTTGATTGTATCTGACGAGATGAGCATCACCATTGGCGCAGAGTACGACTAGATGTGGGGGGATCAAAGGAGGCTGGAGCGAAGACACAGAAGCTAGATAAGATCTTCATATTTACCTTGGCATTATATAAACAAAGATCACTCATTCGTGACACATCCGTGACGTGGCCAATAATAATAATACAAGTCAAGATGAACGTTTTCCCACTTTTTACACACGAGATGAGCGTATGAATCACTCTTCTTGAATACAAGGTATATAACAACGCTCATACGTAACATCATCTGGTATAGACAGCGTGTTTATTCAATTATGGACTGAAAAAATACGCTGCTATAACCCTATGCAAATATTTGCTTCTGTGTGACACATCAGGGTTGCTCTAAAAAAAAAGTCATTCTATTTGGCATCTCATACTTAAAAACATCATTGTAGGCATTTTTGTAAGTCAATATTTTTTTAGCGTGTGAATTGGTTATAAAAAATCTTTTTATTAAATATATATATATCATTATTATACATTAAAATTATAAAATTGCTTTTTAATAGATTTTTTTAAAAAACAAAACAAATAACTTGCTTCATTTTATATCAAACAAATTACAAAATAAATGAGGAAAAAAAGGCTCTATTAATAAGGTATTATATTTTGTGTATATATACTGCTCATTCATTGATTAATAGCAGCAAGAAAGAAAGTGTTTGCAAGCTAATCTCTGCTTAGCCACAACAAGCGTGGGCTTACTTCCATGCGACAACAACAAGTACGTGCGTCCCAAGGCTTGCGCATTAAAATTGTATCATAATATATATATATATATATATATATATATATATATATATATATATATATATATATATATATATATATATATATATATATATATTATAGAGCCAGCTTACCTGATAAGTAGAAGATTTGTCATGCCTTGGGGAGAAGAAAAATCGCAAATCTGTCATCTTTGTATTTTGTATTTGATATCAGTTAAAAGACGAAGACGTCGAAGACAGTTTTCCTGTATATGAAAGTAGCTATATATTCAATAAAAAACTGGAAATAAAGGGTAACTGTTGTAAATATTTTTTGTGTTTTTTTTAAAGGGCAGGGCTATTTAATTTTTTTTACATTTACATTAAAAATTATATGCATGGTTGATGAAAAGAAATTACTATAATTATATGACATTGCTATAAGAATTCTTAGGTTGTTATTTTATTAATTATATTGTATTATGATTTGACAGGCTATGACAGCTATAAAAGGCTAGGCAGGAAAGTAAATAATTAAATTCTCTCTAAGAACAACCCGTCTCCCCTCCCATTAACTGGCATGAATTTTATATTCTTACAATTAGTAATTTTTAATATCCATGATAAAGGACAAACATGAAATGACATAAAAAGTATAAAAACATACTATTTTTACTTCATCTTAAAATACACTCCAAATTTTTAGACCTGTCAGCTTCACAACCGGCTCTTTGCACTTTCTGATGAAGTCTACCTTTCAGGTGTTCTGATTAGGAATATAACTCTTATCAGTAAAATATGTTGATGCTGAAATTCTTCCATTTCTACGTAACGAGCAGCAATCTTAGTTAAATTAGTATATCTTTTTAAATTTTAACTTATATGTTAATGCATAGAGTGAAAAAAGATATAGTATTATAAGTCAAATTATACTTTAAGCTGTCATTCTATTGTAAATAATGTAGTTATACAGTATAGTGGATTATTTCATTTAATTTCAATATATAGTGTAAGAATTGCATTAAAAGGATTAAACTGAGAGGATTGGTATCTGGAATTAATGGAGTTGCTGGGGTAGCAGCTGTAGCACATCAGCTGTGCGGGTGTGGGGGAGGGACGGTAGGTGGGCGGCAGTGGCAGCAGTACCAGCAGCAGTGGAGAAGGCGGCAAGCAATTTGCTCTCAATTGGAGCGGTGAGATGGGAGTGTGATTGGATGTGCTGGCGATGGCGTTGCTCGTGGCGCCTACAGTGCCAGAGACGCGGCAGGCGGTTAAGGTCCCAGCTGTGGCGACCAGGATGACAGGCTGCGTGTGCGGCGAGCGAGCGACCTGCCATGCAGCCCTCCACCAAAGCGCGAATATCCGCCCGGCCGGCGCAGTCATCCAATCTGCCACACGGCCGCGTGTGCGACTCGACGAGATGTTCAGTGCACTGAATAATATGAGGACAGTCTCTCTCTCTCTCTCTCTCTCTCTCTCTCTCTCTCTCTCTCTCTCTCTCTCTCTCTCTCTCTCTCTCTCTCTCTCTCTCTCTCTCTCTCTCTCTCTCTCTCTCTCTCTCTCTCTCTCCCTCCTATATATCTAACTATCTGCACACTTACATGGGCTTGGGGAAATCTCGGCTCAAATCAAGTTTATTTGAGCGGGGGCTTTTATAAAATGTCGATGATGACTTCACAATTAGCTATTTTTTATTTAATATTATAATCATAAAATGGAACACGTGTAAATGGAACTTCGATAGTATTTAATTCCATATTGATGTAATAAAGAAGACTTTATTATCTTCTCTGCACTGCAATAAAATTATATTGCTTTATTTATTATTTACTATGTATAATATAAGCTCCACGTGCTTATGGAAACACTATACCGAAGGATCTAAACGGAGTTTGTCTTAAGTCATCATCGATACTGCAAATCAAGTGTCATGGTGGCTAATATAGCAGCAGTATCTTCATTTACTGTAGTGGCCACTGACCAACTAAGGATCTACATAGGCTTTCATGCCCAAAAATATAAGAAAAGTTAAGGTTATAATGATAGCATTAACCATGATATTTATTCTATTTTATATATTATTATAACAACAATAATTGAAGAGAAAAAAAAAAAACAAGCACTTTTTACAGCAAAATATAATAGCCCCCACCCCTCTTACCCCAATCGAGACATTCTTATAATAAAGCAGCCCTCTGACTTTTTTTTTATTTTAATTACTACCACAATGGATTAATTTCAAATTTTCGGATGAGGAATACGGTGTTAAATGCTCAATTGGTTTATTATATTTTGTGTTGAAATTTGCTAGGAATAAAAAGTAAGAGAAGGGATGAAATATCATGGTATTTTTAAAAACCTGTAAAATTATCTAACAACAATTTCAAAAATATAATTTTCTATACAGTATGTAAGCCTAACTCAAACACGAGCCCTGCATGAAAACACGCCCGAAGTTGCATGGCGTGCTTTAGAAACACATTTTTTTTCACCTTAATATAGCAGAAGCTGAAGCAGAAAAGTAGAATAGAAATTATCTTTATTGCGGCAAGGTTTAGGCAAGCCCATTCTTACACCTAACCGCAAGTAGGGGTGGAACATTCTCTAATATCGACTATTCAATCAAAGCACTGGATTACAGAGCGTACGTTAAAAGAAAAAGATTATATTCTAGGCATGATATTGAATTAACAAAATACATTAAATTTATTTCTCTATTATAAGTAATTGTGGACATGCACTTTAATTTTTTTTTTTTTTACTTCCCACATCTCCTCGTCTTTTCCCACCACCCCCAACGCTCATTGAGTAGCTAGAAGAACGCCATGATACAGTAAGGGTCGAGCCAAAGATCTCTGGTCGAGCGCTAATATAGATACTGGTCGCCCGGATTGTAACTCCCTGGATGCGAAGAAATTAGCCTACTTTACAGGGGTCCAAAGAGCAATGGCGTGTCGAGTGTCAACAGAGAGATTTATTTGCAATATCTGTTGACTTTATTATAACTGCTATCTAATATAAATTTTGCCTTTTTCAACATTAAATACCAGCAAATTTATTAAATTAAATTATAAGTAAAGTATTTAAGAATAACGAAAATACACTGAGTATGTATTAATTGCTACTAAAACGCATGCACCTGAAATTTAAAAGTAAATAATTTACGAAGAATCTTAATTATAGGTATAATATAGGTCAACTAACAAAAGTATAATTATATATTTATTAATTATAATATATTATAATCTGATTTTTTTACATCAGCTTTCGTGTTGAACCTTGGCGCCACAGTATAAAATAGCGATATTCAGTTCCATAGCAGCATTCACTCTTATATCCATAGACCCGAGTTTCGCCTTTTCCAAGGCTCATCAGTATGGCTCGTAAGAGGCTGCTACTGACTGCCGAAGCAGTCAGTTCGTGGTGCTAACGTGAGCACACAACCTCCAAAAAACTGACAACATGGTCAGTAAACACAGTATAAATTAATGAGTGAATACAAAAACGTTCACTCATAGTGATATTTAGATCCATGCAGTATAATGTCTGCTTTGCTACTCTGTTGGTCCGTGCCACGACCTCTCTAGTAACTTTTTGAAAGTTCTAGAAGCCGTTGTTAACACGACCAATGGGGAAGCAGAGTGACGTCATGGTGAGAGGTGGGGGAAGCAAGCTGGCAATAAAAGCCGGTGCTCTCTCCCGTCTCTCATCAGTTGCAAACTGACTGCTTCGGCAGTCAGTAGCAGCCTCTTACGAGCCATACTGATGAGCCTTGGAAAAGGCAAAACTCGGGTCCATGGATATAAGAGTGAATGCTGCTATGGAACTGAATATCGCTATTTTATACTGTGGCGCCAAGGTTCAACACGAAAGCTGATGTAAAAAATCAACAATCGCGACCTTGAAAACTCACCTAAATGCATATTATAATCTTACACTAAATTTATTAAAAGATGTAACTCTAGTGATCGCATTATACTATTGTTATTATTATAATGTCATATTTGTAGAAATGAAAACTTGTGAGTTCGAAGAAATTGCATATTGTATGCAGCTACAGAACTTTCAGGATATATACAATCATCAGTCAAAAGTAAAGTTATATTATAATATAATAAGAACTCCAATATTTAAATTAAGTTAAAGCTTTTTATCAATAACATTTGAATTATGTAGTAGAATAATATATTCTTCAGAGCACTTCTGATTTACTTCTATATAGTTTTGTTCTTGCATAATAGTTGTGTGACTGAAGGAAGCTGGGGGGGGGGGGGGTGATGGGGTGGAAGGAGGAAGGGCATTTATCATCGGCTGCCTGTCCCGCGACATCCTTGCCTCTACTGGCTGGACTTTGCTATTGGCTATACTCATGTCTGCTAGACGGCACGAGGATGCTCTGAAGGATGGAGAGCAGGCAGACGGAGCTTGAATGTACATCAATTTATGTCTCTGGAGTTAACAGAAGCAACAGCAGCAGCGGCACTCGGGTAGACCGACCGCACTAGGCTATATTTCATGCTGTCATGGATTATTGTTCGATGGGGAAACATCAGTTTTATCATGATCTATCGTCGTTAAAAAAAGGGGGGAGGGGTAGAAACGATAATAAAAAAAATGTATACTTAAAACGTGAAACCTCTTAAAATATTATCTTCCTACGTTCTTTCTATATAAAATATAACATTAAAGTAAATAAAATTATAATGATATTGGAGAAGACGGCACGACAAAATTTTCATTATTATATAATATACAGCCAATGTACTGTACACGTTTATTATATACCGGAAAAAAACCTCGTTATGTATAGCATTTTATGATTAGTTATTAAAAGTTATTAAAATATAAAATTAAAGTCACATGAATTACATTAGAACATCAATTTCATATAAAAAAAATATAGATATATATAAAAATGTGTAATTTATTTTTATGAAATTGGTTTTTAACGGGGTCTCTTAGAAATAAAATAAATAGTTCATTTAGCCTCACGCTATTTTCATGCAATAAAGCAATATGCAATATATTCTAAACTCATATATAGAACTTTGGATAATGACCGCAGTCAGGAGCCTCAATTTAATTAGCGTTAATTGTAGTGCCAATCATTATTCACTTATTCTACAAATTACGTGCAAAGCTTAAAAAAAAAAAGAGAATAAGTTTTTTGCTGGACTATTATAATTAATTTTAACGTTCGTGAGAAAATTATCATGGCATGACAGTGAACAAATGGAATCGTTCAAATTCATTGATTCTTTTCTTTTTTATATAATTTTATTCATTTATTGATTTATTTATTTTTTGAGTGCAAGATTACAAATAAAATATCAAATGTCGGTTATAACATATAAATATGACATCTAGAGTCCATAAATAAAATAAAAATATCCAAGTATCTACAAAATGATGCTCGATAGTTTATAATTAAAGTGCATTCGCATGTGTAGAAATTTGTCAATTGCAACTGTTTGATCATCACAAGGAGTCTCTGCTGTCGTTAACATTCCGGTTATTTCTTTATTTCTTCTGCAAAGTTGCTTTCATTCGGCATTCTGTATTGGCATTCAATAAGAATCCGTTTGGACGAACAAGACTGAATCTGCTGCCTCGCCTCATGGTCGTGGTAAATAGCGTTCTGCTTGTTTGTCCGTGAAATTGAAAAAAGAAAAGAAAAAATATATAATAGTAAAATAATAATAATGAAAGACGTCACTTAAGAGTATTTTGAGTGCCGAGTGCGTATAGCAAGAGCCACAGCAAACATTTCTGTTTATTTGTTTGGTCGTGTTATTGCAAAATTTGAATCTATTTATGTATAAATTTATTAAATTTACTGTTACAATAAACATTGAATGTTATGTTTTCATAACATAGCGTATTACGACACGGAAACATCAATTTTGAATAATATATAATTATATTATAAATTATATATATAATATATATATAATTGAATTATACGTATATATATATATATATATATATATATATATATATATATACGCAAACATGTAAACGGTAAAACAACAACAGTATATACTGTTGTTGTTTTACCGTTTACATGTTTGCGTATGAAACATTTAGGAAACAAATTAAATTAACTTCTATATATATAATGGAGATAATGTTCCATCTCTAATTTTTTTTCCATTTGTTCGGAACTCTGTGTGAAGTAGTTTTTTTGTTGTAAAATTTACATCAAGTATCCACTCAAGCAATTTTCCCGTTGTGATTAGATTGTTGCACTCTGAAACATTAATCAGAAACTTCATTTTATTTATACAAGATATTAAAAAGTTCATAAAAATTGAGTTTGTTTCAAGGGTTATTATGTATATATACTATACTTATGAAATACGTGTTAAGTTTATACTAATTTTTATAATATAATTATATAATAGTTAACTGTTAATTTTTAAGAAAAGTGTCCTTTGTCTCTATATAATATATGTTGTATTATGTACAGCCATAAGAGAAATAAATAAATTCATTCTAACAATATCATAAAATATAATTTACATAAACTATTATTTATTTATTTATTTATTTATTTATTTATTTATTTATTTATTTATTTATTTATTTATTTATTTATTTATTTATTTATTTATTTATTTATTTATTTATTTATTTATTTATTTATTTATTTATTTATTTATTTATTTATTTATTTATTTATTTATTTATTTATTTATTATTTCACCCAAAATACATAGATACATAATACAGTAATCTACATAATTTAGCACATTCTTGGGTGGGGATAACATGCAAAAGCACCCAATGAGGCACCAAAACACTAAACGTGGCTGTTATCCTAATTAAACAAAAATATCAGAAATGATTTTACTATAGCATTGTATAAGCTAGATTAACAAATATAGATGGAACAAAAAGGAATGTCCCAACGTCCCATATATATATTTAAACTAAATATATATATATTTATATATATTTATATAAGAATTTAAACTTTTTTGTGTGTGGACAAGATATATGATAATAACTTGAAGTAACATTAAGCAAGTCATTACATGATATTGTGATTTGGAATATATATATATATATATATATATATATATAAATATATATATATATATATATATATTCCAAATCACAATATCATGTAATGACTTGCTTAATGTTACTTCAAGTTATTATCATATATCTTGTCCACACACAAAAAAGTTTAAATTCTTTAAACAGTTCATTTTTCAGTGAACTTTACATGTAGCAGCAATACAGTAATATTGTAACTTTTTGTCTATTAAGTTTCAAGGTTCCTACTTTTCATGTAAAAACATTTATACTTACTTCTGCTTTAACGTTTACGCTAACATTAATATATTACATAATATATATATATATATATATATATATATATATATATATATATATATATATATATATATATATATATATACGCGTATTATAACAGAACGAACAAAAAAATCTTACGATGCCATAACTATAATTTCTTTGTAATAGAGTAAGTAAAAAGAAGAAAATTGAAATGTAAAAATGTTGCCTCAACAGTGAGGATTTACGATTGCAATGTGGGCGTCTAGCTAATCAGGCAATCGGGGATTTGGAGTTGCGCCAGCTCCTAACGCCACGCCAGGAAAAAGGGGGTAGGAAGAGAGGCAGAGAGAGAGAGAGAGAGAGAGAGAGAGAGAGAGAGAGAGAGAGAGAGAGAGAGAGAGAGAGAGAGAGAGAGAGAGAGAGAGATCAGCATTCTTTAGCTACACCCTGTACTTGCTTGCTTGCGTGTGTGTGTATAAACCACGACGCGTTCAGCTCTTTGACACATAATATCACATATCTGATAGTTTTGATACACATTACTTTAAATATAACAAAAATACAGTTTCAAGGAATAGGCATTTCTAACAACATTTCTGGCTCGCTTTTCTGACTATCAATTCAAAAGTATATTATACTCTGTGACATGCATGCATAGACTTTTTGGTTCAATCGATTTAGCTCACAACTTACTGCAGCTTCGTCAGAGATCAAGTTGCAAAATTATTTTAAGTATTGGCCGGAGGTCCTTTCTTCATCTTATTCTCTCCGCAAAAAAAATCAGTTCTCATCCTAATCCTCCGTCCTGAATTTTGTTTCTGGGGAAGCGGTGGCTATGTCGTGTGGCTATGTGATTTGTCAGTTAATTATGTTGGCACACGTTGGTGCATGACTTTGAGCTTCCCATTGGGACTCCCAGTGGCCTGCTGCTTGTCTGGCTTGTGGTAAGCGGGGCGTTTGAGCAACGTTACTGCGCCTCCCGAGTACAGAAGTAAGAGCTAACAGAGAGATCGCTGGCTCAGTGCCGCAGAAGGCTAGCTGGAGGCGCGCTAATTTGCTTCTCTCCAGAGATAAATGCCTCTCTTCAGCTAATAGCAACTCTTCAGCTCGTGTCTAAAAGTATTGTTTGTTTTATTTTCATAACTACTAGATGTTAACATTACACTTTTGATACAAGTAAACAACTCATATAACATGATAAAATTCAAATTTTATTTTCATCATACAGCTGTACTGTATGGGTTACGTCAATTAATTGTTACATAAAATACATACTTAATGATTAATTTTAATTAAGGTTAACTATAGTGAAATATTTAAAACATATTTTATAACCAAACGGCAAAATTAGAACTTAAAAAATATTATAACCATTATGTTTGTGTGTATTATTTTGGTCAATTGCATGCTCACATATTTGACATACATATTGCACATTAAATGGGTTAATCTTAGTTTCTTGGTAAACTTAATTATTATTCACCTTTTTTTGTTTACTTATAGTTCGTTTCATCACAATATTTTCAATTTATTTTTTAACATTATTCTTGTTCACGATTGTCAGCTTACAACACTGAGTTAATTTATCACTTTCTAAATAGGAAAAAGGAAAACAGAGAATTTGATTTCACTGAAAAGTAAATGAAAAATCAAATAAATAAAAAAAATCACAACACTACTACTTAGTAGTATTTTTTTTTTCTTAATATTCTTCATCACCATTCATTATTTTACACTATTACCAGAAACTTTCTCCTCCGTGTGATGAATTCAACAGTGGTTTTACTTTACTTTCTAACTGGATCTATCATTCTGATTCAAAGGGACTAAAATATTATAGTTAATTGACTTAAAATAGTTTATAATCATGTATAATAATAACTTGCAACAGTTATATATATAGAGAAGAGATTCAACGATCATATACAGTCCTCGCCTTGGAAAATTTCCCTTTACCGTCTTGTTAATACTATATGGCCCGTAAGAATAACACAGGGCACGGTGACGATTAGCAAGGCTGCAAGTGAGAAATTTTCCAAGGCGACTAATGTATACAACCTAACCGTTGATATAGATCCATTTTCTTCTTCTTGATGTGCAATACATAATTAAATAAAGTGAGGGAAAAATTAACAGATTTTTTAGTAAATGTTTTTCAATATTTGAGTTTTTATTTATTTGACTGTATAATATCAAAGATTTGATACTTCTATACATGTTATTAGCTTTATTACAAACAGATTTGTGATATCCTGAGACATATTATTCAGTTACGCTAGTGCGTGGTAGAAGGTAATCTGGCATGAGGGCATTCAGGTCATAGCACACCCGCCTGTGATGGGTCGCTTCAAAATTGCCTCACTCACTCTTCAAGCTGCAAGTTAACAGTATTAAATTATAGATCTTTTCATACCCCACAGCAAAAACACGATCAATATTGATGAGAATATAATATGTAGCTTTCCCCCCCCCCCCCCCCCCCTTCTGCTTCTGTTTCACGTAATCTTTCGGTTTGACCTTTCTTTGACTTGCTGAGGTTTAAAATGGTAAAAACGGTTCAACAACAAGTTTCTACCTTGGTAACTTACGCTAACAAACAAGCAAACAAAACAAAACAACAACGAAAATAAATAAATAAAAAAAAAAACGTGGCAGCAGTTTCTTTTACTTTGCTGCCTCTACTGTCGTTTTACTGTGTGCTCGTTCATGCGAATAAAACTCAATTTACAACTAATGAATTGCTGATTGCTCTTTGCGTGGACTATTTTCGTGTCTCACCTTTAGGAAATAACAGTAAAAAATAAGAACATACAAAAAAGTAACATGAATTCTAATAACCAGATAGTTATTTGTTGGTTAAGTCGTTAAGGTTTATCCCTTATCCCCCTCACTCTTCCCCCCGAATGTAAAACTTAATACGGATTTGAAATTTCCATTAGCATACCATCTAAGCTTAAAGTTATGACTTTTTTCAAGCATAATCATAAATATCATAATAATCACATAGTTTACTATAGTATGCTTGAATAACGTTTAAGCAAGTCAATCATGAATATTAAACAAAAATGGAGCAAGTACTGAGCCTTGTACTACTACTACTACTGCTACTGCTACTGCTACTGCTACTGCTACTGCTACTGCTACTGCTACTGCTACTGCTACTGCTACTGCTACTGCTACTGCTACTGCTACTGCTACTGCTACTGCTACTGCTACTGCTACTGCTACTGCTACTGCTACTGCTACTGCTACTGCTACTGCTACTGCTACTGCTACTGCTACTGCTACTGCTACTGCTACTGCTACTGCTACTGCTACTGCTACTGCTACTGCTACTGCTACTGCTACTGCTACTGCTACTGCTACTGCTACTGCTACTGCTACTGCTACTGCTACTGCTACTGCTACTGCTACTGCTACTGCTACTGCTACTGCTACTGCTACTGCTACTGCTACTGCTACTGCTACTGCTACTGCTACTGCTACTGCTACTGCTACTGCTACTGCTACTGCTACTGCTACTGCTACTGCTACTGCTACTGCTACTGCTACTGCTACTGCTACTGCTACTGCTACTGCTACTGCTACTGCTACTGCTACTGCTACTGCTACTGCTACTGCTACTGCTACTGCTACTGCTACTGCTACTGCTACTGCTACTGCTACTGCTACTGCTACTGCTACTGCTACTACTACTAATATTAAGATCTCCAATTAACGAGTCATAATATAAAGACTTTTAAACGAATTTATAAATTTGTATTTATTAGTAATTGTATTGTACTAATGTGAAGTTATAAAGAAACACAATTTTAAGTATAGTAAATTTAATAGAAAATAGTTTTAAATATTGTTTGGGTTTGTGTGTTAAAGTTAATTAATTTTAGAAAGCCAATGTTAATTAGAATAAAGTATACTTATATTAAGTAACATATATTAATGGGCGCGATTCACGAAGCAGTTAGCCAAGTTTCTAACCACGTTTAGCTTAACCACGTTTAGCTTAACCACGTTTAATTAGGTGGTTTAACACGTAAAAAAGGTATAGTTAAACGTGGTTAAGCCAAACTTGGTTAGAAACCTGGCTAACTGCTTCGTGAATCGCACTCATTATATGTTACGTATTTTATGTAACAATTGATGAGTGATTCATGCTGTATGAAACAAAAATTTGAATTTAAATAACATCGATTGAAATGAAGCAATGCAGGGAGGGACGGCTGAACAAGAACAGACTGAAAATGTTAGGTGATAAATATGCAACATGTACCAACACTACCAACTGTAAGATATGACAGAGACAGATCTGCTGTGCAAATTACTAGGTGAAATGTAATTATCGTGACGGAAAGAGAAGGCTCGCTCAACGCTACATCCATCGATTCTCTCAGCTGCGCCTGCCTGCCTACTTTTATATAATACATTTATCGTCCAATTACGCATTAATGCTATCAATTAGAAAAGAAAATTGTATCAGTTAAGTAATTTCATTATCTAACTAAAAATCAAATTAAAAGAAACTTTTAGCAAAAATATTTATTTATTTTATAAAAGCGATAATAATATAATGTATTGCTTAACTATAACTTAAATAATATCTAAAAAAAAAAAAAAAGTTAATGATGATTCTAAGATTAGTATATAATTATAATAAATAAAAATAAATAATATTTTATTATTAGTAAGAACACCATTTTCTGGAATTGTGTACTCATGTTATTAATATTATTATTTTAATTTTTCAGAAATAAAACAGGTGTTGCATATTACAATTAATAGAAACATGCGATAAGCCCTATGAGTTTAATAGGCGGTTTTGTTATTGCCATATTTTATTAATAATTATTGTAGTATAGTATAACAGTTACGAAAACACAAATTCAGTATAACATTATATAGAATGGAGTTATTATATATCCCAAATATATTATATAATGCTACACATGAGTTCATCGTAATCTAACTGGAGGTAAATGAACCACTATTATTCAAATTAAATTACTTTGTTGCAATAAATAATTATGTGACTTTATTTTAGTTTTAGATATTTCTGTAGCATATGCATCAATATGGAAAATTAAATATAAAATATAGCAAATTTCACAAACAAGATTAACGAAGATTTATAATTATGATTAAATAATGTGTATGTTAGCAATAAAGACTGTTTTCTTTCAATATTAATGATACAAATTATTACAAAATATTATAGAGGTATATCTTCACAAAAAGTTTAAGCACCAATTATATATAGCCAAGAAATTTTTAGCATCACATTTAGTACTTAATTATTAATATTTCGGTACCAAAATTATCTAGGTTAAATCTAACAGTAAGGTCTTTATTTTGTGAATGTCCTTTAAATTTTGTGAGTCAATGAGTATAAAATCCACATAATATGTGGCTAAAATAATAAAATAGATAAATAATTATTATTATTATTATTATTACAAGAATACACCCCTAAGAGCTTACAGCTCGCGGTGGGGTTATGGGTAGGGATAAGGTAGGGAAAAGATGGTGGTCACAACCTGTTACGCGTCCCAGCATTTGCTGAGGCGAGATTGAGGGAACCATGGAAAACCTCAGTCAGGACGGACACCTCTACTTTTTATAATGGGTGCGATTCACGAAGCAGTTAGCCAGGTTTCTAACCACGTTTAGCAACCCCAAGTTTAACTATATATGTTTTACGTGTTAAAACAGGTATAGTTAAACGTGGTTAAGCTAAACGTGGTTAGAAACCTGGCTAACTGCTTCTATTCGTGAATCGCGGCCAATATGGGGGTAAAATTTATTTTAAGCGCTTATATACTGAAGTAGTGTAATAAGCTGGGCGTTGTTATTGGATATAGTGAATTCCTTTTTTCACTGTACTGCACTGATTTTTTCCTCCCCCCAAACTGCAAAAATTGAAATTCTTACTGTTTAATCTGTTTATATTAGTTTTTCTGCTGATCTTTAGTTCGTTTTCGCCTCAGTGAAACGAAAAATATAACATAATATTATTGTAATCATCATTCAAAATTTATCATCATTAATTATTTCTCATTATTACTCTGTTTACGTGTTAATAAATTGGAGACAATTTTTCATTCCGCTGAAAATGACTTGCTTGGAAAACTTGCTACATCGTTACAGTGCCGACTGTCCAGGAAAGAAAATACCACAAATAAAAATGAGTAAAATCAGTTCTATCTAATACCTATAAGGCTATATGATATATCTATACAGTATGTTATATAACGTTATATTTTTTGTATCTGAATATTCTACACATCAATGTATGTTAACACTATACACAAGCTGCTGATAATATGCTGGCTTGTAGAATATGATGTAGTGGATAGTGACTTATGAAATATTTTTTGATATTTCTTTGACAGCTAACTTATTGTGCATGGCAGTCGACGCAGATACGTTAGATAGACTAGCTCTGTAAGTTTTGTGTATAGAAGAGCAGGAAAGAAGAGAAGAGTATGTGAACGAGAGATTGAAGAAGAGAGAGAGGAGAGAGAGACGCCCCCATGCCCACAACACGCAAAAGAAACTGATGGCAAACATAACATTTCGATCATTTTTCTTCTTTTTCTCGTATGTATAAGAGGAAGGCATGATAAATTGATAACATTAAGCCACTAGTAAAGGCTTTTGCATCATTTAGATGCTGTATATTGTAGGCTTATACCACTCTATACAAGTATATACTTTGTTATTATTTGTTTTGGATTTTTTTTTTTCTCCATGTACAAATTCAATTCATTTTTTTTTTATTAATTCCATTCATCGTACAATCATTATAGAATCAATTGTATGATGTTTTTAGGACAGATCAAAGTTTTAGAATTGTTAAGAGGTAAAAATTATGCTATAGTTAAAAAATATACAGTACAAAAACATTTAACTTTAAGTAGCAGTTTTTTTGTTGAAGTCATATTCCAAAAATTACTTCACACTGTAAAAGCACTTATATCTATAAGCAATTTTCTCACATATTTTCACATTATTTTGAAATAATTTCAAATTATCAATGCACTTGATTTCACTTGGTAAAATGTTATTTAAACTTAGATTTGGGCCATTCTTTTACATTATGGAGACGATTCACGAAAGAGTTATCCAGAATATTATCCAGCTTTCTCACTAACCGTGGTTTGTGCCAGTCTAATTCAATGACACTAAACATGATTAGTGAGATACCTGGACACCATTTAAGGGCTACAGTATCACATGTTTTAAGTTTCTGGTGTTGTGTGCATGTTTTACTTCGTTTTCTAAACTCTATCATAATCTTTTCAACAAAACTTACTCTTTCAAAAATAAATAATATAAATATACACAGGCTCGGACTGGCCATAAGAGTTGGTGAGCGATCGCTCAGTAGGCCCCCTCAGCTGGGAGACCCAAACAACGTTAAAAGTAGGCCCCCACAGGGTCAAGTAAGTAGGCCCCCACAGGGTCAAGTAGGCCCTTGATATGAGCCCGTACTCCTGTTTGCTCAGTAGGCCCTTTGAGCCCAGTCCGACCCTGAATATACATGGAAGTGTTATTTTTATTTTTTTAATAAATTTACATCACATGAATTTCTGCTTTCAGTCGTATAACCTTTTTCTGTTATATAAATAATCTATTTAATTAATACAGGAGAATGTCCTCAACATATTATCACATATTTTAAAAGTGAGTAAAAGTTTGAGTAGCACAAAGTTTTTAGACACTCCACTTCACATTCATGCCTTTGCTCACATATGGCAAATATTACTGAGGAAAGTTTTTTACAAGCATAATCAATGTGATCAGTCCATCTTTAATGTTTATGCAAACTCAAAAATTTGGTGTCGCTTTTTACTGCAATATTTTGATTAGCTGCTGAGACTGATTGTAATGTTGGGTTTTTGTTTATAATGTTTTGAAATTGTAAAATTTCTGTCTTATTGACATTCAGCATTGGGGAGATCAAGATGGCGCGCCATAGTGAGCAACGTCGACGTGACTCTCCGCTCAAATTGTCTGTCCTATCCTGGTAACTATCCCTATCCTATTCTATATATTATAATCGTCTTGATTTCTATACCCCTATCCCCAGTCAATTTGATTCATAATTATCATTCTCGCCTCACCGCACCCCCACAATCACTACTTTTCCCTGCTCACGGTCGCCACTGGACGACACGTGATTGCTTCAAACCTCCTGTGACATCTTTTTTCATGTTGGCGCCTGCATCATCAACCTACATTCTTGCACCCCACGCCACATAGTCATACTTGACCCTAAATCACCACCACATACCTTGCATGCTGGCATTCCCATCATCACCTTCCCATTTTGCATACCACATCCCATAATCAAAATTTCTACCCATTGTTCATCCATAATCCTTTACAAGCCCCTCCTAACTTTAATTAGTTAATTACAAGAACAATAAAACTAGTATTGGGTGCATGCCTGTTCGCGCTATTCTCAGAAACGGATCAAAAAGAAGAAGAAGAAGAAGAAGAAGACATTCAGCATTAGTCTAAGACTATTGAAATTACATTTTACTGTTTCAATTGCTTTAATAATGTTCTTCAATAGGATTTCACTATTTTCCCCACTTACTTTTAAATTTGAGTCATCAGCATATTTTACAGGTATATACAATTGTTTTGATCAATAATTAAGGGTAGATATTTTATGTATAGAATGAAAAGTATCGGAGTTAGACAGGTACCCTGCGGAAGGCCATATATATTATATATATTTTTTTTTTTTTTACTCCGAGTAATATTTACCCATATTATCATTTAGAGTGTATGGTATTTCTACTGTCCGAGTCCTTATATTTTCTAAAAAAGATGGAATATAAGTATAATAAATATAAATATGAGTATAGCTATAAATGATGTAATAATATTGCTGCCGACCATATAAAATGTAATTACCAGAGTGTTTTCTTAGCATAGTGCTGTCTGCTTGCTATATATATTACCGCCCATAACACTGCTATTTTATCAAACCTTCAACGGCACTGTCTGCACACACAAAATCAAATGTCATTTTACTTGCAGTCATCCATGCACTCTCGAGTTTGCGTACTCTTATATTAACGGGACCAGAGAATTGAATCTAAACGGAATTGAATCTAACGTGGAATTGAATCTAAAACAAAATGGCGGATTTTTGTGGTGGGGGGTGCCAAAAAAAGTATAGAAGACATATGGCAACACTGTTTTAGATTCGTTTCCACTTTAGATTCATTTCCCCACTTAAGATCTAATACTGCGGAAACGAATCTAAATAGTGATGAATTGAATCTAAAAGTGGGGAAATGAATCTAATACTGCGGAAACCAATCTAAAGAGTGAGCTAGGCATTGAATCTAAATGTGGGGAAGCGAATCTAATACTGCGGAAACGAATCTAAAGGGTGAGGAAATGAATCTAAAAGTGGGGAAATGAATCTAAAGAGTGAGGAATTGAACCTTAATGTGGGGAAACGAATCTAATACTGCGGAAACGAATCTATAAGGTGAGGAAATGAATCTAAAAGTAGGGAAATGAATCCACTACTGCGGAAACGAATCTAAAGAGTGATGAAATGAATCTAATACTGCGGAAACGAATCTAAAGACTGAGGAATTGCATCTAAAAGTGGGGAAATGAATCCAATACTGCGGAAACGAATCTAAAAGTGGGGAAATGAATCTAACACTGCAGAAATGAATCTAATACTGCAGAAATGAATCTAAAGAGTGGTGAAATGAATCTAATACTGCGGAAACGAATCTAAAGAGTGGGGAAATGAATCTAATACTGCGGAAACGAATCTAAAGATTAAAGAATTGAATCTAATTGTGGGGTAATGAATCTAATACTGCAGCAACGAATCTAAAGAGTAGGGAATTGAATCTAATTATGGGGAAATGAATCTAATATTGCGGAAACGAATCTAAAGGGCGAGGAAATGAATCTAAAAGTAGGGAAATGAATCCACTACTGCGGAAACGAATCTAAAGAGTGATGAAATGAATCTGATACTGCGGAAACGAATCTAAAGACTGAGGAATTGAATCTAAAAGTGGGGAAATGAATCTAATACTGCGGAAACGAATCTAAAAGTGGGGAAATGAATCTAATACTGCGGAAACGGAGAGAGCGTTTCGAGCGTTGCAGTCGCCCCAACATCTTCAAATCCTTTTTATGAAAAAAATTATTTTCTTAAATTACAACTTATTCGGTTCATGTTGGCTCTTTAGATTCGTTTCCGCAGCATTAGATTCATTTCCCCTCTCTTTAGATTCGTTCCCGCAGTATTAGATTCATTTCCCCACTTTTAGATTCAATTTCCCTCTCATTTTAGATTCATTTCCGCAGTATTAGATTCGTTTCCTCACTCTTTAGATTCGTTTCTGCAGTATTAGATTCATTTCCCCACAATTAGATTCAATTGCCCACCCTTTAGATTCGTTTCCGCGGTATTAGATTCGTTTCCCCACTTTTAGATTCATTTCCTCATTCTTTAGATTCGTTTCCGTAGTATTAGATTCATTTCCCCACAATTAGATTCAATTCTTTATTCTTTAGATTCGTTTCCGCAGTATTAGATTCATTTCCCCACTCTTTAGATTCGTTTCCGCAGTATTAGATTCATTTCATCACTATTTAGATTCATTTTCGCACTATTAGATTCATTTCCCCACTTTTAGATTCGTTTCCGCAGTTTTAGATTCGTTCCCGCAGCATTAAATTCATTTCCCCTCTCTTTAGATTCGTTCCCGCAGTATTAGATTCATTTCCCCACTTTTAGATTCAATTCCCCTCTCATTTTAGATTCATTTCCGCAGTATTAGATTCGTTTCCTCAATCTTTAGATTCGTTTCTGCAGTATTAGATTCATTTCCCCACAATTAAATTCAATTGCCCACCCTTTAGATTCGTTTCCGTGGTATTAGATTCGTTTCCCCACTTTTAGATTCAATTCCTCACTCTTTAGATTCGTTTCCGTAGTATTAGATTCATTTCCCCACAATTAGATTCAATTCTTTAGTCTTTAGATTCGTTTCCGCAGTATTAGATTCATTTCCCCACTATTTAGATTCGTTTCCGCAGTATTAGATTCATTTCACCACTCTAAAGATTCATTTTCGCACTATTAGATTCATTTCCCCACTTTTAGATTCGTTTCCGCAGTATTAGATTCATTTCCCTACTTTTAGATTCAATTCCTCAGTCTTTAGATTCGTTTCCGCAGTATTAGATTCGTTTCGGCAGTATTAGATTCGTTTCCGCAGTAGTGGATTCATTTCCCTACTTTTAGATTTATTTCCTCACCCTTTAGATTCGTTTCCGCAGTATTAGATTCGTTTCCCCACTTTTAGGTTCAATTCCTCACCCTTTAGATTCGTTTCCGCAGTATTAGATTCATTTTCCCACTGTTAGATTCCATTCCCCTCTCTTTAGATTCGTTTCCGCAGTATTAGATTCAATTGCCCACTTTTAGATTCAATTCCTCAATCTTTAGATTCGTTTCCGCAGTATTAGATTAATTTCCCCTCTCTTTAGATTCATTTCCTCACTCTTTAGATTCGTTTCCTTAGTTTTAGATTAATTCCCTTTTTTTTTTAATTTTTGTCTCAACTTCTAAATTTAATTATTTATCTTTTTCTTGCTGTTGTCGCACTCTAAAGGGAGAGGAATTGAATCTAAAGTGTGTGGAAACAAATATAAAGTGAGGAATTGAATCTAAAATGTGCAGAATTGAATCTAAAAGTGAAGAAATGAATCTAAAAACTAAGGAATTGAATCTAAAGGGTGGGGAAACGAATCTAAACAGTGAGGAATTGAATCTAAAAGTGGGGAAATGAATCTAAAAAATGTGGAATTGAATCTAAAAGTGGGGAAACGAATCTAAAATTGAGTACAGTGTTGCCATATCTATTTACTACTTTAGTTAGCACCCCCCACTACAAAAATCCGCCATCTTGTTTTAGATTCAATTCCGTGTTTGATTCATTTCCGTTTAGATTCAATTCTAGGGAGCCTATATTAACTAATCACTGTGGTCACATTCATTATGGTAGCTTTTCTGTTGAGAATGTTTTATGTAATATAGGGATGATTTACTTTTACTATTGACAGGTTTGGAGAAAAAATGGGGCGATCCGCTTACAACATGAAAATATTCTTGTGAAAATGAGCAAAAAATAAGTATGTAAAAGAGCATGCTCAAATAACGTTAAATTATTTTTAAATTACTTAAATTTCATGCTGTATTAACAATGTTTTGTAATTAATCTTAAAACTGAAATGGTTTAATGTTGATTGTATTCAAATTGCTGTTTCATTCCTATAATAAGTATATATATATATTCCCCTGGCTTTGGACCATTGCACTTCCGGTTCATTGACAAAAGCTGTAGCGTCCATCCTGGCTGAGGTTTCCACGTTTCCCTCAGCCGCAGGCAAATGCCGGGATGGATTTGCAAGGCCGTGGCCGCCCTCGTTCCAGAAGAGCCCGCGAAACGCTCAAGTTAGGGTTTCGGAAGGTTCGGGGTTTCAAAGTAGTATGTAATTAGTAAATAGAAGTACCCAATAGGGTTTGATTAAAAATTTAAAAAAAAAAAAATATATATATATATATATATATATATATATATATAAATAAATACCAGCTCTTATATAAATAGTAAATCAATAATTCTGTATTTAATCCATATGGATGTTAATTTCAAGTGTATTATTTTATATCTGTCAGTTTAAAAATTGTGTATTCTATACTAAAAATACTTGAAAGTGTTTACAACTAGGTATCAAACAGTGAAGTGTTGTGACAAAAGCATCAAGAAACACTGGACACGTAAAAAACAAGAACAAAAACAAAAAGAAAAAAAAAAAATGAAAAAAAAAATATATAAATAAATAAAAAATAAAACTAAAAAAAATACAAATACAAATATAATGAATCAGTGCATGTAACTTTTTCATCTTTGGAGTTCATTTTATTCAATTTAATTAAGTAATTGTTAATTGTAATTTTTAACAACTTAATTATCACTGGATTTGTTTCAAACTTTTTGTACTATTCTTAAATTCTTATATCTAATGTAATAATATTGTAAAACTATTGTTTAAAGACAAAAAAGGCATTCATGCCTTAACTCTCGCCATGTAAAGACGTTTAAATAAATAAATAAATATATATAGATTTAATAAGTTAACAGCACCATGCAATAATTAATTTCTTATTCGTGTAGTACTATAACTGGTTGGTTAATTAATTGTCGTGTTAAATTATTTTAATTTTGTGTCTACATACATTAAAATATGACCCATTATTCAAGTTTATTCATAACATGCATAACATAGCAAACTCAAAAGTATATTGTAATGTATACATTTCTGTGCAGCTACAAAAACTTTGTGTCGGGTATTAATATTTATATTTGAACCTAATTTTGGGAATATGTCTTTAGCGATGCTTTCAATATTAAAAATTAGAATTAAAATTTATTGCTTACTTCGGATTATTTTCCTACGACGTTCCTTGCTTTGATCCATTGCTTTATAGAGAGAAAAAATCATATCATAATATTTCGTTCAAACCTAATATATAATTTATATTTTTTCTCCTTGTATAATGGGGAGACCCTTTATATATAAGTATGTATTTTACGAACTTTATGGATCCATGAACTAGATTATTGGATGAACTGTAGAGTGGCAATATTGTTGAGAAAAGCAGCAAAAAGCTATTGCATGTAGAGCAAAGTTAATTGTTTTCCTCGGATGAGTGCGGTTACCCCGGTTATTGGCCAAGTAATAAAAAGGAAAGTGAAATTGTTACACAGCTTTTCGAAAATCTTGGAGGTGGCTAAGATTGGAACTGAAGCTTGAAGCCGTCGTAATTCTCCACTCAATCACTTAGCACAGCATTTGTCTCTTGCTCTCTTTCGGCTCTCTGTTCTCCAAGCTCTCGCGATTCCATTTCCGCAGTCGTCGCGTTGCCCCGCCAAGCAGCACTGCCGCCACTCACTGCTTCTGCCTCGTCTATCGAGTGGCCACAATTACGCGCCGCACTAATTGGAACTGTGCTCAGCTCAGCTCCCTTGGGGACACTTGGCCGTTAACCAGTCCCGACCCAAAGCTTCTGCCTTTCGTCCGTTTCGTCCATCGTGCAATACCAGCATGCGTCCCCTTCCACTTAGCAATCGGCTCGCACTGCTGTCGTCGAGGGAAGAACATTTAGCCAACACATAAATTATGTTCTTTGTGGCAAATAAGAGTACGCTTACTATTGAAGCTGCGAAACGATTCCCTTGAAGCACTTCTCAAGTGAAATAAATTTGGTTGGATGACTAAAACAGAGGTTTCACGTACGTTATTTAATAGTGTGTTGATTTTTTTAACAACTGCAACATTATTTATAGTATCAAATATATCCCATCATAATTGTTGGGATGTAAGAACGTAAAATGACACATAACTTTGGTATTGCATTAGGTTCTTAATTTTTCATAGCATGCATTCGTCTTAGTCGTCTATATAGGGGAAGGGGATTCATGGGGTTAAATTTTATTTTGAATTTGACGTACCATGGGTGCCTCGCTATTAAAAACATTGATTTTTTATACTCTCTCTCGCTTACCATGTTTTGCAACAAATTTACAAGTGAATAAAAAATTAACTAATTTGTTAGTAAAAAATAAAATATGTAAAAAAAAGCACATAACTATTGTTTAAAAAATTGATTTAATTAGCACTCATTATTATTATAGTATTGCTAAAACCGGTTGCATATATTAATTACCGTAAAAAAATAATAATCAATCACTTCGTTTAAAATTGAGATAACAAGCACCATGCAAGAGGTTGTATGCAAAATACAATAGTGATGTTAAGAAGCAATGTATAAATTTATAAAGCCTGACATCATAATAGAGGTTTGTAGGTTTGCTAGCTGCTTACTAAATCTGAAAGTCACAAGCGTGACGAAGAATGCACTGCAGATCGATATAATAGTATGAAGGCAATCATGTGCGAGGGTTAAGTCTAATTAATGAGGGAAGGCAAGGGCAGCTCTAACTGCTGTGGGGCGGTAGCAAGTGAAGAAGTTGGCAATTTTCCTTGGTCTACAGCAAGCCGCCCTGAAGCTCATTGCAGGCTACTCCTCTGCCATCAGGGACTCCCCTCGTCCCAAGGCGATTGATGACTTCTCGAGCGGCTGCATGATAACATGATAAATGGAGTGGCAGCCGAGCGTCACCGCGGCCCACCCGTCCATCCGCGCTGTACGTGCCCATGCTGCTGCTAGCTCTCACGGCAAGAAACGGTGACTAGGATTACGTCCTCAACTCCTACCCCAGACCGATTTCTCCCTCACTCTCCTCCACAAACCCTTTCTCGAATCAACTTCTACAAAGCGCCATATGATCACTACGACCCTCATTCAGCACACAATACGCTAGAATGACCCAGAAATCCTTCAAGTATTAAGGGCAATTGTGGCAACGTCTAATGAATATTCAGATTAAGCAATAACTCACTTAATACTAACTAAATAGTTTCTCTATTATACAATGCATAATGTAACGTTGATTCCTTTAATATTTAATTTAATATTAAATATACTACTACAATAATGGTGTATCGATCTATAAAAATTATAGCATAGCTTAAAGTGCACTTTATGTTAAATAAATTTCAAAATAATTTGATTTACATCATATTATATTTATAAAATAGTAATTTTTAAAATTCATGCAACGATTAGAAACAAGAAGATACATGCAATTTTACTCTCCCGGGGACTTACGTTTTTCTGAATATTTTTTAAGAATTTAGTGAGATTTAATGTTTAATATTATGCTGTAAACATGTATATGTCATGTATATTATTATAATTAATTTATAGTGAAGCCTATACAAACATACAAAGATATTTTGGCTACATGCTAGAATCTGAAATTGAAACCCACCCGGCCAAAGGAGTCATTTTAAAGCAAATTTATGTAACTTGATATTTAACTTTGAGATAATTGGAATATAGTGCGCAAAACTATGCTAACAAGACGCTTAGACGCTTAATACGCTTAGTTAGTTGGTCTTTATTTATATGTAGATCATATCCCGGAAGGAATATGTTGTGAATAGTATGTTGTGCATCGATTAATTTTACTTTTCAATTACATAACGTTTACAAAGTTTATATTTTTAGGGAACGTCCGTACGTTATGTTATTGTCACTGGAAAATTGAATGTACTTAGGTAAAATAAGTATTAGTATTTTTTTAATTCGGCAAATAAAATAATTACAATATCATCAAACATTTCCAATTGTGTATTTTTGCTGACGAAAGAGGTGAGTATTGAGCTAATGGCTACCTAATCAGTATAGTCTATACTAAATAAATTGCATAAAAAATAAAAGATTATTTAACACCATGGACAACCTGCATGAAAAAAATTTTATTGCAGAAATGAATAGAGGGTACCAAATTATGCTACTATGAATTTTTCCAATTTTTTTTTTTTTTTTTTAGTCTCGGAACTATTTTTAAATAATTATTGAAAGTTTTGTAAGTTAAATTAGCACCCCTGAATCCTTAGGATAGGAAGGATTATAGGACCTAGACGTCTATTGACGTGTCCAGGGAGCGTGGCCACACTTTCAATAATTATTTAAAAATAGTTCTGGGTCTAAAAAAAATCTGAAAAAAATTCAGGGTAGCATAATTTGGGAACCTTTATTCATTTCTGCAATAAAAAAATTTCATGCAGGTTGTGCGTTTAATTTAAAAAAAAATAATTATAAGTATTTCCGTTTGTTCGAGGTTCATTGATCTCCTGATAAATCACATCAGACACAAATCCAGCAAAAAATAAGAGAGGGTTTGTGGCCTAAAAATAAGGTTAATATTAATAAAACAAATTGGAGTAGGGCATTTGAAATGACTATTCTGTCCTTGTCAAAGCCAAGATTTCGGGGGGCCCTCCACTATCCTAGTTCACAGTGAAAGTGGATCAATTTTCAACAGTTCCCTGTTCGATAAGTATAATATTATTTGATTTATTTGATTTGTTTATTGGTTCCAATGCAGACAAATCTAGTTTTTGGATGTAGTTACATATCCTAAATACAAATAAAATATGACATTTTGTACTTTATTATTTACATACGTGATATTGCAGTACTATTTTTTATAAACTAATACAACACAAAATATATTATATTCTTAATAAATGTTTATTGGGTTAATTTTTACAATAGAGTGGGGGAAAATACATAGAAAAAAAGATAAAGTCTAAGAAAAAATAAATAATTAAATAAATAACCCAAACAGTGGTATTAAGAAAAAGACATAACCCATTCATAAATATTATTCTTAATGAATATAGCTGCTTAATCAATTGATAGATTAATTTTTTTGTCATATTGATTAATTAATTGCAATCAAATTCATCATTATGATACGAGATACTAAACTACTTTTAAAATACACAAACAACCAAACAACTTTGAATATTTGTATATTTACTGATAAATATCTGACAGAAATGGATGATGAGCTGTTTTAAACTAAATTTGACTCACATTATTTATTATGATCATAGAGTATTTTTGCAAAGTGTGTGATAGACTCCCTTTTAATATTCATTAAATTATCCCTTCTTTTTTTCTCGCAACAATAATCTTTTTCCTAAAGTATAGCATGTACAGTGTACTAATGTGCGATATATTGGGGCTAAAGATTAAAAAAAAAAAAAAAAAAGAGAAAAGAAAAGAGAGAAAACAAGAAAACTTTTTATCCTCTACGCTGCTACTGAGGGTTTAAGCAGTAAGGATGATTTGTGGCATCTTCTATGATAAAATGCTTCGCGCTGCCGCCTCTGCATCCACGCTTTACTTTAAGCAAAGCTTCCCTAGATTTAGCAACCAGTTGAGAGCAAAGATCGCATAGAAAATGAACTCGCGTATTACGGACGAAGATTTCGTTTCCATACTCATAAATGGAACTAAGTAAAGGAAGAACAAAAAAAAAGGAAAGAAAAGGAAAGAAAAAAAAAATGGCAGTTAGAATCTTCTGTTATATAGTTTTTTGTAACTGTTGTAACAACGGTAAGGAACTTGATTGTGTTTTATCAAAGCAAAACTTTATGGAAAAGAGATGAAACTCAATTATATTCACTTCTTTTTACATCACAGACGTAGAGCAAATTTTGCATAATTCAGAGAAATCTTTAGAAGTTTAAATTTAAAAAAAGGTTATAACAACGCAAATTTTAAAAAAGTTGTATTTGTTGAAGAAATTAATTAAGCCTACAAAATATAGAAAATTTTTAAATTTGAGTTGCTTAAGAATACAATAAAATGCCTCAAAGGCAAGGCAAATGAGTTCAGTTACTTGAGAGGCAAGTGAAATGTTTATTTAAAATAACATTATGCATGAATATTTACAATTTTAAACACATGATATATAATTTAAGAATTTTATTTAATTCATCTAAAAAGAGTGCTTTGGAAACAAACGTGACATTGAACTTTTATTAAGACACGGCCATCACAACAAACAAAAACAATAATTGGCAACAAGTCATGACGTCAGAAACACTGAAAACTATCAGTGATATATACAATATATATGGTTGCAAACACAACATTTTTCGTCATTTAATCGAATAGCTCTTTGCATGCGAATTGAGGTGACTAAGAATTCGGAAGGGCAACGAAGCTAACGAAAGTTTACAACTCAAATTGGGCATGGATTATTTTTCTCCCCCATTACTTTTAATTTGTTTACAGAATTATGCTCACAGCGATGTATTTTGAATATCACGCTTGACCATCCACATCCAACGAACTTTACTCACGCACTCCATTCTTTTTTACCGAGACCGTACTTGAATATTAATTGAATATTTTTTTTTTCAAAATTTCAATGAGTAAGAGATGTTTTGCGTACCCGCAATCAACCGTTGCTACCGCTGCTGTATTGTAATGATTGCTACATGATATGACATTGCGGGCGGGCGGCCGGGCGGCTCGTTAGCGGACGTGCAGGCAGGCGGGCGCGGATGGTCTTGCTATGACATGCTGTTTGCCATCCAAACACTTGTCCCACCCCTCCCTCTTTACCAACCCCCCTTGCTTGCCTACCACTCTCTAACTTCCGATGCTTACCTTTTGGTTTGTGTTTCCAATTCGTTACAGAGACCTAATGAATAATACTGTTACCTCTCATGAATTATTCATTGCAAAAGTAAATATTCAAACTTTCATTAAGTTTGACTGCTGCTGAGCAAAACAAGAAAGTCTTCAATGTTATCATTGCTACTGGAGCGTCAGTCAGATGCTTCTTGGAACTTCAAGCCACAGACTTGAGACCATGCAAAAGCTTCTAAAACAACTAGTTTTGTTTTTATTCTTAATTTTAATCACTCAGAGCAATGTTTATTAATCAACATCATATATAAGAAAGTACAAAAGTTTGATTAAATATAAAGATATGCACTCGTCGCTTTGGAAAATTTCCCTGTTGCAGCCTTATAAATCACCATGCTCTGTGTTGTTCTTACAGGGCATTGTGATTAACAAGGCCGCAAAGGGAAATTTTCCGAGGCGATGACTATACAAGCACAGCTGCTTTTCAAAAAAGATGAATCGTCGGAGGTGTAGCGCAGTGCGCTTGACTGTGTCTCGTCAGATCACCGAAGTCAAGCAACGCAGAGCGTGGTTAGTAGTTCAATGGGTGACCATTTTTCCACAAAAACCACGTTTCCCACCGTTTCCCATCCAGGAGTAAATCGTCGTTGAGCTTTTCCACTATGTGGTTCTCCTAACTTTGGACCATTGCACTTCGCCGGTAGTAGCTTCCATCCTGGCTGAGGTTTCCACGTTTCCCTCAGTCACAGGCAAATGCTGGGATGAATGGCCACCCCCGTTCCCGAAGAGCCCGCAAAACACCAAGTAAGGGTTTCGGAAGGTTCGGAGTTTCGGACTTACTTGTTAATGAATAATCAGTAAGTATGGGTTTGAAAAATAAAGATGAATCGGCATCCGCGTTTGTGTTTTTTAACCATAATATTATATATTACTTCATGTCAGGTGGTTCTGCTTTGAGGCAACTATACCTGCCTATGCGATGAGATTATTGTTATGCAGACAAAGTATCGCAGAAAAATCTATAATACAATTTGCAAATGCAATAACAATCATTTCAACTTTGTTTCAAAAAACATTGTATATTTAAAATTCAATTAATTGAAGTGTCCATAAAAAAACTCCATGTCAATATAATTTACTAAGTATTTTTCATTTTTATTTATTTATTTATTTTTTATGAAAGCTATATTATAGTACAGACGTATTTTGCACAACACATCCTACAGTATTTTATTGTATCACCAGGTATCAATTTAAATAGCTACTATATATATAGCGTTTTGGTTGAATGATAAGAACTTTTTCTTAGTGATTTAATTACCAACAGTATTCTCAGACGTTTTGTGTTTTTATATAGCTTTCTCCTTTTAAACACATGCCAGTGACTTGTAGGCACAAACTTAATACATACGATCGATTTGTACTGATATACTTATAAAATAATGACTTGTTAAAAATAAAAAGAAAATGTAAAGTAGCTTAAAAACTCTTCAGTTTTCCGATAAAATTCTTAAACCTTTGTGGGTTCTTTTGATGTATTTTTTTTTCTATTATCATTGAAACAAACAATGTGTAGCACAGAAAACAATAAAATGCCCTCATTTTATCGACATGTAGAAAAAAGAGAGAGATGGCAACAGTGTCCTTTTCAGTTCAATATCCGTTCAATGTTGTAGTATCAGTATCGTGACGAGTGACACTGAAAAAACATTTTGCAGACAATGTTAACAACAACAACAAAAAATGCTGCTGAATGCATTGGCACAAACATAATATATCCTGCCATCCATTATCCATCAGAATCCATGTGTGGGCTGGGGCACGGTACCGTACTACCTTCAAAGATTTTAGGTTTAGCATAGGCATAATATTTTAAGCAACGTTTATACCGTAAAAGATTCCTACCCCCCCTGCATATATATATATATATATATATATATATATATATATATATATATATATATATATATATATATATATTCTAGACGAGTGTCTAAGCTCAATCTGCATTATTATTAGTTAACTTCTTTTTCTTCTTTTGATCCGTTTTGAGAATAGGCCGTAATTAACAAGATATGTACCCAATTCGATGTAGTATTGTTCTTGTAATTAACTAATTAAAGTTAAAAGGGGCTTGTAAAGGATAATTGATGAACAATGGATAGGATTTTTGATTATGGAATGCGGTATGCAAGATGGGAAGGTGAAATGGGAATGCCAACATGTAAGGTATGTGGTGATACTGGTGATTTAGGGTCAAGTTTGACTATGGGGCGTGAGGTACAAAAAATGTAGGTTGATGATGCAGACGCCAACATGAAAAGTATGGCACAGGAATTTGAAGCACCACGTGACGGTCCTGTAGCCGACCGTGGGCAGGATCAGTGTTAATTATGGGAATGCGGTGAGTCGGAAAATGATAATTATAAATCAAACTGACTGGGCAGAAGGATAGAAATCAGGACGATTAGTAAATAGTTAGGTCGATTGGGATCATTACCAGGACGAAGTTTAGAAAATTTGAGCGGAGCTTCTTGACGAACGATGCTAGCGGAGCGCGTCCATTATTGGAAGTCTCTCTGCATTATTAACCTAACTTCAAACCACATTGTTTGTCAATAAGAAAATAATCTTGAAAAAGTAAATAATGTAAATTGGAGCATTGCAAATGTTTGATGAAAATCATGAAAGGTAAACCTAGCCACACTATGAGCCATATTGCAATATTCAGCATCACACAATGAGTGGAACACTAGTATAATATTCACATTTTTTTTATGTTTGTTTTTCCAATGTGCATGTCTAGAGATGAAACGAAATGAGCGAAAGTTTCCCTCTAACGCTCCTCGAGCGTCTTGCTCGTACCTTCCATTACTTTATATTACAGCAAATCCTGTTGAAACACAGAAGCATGATAAAAACATAAATCCCCTCTACATGTTCTATATATGAGCTTATTACAAAGTTTGTTGTTTTATAGCTTTGAATTTGGAAACATGGTATATACTGTTACTAATACATCGTATTTGGCTTGTCAATAAACTCTGAGTTTCAATACATACAGTTTTGTTATTATTATTAAAAACATAAAAACACTATATATTATGTAGAAATACAATACCCGATGTACTTTTTTAGTCGATTGGAAACACAACATTAATGCTCTTTCAAATTATTTATATACATACAGTATATTATATAATATCAAAGCAATATTTCTATCACATTGCCTGTTTATACGAGTAGAGTTCAGCTAACAAATGCCGACCCGCCTACCATGATATTGCCCGCTGAGTTGGTAAACAGTGTTCTGCTTGTTTGGCCGTGAAATTGAAAAAAATAAAAGCTACCCCCGGGAGCGAATTTGCGTGAGCCGTGCGACCCCTTCCTCCTCCACCCCCTTAGGCTGTGAATGCGGCGTGCTGGTGTCAGTGCTTGGGTCACGAGGGTGGAGGTGGGGGATGGTGGCAGAGGAGTGGCGCCACGTAGGCCACAGGAGATCCAGATGAACGCCGTAATTACAGAGCGGATCAGTATGAAATTATTTTAATTCAAAACTCATCTGAGTGTTCTATTTAATACACTGTACGTTTTATATCTCATTATTGCTTTGATACTTGCTGCCATTTCTTATTATTGTGTGAGATATAATCATTATAAATAATTTGAAGGAAAAAAAAATTATCTGTATTAGCATGATGTCGTTAAATAATAATTAATAATTTCACTAGTATATAATTATGTAATTTCTAATTTAAAATGAGTATTTTCTTTGAGGCTATATGAGTCTAATGTAGATGCAAACCACACAATTAATATACTTGGCACATTATAAAAAAATGTTGTTACAGCTTGCAGTAGTGATGGAGATGGTAAGAGAAAATGATGTACCAATGACGCTTGACTGAGGTCATATTACGAACACGACGAAAGACATGTGACGAGGCAATATATTAATTACGGTATGCCATGCATTATATTTTTAAAAGTGATAGCAAAAGTATCGCACATTTCTATAAATCAATAATCATTTCTATAAATAGTATCAATTAATTACAAGGATTGTTTTATATATGAACTTAATAAGGATAAATAATATTCAATATGAATTGAAATACACTTAAGATGTGCAAATACTTTATTGACTCAAATAATATTTGATATTAAATTTGTACATTTTTTTTTTTTTTTTTTTTGTATCTCCGTATTCTGGTCCCGTCAAGACAAAGTCTTCTTGACAGCTAGGTCTATAAGTTGCACTGCAGCCGCCATGGCTGACTTATCCATCCAAGCATTAGCCATGTCGACGAGGGGGAACCATGGAAACCCCAAGTCAGAATGGTCGGTGTCAGAGCACGGTCTTAACACCTCCCGAATGCATGAAGCAGCGCTTGGCACACCTCCAATCAGACAGCGAAGGTTCAGACCTCTCGATCTTTTTACCTATAGCTCTCCCAGTATGAATCAAATGCACGACTTTCTGACTGTGAATCAGACGCACCACCATGCTCGGTAAAACATAAATATTTCATATGTATGAATCATGTATTATATTAATTTTTTAAGTAATATTAATTATAATTAAGTACCCGTTCCTGTTATGTAATTTATGTTACAATTAATGTGATCTATACTGTTAAGCCAACGATCAAAATGAAATTTGATTTTTTTTAAATAATAAACTCTGAACACTTATACTTTTTTTTACGTAACAGTTCAGTAATACGTGGCTGAAAATTGTGATAGAAAGAATTACGGGTGATAGATAAAAGCATTCGTAAGCCAAGTAAGCACATTTTAAAATGTAGGCCATTACAGTAAGCATAAATTTCACTGCGCAAAGATGGCGATATTTGGCTCTATAAGGAAGGCTAGCTGCAATACAGCACAATACCACAACAATTTGTCACTTTAATGTAAAATCCATTATCTCTTCGTTGATGCAATTGTGTCTGCTTCAGAAGCCTTATTTCAACACAAGGGATGTAATTATTTCTCATGAAAAAGGCATATTACGTCACACAAAACTAAAATTTGTTTGGTAGACAATTATAACCAATTGCTGATAGCATTGTAGGTTAATGTCAACACAATTAATTCTTCTTTCAAAATATTTTAATGTTTATCACTAATACATTAGCAGATATATAATCGTTAATATGAATCTCAGTACTACGTCATTGGCTTGCTGCTTGAGAATTTTGAGATGCAGTTAAAGGGAGAGCATTGTTATACTGTTGAGATGCGTTCTCGTGAGAAGAGGGAGATTGATTGTCGTACGTACGCTGGCAGCTGTGAGCAGAGCGGGGGTGGCAGAGAGAGAGGCCTGTGTGGTTATATTCTCCGCCTGCCTGCTGCCTCCTTTCCGTCCGTTTTACCGATCCAATCACACTCTCATCTCTTTGCTACGATTGAGAGCAAATTACTTCGCGCCAAGCTTTCTATTACTTGCAAGCAGTTCCTGACAACGTGTAATTCCTTTACTTTATGTCCAAGCTTGTTAGGAAACAATGAATTCTATATAGACGGTTGCTTGTTCGTATACGCGCATGTCAACTGCTCTGCTACTTTTTCTATAATTTTCACACGCAATCATATTATAGAGTATATTTGCATGTAATAATTATATTATTATAACAATAATACATAAGCGTGTAATTATGTGAAATTATAATATACAAAATGTGATTAATTTTAATTAAGAGGACGTGAAAAAAATTATATTAATTTATTTTGTATCTAAATAATTTGTACTGTTAACGCAAGCTATTGTGTTTCAATCACCTTGTAATTTCCAACTTATTTTAAATTATAATACTTTCCTTAGTGTACTCAAAAGGAGACGAAATAATTAACCTACATGCCAAGCAATAATATTTTGTGTACAGTATATAGTTTATCTATAAGAAACGTAACATATAATTCAACAGTTTCTCCCTTTTTTTAATCGTCTTGTTCAATGCATCATTGGGCACTTCCTCGAGATACCTGCCCTATTAGACCTAACTGCTGCAAGAGCCTTCAAACTTTGGCTACAACAGACCAACTGATACAAAATTATTAAATAAACGGACTGTATATATTTTCGTGAGACCCCTTCGATCTTATATACTGTTAGATGTAAGGGGGTATCAGATGAATGGAATACGAGCTAGGTAGCTAATAGCAGTATATAATAGCTATACATGCAGTATATGATAGGTAAGAAGGCAGCAGCTGCAATGTGAGCTTGTGTTAGGTAATGTCTCGGTAATTTCTTGAGATATCTGAGAAATATTGTCTTTTACTGATGTGCATAAAGGAAAAAAACAATTGTAAATTAATGTTTAATCATACTTCCATATTATTGATATTATATTAAAAAATAATATGATGCACATGGTAAGCGAAGTATAACAAACTGAAGGACTTAGTAAATTTGTGCATTTTATGGCATTTTTATATAGTTATATTAATGATTAAAGATAGCTTCTGTTTATTTGTGTGTGATATTTTGTTTAGTTTTAGTTCTTGACGTGATCCATGTTGTGTGCACAATCAGTGTGATCAGAATCAAAATAAATAAATAACCTTACTATGAATGTACACCAATTAATGAAAAACGGTGTTATGTAATCTGTGTTGCCTGATTAAATATATCTTTCAATCATGAATTATTTCACGCTATGTGATTTTATAGTTATAAATTTATTGTATTATAAAGCAAAAATTTTGCTGAAGAATTATAAATGTATCTCATATATTATACAATGCATGATGTAATACAAACTATGAAACACCTAAACTAATTAAATTATTACATTATAAGCCTATAATTAAATATTCACATTAGATTTTACTAACTTTCTGCACAGTTTTATTATTGAAGATTTTTGTGACTATGATATTTGAACTAATAAGTACCCGCGCTGTTTCACATGAAGTGCAAATCATTTAAAGGAAGATTAAACGTATCACTTTGAAGCTAGAATTATAGTAACTTCTGTGATACTTGTATCAGATTTTAGAAGTAAAGAGAAGATCAAGTAAGAGATTTTACGGTAATTTTAACCAATGGTGTCTTAACAAGGTTTCTCTGTATATTATAGCATATATGGCATCACGCTAACTGTACGTTTAAAGTCCAGGAAACATGCTGAGGCTATATTGAACGAGTAAGTTAACTTGAGAGGTTACATCGTGAAAATGATGACAGGGTTATACGAAGGTTGTCATCATCTGCTTGCATGCTCAAGCCCCACAGTTATAGTGTAAAGAGGACCCATTTAGAGAAAACTACTCTAGTAGTATATAGCAGCAACGTAGTGTAGGCTTTAGATAGCCTAAGTCCTCCTCTACACTACTATACGGTGTAGCTTGGCTTGCCATGTTAGAAAGGGTGTATCAAGAAGCAAGCCAGCAGGGTGGTATAGAAGTACCCAGCAGCGATTGCTGGGGTTCCGGAAGTCTTACCACTCTTGTCAGTCATTACCGTTAATGGCCCACGCTTGCCTGCTTGCCTGCCTGCCTTACTGCATTGCCATGTATATGTATACTGGAAGACTGAGAACCACATCTACAATGTAAAAGTCGTATTTATTTTTTAATTTAATAAAATTTTACATTATTCTATTTATAGACGAAAAAATTTATACATATTATGCATTATATTTTATTTTCATACAATAGCCTAAAAGTTGAAATTAAAAAAAAAAAATCTTTAATAAGATGCTAATGAATACATAATGAAATAAATTATGACGTCATGTTATATTTTTGAAATTTTCAGTATATAGTGGGTGCTATCTGAGTTAGCGTTCTCCATAGCAGCAAGCAGGCGACATTACCGGCGGCGGTGGCAGCGGCCATGGGCCTCACTGAATCCCTCCCGACCGAACGCCCGCCTGCCCACACCCACATTTGCATAGAGGCTACCGGAGAAGGAGAAGGGGGCGCTATAGGAGGACAGAGGAAGAAGGCTTGAGCTTTTCCTGGCTACCAGCCAAAGGAGAGAGTAGAAGGGGTAGGGGGCGGCAATCTAGAACAAGCTACTTACTGTCTAATGCTTGTATCACTTAAATGCGGTGGTGCTAGTGCGTGGCTTCACGAGTGCCGAGCGAGGCTTAAACTTCCCTCACTCTTCGCTACTCCCCCCCAACGCCCCCAACACCCTAGCTGCCATATAGTTTCCCTAGCAAGTATCCAAGCACAAGCTCTCTATTCATACTACACCAACCAACTCTAAAATGTTAAATCCCTTATTAAAATTTTTCACACTTAAAAAATTTATAACTTATAAAAAATATTCTATAATGTTAATTACCTAAGGGGATTTTATCATACTAATTATCAACTTTTAATTGAAATTAATTTCGAGTACATCTATTTTTTATTACAATTATAAACAATAGGATAAAAAATTGTATAATGTATATTAAAATTTGAAAAATAATTTCAATGAAAAGAATAATAATAAACTCTTGCATGTGTTATCTAACTTTTTTAATGAAGACTACATTATAAGGTTAAATTTGAATAGAGCTGGCAGTGGATAACCTTTTTAACTTTACTCGCAGTTTTGAGCAACTGAAGCAATTATTTTGTGCCCAATAGAATATATACAAGGAGAGATTATATAGTATTATATTATAGTAAACTTTTAAACACGGTTCATAAGCGAAGAATATACCGAGCAAGTTTGAATTTTATGTTATCTCCAAGGCATTAGCAGTTCCGCATCCTGTGTTAAAAAAAAAATGTGCCTCATAGAGTTTCATCAGAGTCATTATGACTAAAACTTTATCATCATAAAATTTTAGCATTCAGTATTATAGACAGTTATATGTATATATATATATTATATATATGTACTGCAGTAATGCTTTGCTGGTGGAAGGCGCAACCAAACTGTAATCAACGTAATTTTTTTCTAGGGCTGGCTGGTAATTAATTAATTTATTTTGATGTTTATTACAAACCTAATTTTCTTATGTACTTTTTATTACAATTTAAAAATATCGTTAAATATATTATGTGTCTATGAGAAGCTTGATATAAATCATGTTGCTCTATCATATGACTATTAAGGTGTACTAGACATTACGACATTAGTTCTATATAAGAACATTGAATAGAAATATTTAAAAAAGTAAGATTATTTTTACTTTGTAATTTTGCAAAAGTGCTAGTGTAGCTAAGATCAATCAATACCACAAAGCTTAAAAATTATTTTTTATACAACTGAAAAGCCAAAAAGCTACCAAAAATCTCATACCACAGAATTTTCGCATCAGATAGAAATAAATTAAAGTCAATTTGGAAATGAATCCTTTTTTATTTCAAACATAAATATTACATAAATTTATCAACCTTGTTGAGCAAGACTGAATGTCATTACATATATATGGTACATATCCTTTGCTCTATATAATCAATATACATTTAATAATTTAATACACACAAACAAAATTGTTACAGGAAACCAGTATATCTACACCATGGAGATAGTGCAATTTACTATCTGCACTTGGCTGGAGTGCGATACTGTGCTGGGTAATTTTTATGTTGTGATCTTATACAAAGGAAGGGACTGCGAGCATGCAAGGGAGAACTGGAGGAAAAAAATAGAAGCAACGTTGTATACAAACACATTTGATGTTTGTTTGTTTGTTTTCTCATTTTGCCACGCAAGCTCTAAGGATTTGCATTTTGATCTCTTTCCAGTTTGTATATTAGGCATAAAAGTTGAAATGAGTCCTCGAAGAGATTTCACGACCCAATTTAAGGTATTGTTTGTTTACTTGCTTACTCTACCAATCTATATATCAGTATGTTCTGAACTAAAGAAAATAAGAGGGGTTGCGTATAGTTGGTATATCAACTTGCAAAAGCAAGCAAAAACCTACTTATAAGAATGAATAGATTTATTCATTATCTTTTCAGTATTACATATTTACAAAATTATGCATTTTCGTACATGCACAAAATATATATGTAGAATCTAATTTCAACATTTTATTGTTTAAAATATGCAGGAATGCTTGAATTTTAATTACCGACAATATGACGATGTATTACTTGATTAGAGTTCATCACAGCGACACTTACTAATAATCCTGGTGGAAGTGGTTGAAAGTTTTAAGACGTCCAACTTTTTTAAATATTAAACCTAAAATTTTGGAGAAATTTGTGCTGAATGAAAAGTGGACCTCTCTATAAAGCTTTAGAATTTCACCAGAATTCTTCCTCTTCCAGCAGCATAAACTTATATTAGTTAAAATTTAAATACACATCAGAAGATAGAAGGATTGATGATGAAAATACTGCAATGTTTAATTTCCCTTAAATCTTATTTTGAATTAACTCGTTTGAATCGTGTCATCGATGTATATCAACTCTCAGTTTTGAATACGCACTGCAGTTTCAGTTTTACTGAGATTATTTAAAAGAGTATATTTTAATCCAGATAATTTTTGTTCCTTCTAATTATTTATATTATAATGATTATATCTCACGCAATAAATAAGAAATTGCAGCAAGTATCAAAACAATGAGATATAAATAAAACGTACAGTGTATTATGCTCAGATGAGTTTTGAATTTAAATCATTTCTGACTGATCCGCTTGTAATTACGGTGTTCATCTGGAATTAAAATATTTATTTCAAAATGAGGTTTTGAGTTTTTTTTTTCTATTATAATTATCAATCAGCTATTAATAAAATCAAAGCCTAAATTAAAAAGTGTAGAGTTTTAAATTTTTATTGGATGAAATGGTGCATAGACAACAAACATACCAATCAGGTTATAATAAAATTATAATACATCTAAAAAATATCACTTCGTCAACGATATTATATTACCTTAAATAAAATGCTCGAGGCTGTAATAACTGTATTTATGGAGCAATCGCTAAATTCTGATTTTTTCCCCTCCTACACTGCAGTAAAAAAGTAAACTATGAAATTTTAGACAAAAGAAATAAATCAGTAAAAAAAAAAAAAAAAAAAAAAAAAACAGGAACAATTGGAATAAAATTAATGGTTTGGCAATTTTGATAAAACAATGGAATAAAAATTATTTTAACCACACTCAACACCACTATTAATTTACTCATTGTATTTATTATTGGCCTACTGCTCATTAAAATAGTCATAATTATAACAGAACCTACATTTCTGTATAATTATTTCTAATAAAAACAAAATTTGTGCACCCATTTCAGGGAAACGCAATATAATTAGCATGAATATGATTTTATTGTTAGTAATATACTTTTATCAGTGATATGAAAGTTATTGGTAGTTTGCAACGAAAGAAAGAAAAATAAATATCGTAAACTAATTTATTTTTGTAACGATCTCTGAAAGTTCGTGCATGCAGTTCTCTCAAAGCTCTCCTCTCCATTTTCTTTTTTCTAACACGCACATCAAACAGTGAGCTTTCTAAATAATTCCTGCAGTAATTTTGTATTCAATAAGATTTTCCATAAAACAGAACAAGTTATTATTTTTTTTAAGTGTTCGCCCCGAGCGCGATCAAACTTCCGCATATGGTCCCCTCCTGTCCCCGTCTTTCTCCAACTCCCGACTTGACCCCCCAGTTCTGTCACCTCCGTCGCCCCCAACATCTAGTCGTACTCTGCGCCAATGGTGATGCTCATCTCGTCAGATACAATCAACGTCTGGTGGTACCACCGGTTTGTGTCCAGCACGACTGCAACAAAACAAGACAAAGAATTTACTCTCAGAAACTCATTAACTGAAAATATATAGCGAATAATGCAGGAAATGAAACTTTGAAATGTTGAACGTACATTTTCTTTTTTTTTTAAATATAATACATATGTATTTTTTTTTTTTGCATAAAAACGAAGGAAAATAATGAAGTTTTAGATATAATTTTATAACTTATAACTATTCAATTCAATTCAATTCAATTCTTTTTATTGGTCATTTTCAAATACATACAGACACAATCATAATGAAGGCACTCTGCATGAGATGGTAAGACACGTCAAAAAATGCATACTTAAAAATTAAATGTAACATAGGTAGATACATTATAAAAACAATTCTTCTACAATAATACCTTTACGGCTCTTTTAAAATCACTATACTGAGGTATCCGTTTTATACTCAATGGAAGCTTGTTATACAATCTAATTGGCATAGAATAAGGTCCCTTATATTATATTTGTAATCTACATTGTGCGGGTGTAATTATTATGTCCTTACTTCTCGTATTATAATGGGATTCTTTGCACTGAACAAATTATCTATATACTATCTGCTGTACACGTAAAATATGTAAAAAAAAAGAAGCGATAAAAAAAAACGAATGACATAATATATTTGTAAATATAATACAGCTTGCCATGTTTACATGTTAATTATTTTTAATTTCTTCTGTTCATACTTCATAAAAATAAATAGTACACAACATGCTTTTAATATACTTATCATTTCTATCAACATTGATTCTACATTTTTGAAACATTATCATTACTATATATTTATTTATTTGTATTTATTTATTGCACATATAGAACCGTAAGGTACAAAATGCATGTTTACAATATTTTAGTATTGCAATACCTGTAAAAGAAACATAAAAATTAAAACATATTATCATCAGTTTTATATTATTATTACAATTACAATCATACATATTATAGTATTATCTAGTCAGTCCACAATACCTGAGAAATAAAAAATTTATGTAAAATTTTTTTACTATGGATGTATTTTGAATGTTGAGGCGTATTTTTATATATTATTATATATTTATAAATATATTATGTATTATTTAGCATAGGGAGGAAAAGAAAAGTATCTATTCATGCTTATTCATGAATCAGATTCTTTCAAGGGTGGATTCAGTGTTCGGCTCGGGAGTAAGGGAACCCTATACCATTACATTAAATTCAAGGCATTGGGTGGCGGTGGTTAATGGTAGCACATACGTATTTTGGGGAACTTCAAGGGGGTTAAATCACCCTCATCCCTCTCCCTCTCATGAATCCCCGCTTCATTCCGATACTGTGTCAGGAATCGAGGGGAAAGAAGCACCAGCTATTTTACATGTTAGGTAATATGCAATTTACATAATATTTAAACATGTGGGTAACAGTAACAAATACTTAACTTATAGAAGTACTTCAATAATTGTAAATATTCAATACAGCAGACGTTATTATACATTATAATATAATAAAAACATGAGGCAGGACCAGAGATACGTATTACTTTTTAAGGGTTGTATAATCTTTCAATATTTTGCATATTTTGCACGACGAGGATGGAAACCTGCACGTTTTTCTTGGTGTTTCTACAAGCACTTTATACTTTGACAATTTCCTGTCAGTATATTCTCTGAATTTTATTTTTACAAGCCAAAGAAAGTATTAAATTTTAACTCCTTTTTTCGAATTTCGTAATTTTATAAATGACTAACTTATATTAATAGCAAATTAACTCCTAATAACTTTTTTTTTTGCCCAATAATGTTCGGAAATTTACGTAGACACACGATGTAGAACCACTGCAATACGACTCGAGAGAAGATTATTTTGAGCAGAAGGCTTTGACAGTGTTGAAGACATATCAAGGGGAGGGATATGTTACAACTGCATGTGTGGTTGATATAAGAACGTCATAGTGTGATAGAATTAATATTTTTGCGTACCAGTGCTTAGCTTTTATACTGTACAAGAGACTACGCAAGCTTATCTAAACTATAATACGTACTAGAAAAAACTGTAATCCCCAGATGGGATTGTTGTTATTTTATTATTTAATTGTTTTTTTCTTACAAGGCGTAAGTCTGTTGTGTTTTTTAAAAAGCAATTTGTTTGCAAGTGACAGGTGACTCGCACAACCGTATCAAAAATCACCTTTTCAGAGCAAATTTCCGCGACCCGGACTCAAGTATATTCCATGGTCTTACCGCCTAACATATACATGGCAGTACATACACATTATTTTTATTTACCACGAAAAATTCTTACAATATTCCAGCTTTCATCTCAAGACAATCCAAATTATTGACTAACCGGGAAATCAAAAGAGCAATTTTCTCAAAAATACATTTTTTTTTTATTTTTTTTTTTAAGCATGAGTAGTTCCAAAAGAAATATGTTTTAATATCTTGATTCTTGATATATACCTCTGCTACAAAATATTATAATATAATATATATATTATAGATAAAACGTCTGAAAAAACTTCAATTTTATATAAATGTATATTTGAAGATACAATTACAATATTCCTTAATATTGTAATTTTTTAATAATTACATTGTTTTAATTCAAGAATTGTCTCCTTTATACCTATTACTAGGACTGTTAGTAAACTCTGCCTAGTGTAGTCTGGAGCAAGTTAAGGAACAAAAAAGTAACATGAGCTGCACTGCACTTCTTGCTACATCCTCGGAGCTGGCGTAAGAAAGTGAACACCAGGTGTTTATTAGGCAGGGTTTACGCGGACAAACCTAATGATTTATAAATTGATCCAAATGTCAAATAATCACACTTATACAAATATCTTATGAACGTTGATCATGCGTCTATCAACGCCGGTGCTAGCTGTTTGTATGTATACTGTATGACATAAAACAGAAAGAGAGACGGTTCGCTCTTTCACTTGTTTCTCTTTGTTTGCTAGAGTCTCTTCACAGCAGGTGTAATTGAATACGGCCAAGCGTTACATTGTACCCAATTACAAAAGCCCGCTAGGCATGCGTGTCTCGGCGTCCTTAAACATTTTTACTGCTACCGTATTTCCTCCAGCACCATCACTGGCACGGCACCACACACCACCACCTCACCGCCGCATTACCGGCCGCTGCTGAATTTCCCTGTGGACCTTCCTCACGTCCAATAACCAAATAAACTCGACGTTCGCTCGCTCTTTCCCTACTCACGGTATTTTCAAGCAAAATTCACTATTTACCAAAGCTTTAAATCAGCAAATATTTCACATTGAGATAGTAAGAATTGAATAGTCTATAAAATGTGATTGTAACATTATATGTATACAACTTGAATAACTGTCTATATTATGTAAATAGACAGACTATCAGCTTACAAAAATATAACAGTTCGAGAAAATTATTGTGTCCAACAACGAACAAATTTTTATTTGTAAGCTATATACGAACATTGCTTCCGATTGTAACATCAATGTAGAATAGAACAAATTTATATAATACAATTTCTCTTGGTCGTTTTATCATTATTTAAGCAACCATATTATAAATTTATAACCATATACAGGAAAGCTAATTACGTAAAATTTAGTGTGGAAGCACGGTTCGTAAACAGGCTTCAAATTTCGAAACCATATAGTAATTCTTAATTGCAATGGACGCTTATTATATTAAAATACAATTACCTTATATATAAGGTACTGTACGTGTTTCTATATACAAAAAAAATTCAAAACAGTATATATATAATCCTTCTATCATATATCATATATACTATACTGTACTTGTGATAGGTTTAAACATCTTTGATTTCCTCGGATTTATTTAATGCTATTATTATTTTTCAAAATCTTGTTACACTTTATTACATTTCAATCTTTCACATAAAAATATTTTTTTTAGTACTCTCCTGAAAAATGGGAATTTATGCAACCTGTAGAGTATGTAAGTTATGCGGGTTGCAGCATTACTCTGAATAAGGGATTGAGAAACAGGTGCTGTTTTTTTATTATACAATAAAACCTTTTAAACTAAAACTTCAGTATACCCTGTCACTCTCTAATCTATTGCTGCATGATTAGCACAATTACTATAGTAGAACCATCATATGGTCAGCGCTGTCACTTTGACATGGCAGATAAGCCAGGAATGCATAAAAAAAGTCTGAAGAGACAGGCATGCAGGTGGGATGGATAATATTATGTTATGATTTACATTTATAAAATACTTCAATATTCTTATGCGTTATTATACGGCGACCTTATAAAAAAAAGTATGTGTCAGGAAAACAAATATTTTAATTTTACCTATTTTTAAACTTATTTATTCTATCACATTACTCCCACTATTCCACCTCATTTTCTTTATATCTTGTCTCAGGAAGCCGCGAACAATTTCAAACCTTGAAGAAAAGATATTAAGAAAAAGAGGTGGAATAGTGGGAGTTATGTGTTAGTATAAATCAGTTCAAAAATACGTAAAATAAAATATTTATTTTCCTAACACGTACTTTTCTTATAAGGTCGCCGTACAATAACGCATAAGAAAATAGAAGTATTTTATAAATGTAAATCATAAAATCATATTATCCATTCCACCTGTCTGTTTCTTCAGACTTTCGTATGCATTCCTGACTTATCTGCCATGTCAAAGTGACAGCGCTGACCATATGTTGGTTCTACTTATATTAAGGCTTAACCTGAGAAATTTGGACGAAAAATTCGCTACAACAGATTTTCTTCGAATTAATTTGGTGGACTCACAACAATCGTCAAATTAGCTCTGAATTTTTTCGGAATTTTTTAACCGTTGGTTTAATTATAATTAATTTATTTAAATGAGAATTTTGTATCCTTCCAATGTTAAATTTGTTAATTAGCATTGCAAAAAAACTATACAACAGATTCTTTTACTTTTTTTTTTACTAAAACCTAATTTTTTAGACTATTTTTCTGAATTGTTTTCATATATTTTGAACCGTGGCGATGATCGTTTCCTATATGTGATGAGAAATGTGGCAACGTTCTCAAGGACTGTTGTCACCACCCACTCCTAAAAATTTATGCGCATTCCAATGCAAACAGTGTTACCACTATAGCCACGCCTCTTGACCTTGACAGACAAATTCTCAGGTTATACCTTAAAGAAGGCATAGATAAGACGATTCATAAAATATGAAAAAATTCCCCTAGACTTTTCAGAGTGGCTGCTAAATGTACTGGCTAAATTAAAAAACTAATTTGAACTTTTGCACTGAATTATTATATTAATGTCTCATTTATTTAGAAAAATATTTTTTAAATAAATTATATAATTTATCCTTTCAATAAATAATTTATTTATTGATATAATATTTATCAATTTTTCCATGCATAAATTTACATTTGAATGTAATTTAAACATAATAAGATTATTAAATTAACACCAAATATTATCTTAACACACAATCTAATACGGTTCATGTAATGGTATACATGATAAGAGGACACCTCAAACTTTATGCCAGCCAGATTTGATATTCTGGTCTCGATTTGTAATGTTATATATAGGACTAATAGGGAAGTTAAAATGAACTTAAAAGAAAGTTTAACATTACACGCCTCCATATAATACGTGGCAACGCCCATAAACAGAGCAAAGCTAACGCGTTCTTGCGGTCCCGAGGTGTACTTACGGTTGTCGTGTGTTCAAGTTATATACAGACTACGATATTATTTGTTACGGCAGCGCACCTGCCTACTTGCTTCCGCTGAGGGAGCAAAGTGACAGCGACAAGGAAACACACCTTTATATACAGTTTAGTAAAACAGACAGATGGACAGACATAACAGGAGGTACCTGTCCAAATGTAACCTGCTACATGCTGCCACCTCCCAAGACACATAAGAGGTAAAGTGACATAGACTCTCACTTGCACACAATATAGAAAAATTTTCAAGACAGCTCAATTGAGCATTTTATTCAAGTAGAGTAAAAATAATAAACCGTTTCTTCAAACGTCACCAAACCTTTATCCTACCATTTACTACCAAGAAATGATAAGGGCGATAAGGCGCACGTAAGATCCTATATATGGAGCCATGATACAAGATATGGAGCAATTTTTTTTATCGCAAATTGTTTTAAATCCCAGAATAATTTATGTTTAAAAGATTAAAATTACTTTTTTACGTTTACTGCTATAATGAAAATTTTATTATCAGCTTATTATTAATTTAATTAAAGAGAGTCTAAAGAATTTCACGGCAGTAGTTTTCTGACTTCGGAGCGAGTAAACATATTTTTAGTAGGACTTAATTTGTAAAAAGGGCGTAGTCGGGACTAAAAGAGTCCTGTCAAATAAACCCAATGATCAATGCCCAATACACGTGTGTATTAAACTAAAATTTAAGATTGTTTGTTAAAATTAAATGCTTAATTGCATTGCAAATCAACAGCGCAGCAGTTCATGGAACTGGTGTGACTCTAATAATAATGTCATATTAATTTTATATAATATATATATTTATGTATAACTAAAATCGTTTTTCAACAGTATAACCTTGTATATGTATTTGCGTTTTTGTACATATGAAGTTTTAAGTTCCTAGATGCTACTTCAGTCATTTGTGGGAAGAATGATGTTCTGAACCATTCATTATGTTCTGAACTTATTACTGCTGTTCATTTGTTTATTGCAACTCTATATTGATGTATATAGAGTTTCGTCGTATTTGAAAAGTATTTTTTGTGGGTTGGAACTCAGAAAACTGCGATAACTTTAGGCACTAGCCCGAAAATTGATTTTAATACTTAATAAAATGAATGAAGAAATCCTCAGCGTTGTAAATTTACCTGTATAATGTAGACAGGAGCCTGCACAGCAAAATCAGGGAAGATCCTCCCCATAAGTTCAACATTAAAGTAGTAGGAAAGACTACACCAACCAGGTGAAATCCATAAAATAGTTAATCGTGGAGTAAAATTTGATAAATATTTATTTATATTTAATCCTGCTGTTAAATGCGTTATAATAGCCCCCTTTTCTTAAATTTATAATGCAATTTGCACCTCTTCCTTCAACTAATTTTTAATTAATAATATAATTCCGCTATTCACTATTAACTTACTATAACTTCTCTGGCTTTCTGAAATTTGAAATAGCTTCGTAAACAAACTTTTTTTCTGTTATCTTTTATACTATAAAAGTAAAACAAATTACGTTTAGTTACAACGTACTCAAAGATATTTCTGATTTTGAGCCATATATTGTTTGTTTAAATTAAGTTAATTGTCATGTACAATGTACTCTGTTGAAATAACAGTCGATTCAATCTAAGTTCACAGCTTTTTGTGCATTCCGACTGGCAGATAGATACAGAAATGTCGAACATCGTTTTACTCATAAATTTTCATGGGAAGTTTAAAATTGTTAGTTAATCTGTCTGATAATTTTGAAAATATTAAAACATAGTCATGTTTTATCTCAAAAAGAGCAAAAATTTCGAAGCATGTTTTATTTGGAAAAAGTCAGACTCGGGATAAGCATAAAATGTGCTGTGTATTATGACTATTTTATTATATATAAATATCTATAAAGTAATTTGAACAAGAACAAAACATGCCATGAGCTAAATTTCTACCATCAACTTCATTTTAAATTCAATTGGCTCAGCAATTATTTGCAGCTAAAATATGAGGAGAAAAATTAATTCATCATGAAAAATTTTCTTTTCTTTTAACTTTAAAAAAAAAACATTCTATCAAGCTCTATAGATTTTATATTTTAATGGATTCATTTCTATTTTAATGTTACTGATGTATTTTGTACCCATTGATTGGTTTGAGGCTTTCTTTTGCTCCTCTTCTAAATTAAAGTAAATCTCTTCAGTATCAATTGCAAAGAAAGAAGGAGGAGAAGACGAAGAAAGTGAAGTATAAAAGTAGAGAGAGACAAAAAGAATTCAGGGAAATCGATTCAAGATTCTTTCTCCCTTTATTTTTTTATACTTTCGTAGTTCCTTCACTACTGGTGGCAGAGCAAAGCGCGACTGCTTCTCCATTTCGTGGTTGACCGACTAGGCCAAACAAACGGAGCTGATGACAGTATTATATGAAGAAAGTCGATACGTTGAGTTTGACGGAAAGATTTCTAGAATCTTGAAGCTACCAGATGCCATACGGTATTCAATCAGCACATAGCAGTTTATCCATGTTTTGTCTTCCAAACTGCAGTTCAATATAACTTACACAGCAAAAAAATCGCTAGAGCAAATAAAATCTTGTAATTGTGAAGATTATTAATTGTCTTTAAGTTTAATTAAATGTCAAGCAGTCAAGTTAAATCAATTGTTCAAATTCTGTATGTCTTTCAATATTTAATGTACATAATGTGAATTCAATCGTGTGATTATTAATTAAGTTTGTCTATTATATATCTTTTGCTTTATACCATCCATTAGATTTAATTTAGAACATATTATAACTTAAATGTAAAATAAAAAAAACTCTTGATAAAAAAAATGGGAGAGTATTTTTCTCTTTTAGATTCGAAATTTATAATAAGAAAGAGACAATAAGGTTAAGAGTGTAGTAAATACGTTTGTGTAGACATTAGGGAATAATTATGATGATCCTGCTGAAGAGGTTACATGGTACAGTAAAGAGATCTATACCGTGAGAAAAATATAGAAATATAAGAAATATATTATTTTCATAATAATAATTTGATTACAATGGATTAATCAATGTGACTTAATTATATTTGATTAAAAAATTGATCTATTGTTATGATTATACTCTGTGTTGTATGTATTAGTTTATAGATTTTTATTTCTATTTTTATTTTAATTTATAATTAATTTTTTCTCAATTTTCTCCCTTACACGCTTCTGATGCAACACAACAATATTGCGCGGCAGGTTCATGTAAAGTATGCAATATGCGTGGCAGTGACGTCACGTTTGACCTATTATGTAGTTATTTATTAGTCTTTATGTTATAATACAATGCAATATGTGTACTATATATAGATGTATTTTATATAGCTTCAATTATTTTTTCGTATTTGCTATAGACAATTGACTGAATGTGGCTACGTTACTTACTCGTAATTTCAGTGTTAAAGTTACGGCATTTTTTTAAAAAAAAATACCACATAAAAATAATTATTTTCACACAAGCAGGATTCGAATAATTTATTTGCGTTTTTTATATTTAAGTATAGGTTATCCTAGTGAAGCAGAAAATGACGCACAGAGCATGTAAATACAACAAATCGTTACCTCTTCATCGATTATTTAATGTTATTCGATAATTACTACGGAAATTGAATTGGCCTAAAAAAAAATATACTAGATTTTGATCTAGGGCAAAAGATTAAACATATAGATAGTTGTAAAAATAAAGGCGTTAGAGCCATTTTAATTTCCTTATTGAGTTAATCCATTAGAGCTACGACGAATGAGTTAGTTGCTCTCTCCTCATAACCGCAAATCACGGCGAAGGATACAGCTTTATAGCACATAACACTAAACAAGCACAAATGGCAATGTTAAATGATAATTCAGTAGAAGAGAGCTAATAAGAAGTTTATAGTTATTATTTTTTAAATCACATTTTTATGATCATTCTTCAGTATTTGTATTAGCTTCAATTTTATTGTCTTTCATAGTTAATAATATATTTATACAGTTGATTTTCAAAGCAAAGTCAAAACTGAAAAAGTAACAACTGACTGTGAGCTTGCTCGGAGAGGAGGAGAGGAGGCATAAAGAGGAAGAGCCGATTTACAAAAATTTCATGCGAATGGCATGAAGTATGATGTATGGTGTATATATAGCCTTATCACTTTCGATTTTAATATACATAGTGGAAATTAATAGCATAAAAGATTATTGGATAAAAAAGTTTATTAAATTAAATGTATCAGTATATTATTGAGGATTGATATCAGGTGCTGTCCACATGCAGTGTTTCTCTATATGTGTGCTCGATTCTCGATAAGCAAGTTTCTCACTAACCACGTTTATATATAGTGTCAGCCTAAATCAATGCCATTAACGGCGGTTTGTGAGATAGCAGGATACTCCTCAGTGAATTACGTCATATTTCTGTAAGAAGGAATCGTTTTTATTTTATTATTATTATTATTTTTTTTTTTTTAATCCATAAATATCTAAAACTTTATTGCTTATTGGGTTGAAGAATTTCCAGAGGATAGTTTTCTCACAACATCTCAATTTCCAATTTCTGTCGATAAAAATGTTCTGTTTAAGTGTTTAAGATGTTAAACTTCTATATTTTTCACTTCCTATTGATGGTAAGTTGAAAGTATTTTACAAGTCATGTTAAAATTATTAGTCCCCCTTCAAAACCATTTCCGAGTGACTGAAATTTATCCTTACATTATCATACAAATCTTATTTAACATTACTAATTATCATGCTACTAAAATGTTTTATCGCTGATGTTCAATTAATGTTATGCTTTAAGCGTTTATAGTTATTTATTTTTAGCATAAAGAAAGTCGTATTATTATATATCACAACAACAATTTTTTACTGTGAGAATAACAATATAATTTATCTTTCATTCTAACTAATTTGATTGCTTTGAATATTCAGTATCATCTTTCATTACAGTAAAAGCCTACGCAGGAAAGACATTTTAATTTATATAGTCACACAATTAAATCAACCCCAATATAGTGAAAATAAAATAAAACTTACTCAGAATGTCATTTCGCTCATTAATTAAAATTGTACAAAAATACATTAAAAAATATTTGTCCTCATTTCTCTAACCTCTGACAAACAATTTGTAGAATTAGAAGAAGTACTGAGAAGCTTTTTGCCATGAGTTTAATCAGTGGATATCATATACTGTCATGGGTATATACTTCTCCGCCTGGCAGCTGCTGCACGCTGGGCTCACAGTGTAGTGATACTTCATTTATACATAATATATAAACTCATCATTTTGAGCATATGCTACATTCGAACTCCCACAAAATTAGCAAAATTGTGTCAATATAATAATTATATATTATGTGATATAGATTATGTTTTGTGTTTATTGTTGTAGTGTGTGATGAAGACGTACTTTTAACTTGACTGTGATTAATATGTAGCTGACGTGCTTATATTGTTGTACAATCGAAAAGTAATAAAAAACTATAAATTATTGTAGGTTAGAATATTTAATAAGTCAATTCGTATATGTATACTTTTATGATATATAATATAATTCTTACCTTACAATATAATATTAATAAACTGTAATTAATTGTCAAAAGTTGATTACAAAATTTACAAAGAAGTTTTAACATTTGGTCCAAAATTACGCAAGAATTGTATTATATGTATCACATTCACCTATGGCCCTATCTATTGTAGTACATTGATGCTACATTTTAAAATAATCACAAAATAAAAGTGTACACTGCGTTTAACAAAAAATGTAACATCACAGGATATATTATTATAGTCAACTGTTCGAAGTGAAGGTAAGTTGTTCCTTCTTTTCCTCGTCATTGCATTGGTCATTTCCTTGATCTTCGATATCTGCCCTCTCATTGAACCTGCTGCAAGCGACCTTCGAATTGTTAGCTATAATAGATCCAGTACTGTTAGATTTTTAATTGAACGCAGTGTGCATTGAGGCCTTAATTTATTACTATATCACATTATTTTATACAAAAAAAGAGTATATTGTAACGTAAATAACACTACAAATCTCGGTAGCACAATCGTTATCATGCTTTATTTGTTATCATGTAGATTATAGTGGCATTTTGAATTTAAACATTTTTGGGATGAGACTGGGTGCTCTTCTTACCTTTCCCAAATGTGTAAATATTTCGCTTCTTTGTCTCTCGAAGTAAATCAAGCAGGGGTAACTTTCAAGGTGACCCGAGGTGTACATAACATTTCGAGTAGAAAAAAAGAATGCCTCGAGTAATATACTTTTTTTCTGACTTAATATTCAGCACATAGTTATTTACATATAAATATCCTTCTATAGTGTTGTATAAAAGCAAACCTATACATACAGTGATTTTTGTTATAGTTTATAGGTAAACTTGCTTTGATCTTTGGGATTAGATTTTGTATTTTTGCAAAGAGGTGATATACTAGAAGAGAAAAAATGTGTGGTGTGTAATAAAGTTTACGTCCGACTTTTCATACATTTTTTTACGCTCTTCACGTGCTTTATATTAAATTGCTTTGCAACGTTCAATAGTATATATTTAGTTTTAAATGTAAAGAGCACTCGCAGTGTAATTAAAATATTTCATACTAATGGAAACATGAAAAAAAAATAAAACTGTTGGTTAGATTTCAATGCTTTGAAGATATGGTTGTGCAACAGTTTCCTCTGATTTACGGTGCTTGACTACAAATGCCAAACATCAGTGCTCCTGAGTTCTCTTGTGATGGGAATAATCAAAGACCCTTTCTTTGTTCATCATACTATTGCTAACAAAATTATTGGCAAAAAGGTACGCGTGTGTCTTTTTTTTTTTCAACTATAAAGCACCTTTCAGTTTGTCTTAGGCTTTTTTATATATATTTTCTTGCGACGCAGCTTTCTTTTTGCTCTTTTTTCATTTTAACTTTCTGAGACCATAGCAGGCAGACAGACAAGCTAGTTGAGGCGGCGGCACCTTTGTAAGTCCGTCAAAGCAGCCACGGAATACGATAGGAAAAGCAGCAGCTGAACAGCCAGTAGCCGCTAAAGAAATACAACCAATCTAACTGCACTCACGGCCAACTATGTGAATGGTCTCCACAAAACTGTATAAACTTATAAAAAGTTAAGGTCAAACTTTTTTTGTTAAGATAAAATTTTGTGCGTAAAAATTCAACTTTCAATTTAAAAGTAAAAAAGAAGATAACGTTTCCGAGATAGGAATGCTGTTGTATCGATCTAGTAGTACCCAACAGCAAAAGCTATACAATGTATTATATATATATATATATATATATATATATATATATATATATATATATATATATATATATATATATATATATTATATATAGTACTATAAAATATATGATCAAAGTTGTGTTTTGAAAACTTTTCTGTAGATATTCTGTTTGTAATGAAAATTATAGTAGAATTATAATATTTTAACTAAGAGTAAAATAGCATAAAGTAATTCTTACTTAAAAACTTGGCAAAGATGTAAAGATAGCAATGGTTGCTACAAAAGTTATATGATTATTGCTCAAAGTTCTTCAATTAATACCTTGTATCTATTAATTTACATGGCTAAGAAAAATTATAATGTTTATAAGCTCAGGGCTTATTGGTGATCAAAATAAAAATTCAAGTATTCAGAATCTCTTTTTGACACTTTTGACTTTTAGTGGAAAATAGGATACTTGTTATGTCTTCGTTTACATGCCGACAATTCAAATATTTTTATATAATAACATGCAAGTGTTAATTGAAGTGGACGATACCGATATTTGGGCGGCGCGGTCTGCAAGCTGCAGGTCCGTAAGGTATATTATACACTCACTGATTTCTCCGGGGTGCACGGTGACCTGAAGGCTGCGGCACTGGTACAGACATTCTGGCGGCGGCTGCAGCACCCACAGTTTGTGGCCTCGCAGTTGCGCCTGCCATGACGAGTGGCCCACGCTGTCAACCTGCAACACGACGTACCACGTGGTTTATTAAAAACATTACTTAAAAGTAAGAGTAGATGCAAGTTCAAATATTTATATTCTGAATGGGTGCTGGAGTCATTGCAAGCAACTAATTGTTAACGGCAAAAATGGCTCTAATTTTGAGTTTTTTTCCTGCAACAACTCCAAAAATGTTCCCAAATTACTTTATAAAAGCATGTCTAAATATTGAAATGAAGACTGTGATTTTTGACTGCTGACAAATCTGTCCTTTACTTGGCTATATAATGGGGGTATGATAAACACAGACAACACATTGTAGTATGTTTTGTTTTTGTTTTTTTAATAAATGCAAAATTAGTTGGTACAAGATAGAGAATTACTCCAAATCTAAATATTGTTTCCTCAGTTTCCTCTGAATATGTATGATAGCTCTAATTATAGAATAACATATAGTAAAAAAACAAGCAATTCGGGCTCGATTCATGAAATATAGATTTTCCACTAACTACTACGTTAAGTGCCAGTCTAAATCAATTAATGACTATCCGCATTTAGTGAAAATGCTGGGTAACTTTCTGGATAACTCCTTCATGATAGTGCCTACGTATAGCACCAATTAATTAAGATGTGCAAACTATACCGTACAGTGAGCCTATGACGCTTGCAGACATGCAACATTCATAATAAGCACGTGCGATGGCTCGTGATTACGTTACGTCACAAACTCACCTGCATAAAAATAATAACAATTGTTTATTGGGTTTATAGTTTGAAGGGAAAAATAATAAATAAATAAGTTTACCAAAATCCAATTGGTGAATGTAAAAGGCGAAAGCCTATACACAAAATGGGTATATTCACTACATGAAAGTAAACCTTCGTCCTAATATCTTTGGCTTATCTTTGCAGGCTCATCAAACCAAGCAGAAATAGAAGCTATTGTATCATGCAGAGTAATGGAGATTTAACGAAACAACACAGGTCGTAATTAAATTAATTAATTTTAATTCCAAATTTCCTATATGCAAGTACAGCAAATACTATATTATAGTAAATAATAATTTAAATAATAAATTATAATTGAATATATTATATAAAAATAATTTATAAGAACAGCCACAAAAAAAAAAATAATTGTATATTTTATGTATAATATTGTATAGTATTTTTCTTAAACCATACAGTAAACAAAGAGAATTTTGTAATACAAATGTGTAACATCATTTGTAGGTTAACTCAAAAACTTTCCTTGTTATAAAATACAATGGAAAAGGTTTGCTTTCCAGTGTAACCTGGATAATCTTTGTAACGTAAAACTGAATTTTTTATCCTTTGCAACGACCAGCAGGATAAAATAACGAGGCTATAATCTGATAAAGTTTTGAAAATCTCTCCAAAAATGGAATAGTATATTGTTTTCTTTGGTGGGGATGGACGACAAAATCATATCCAAGGGGGAGCAAACTGCTCGGTTCGATACTTATACTGTGAAAAATAATATTTTAAACGTTCATTGATTAACTGCATAAAACGGATTTAACCACTTTACGTGAGAAAAAAACAAACAAAAATGACATTGCATGGGATTGATTTATTTGATGAGCCCCCACGCACCTAGCATTGCATATAGGTGCCAAGGAGGGACATGAAACAGAAGGTGGAATAAGGGTGGAGGGGTTGAGCTCATCCGCCAACTTACCAGCCTCCCAGGATCCATGCATGCAGGAGCCATGAAAATGCCCGAGAGGGAGAATTTTCTAAAAACAGATTTTATGCTCTCATGTCCTCTAATTACTTGATGTATATAATATATTATAATTTATATTTATATAACTTGCCGAAAAATGTTGGAATTTTACTAAAAGAACAAAAACTTGAACACAACATTTCTTGCGTACTGTAACTAAAATATAAGGTTACAATGACTTCCATGAAAACTATTGATGCATGCTAATATATGATAAAATTCATAGCACAGACACGATGATACCATATTTGCACTCTCGCGAATAACAACAATTCAGAACAGTAATAACGCAACATTAAAAAGTCAACCAGCTTAGTCAACAGAAATAGTAAAAGAAAATTCACGTTTCGTACAAAAATTAATGCAATATTAACAACACAGCTGCAATCATATATTAAATATAATTTAATATGCAATATTAAATATAAATTAAAGAATATTTTTAGAGTGTAAATTCATATAAAAAAAAGAAAGATAAGTAATGATTTTTTTTTTAATAATACAGCCTGTTTAAAAAATAAACATTATGAAATATTTTATTAAAAACGTTTCAGAGACAATGAAATTTTATTTACATTTTTTCTTTATTAATATAGTATATTAAAATAAACATTAGCTTATTTTTTTAATACAAAATTTTAGTACCTTTTTTTATTACTCTTTACATCAGAAAATAACGGATTATTAAAGTTATAATCCATGTTGTTAAGAATAGTGTAATGCTGGCTGCGGATTGGTTGATGGCTCGTCATCAAGGCAGTTACCCCTGGTTCTACAAACACAACATATTTCGCGCATGGACGTGTCGCCACCGGCGTGACTTACAGTTAGAGCAGCTTGAGATTATGGCAAGATTCGATTTCCAAGCAAAATTTTAAATTTGAATTTGAATAACAAGCCAAACAGACGGCACCCAGCGTGAAGGAGGCACAATGAAGTCCTTAAAACATCAACCTAACCGCGATTCGGGTATAAGGTATAAATTTATTTGTTACTTGTGAAAACAATACGAAACTGAACTTTTTATCCACATGACTCCATACCTATATTACATAATATACAATTTGATATTATTTTATTGCATAATAAATATATGATGATAGCTAGTAAATATAAATATTATTGAAAATGGAAGAAGTGAAATTTCATCTATATCTATATGATAGCGATTATAATAATGAGTGCACGATTCAGAGATTTATCCATGCAGGGATATAACTAGATTTCTCAATAAATATGAGTCATATTATATTATACACATGAACATGCATGGTTAGTGTTATTAAGTTTAAGATGATCGATGCTAAACGTGCATGGCGAGAAACCTTAATTGTTATCTGCCTTTATGAATCGAGTGCATATAATAGGTCTGTTTGTAAACCCTGTATAGGTTTTCTCCACTCAATTTCCTTATGCACTTGGATATAACAGGATATAAGGTAGATCGAGTACAGAAAGAATTGTGCACAGGACAGTGTACAAAGATTAATGTACCTTATGAAAAAATATGACTTCTTTAAAAAATAGTTAAGTTTGTATTTACATCAGAAAATTGAAATGATTATTGAAAATAAAGTATACGTATAAATGTTTTAATTAAAGAGGAAAAGAAAAGTTTACAAATATTATTACCAAATCATTATTTTGATTTGCCACTTATTTGTTTTTATTAAATATCGTTTTGGATTCTCCCGATACAGGGGAAATTTTAATGATTTTTTTTTTTAATGATGAACTTTCTACATTTAAAATATAATTCGATAGTACCATTTGGAAAAGCAGACAGCTGTCTTTATCAATCACCTGTTGGGGAACTTTCAAACATGTATTGTTTATAATGTTGATAATTTTACTCCAGGTGAATGAGAAGTCATATATTTGCTTCTGTCAGATGACAATCTAATTAGGCGCTTGCATATCAGATCGGGAGTTTTAGCGATCGTCCGCCAGGCGTCCGCATCCTTCTTGGTGAAGCTACGCTATGTATAAGCATAGGACAAAATATTAAAAATATATAAAGAAAAAAAAATCAAAAACTCTGAGGTGAGCCAAAGTGTGTAAATTTAATTTAAAACATTTTTTTCACCTCACATTTTGCAACTACTTTATAAAAAAAAATGTCTACAGTGAACTTTGGTTTTTATAAAGTAAGAAAGCATGAATTATATTGAATATGCTTCATATAATTAAATATAAATATTAATGATAATACCTTTAAAGATTTAATTTCATAAAATAATTAACAATCACTAACAAAAAATTAATTGTTAATGATTTTTAAATTAACATGCATTAAGTGCTATCATAAAAGAGATCTATGTTCAACTGCTGCACAGATTTTCCCTTAATAACCTTTAATAATATAATAACCTTATTACAATGCAAGGGCAAAAGCCCGTCTTTTGTTTAGTCAAGCAAGACCGACTGTTTTCGCAATCACAACAACTGATAAGGCGAGCAGAGTTGCCAGTATTACTCATTTTGCATGACTTTATTCTTATCTGGGTGTAGACAATTACCACGGTGATATTGGTACAGTTCATGAAGTTAAAAATTGGAAATAATAGGTAAGATTCTGACGTATGTATTCCAAATTTTAACTTTAAGAACTGTACAATACATAATGCATGAAACTGCAACATAACACATTTTATGTTACATAGTATAATTGTATAATATATATTTATATACAATATCATTCTTGTGTATTTTGCATCATGTAAAGAACGTGACAGACTCCATAATTTAATTTACCATAGTTATGATTTCGTTCTCTATATTATTCTCTATACCATCTTTTACTGAGTTGTTTGCTTTTCTAGTTCGAATACTTCGAATGGTTTGATTGACATTTTGATGAAGGTGGCTCTCTTAATATTAATAAAAAGTCTGTCTTCTTTGATAAGAATTATAATATCCAATTTAAAAGCAATAGCAAATTAATTTCCTTAGTAATTAAACGGGAAAATTTAATGTAATAATTTTTGCATGAATGAAAATATGATACTAAAAAAAAAAAATTCACTCTACCTTTTTATTTGATTTATCTGTTCTATTATTATTAATTGCTATGTATTCTCTTTCCTAAAACAATGAGTGTACTGTACCTTATATATATAGTATATAATTACAAGTTTATAATTAGTTTATTTCCTATTTTTATCCATACTCTCCGTTTTTATTATATTCTTAAAAAGGAATCATGCAGTGGCATATCGAGGAAAAAATAATTTGCAGTTATGGAGGGAAGTGGGAATGTAGACCCGACAAGCGCCCGTATGTTTTCCCTTATACCGCGATACTGACTCGAAGGGGGATATGAACGCCCCCTCCCCCCTCCCTCCGGGTAACGGCACTGAAAAGATGAAGGTAAAATTTAATTTAAGTTAGTTAATCAGAGTACTGATGTATTTCAGACCAATTAAATCATCTGTGGTATGGTGTAAGGACTTGAAAAGCTTTCTGACTTTACGTAACAATCGTTCTCAGTTATAAGCTTGCACAATTCAATTAGTATATAGTATCGAGAAAAAAAAAGTAATATCATGATTATATGTCTGTTAATAAACTTTACTAATTGCAAAGTAATTACTTTCTTCAAATATTTTTTAATACTACTACTAAGTGACGAAAAAGGCTTTGTGAACGAGAAAGTTAACAATAAGAATAAATTTTGAAAATAAAGCTTGATTCATGATAGCTTGAATTCCTTAAAATAATAAAAAGGATGACCTGTACAGTATATTAGTGTACTATCGTATGACTTACGAAGGCAGGATAGATACCTGAATACAGTGTGGATACAACCAGAGACTATAAGTGCATGGATACATAATATAAATTCACACTTTAGATACATATTATATGTATATAGCCGTATCATGTGTAACCAAAAGTAGCCTACCTATAGATGGAGCGTTATGGCATATTAGTCCGTGAGCTGAGGCACCAAAATGGCGGAATTTGGGCTCCGGAGAGGGCACCACCTAAAAGTGACAAAAATCGAAAGAGGATATTCTGGTGAATACAATGAGCCTAATTTCACCTCTCAAATCCGTCCAGAACGCTTCCGGTGACGTCACAAAGATGGCGTCGGAGCATTAATTTTCACTCATGTCCACTTTGTTATGATCTGCTCCGGATCATTCAATTTTTGTTCTAGAGAAAAAATCTTTATATATTATTGACACCAATAAAATTTGCTGTTTAGACATGTAGGTGCAATACCGGACAAGTTAAAACTTCTTAATTGAATTAGCCTGAAACTTGAAATCTTCAATGATTTTACCACTACATCTGTCTTACGACTTCTGCAGCTCTTTTAATTTTACATCTAAATCAATTTAAACTACACTATCTATAGAAGAATGTAATAATGAAGTTTTACAATTATTTTTGTGACATTCGTGCAGTTTATTACAAATCTGTGGGCATATTTACCCGAGCGTCGCAATGCAAAGAAGGCACGTGCGTGCCACAATATGGAACTTTTACACACTGCTCGTGCTGAAGTTGTTGCATTATTACCATTATTTGCACACAAAATATGCAAAAAAATCTTATTTTTTTAGAGAATAATTACATATAATTGTTTTACTATCGATTTTTTATAATTTTTATGCATTCAATGCATGTACAGACTCGCCCTTAGCTGCAGTTATAATTTTTTTATTCTAACTGCATGTGAATTTAAGTCCTGGAAACTTGAAATTAGGTGCAACTGGTGCCAAAAAAGAACAAATATTAATAATATGTGTGAAATTGGTACTTTAGTATTTGAAACCCTTAAATAAGGGTGAAAATAACATCAGGAGTTATATTGAATTGATCTCAGAAAACTTGAAATTTAAAGCTATGAAGCAAAAATAATAAGCATTGCAGCTATAATTAAAATAAAAATATTTATTTATCGATATAAACAAAAATAAATTCAGAGGGTGTATTCAAGTCTTTTACATGCTACATACTGATTAAGTTGATAAGAAATACAACCAACCCTTCAATTTTGCCAGTATTACCACAGGCTATTTATTACGTTTCAAGCAAATATTAAACATGAATTCTAAAAAAGCGGATAGTCTCGTCATATTATTGTCAAAGCATTATATCATAAATTAAAAAAATTCATTCTTACCTACGTATTGTCAACAGTCCCAATGATGGGGTGACGGGCAACTAACCCTTAAATTTTGCCAGTGCTACCACAGGCTATTTATTACATGAAGCCTCTACTGAACGTTTAAAGCAAATGTTAAACATGAATTCTAAAAAAACGGATATTTTCGTCGTCATTTTATGGTCGAAGAATTATAACATAAATTAAAAAAAAAAAACATCCTCAACCCCATATTTATGTCAACAATCTTAATTTTTATATAATGCGGTAATGGGATTAGGGGTTCAATTATATTTAAATTTTATATTAACCGGCACCAACATTTATGTAACATTGAAACAAAATTTGCCTTTATTTTATGTAACATGGGAAAGAAAAAATGCTTACTTAAGGGTGGCGGTAGGAGATTAAGTGCAGGGGTGGAGGTGGGTGAATTTATTTATTTTATATTATAATGCATTTTCAGTAATAATGACGAGACTATCCTATTTTGTAAAATGTTTAAAATTTGTTTGAAAAGTTCGGTATAGGCACAAAATGACGGAGCTAATTTAACACCTTAAAACTGGTAAAATTTAAGGTTCAATTTATTCCCTATTATATCAATTAAATCTGCGTGAAAACTTTACCTTTGAATTTATTTTTTCTTCATATCAATCAACTTCGCCTCCCTTAACTTAAATTTATCTAAATTATGTTTGCTATATTTCTTGGTGGCAGTTAATAAAAAATTTAATTGAATCATGGCATTAATCCCGTCACCCCATCATTGGGACTGTTGACAATACGGGGGTGAGGATGAATTTTTTTAATTTATGATATAATGCTTTGACAATAATATGACAAGACTATCCGCTTTTTTAGAATTCATGTTTAATATTTGCTTGAAACGTAATAAATAGCCTGTGGTAATACTGGCAAAATTGAAGGGTTGGTTGTATTTCTTATCAACTTAATCAGTATGTAGCATGTAAAAGACTTGAATACACCCTCTGAATTTATTTTTGTTTATATCGATAAATAAATATTTTTATTTTATTTATAGCTGCAATGCTTATTATTTTTGCTTCATCGCCTTAAATTTCAAGTTTTCTGAGATCAATTCAATATAACTCCTGATGTTATTTTCACCCTTATTTAAGGGTTTCAAATACTAAAGTACCAATTTCACACATATTATTAATATTTGTTCTTTTTTGGCACCAGTTGCACCTAATTTCAAGTTTCCAGGACTTAAATTCACATGCAGTTAGAATAAAAAAATTATAACTGCAGCTAGGGGCGAGTCTGTACATGCATTGAATGCATAAAAATTATAAAAAATCGATAGTAAAACAATTATATGTAATTATTCTCTAAAAAAATAAGATTTTTTTGCATATTTTGTGTGCAAATAATGGTAATAATGCAACAACTTCAGCACGAGCAGTGTGTAAAAGTTCCATATTGTGGCACGCACGTGCCTTCTTTGCATTGCGACGCTCGGGTAAATATGCCCACAGATTTGTAATAAACTGCACGAATATCACAAAAATAATTGTAAAACTTCATTATTACATTCTTCTATAGATAGTGTAGTTTAAATTGATTTAGATGTAAAATTAAAAGAGCTGCAGAAGTCGTAAGACAGATGTAGTGGTAAAATCATTGAAGATTTCAAGTTTCAGGCTAATTCAATTAAGAAGTTTTAACTTGTCCGGTATTGCACCTACATGTCTAAACAGCAAATTTTATTGGTGTCAATAATATATAAAGATTTTTTCTCTAGAACAAAAATTGAATGATCCGGAGCAGATCATAACAAAGTAGACATGAGTGAAAATTAATGCTCCGACGCCATCTTTGTGACGTCACCGGAAGCGTTCTGGACGGATTTGAGAGGTGAAATTAGGCTCATTGTATTCACCAGAATATCCTCTTTCGATTTTTGTCACTTTTAGGTGGTGCCCTCTCCGGAGCCCAAATTCCGCCATTTTGGTGCCTCAGCTCACGGACTATATCTAACAGGAATATGTATAACTATACACCAGCTTGCCACCATGCATATTTTGCTTTTGTGTGAGCCTCATGGCTGGCTGGCTGATTCTCAATAATGATTAGAAGCCACTGAATGGAGCAACGGTGGGCCATCCGGTTGACTGGATGCTGCACGCCAACAGATTACTGCAGCACCCATGGCCTGTTTGGTAAAACTGACAGACAGACACACACGTCCAACCAACTTATCAATATTAAAGTTAAGTAATAACAACCATCTACCAACAACCAGGATTTGATAATTAAACAATTTTGAAATTATAAAACTAATTTTTATTCAATTTGTAAATTAAAGTGTTTTTCAATTACTCTCATTAATACTTTGAAACATAAAACTGCATCATCACCTTTAAAAAAATACAATTTGAAGTATTTAATAAAAAATATTCACATTAATTTAATTATTTAATCCGTTTTAAAAGCAGCTAACTGCTTTAATTATAACTGCAATTAGCTTTTCATTTGCTTCAACATTGCGTTTTGATTTTATTTGTTAATATTATTATTTTTTAGTTTTATAATGATATCTCCTTAATGGATCTTGAAATAAATAAGAGGAATTGAATACATGAAATAAATGTTTCATGTATTCTCTAAATACATGAAATACATGTTTCGAGGATTCTCTAAAAATCAATCGTTCATAGATTGAAGAGGAGTAAAAGTCTTATTTAAAAACGAAGAGGAAGTTTACCGATGTCTCTAGTGCTTTAGATTGCCCCTTTATCAAAATACGTTGGGTTGTGTACACTTCATTCGAATAAAAATGTCCGATCCGGCCATGTTAAAGTATAGCCATACTGGACATTTTTATCGAAATGGAGTGTACATGAATCCTGTAATCACAGTTAACTTCGTTACTGTAATATACTTGACTGTTTTGTTTCACTTTTCGGACTTTTACCTTTGCCGGTGTTCGATGTAATCCTTCTGTATGTAGTATGTTGCGATGGTCACTTAGTCTTCATGCACGTCACTAACACTTGTATAGTCTCAGATCACCTGAGGAAGAGAGCGGTTGACTCTCGAAACGTAGTGATGTGTGTAGCAAGATCCCTTTACTTAGGTAAAGGGATCTTGGTGTGTAGTACATGACATGCAAGTGTTAGTGACGTGCACGAACACTAAGTGACCATCGCAACGTACTACACACAGAAGGATTACATCGAACACCGGCAAAGGTAAAAGTCCGAAAAGTGAAATAAAACAGTCAATATGAATATCCTTTGCACGAAAAAGTTATTTACTAATAGTGATATACTTGTCCCACTCTGCATGACCTTTAACCAACTACGCGATATTTCAATATTATAAAAGTCATCATTGAACGATCAAACTTTAATGTATTTTAATAGCTAATGTGATAATGATTGACCGCAAATTTTATGTCAACGTTCAGTATTACTGTTCGCCATTACCTCCTGCAAAAGTGGTAAATACGCAACCATGAGGCGTTTCCACTAATGTCATGATCCTGTAATAATAACTATTATAGTTATTCTAGTTTATATATGCTATTTTAAAATATTTTGTCATTGTATTTTTGTTGTGGAGAGAGAATAATTTATAGCATATATATATTTTATTCATAAAAAATATATATTATAAATTTATTCATACAAATAACAGTATTTTTTAGAATTTTTTCCATAATTTTAATATTTTAAAATCAAGGTATAAATATTTTTACATCAGACTCGACTCTGTTTGTACTGTTTTTTTTTTTTTTTTAATTATTTTTTTTACCGGTTTGAATTGTATTGTGTACAACGAATAGAATAATTATAAATATATAGCGAGAAGTTTCCTGTACCTTAAAATAGTTAAAATTAACACGCAGCTTGTTATTTACATGATCACGATTATTATAATTAAGTCATTGTACTGATTTATTTATTACAATACCTTTTTGGTTATGTCCTTTTCATTTAACAATGAGTGACTTTTTTAAACAGTGCGTTGTTTTCTTATTACGCAGCATGCATCAGGTATGATAAAAACAAAGATACAAAATTAAATTATCAGCTGAAGGAGTGAAAAGGCCATGAGGTGACTGCGGCTGTGCTCTGTATGCACCCACGATGTCATCGCAATGCACTTCTACTCACGTGCATGTGAGCTCCATAGCCCGGGCTGCCCATGAAGATCCAGTCCAGCTGTTTGTTCTCCGCGTTATGCGGCAAGAAGTACGGCCTGCCGTAGTGTTGACGCAGAATGCGTGCCACGCGATCGTCGCAGTTGCTCCTGCAACACACACCACGTCCGTCGCACATTAGTACTTGGTGACAAGCACCATCATATCATTGTTTTAAACCATTTTATAAAAAAAATCTTATTAGAAAAGTCCAGGGATGAAATGCGAGAGAAGTAATTGTTGTATTTTGATGGTACAGTGAGTACCATGTACAAAATTCAATGTTATGAAATATTTTTTCCATATTTCAAATTACTCAGTGTTTGGATCTCTATGTGGATTTGATTCATTTGATATTCATAAAACTTGGCTTGTAAAACCTTTGCTAAATTAATTAGTGATCTCAAAGATCTATAAAACATGTAGAGAAAAAGACATGATTACATTTTATTAAAAAAGTGTCTTATTTATTTATACATATTTTAATGCACTAGTCTCTCAGTTGAAGTATTTTATTTGATTTCATTTTATTTTTATTTTTTTTTTTGTCCTCAATTCAATAATTATACATATGTTCAGCAAATATGAAATTAATTATTAATCTCATATTGTTGATGCAAATATTAACAATTTATGAATTTTACTTTTTTTTTTTTTTTTAGTATTAATATTTGGAAGCAAAATTTCAGATTAATTAGAATACTATAGAAATATTCCATATTTTCCCTAACAAATTTTCTAGTGAATTAAAGAAGATAAATTATTGCTATGACTGCGCGCTATATAGTAATATATATAGATCAGCTGACTTGAAGCCTCTATTGTCTTAATTCTATGAAAAAAAAATACTCTAATATTAATGAATCAAACAAAATGAATGAATAGTTACGAATAAAAAGCAATTACAATTACCTAAAATGAGTAATTTACAAATCTTATCATTAATACCTTGGGGATAACACTAAAAACGGTACAATAGAAAAATTGTTGAATTTATTTATATATGATGTATCGCATTGCGAGTGCTGAAATATACTCTATATAATTGTGAGTATATAAATAACATTATTCTATGCATTGTAAAGATGTAAACATATCAAAAAGGGGAATATGGACGTATTTTTAAGCAATTTTTTTTGTTTGTTTTTCATCAACATTAATTATAAATGCAAATATTATACAGTATATAGACAATTTATACAAATTATTATTAGAAAACCTCGATCTGTGCATGGTATAATCTGTTTCATATATGTCAATGTACACAATAATATATAAGTTATGAACCTATAAGTTGAGATTTGGTATACTGCACCAGTGGAGATTTATTTTGTGTCAACTTTACTTTAGAATGCTATACGCAACATGTTGGCGTATACAACTATTTCACGTCGTTCAAGTCTCTTTATACTGACACGTGTCAAGAGCACGAACGAACAGACTGCCACCGTGTTTCCAACCTAGTCCTCGTCACTTGCTTCGTACCCCTCCCTCCTCCATGCCTCTACACTGCTTCCACGTCACTCGTCAACATGAAAGCAAACGGAGAAACATGCAGCAGCTAGCGTACAAGCGCGAGACAGCGTAGAGCGAGGAGGGAGTTGCACCACCCCCTGCAACTCCGCACCACACTAGGCGCTTGCACGGATTTTGATGTTGTATTATATAAAACGTAATAATTTCCTGTAGGTAGCCCGCTAAATATGTGTACAGGAAATTCACGTCATGTAGCATCACCATTACTTTTTTTATGACTAAAAAATAAAAAAAAAAAAAAAAAAATATATAGGGCATAATTTTTATTACAGCAATGAAAAAAATATTACAGTATTACATGCTGTACTTCAAAAATAAAGAAATGAATAAATTTTTTTAGCATTTAGCAAAATTTTAGCTGTTTCCACCTTAGAAGTGAAAAATACGAAACAGCAACAGAACTGCTTCATACCACTAAAATCGTTCAACTAACTTGTAAGCTCAGAGCAAAATATGTCTGAATATTTAAAATATTGTTTAAATTGTTTAATATTGTTTTAAAGAGAATTACTCACCATCCGACGTACCACGGTGGTCCCTGCAGAGCGGCGCGCGCCTGGCTCATGTTGAAGACGTCATGCAGTCGTCGGAACTCGGTCTCGTACGGAAAGAATTGGCAGCCGGGCTGAGGGCTCTGTTCGTACACCGACTTGAAGAACTCGAAGCTGAACACCTGAGGCGCCGTCCAGTTGCGCATTGCGTCCGTCACCACCACCGGTCGACCCGTGTACGCGAAGCTGCGAACAAGCAAAAAGAGCGGATCATGCAACCTATGATGTAATAATGTTGACAGCTTGAGCCGGTGTATTATTATTATTATAAAGCCTGTATTACACCATACAATTTTTCCTTACAAGAAAATTTCATCTCCACACTAACAAATGGAGTTTAAGTTCTCTTGTAAGGAAAAATTGTATGCAATAGTTAGAAAAATTGTATCGTGTAATACCAGCTTTAGAACATGAGCTATAAGGTGACTTAAAAGAAAGGGGGTGTGAGAGAGTGTCGCAATTACACACCATGATAAATTCTAATGTTAGCATCATCTGGGTTAATCAGTTAATCTCCTAAAATGATTAAAATCTAGCAAATAGCAATCAATATAAAATTTCACTTCTCACCTTGCATATTTTTCATATAGCAAGCTCTTGTGTCTAATTTTTTGTTTTTAAGTAAATTAATGTTAAATCCCCCTCCCCTTTCCTCTCTCCTTCCTAGAGATGCAAGGGATAAATAAATCATCTGCATTCCTTGAATATTTGTATTTTATCTCTCCTCTTCATGTTCAAGGAATAGCATCCTGTTTAATAACAAGATTATCGACTTTAACAAGATTTGAGTCTAACATGCTTGTTAAGTTGATTTTAAAACGTTGTAAGAATTTACAGTAAACTGCGCAAGCTCCGTTCAGAATTATCTCACTATAATTATCAGAAGGAAAAACGAAAAGTTATTCGAGTGCGAAACACAAGGTTACAATGTATTACACGTCAGCTATACGTGCTCGCACGTTGCAATTGCGCTCAAGTGGAATTACGCGCGCTCACTGGTAATTCTGGCAAAACATTATTTGTAGCTCTAAGATTTAAAGATCCGTATCGTTGAAATGGATTATCAACCTCAAAATTTGTTATTGCAGATATGGATAGAGGGTGCAAAGTTATGCCACCCTGAGATTTTTCAGAGTTCAGGAACTATTTTTAAAAAATTATTGAAAGTACAGAGAAAGTGACGCCTGTATATAGACGCCTCTAAAAGGATCGGTCCTAAAAGGGGCGTGGGTTCAAATTGGACCTCTGCAAAACTTTTTAGCAATACTTCCCGGGCTCTAAAAAATCTGAAAAAAATTAGAGTGTTATAACTTTGAACCCTCTATTCATTTTTGAATTACAAAATTTTGAGGACTTTATTTAATGGATTAATGAACTATTGGATTATTAGTTCCAAAATAATTCTCATCATTCTATACAACATATGACTGGAAATATACCCCACCACATCCTTAATATGCAAGTGCTCGTATAATTCCCCCACTTCCTTATGTAAAAGTGCTTCTCACTGCAATGCACTGGGTGGAAAGCGATATGAATTTACCCCAAGGAGGGAGTAACGTATTAATTTTTACCTGAAACCTTGATTCAAGTATGAACCACGCTCGATCTCACTTGACTTTGGTGATCTAACGAGAACCGGTAAAAGCACTGCGCCACGATAATGCATTATTATATAAAAAAAAAAAACGTAGATGGAGATGCATGATGTAGAGTATTAGTACTATTAGTTCTTGAATAGCATAAATAACGTTATGCATATGTGTGTGCATATATTACCCAAAATGAGCTCTGTTATTTAAAAATATAATAATAATTATAATAATGTTTTTACAGGAAAACAACGAACTTTTTTTTTTTTTTTCTTGCTTCTAAAGGTTTTAAGTTTTACAAGCAAACCTCAACTGAATATTCTGCATGTGCAACGGTATTCAAATCAAGAGGTTTTGTCTTCTGATTCTGCATGAGGGCTGCACCGTCGCGAGCAAGAGCACCATGCAACCGCAGCGACAGTGGGATTCAAGTCGACCGCCGCGGGTAACATCCAAGCTGCCGTTCCTCGCTCCCTGCACCACTCCTTCCCTTGACACTTCCATATTAATCTATCACGTAACCAACACAAATATATTATAAGTGAAATCTTACAAGCTGCACTGACGCATCCAAATCTTTGCAACAGGAGTATCTTAAGAATTACAATGTAATTAAAAAATTATAATGGTGACACATATATATTACAGTCAAATTAAAAATTTATAACAATAAAATTCTTCTTAAAGAAGAACATTTTGTCAAACTTATGTCTTTACGGTATATACTGTATAATATAATATGTTGAATCAAATTTGACCAAAAGCCGAAATATTTGTTCATTTCTGGTTTTGGTCAATATAATTATAATGTATATATATATATATATATATATATATATATATATATATATATATATATATATATATATATATATATATATATATATATATATATAATAGCTTGCAAGAGACTATCACTCATTATTCTTGAGGTGTTGTTGCCTGTTCTGAGGTTGAGCAGTGGTACCACGTATGGTGCAGGCAGGCGAGGGTGGTGTGCCTTGAAGCTGGGCTGCACGAAGGACCGTGCCGCGAATATGAATGTTCACCACAATGTCCGTCGCGGCCAGCGCAAAGCATGAACACGGCCGCGCGATACTCAGCAAGTGTCTGTCTGTGGACCTCCTGCAACCACGCGCTCGCTCTGCACCTAACTCAATAATAAAAGTGACCGGTGAAATGGCCACACGGCGGCAGCTCGTCGCCTCATGAATACAAATACCTGGCCCGGCTGCATGCATATAATATATATACTCGCGGCGGTGGCAAGCAGTCTGCTAGGCTTATACGAGACCAGCTTGCACGGCGTCCACAAACCATTTTGCATTTCATTGGCAACGAACCGCAGCATCAGGATGGTCGAATGGTTGCTGCATGACAGATTTAGCTCCGTCAGCACTCGACGGTGCTGTATGATTTTACACTACGTGACGGCAACAGCTGACCAACAATAACATCAGTGCAGCAGATTGAAATAAAATTTGTCTCTTCTGCATTAATGTATAGTTTGTTATTTCATCTGGTTTTGTTTGATTGATTTACAAATCAACATCAATGTTTGGTGTTTTAAACAAGAGGAGGTACATTCTGGATATTCAGTGGTAGTTATAAAGTGTCACGATAAAAAATAACTTCATTACTTATTGCATAAAAAATCATTCTCATCTTCAATAGAAAGTATCATATAGAATTAATAATGTAGATAGTTTTTAAGGCAAATTAATGAAATTTGTCATTTTTAAACACGTATGACATATGGATCGATAGGGAAGAAGAAAAACAGGGTAATTCGTTTCGGAACAAATATGACGAAATTAAGTTACAAATTTTGACTTAGGCACAACTGGGTATCAAAGAGCAAAAGAGCTATAATATCAACATTAATGAGTAACAAGAAGTGCTTGATGTTAAATTTAACGTAACATTCATTTTACAAATTTCTTCTATATTTATAAATAATATCAATTTCTTATATTTTTTAAACAGTAAGTAAGCTTATATCTTAATAACTTTCAGTGCGTTTTCGTCCTTGATCTCGATTTCGAAGCCACCAAGTATAATGAAATTTATCTTTTCTTTTGTCAATGATTTTGCTTCGGTGAAAATGTTGATCGGTGTTGCTTGAAGGATCGGTCAGTGGCAAGCCAGTGTTGACTGCTGCGATGAAACTCGCGCGGCCATGGCTATAATAGCTAGTGTGCTGTCATTAAATATTAATCCCTCTTGAAATTCATCAGTCTACTGGGTTCACTCATAATCTATAAAATGCTTCACTGCTTGCAAAAAGCAATATGGTCTCTATCTCCATTCAGATAATACTATGAGTTAGTACATTACCTTTTGATTATGCTTATGTATTGTATCTGCGATATTGTGTATTATAGGGCCATAAATTCAATCTCCGTGGCTCAGAGTGATGGTGATATGCTCACTGGCAAAAATTTTGTTACGCTGTAACAACTCTTGACATGGGAGGTGTGTTGCGAGGCGTGAAATTTCAATTTCGCAGGCGGGCAGTTTGGGGTGAGAGGAGAAAGGTCTCACCGCTCCTCGAAGATGTCGGGCGAGACGGCGGCCAGTCGCTCGACGCTCTGCAGGCCGCGACACAACGCGCAGTCTTCGGGTGGGCGGAAGGCGCGCTGCAGCCAGTCGGGTGACTCCACGGCACACTGAAATAAAATAATCCACCCTCTTTAGCAAATTTTCTCTTTTAAATCTGAAATATAAATCAAGAGTGTTTGTTGTCCATATGAGTGCCAGTATACGATCAATAAAAATGTTCTTAAAAATATATTTTAATTTATATCAAATTATTCACATACACAGCACAATATTCAAACGGAAATAAGGGTGATGTCAGGCAATCGCTAAGCATATTATCTACAGCACCCGCTGTGTTGAAGACTTTACTATACAATCTTCTGCATGTTGTCAGATCAGTTTTAAGCAAGCCAATGAGGATTCCGCCATGTAATGTTGCACTAGACATCTTAATTACTAAGTTGTCAGAATGTGCTTTCAAAGGCAATTGAAATAGAGAAACAAGGCCATTTTCAACATGTTATTATAAATTCAGCTTGCTAAAAATGTTCACCATTTCCTTAAATAATATATTATTTATGTTTCCAATGAAATAACTTATTTTAATATTAAGATACTATAATTACTGAATAAATATTACTATTAGAATTTAAATAACGTAGAACTAATATAATAAGTAAGTAAGAACTATTACAAGTAATGCATTTATATATAATACTGAATTATAACTAAATGAATGTATTTATGAAATTATAAAATTTGAAATTGAACTAAAAATAAAATCAATAATATAACAATTTATTATTCTTTAACTATCTAACTAAATTCAAATTATTTTCATTCATCAAAATATTCAAAATATACGTTAATTTGGGGTTAGGAACAAGCTATGCTATAATAAAATTTGACTGTAGATAAAATTACTTAATTACTGCGTGTGTACACTTAAGTGCCTCTACGTAACGAAGTGTAAATGTAATGTGATTTTTGTACTGCAGTACTTCTTATTTTGATGTTATATATATCAGCATATACAGTAATACTGGTTAAGTTATAAGTTGGAGTGCTTACGCTACTAGTAAGCTCTGCTCGAGCTCTAAGCTCATTGAGGTCTAAATTTTTTATCACTAAAAAAAAAAAAATTGTAGTGTGTTCAAATTTGATGAATAAAAAATATTTAATATACAGTATATTGTAAAATAAACAATTGACATTAAATAAATTTATACAGTAATATATATTATATTATATACATATTTATAAATAAAATTATATTTTCATTTATAAATTATATTACTTGATAGTTCACGTAACTAATCTATATTTCAGATAAAGACATCATATTCTTAATACATATCAAGTGAAAATGCAAAGTGTTATAACTGCATATGTGTTATATTATACGTATAAATTTCATTTAAATTAACTGTTGTAGCTCGTCGTTAAAAACTATTTTAAATTGTTTTCAGAAGTTCTTCGAGTTCCTTCTTTTTGTAAATTAGTAAGCAGCTTGTTGCTTGAAATGTTGCTAAATTGGTCCTCGCATGGTGCATGGTGCTCGCAAGCACAGCCGAGCATATCGCGAGCCGCGCGCGCTGCCTGACTCCTCTGACTCGGCGCGCGTACACCACCAATCCACTCTGCAGCCATTATCTCTAATTAAGCCCTCAGACTTCGCTAACTCCGTTTCCTTGGCAAACTTTCAATACATCTATATACTCTGTACATACATTTATATATTTCATTAATATTTACGGAAAAACATCAAAGTAAAAGTGCTTAAATTATTCAAATTTAGTTTGAAAATTATTTCTTTTCTACATTTTATTCAAAAAACTGTACCAAGACTTAAAATTAGAAAATTTATCAATATATTGAAGATGTAACACATCCACACCGTGAGGTTAGGCAACTTGTTCAACATAGAAACGGAGCGGGTTACATATGCAGCAGGGGCAACATGGCGTTTCATTATTTGCTACACTCAAATTAATTTAATATTTCTACCGGAAGTGTGAGGTTTCTGTCTTTCCAATTCGTATTTGAAATTTAAAATTCTTCAGAAAGGGTTTTTATTGAAGTACTGACTTGTTTACAAAAAATTAAAACTCAGACATGAAGAAAAAGATCAGAAACCTCTCACTTCCGGCTACTTCCGGTGGGAATGTCAAATAAATTTGACTATAGCTGTCTATTATGTAATCCGCTCTATTTTGATACGTAAATCTGCAAATCATTCGACGAGATGGCAAGGAGAACACTCATATTGTTTAAAAATGTCCACTTTGCCATGATATGATCGTTCAAGTTCATCATTTGTTTTGTATGGTGGCTCAATATTTCAATATACAACCCTTCTAACGTTACATCTGGGGTTCCACAAGGCTCTGTTATTGGCCCTCTATTATTTTTAATATTCCTTATTGATTTGAGATTTGAATAAGGATTTATTGTGTCAATTTGTTGAATATGCTGAAGGTAGTACTCTCTATTGTCTGATAAAGTGTGAAAAGGACTTGCATGAGATCCAGGTGGATCTTGCTACTATTCATAAATGGTTTAGTATTTAAATTAGTAATATCACATACAACATAACTTCACTTTATGACTTTAATTAGATCTTGTAGAATACTTCCTGGCGTCCTTGTGCTTGGAAATGTTCATATTGCAAAGGTTAAAATAATTAAGTTGCTCGGTATACTTATAACACCTGATATTAAATGGAATGGAATACAAAAATATTGTAAGGACAATAATTTTAAGAATTTTGGGCTTTGTATTCAATAATATAAAACATCTAAGATGAGAGTCGTCAGTTATCAGGACTCTTTACATTGGTTTGATTAGATCCATTATAGTGTATGATACGCCTGCATGGCACCCCACTACTGTAGGAAACACTCTCGCCCTAGTCACCCTTGAGAGAATACAAAAATCTGCCATAGGCTCATGTTAAATGACAAATCTCTTGATTCATTGGCTCGATTAAGAAAGACAAGGCTTTCATCCATAGCCAAAATTTACTTAACCAAATAGATCTAATGTTCTTAAAAAGGTGCTTAGGTTTGTCATTTGTGGAACAATTTACCACTTACAGTAAGTCTTAGATCTCTAAATTGTCCTTGTTTTATTCCATGTTAAATGCTTATTTGCTTAGCCATGAATTGTAAATGTATAAAATTTTGACTGAACTGCATGTGTGATATTTTATTTATATTCTTGTTATTAGATTTTTTGTTATGTTTTCTTTCTTTATTATTTAATTGTTAAAAGGGATGCTATGCGCGTAACTCACCCGTTACGTTTTGTTCTGTATATAGGGTGTATATTGGTAGTATAGCCTACCAACTTTTGTATTATGTAACACGAGGAAAATATAATAAATAAATAAATCAAAGAAAAATAAGTTTGGTTATTGTATCGACGACAAATTTTCATAAAAGTGAAGAACTTGTTGTATAATATGACGAGTCGACGAATATTCTGATATATGACGAGTTATGATAATATAAGATACCTGTTATTTCATTGCATCAAAGTAATTTTTTTTATCAAACCAAAATTGAGTACATTTTCTTACTAATTATTCACTAGGTCTACTTTTCCGAACTTCCGAAACCTTAGCTTATGTGTTTCGTGGGTTCATCTGAAACGGGGTCGGCCACCACCTTAAAAAAATTAAATAAAAAAATAAATAAAAACTTTCTGTACACTCGAAAAATTAAATTTGTGTTAAAAAAAGTTGGGCTAAAAATTCCAAGTAAGACGTCTAAATTTTTAATTAATATGTATATTTCATTGTCATGCAAGAAATCATTATACTTTATTAATTACATAAGTTAGTTTTCAACGTTTTATTAGATGAATTATAGAGAGAAAAATGTTCATATAAGAATGTCGACGGACTTACTTGTCTTCTAAAACTATAATTATGTGATATAGTAATAATTCCAGGACGACTTTCTAATGTAAACTCTCATATAAAACATACAGAAGCAGAGAAGAGAAATAATTAAGGCTGTCGACTTTTTTACAGTACATTGTACGAGTCTCTTCGTATATTACATTCCCTGTTCACGCAATCATTAATATCTTACGACGTTTTTTTCTCAAAAAAATTCTTCTTTTACTTCTGTTTAGCAGTCACGTGCGCTATATTCCAGCAAAATGGGGGAAAAAAAGAAGAAAGAAAGAATGGAGAGAAAGAGACAAGGAAAAAAAATAAATATTTAGTGTTAAATTTACTCTTTTCATGCATGTTTTCTATCCATAAAATAAACCTTAAAGTTCTCTGATTTGTTATAAATGAATGTTATTTTTTCTTGAGAACTATATTATTATAATTATTCGTTGTAATTGAGAAAAATGTTAAAAATTTATGACCACACTATACGTAAAAGAGAATAAAAAATGCCATAATTACACAATTTGTAATGTTTTAACTTTAATGCAGCAACTGACTGCGGTATAGACGAGTTTTTCGCAGTATCATTAATTGAATTATTTTGAATTAATGTGTTTTTTTAGCCATATTCGCAATAGACTTAAAAATGCGTATATATATTTATTACAAACTTCGATATATCATGTTCTAACATAAATTCCGATGAAGATCAGTTTTTTTTTTTCACTAAAAATTTACTTTGCTGTTAATTGAATATAAACCAAAAATTAATTTAGCTGTGCATTTATGTTCCTATGTAAATATTAAGAATGAACAGTAATATATCCAAGCAATTACAATTTATACGGATTTTTTTCCCATTAGGTAGGTGGAGGAGGTAATATATACCCATTTTACTCCTTTTACATTTTTTCCTATATATACTGTCTCTTAATGGGAATTGAGAGTTAACCCCCCCCCCTCTTCCCTTAAGAGCTAAACCTTAGTACATTTTAAGGGAAAAAATAAGTGAAAAAATGGTACTTGTTGGATACAATTTAGATAACGTTTTGTGAAAAAAAAAATGTTAATAAAATAAAAATTTATCCCAGAAACACATCTTTAAACATATTTAATTTATAAATAAAGGATAATTGATTCTTACCGACTGTTTCCACTCGTCGATTATGTTATAATATACGCTGAGAAACTTGAGCAGTGAACTATACAGTAGTGTAATACTCGGTTATTATTATTATCACTACACCTCAGGTGCACCTGTTTTCTTCAAAACCAGTCAGGTATGATTCGACTACCCTTTATTTATAATGAACCCTCGTCAGAAAACCTTCTTTATATAATGATATTTAATTTATTTAAAATGTGTCCAGTATTATGCGCATGATTATTTAGGCATACTATAATCATTCTATCATTATATTATAGTTATGCAGTAGTATTTATTAGTGAATTATTTATCTTTTTGTAATAAAGACAACAATTTAAAATATAACAAATGTGGTGAACATTCCGTGTATGATGTTCAGCATAAAAAATAAAATTATATGGTATTTAATTATTTTTTAGTTAATTCTAAGTATATTACATCTTCGTTTTATTGTCTAATGTACAATACTGTAAATATCTTTAAATTGATTATTGAAGTTAAAAAAAATTAATTGTACTGTACAGCAGAGACACTGATTCTCTCTAATTGTACAGTATATCTATAATTAATTATAAGGATAAATTGATTTTCCACTTTTTAAAATATATTTTATATATATTTGCTCGCACTCTGTATCAGTACATCTTCTTAAAATGTGCTCTACTTTTTTATAAAAAAAAGTAGTGACAAAATATTGTAATTATATACATAATTTACAAATATAAGAATTTTGCTGCAACTTTTCAACGAAAACAAAAATAGGCCAAGCCCCTCTTAAAAAAAAAAAAAAAAATCGCGCCTCCTGCGAGGGTTTTGCCCCGGCCCCCTATGATTTTTGACCCTCTCCCCCCCCCCTGGTGACATCCTGCCTATGCCACTCTGTATACGATTTCTCCCTATATACAAGAAAGTTTTACCCACACACAAACAATTTCTCATTATATATGTTTTTTTTTGTTTGTTTTATCAAAAGCTAATTGGGTACTGCTAATCAAGATTTTGAAACTACAGTTTTAAAAATATTGCTTCTAATTACTAATTTATTAATTTTATATAATTTTATAAGTACTAGGATTGAAACTCCGAACCTTCTGAAACCCTGACTTGTGCGTTTCGCGGGTTGTTACGAAACTGGGGCGGCCAAGGCCATGCAATCCATGTCGGCATTTGCCTGTAACTGAGGGAAACGTGGAAACCTCAGTCAGGATGGACACTACAGCTTTTGTCAATGGAAGTGAGAAACGTGATTTTTGTTGAAAATGGTCACTCATCCAACTACTAATTGTTTGACTTGTGACCTGACGAGATCCGGTCAAACGCACTGCGCCACACCTCTCATGTTTAATTATAAGGGATTACTAAAAAAAAAAGTGGGGGGAGCAGCTCAAGTGGCTGCTGGAAATCTGTTTTGTACAAATAATAATATGACATGCTTCGTTACATTCATGCTTCGTATTTTACACCGACTATTCAGGCAATTCGTGTCTACACTATCTCTGCTGTAACAGCCTGTGCATTAGCAGATCTAAGCAGATACACATGATTCCCCCACCTCATTTGCCCATTCTCTCTCATTTCTCGCCTACAATTGGCAATCACTTAGTTGGCACGTTGCCACTATCAGTGTGAGACACTTACTGAAACAAAAAATTAAACTCTGGGTAATCTAACAATTTGTTTATAACAAATTTAAAAAAAAAAGTTATGTACTTTAATTATAAATAACAGCATTTTTCAATATAAGATCTCTATATATAGTATTAAGTATATAAGTAATAATTGTACACATAATATTACATTTTCATTCTCTCTAACGATTTTTTTACACGTAGTAAAAAAATTATGTAATCAATTAATTCATTTTAAAGTTTATTAAAAGGAAAAGTTTCAACATATTTCAAATGTATAATTATTGTTTCACAACATAAACTAATTATAATCTCCATAATTTTGTAGCACAGATTGATGGGTAATTGACTTGTTGCTACGTGTCTGAAGATCATGCCATGCTCCGACTTCATCAACAGGCTTGTTGTACGCACAATACAGATCTGAAGACAATTACGGTGGGAGGTGGCGGGCGGCTATCCATCTTCAAGAGAAGCTACGAAATCATATATACGGTGAGATTGGAGAGCAAGTTGGTCGTTTCTATTGTTGAACCAGTCATCGGAAACGTCGTCAGCATCTAATATAACGCTAATCTCAAGCAGATGTCTAAGAAACTTGGCAAATGAACGCATTCATGTAGAAAACATGAGGGAAAATTATAGAGCAAGTTTTAGTGAAACTTAACCCTAAGAATCAGATTGTTATGACTGCAAATTCAGAGTAGTTAACTATTTACCATCATGCATATTATGTATATACTATGATATTGTTGTACATTTAATTATTTAAATAACAGAAATGCGTACATATGTTAGCACTTAGTACCCAAAGCCGAATTCGGATAATGTCCTCAAAAAGTGACCAAAACTAGTTCTGCTAACATAAATATATTTTTAAATAACAATGTTGCTTGATATTGGATATATATAATTAACATGACATCTTTTAATATATAATAATTATCATATTATGCAAATACATAATTATTTATTAATTTTTTGAGATTTTAAGATCCAATTGGATAATCATGTACATAGATTTTGTGGCGTAATAAACATAAATATAATTTCTTATATGGTTGACAATATATTATGAATTAAATTTTTATAATAATTACTAAGTAAAAATACTAGAAACAAACGGAGCCTCTTTGCTTCTGTGCAGCTTTTCAAACATATTAGAAAAAAAAATATTTCAATTTATAGATCCACGTGGTGAGAGCTGAAATGTGGATCTATAGATTCTGAAATTCTGAAAGTATCTTCCACATCACCCTGTACCTGAAAACGGAACTGAAAACAAGATTTATGGCTGGCTAACGGGCCAACGTCTGTAACTTGGAGTCAGCAACTGGGAGCTGATGACAGCCGCGAAAGATTTATTTGTGTTTGTTTTGCTGGTGGTGGGCTGAACCACGGCCAGCTAGATAGGTACCTCTAGCTGGCCGTGGCTGAACGTCCACTCCAACACCTGCTCCCAGCTCATATCTTTTCGTCCCGCGGCGCATCCCCGAGTGCTGTAGCGGCCACAAACCATACTATATATATATATATATATATATATATATATATATATATATATATATATATATATATGACGGTGTTTAATGCGTATTCGTTGATGACGCCTCATATTTAGTATTTTCGGCCTCATAGCCGAAAATACTAAATTTTTGGGATTAAATATCCAAGAAAATCTTAAATGGGACATTCATATAAAGCACATAAGTAGTAAATTAAACTCAGCAAATTTTGCCTTATTTTCCATTAAAAATTCAGCCTCAATAGAAACAATGTTAGCAATATACTATGCTTATATTTATTCCCTACTGTCGTTGAATATTATATTTTGGGCTGCCATTGATTCTAACATAAATAGCATTTTTATTCTTCAAAAGAGATCAGTTTGGCTAATAAAAAATCTAAAACAATTTCAATCTTGCAAAACTCATTTCAAAGAACTGGGGATAATGACACTGACGTCCATTTATATATATAATTGTATTATGTTTAAAAGAAAAAATCCACATTTATACAAAATACAGCAAGAAGTCCATTCTTATAATACTAGAAATAATTCAAAAGTTGTAATTTTGAAACATTGTAAATCACTAACAGAAAAAATTGCTTATTTTCAAACGGCTAAATATTATGATTATCTCCCAAGCTTATTAAGAAATATAAAGAATGATACTTTGTTTAAAAATGTATTAAAGAAAATATTAATAAGTAAGGAGTACTATGATGTAAAACAATTTTTCCATAATGAAACCAAAATTGTTGAAAAAAATATCCTTAAAGTTACATCATTAAAAAATGTTCAAAATTATTCATAAAATTATATACATAATATGTATAGGGAGCCTAAAATAATAAGCACAACACTAAATTTTATGGATTAATATTTATAAAACATATTTTTGTATCTTCTGCATGACGAGTCTGATATTTACTTCAGATCTATAAATATTGTGTTTGTTTTTATGTTCATTTTTTAGTATTTATACCTAAATTGACAAGACTAATGCTGTATTGTAACAATGTTTGTTACTGTATTGTACCGCCAGTGGTCAAATTAAAATAAAATAAAAATAAATAAATAAGAATAGCATTATATATAATATATATTATATATATTATCTACTACTATAGTCCTTGCAAGTAGAGCCAGACTCTCTTGTCTGATACAATTTCACTATGTTTACATGACAGTGTTTAACACGGATCCGTTGACGACGGATAATGCTATTCTTATGAGGCGTCGTCAACGGATACGCATTAAACACCGTCATGTAAACGTAGTGAATGTCATCACACAAAATGTTCCAAAATCGTACGTCATATGATGGACAAAGTGTACTAGACCCTCTGTTATTTAATTTTTATATAAATGGTATTACTAAATTAAAATTAATTAATTATATTATATTTCTATGCCAATTGCTACTATACAAGCTAGGGAAAAGGAATTTAAAATATAAATGAATTTATTGAATTCCTACTATAATTTAAATTATAAAGCTAATTTTAAAATGTAGCAAGTATGCATGACTCATTTCTTATAAGTATTTCGTGTCCATCAAAATAATTTTAAATGTGTTCTAATGTTAGAAGGATCTATATAATTGTATATTTAATATCAAGCAAATAATGTGTTGTAATTTTAATGTTGTCCTATAATGTGTGAAAATTTAAAGTTTATAGACACAATTTGTTAATAAGTATATAATTTTGTAATTTTAGAAAATAAGTTTTTGACAACTTGTCTGTAATGTCTAACATTTATCTAACAATAAGTGAAAATAACGTTCCCCAACTTCCCTACTTATGAGTTTTCCAAACTCTTGGGGCGTATTGTAATATTATATGTAATAATACTAATTTTATTCTGATAAATTGGTTGCACATTACAACATATATCTGTAAAGTGTTATATATCTGTTTCTCTGAATATTTTAATTTTTAACAAATTAAAAAAATAATAACGATAACAATTAGAAAAAAAAGTTTGTTATGCAATGTTGAAATGTCTTTCAGCATCCAATCATTAAATGCTTTTAAAATTCATATATGTGTAGACCACATGCAAGACAAAATTTTCGTTACCCGTGATTGATCTATGGACGCTCTAAATCTATAAATCTAGTACGGTATTTGGGAGTTAATGATTTGAATTTTCAGGGCAGGCGAGTGAAGTGATTGTTAAATACATCACCGGAGAAATGAAGTTCACCACGCCCCCACAGTGAGCGTGACACTGCCCCGAAATGGCGCATGGGTAACGAACGCTTCATATTGTCTGGAAATGTACAGTATGTTGCTGTTATATATTACGATAATAATAACAGGCCGTGGCATCCGTTCCCTACCTTATCCCTACCCATTACCCCGCCGCGAGCTGTAAGCTCTTAGGGGTGTATCCTTGTAAAAAAATAAAAAAAATAATAATAATCGTAAATACCACAACAAAGAAAATTGTGAGCATCTTTGCACGAGAATCTTTATGTCGGCTGTACTGTACAAAACAGCTGTATTATAAAACATTTTCATTTTTTGTTTACATATGTTTTACAAAGTATGTTAAAACGGAAAAAAAGTAATTTTTTTCAGCAAATAAAAAACAATGAATGTTATTTTGTTGATAACGCAGTTGAGGTTCCTCAACAGAGTTTGAGATTTTTTAAATAAAGTTTCATTGATGATCTTTGTCACAGACTGCAAGTGTATAGCATAAGCGTTACTTGTTATTTCATTTACTCTTTTTTTTATTAATATTTTTCCCGCTACCCTACTCATTTTCTCGCACTCTTTTAGGCAACGTCTCCTCGCATCTCCCTCCACAAACATTTAGCCCTCTCTCGTCGCTTGCTCGTGCTTGTCCCGCCCGTTAGTTCACAACGAAGCAAAACTTTGCCAACAACACAAAGAATAATTTACGCTCAATACTTTACAACTGAAATTAAGAACAACTCGTAAAGAAGTAATAGCGAGGGTGCGGAAGAGCAAATACTTTAAATAAAGTTAAACTTTAGGGCAATCAAAATTATAACCCAAGACAAATGATACAAATGACGCATTTTCTAAAAAAATATGTAATAAAATTTGTGGGGACTCCCACAACTGTAAAAAAAAAAGTAATAACAAGAAATTCATGGTAAATTTTGAATTTATTATTTTTGTGTTTCAGTGCGTCACTGACTTTAAAATTACGTGATCGATAATAATTCACGGACTGGACCACATAAGCTTGAAAAATTCATGAAGACATTACCCTGGAGATTTAGCCCCATTGCGTGTCAAGTGAGCGCGTGATTCCGCGTAGTTGAGACAAACGTACGTCGCTCGATGCCATCACTTCTCGCTGGCTGCTGCGGCTCCGTGGAGAGAGAGTCCCTCCTGCGTGCCTCACTCGGCTCCTACCACAGATTGAAAGTAGCGACGAGGTGCATTGGAAGCTACAGCTCCATGACTCACTAAGAATTGTTGCGATGGCTTCATCTCGTGCAGCTTTGAGCCATTAAGCTATACAGCAGCAGAAGCTGTTGCGGCGTTAAAAACAGTCCATCACCATCAATGTGAGTTGAGCTGTCATCACGTAAGACAATTTACGGTGGCCGATTGTGCTGGTGTGGCCACTGGAGAAGTGTCGAGTGTAAATGAGGGAGTGGCGGGCGGCGAGCTGGGGACTGGGGACTTCCCCGCGAGGGTTCAATTTTTCCCTCCTCAGAAGAATCTATAATGAGGTCTCAAACCATTCGGCAAACAGAAACTAAATTGAAACACGTTGTTTTCTTAATCGTAGAAAATAGCGAGTTTTTTGTTTTTAATCCATTTAACTTTAATATTATATTGCAGCAACAGATGTTTATATAAAATGCATTCATTCAACACGTCGATAAATAATATACTTTGACATTCATTTTTTTCTTTAATATTACATTAACCATAATATTATACGGTATTCCTTCAAATAAAATATATTTTTGAAGTTTCAATAACTTGCAGTTGCAGCAATTTAAAAAGGAAATCAAAGAAAGGACAAATATATTAATAATTAATAGAGACTTTGTTTACATCAGAGGACAGCTGATGAACGGAAAACATAAAATTCATCTTGTAAAAAAAAAAAAAAAAAAAAAAATCGACGAAATGTCCTATGACCAAATAATGTCTTGCGACGAAAATATCTAGACCCTTTTAAAGTCATCCGTCTTAGAGTGAAAATGATGGAAACACTAAATAGAGAATCCATGGCTTGAGATCTATAATGCAAGAAATATAAAAATGGCTTAGTTCTATCTGTATAGAGGTTACAAGACTAAAAATCAATTTATATTTTTTATGTCGTTGTTTTTAAAATCTATTAACAATCGTGAGAATATTTAATTTTTTTAAACATCATTTCAAAAACAAATTAATGAATTTCAAATCGTTAACGTCAACGTCAAATCGTAAACGTCGTTAATTGAAGCCATGTATTCCAGATTGATGAAAAAGTTTTAAATTTATTATTTTATTTAACCAATTTTATTTGATCAACTTATTGATCAACTTATTGCATTCTTTAATCCTATACTTGACACCACAATTTTAAATTAAAACAAAAAATGAATTTTAAAATGTGTTCTGAAGTATATTTGCAAGTTTTAATTGTTGTGATAAAATAATAGAGCAGAATACTTGTAGAATTTGCTAGCTATTAACTCATCAAAAATAGATTACGTTACTTTATTCAAGCCAATAAAAAATTATCTAATTTTCAAATAATATATTATTGTTACTTTTTATACATAAATATTCTGTAATCTATAAAATTGGTAAAAAATAAATTACTAACAATCTCTATGCAGTTAGTAAAAAGCAGAAAAGTGGAACACAGAGTACGTGTACAGGCTGCATCAATATTTCTGTTAGATCTTGAAGGTTAAAGTAGACAAAATTCTATTTTGATGGTCTATCTCTATACTATCAAAATTTGAAACACATATAAGATACTGTATACTGAAATTAAAAGTATTATGCACATATTGTATTACACGTATTATATTAAATTACAATAAAATTAATATTATTTTAGAAACCGAATTATCTACTACTGTAGTACTGCATGTATATATAGTTGTGGTTTAGGGGTTTAGCCTAGGGTGACCAGATATCTTGATGTCCAAAACGGTACATGCCCCCAAGATAGAGGCCTGAAGGGCCAAAACCCCCGCCGGAGGCGCGATTTTTTTGGGTGCCACGCCCCCTTTTTTACTTTTTTGTTTTTCTTAATGGATTTTCAAATGAATTATTTTTTTTTTTATGAAGCCGTTTTTTCCGAAAAAATTTATTTTATTTGTAAATCCATTAAAGAATTTTCGTCATAGATTATACGTAAGTATTTTTTAATTGATACCATAGTTCAGACGAAGTTTGAGTTGAGTAAAACGCTGTTTTCTGTTCCATAATCCATAAGGCTGCATGTTAAAGGGCTCAGGAAAACAAACTTTGGAATTTTTTTGCGATGAAGCTATTTGAGATGAAATTTTTTGGTTTTCATTTCTCAATAAAGCAGGGCAGGTTAAAATATTTTAAGGAAATAAAATAATAAATTATGCAATCGCTCACTCTACTTTAAATAATATAAATAATTGCATTTTTTTATATATACATTTTTCATAGAATTAGAAAAAAAGAGATTTATTATAGTCACCATGCAAGAAAACTGTGCCAGAGTGAGTTGATTTCCTAAAATCAACCTTTTTTCAGTTTTTTCTTGGCCTGGCCACGATTCTATTCATGTTGTAAAGTTATACATGTAAAATAAAAAGAAACAACAGCAATACAAGAAATTTATTATACTCAAAAAGCATACCTTCGAAGGATACTTTCCCAATACAAAAATAAAATTTAATATAATGTCACGAGATAAATTATACAAAAAAAAATGGAGTATAAAGCAAGAAATTAATTTGAATTAATACTTTTAATCGAACTGCAGTTCATTTTGCAAATAGTGTGAACTCTTGTTATAGAGTGAAATAGCTGAATTAATTTATAGCATTCAAATAGGGCTTAATAACAGCTAAAATTACTTGATTGTGTGAATAATATTTGTGGCGTTTTTCCCTCATATTATATTTTCCATTTATTTATTTATTTACGTAATATCCATGCACGATTATTGTGAAAAAAAAAAGAAAGACAACGAAATTTTTGTCTCAGCCTCGTCACAATGCATAAGAATGATTTTTTCAATTTCATATATTATTGGAAATTTCCATCAAGTGAATATCATCAATATTAAAGGAGATGATATTTTTGTGCAAAGTTTTTTACTTATTTTTTATTCAAAATTTAATCGAAAAGTAGTGACTTCATTTCACGTAGTATATGCATACTTGCGCGTATATGCAAAATATATCTATTCCGCAATTTTGGAAGAAATATGCTGTTTTGCGAATTTGCGAATGCGATCGACAAAAAAGGGGCATGGAGTTGCAAAATCATTTACGTCCGTACATTTTCGTAAATATTCAAAACCACATTCCTATGATTTTTTTATTTTTTTAATGATAAAAATTTTAAAAAATGTCCCTTTTATAAATTTTGTCCGAAAGCGGTACATTTAGGCGTCCCGAGAGCCTCTTTGGGGACACCGGGACATGGTACTCTAAAACGGTACTGTACCGGTCAAAACGGTACGTCTGGTCACCCTAGTTTAGCCTACAGCCCACAATATAGCTTAGTATTTTTATTTTGCTAGCAATGCACATAAAGCCTATAACTTATATGACCACTGAAAATTTTATGAATATAACCCTCCCATCCTAGCGCAGTTGGTATAGCTGAATGCGAATTGCGAATGGAAGAAGAAATTAGGCACTATAGCAGTTCTACATTATTGCTGTAGAGTGTTGAAGGAATTTCATAAAAGTGAATATACTGCTGCGCACAAGTGCTGCCTCATTGTAAATTTACTTCCACTTTCAGTTTGAGAAAAAGCGAGAGCAGCAGTAAGAGTTAGAGTTAGAGTTAGAGAGAGAGAGAGAGAGAGAGAGAGAGAGAGAGAGAGAGAGAGAGAGAGAGAGAGAGAGAGAGAGAGAGAGATGAAGATGTAGGAGGCTGCAGGTATATCTATAGAAGAGTGTACAGTACACCTATATCACGGACAGCCAGGCTACATACTCCATATACATAAGTTACAGAGTACTACTTGCTTTGCTGCAGCTCACGTTGACGTTGCTGTGCCGAGCTCGGAGATAAGAGCCCGTGCAGTACAGCAGCAGCAACCAGCCACCACGTATATATAACCAAGGGAGTACCATTTTTCATACATAACTTCCAGCTAGCTAACGCTCAACAGAAAAAGAATACACGTTGCTGTATCAAAAATATACATATCTATTTTTTTTAACACATTTTACTTTTATTCTTTTATTTCCATGCAATGTTTCATAGGTTAATGTTTTTTGTGAACTCTATATTTATAAATGTTGTTTCCATAATTATGGTTATTCTATGGTATATATCAGTGAAGTTGAGTGCGAGTTTGGTTGCTATCTTGTAATACGTCGTGAGTTATCGTATTATGCTCTATATAGAAGAAGGAAACTATATAGTATTGTGTGGGGTAGAATGTCATGTACGACACTGGTAATAAAAAGGATTCCTTGTGGACACACGATTCAAGGTGCTATAGCCAGCTTTTCTGGACGGAACTTTATGCCTATAGTAAGAAAGTGTTGTTTTGTATTTACTATATAGCCAAACACTTGGATAAAAAACTTGGGTAACTTATTCAGGTGATCGTTATCAAGAACTTTTGTACCGCTGCACGTAGTATTCTTTAGGACAACTCATATAGAGGAGTTAGCCAGTATATAATATTATATCCAGAGTCCCACGGGTGATCCTAATAGTCTTGAGTGGTATGTGGTAGATGAAGGTGTGTGTGTGCGTGTGTGTGTGTGTGCGTGTGTGTGTGTGTGTGTGTGTGTCTCTCTCTCTCTCTCTCTCTCTCTCTCTCAGACACACACACTCTCTATTTCCTCTTGGTGCACTCAAGGGGACTCCCTAAAGAAGGTTCGCTTTGCCATTCTTTTTTCTATAAATGCATAAAGTCAGGACTGTCAATAGTAGCAATAATATACTACAACTTATATTATATTTTTTATTTGCTTTTCAAACTATGTACTTACCATTCTATTATACAGTACTTTAATAGACAGAAAATTGAACATTCGAATTCACAAGATTACACAGAAGTATTGCTAGAAATTTATTAATTTAAATACGTAACTTTATTCCTTAGTATAAACAGCAGTAATCCGCGCGCATAGATGCATGCATGGTATGAATAGAGATTGTCAAAACAGCTATATCATACATAATTATATACTTATTTAATTTTTTGCAGAGGCACTTTGTACTGTTTCTTATCTGACGCAATTGAGTCATGAAGGTACAAATCAATGAAGGTAACATATTTGGGCGTTGTACTGCATGCTTTTGTATCACGCAATGCGACAATGAGTGCCAAGATAAACTATCTTACAATGTTATACAACTTGAATTAGAATATAAAAAAAAGCCTCACAAAACACAACACACAAGTAAATACCATCAAGTTTAAAGGGCCATTTTGACTGATATATTATGTATATATTTTTTATAATATTTCTAGATTTAAATTTCTCATCATCATTATCATCTTTGCAGTATATTTATTTATAACTTATAAAATGTATAACTAAAATGTGATCGCGTGTTACTGTATATAACTCATGCTATGTAAATATTTTGCGTGCCACATCATCAGATTCTGTATGAGCTGCAAGAAGGCAGGCCGCAATGTCCTGCGTGTTTATTCAAACAGCTTTCTGATGTTTGATGAACTGGAAAAGACGACGTACAGTAAGCGCTATAAGATAAGCCGATATGGAAAGGCATGCAGAAAATACTAAAAGTGTAAAAATAATAATAATAAAATGACAAAGTATGATTGAGCAAGATTGATTGGGTGCTTATTACATAGAACTTTAAAACTGATTTGCTATTTGACTAGAAGAGGTAATAATTTTAATAATTATATTTGGTGCATGATAGGTCAAAGATAACGATTTAATTGCACCAAAACTTTAACACTTAACTCTGCATTGGAAAGGATTTTATTTTTATTATATATATATATATATATATATATACTTTATATTTAATTTATTAATGACATTAATTTAAATGTGCCAACATTCATGCAAGTTTGCAGAGTTAACTTTCTCCAGATTATTGCAGTGTCGAGTACGATGGTGATCAAATGTCGTACATGAACGCTACACAAGCAGGCTTTCTGTCCACTTAATTAGCATTCACCACCATTCGTTCACCTGATGTAGTTAGTATACACATATTATATATAATGTACTACTTGCATTGCAGCTACAGGACGAATATTTTATAATGTCATGCTAATAAATCAAAACACATTTAAACTGTTTTAATTATTTACTATACACAATTATGCATATTTCTGTTGTATATAGCATATTTAGGATATAATATAAAATACTTATATACTTATAAAATGCATATTAATGAGGTGAATATTTTATGAATAAAATTTTCTCCGTCATAAATATAAACAAGTTGAATATATTTAAGAAAGGCAGAAGATATGTTTTATACTAATTGTATAATTCATAATATTGTAAGCATGTGTTTAGGATAAGGTTTTCTAAATAAAAACAAAAGGACATGATTAATGCATGAAATATAAATATTAATAAAGTATCAATAGGTATTTATAATTAAGTTGTATTGGAAATAGTTATATGGATTAAATAGGCTATGATATATTATGATATCTCATTTTTCTAATTTCCAATCTGAGGAATACTAAAACGGATAATGTGTTTAAAAAATTTCTTTTTTTCATGATGCAAATCTCGTTTGGGCATTGCCTTTTTTTGCACCTTCTTGGGCAGTGTTTCCTATATTTTATTGTGACAATGTATGTATTTTGTCTGTTCTGCACAATAAAATCTATATTATTATTATTGTGTTAATATTTGAGGGAAACAAGTTCTACTCCATAATTTATTTTCTTCTAAATTGCCTGAAAATGTAATTTAACTTCACAGTGTAACAAAATTGAATAACACAACTCTTGTGATATCAAATGCATGTTTCTCTTAAAAAAGGGGGTATATGTATTTGTTGTAAATGGTAAGTGTTTTTTTTTTCTACGTAGGATAATTTTGCAAAAATCTAATGTAAGCTCATGCTCAATCAAAATAATCGAATAAAGTTTTTGAATTAATTAAATTTTATAGAATTTTGTCTTCAAATTTATTCTGCCGATATAAAATTTAATTTCATGCAGAATCATTAATGATTTTATTGGCTTTTGGGTATGCTATTTTATTCGAGAAATAAAAAATAATAATAATAATAATAATAATAATAATGTGTCGTCAGCAGGAGTTGAAACTTCGGCAGTACTTTGTGTCACGTGGTGATGGGTTGCATGCAGCTATTTGCAACCAGGACCGTGGCTACACTCCGCTACATTTGAGTGAGCAAGAGTTTCAGCCTGCCATTAGAACCCAGGCTGACAGAGTCTTGGAGTGGTCAACAAAAGCATTGCATGGTCGGTTTGCTGCAGCGTTATCTTCGGATCAGGTGGACACCAAGAGTTCCACTGAGTGGCTGCGGACAAGTGGGTTGTTTGCGGAGACAGAGGGCTTTGTCTGTGCCATACAGGATCAGGTCATCAGGACTAGGGCGTATGAGCGACACATCCTCAAAGTCAACATCAGTGACCGGTGTCGTCTTTGCAAGCAGGCTAACGAGTCCATTCAGCATGTCACTGGGGGCTGTCCAGTGCTTGCTCCAAAAGAGTACTTAGAGCGCCACAATTCTGTTGCCAAAGTTGTACATCAAGCTTTGGCCAAGAAAGTTGGTCTCATTGAGACAGAGGTTCCGTACTATAAGTGCAAGCCGGAACAAGTTCTCCGTAATCAGGATGCAAAAATCCTGTGGGATTCTGCCATCACCACAGATAGAGCTGTTGAAGCAAACAGACCTGATCTTGTTCTCTTCGACAAGAAAGCTCGAACAGCGGTGATTGTCGACATTGCTGTCCCGCTGGACGAGAATCTTGTGACCACAGTTGCGGAGAAAAAGCGCAAGTACCAGCCACTTGCTGTCGAGCTCAAAGACATGTACCAGCTCCGTAGTGTTGATGTGGTTCCAGTTGTGATCTCTAGTAACGGTCTTGTGACCAAAGACTGGTCATTTGCCAGAGAGAAGTTGGCTCTCAAAGAATACCACATGCGTGTCATGCAGAAGGCTGCTATTCTTGGCACGGCTAACATTGTGCGCAAGGTTTTGAGCTTGTAGCACCCCCGCATGTGTACCCGCAATCCCCTCTCAATGTTTGGTACGGGCGCTTGCACCTTGGCTTGATTGAGCCCGGTGTTAGTGCTTATGAAGAAGAAAGCAAGAAAAAGACATAATAATAATAATAATAATAATAATAAAGGGCATCCGGTCATGGCTTGAGCGTAGGCTCTTGTCCTGGCTCGCGGTACGCGTCCCCCCGCGCCTAGGAAGGACATGCGGGTTGGGGGTTGCCTTGCGAGTGTAACCTCTGGCCCGTAGCCTGTGGTTCTTGTACCACAGGGCGGCCAGGGCATTGGTTTGGGAAGCCCAAGATGCATCCCCACCTCTAAGTGCCCTGGTTAAAGGCATCCAGCACCCCGAGTGCTCGCGGAAATGTGTCCCACCGCGCCTAGGAGAGGACCTGCCCAAAAGGCTGTGTGACGGGCTATTTGCGGGTGGATCCGGTAAGCCCTCATTGCCCGCAGCTGAGTAGGAGACGCAGGATCGTAACATCACCAACAGGATCAGCGGGCGCCTTCACCTTGGCCTAATTGGGCCCGGTGCTGGCGCTAAACCACCCCAACTTAGTTGGGAGTTAAACACAAAAATAATAATAATAATAATAATAATAAAGGGCACCCGGCTGTTCTTGACTCATGCTAAACACTGTGTGGGGAAAGTTCAGTACGCGACGCGTGGGACCGCGCCCTTGGGGCTCCACCTGGGGGTTGTTTAATTACAGCCCTCAGTCCATAGCCACTAACCGGTTATGGAGCCTGAGCTCTCCCTGCTGCCGCGGAGCTCAGAGTACCTAGGCAGCAAAATCTCGGCAATGCTGGGGACTCTTATAATTTAACAGCAGACTATGGGAGGATAAATGCAACGGTCCCTAGCGCAATTGTCGGAGGTTGCGTGAAGGAGTCCCCGGATGGCCGGCGTGATCAGTTTGCCGGCTGCACCTAGTGGCGGGGAGGTCCGCGGGATCGGCCACCTTACCATCAGGGTGGTTTTGGTGCAGGTGGGTGCTCCACTCTGTGGGTCGATGGTTATTGGTGCACCAGAAACCTGCAGAGTGGGAGCGGCAGGCTGACGGAACGGTGGCTTACTTGACGCAAGTCAGGAGCAGCCGTGTCAGCGTAGGATGGGGTTTTTGTGGGTGGGGGGTGGGCGCGAGCGCTATGTGGTGTATTCACTGTGTGGGGGGAACTATGTTTCGTGTATGGTGACCAGCCGGCCGGCTCAGGGAGATGTGGTGCCAATATATCGTAGTGGCCCGTGCAGTCAGGAAGTAGTCCCCTAGGTCTGACACTTGTATGACGAACGCTCCTCATGGATATTTTCGGTGAGGCAGCGGTCTGAAGGTGAGGCTCTCCAAACGGGTGGGTGAAGCAAAGCTAATATCCGAACACAACAGTGAACGGCGCTCGCGGACGGGGATTGTGGGTCGGGGGAGAGGGTGCAAAGCTCGGTCGCGGTGGGGCTGATGGTCACTGCGGTGACACTATTCGTACGTCATGCTCGGGGTAATAGACCCGGGTCCTACGGGTGTGATTCCGTGGAGGCTGGGTAACACCGTGGCTGAAAGTCTGGCACTCCAAAGGGGCATTGTTGGGGAAAAAACGAGGCACAGCTGGGTCTGTCCTATGACCAGGGCAATCCAGTAGTGTCTCACAAAAAAAAAAAAAAAAAAAAAAAAAAAAAAAATAATAATAATAATAATAATAATAATAATAATAATAATAATAATAATAATAAAAGAAAGCCTTTTTGCTGCTGATCAGAAGTTGTTCTATCGGAAATTGGAGGAAGAGGGCAAAGAGGAGCAGCCTCAGCGGCCACCCAAAGCAGAAACAATGGCAGAGTTTTGGTCGTCCATTTGGTCGGAGCCAAAGCAACACTCTGAAGATGCTTACTGGTTGCGAGAGGAAGAGGAGGAATGCAGAGACATTCCGGCAATGCCAGCAGTTAGTATTACACTGGCTGATGTACAGGCTGCAATTAGGAAAACGCAGAACTGGAAGGCTCCGGGTGTGGATGGCATTCACAACTTCTGGTGGAAGTATTTTAAAACTACTCACCAGGCTCTTGCTACTCACTTTCATGAGGCCTTGGAAGATCCGTCCATTGTGCCAAGATTTTGTACGCTTGGAATTACGTACATGAAGCCGAAGTCAGGTGATTCATTGAATCCCAAGAACTATAGGCCAATCACATGTCTTCCCACTCTGTACAAGATCTTCACATCCATTCTGTCGATAAAGATTTATGACCATCTTGTCGCGAATGGACTTCTTGCTGAGGAGCAGAATGGCTGTCGGAAGGGCACGAGGGGATGTCGGGAGTTATTGGTAGTTGACGCTGTTGTGTCTCAGCAGGCTCGTAGAAAACACCGTAATATTTCAGTAGGTTGGGTTGACTACAAGAAAGCCTTTGATTCAGTCCCCCATTCCTGGCTCCTCTCTGTACTTCACATTTACAAAATTCATCCTTGCATTGTTCAGATTCTCACTTCTTGCATGGGCATGTGGAGGACTTGTCTTCATGTAAACCAAGGGGGGGTCAGCTACAAGACCGGAGAGATGCGAATCTCGAGAGGTATTTTTCAGGGAGATAGTCTCAGCCCATTATGGTTCTGTCTTGCATTGAACCCGCTGAGCAGGATGCTCCGAACCTCTGGGTATGGTTACGTTCTACAGAGGAATCCAGAAGTTCGCATTTCTCACCAGTTTTACATGGATGACCTCAAGTTATATGCTTCTGGTGAAGACCAGTTGCACAGCATGTTTGAACTTGTCAAAAGTTTTAGTGATGCAATTTGCATGGAGTTTGGTCTTGACAAGTGTGCTGTTGTGCATGTGAGAAAAGGGGAGATTCAAGATCCACAAGAAGGCTTGCGGCTCATGGGAGGCACCGTTATTCAAGACTTGGGTGTCGAGGAAAACTACAAGTACCTCGGTCTGCAGCAGCTAATTGGCATTAAAGATGTAGATGCCAGAAAACAAGTCGAGAAAAAAGTGCTGTCTCGAGTCGACAAGATTTGCAAGTCTTTTGTCAGTGCGAGGAACAAGATTACTGCGATTAATACGTGGGCTATCCCTGTGGCTGGATATACGTTTGGTGTCGTCAGGTGGTCGGTGACGTCACTGCAAGCTTTTGATAGAAAAGTGAGAACCACCCTCACGAAGCACAGGATACATCACCCGAGGAGCTCAGTCGAGAGACTGTACCTTTCACGTCATGTAGGTGGAAGAGGTTTGCTCAGCATGGAGATGATGTGTCGTCAGCAGGAGTTGAAACTTCGGCAGTACTTTGTGTCACGTGGTGATGGGTTGCATGCAGCTATTTGCAACCAGGACCGTGGCTACACTCCGCTACATTTGAGTGAGCAAGAGTTTCAGCCTGCCATTAGAACCCAGGCTGACAGAGTCTTGGAGTGGTCAACAAAAGCATTGCATGGTCGGTTTGCTGCAGCGTTATCTTCGGATCAGGTGGACACCAAGAGTTCCACTGAGTGGCTGCGGACAAGTGGGTTGTTTGCGGAGACAGAGGGCTTTGTCTGTGCCATACAGGATCAGGTCATCAGGACTAGGGCGTATGAGCGACACATCCTCAAAGTCAACATCAGTGACCGGTGTCGTCTTTGCAAGCAGGCTAACGAGTCCATTCAGCATGTCACTGGGGGCTGTCCAGTGCTTGCTCCAAAAGAGTACTTAGAGCGCCACAATTCTGTTGCCAAAGTTGTACATCAAGCTTTGGCCAAGAAAGTTGGTCTCATTGAGACAGAGGTTCCGTACTATAAGTGCAAGCCGGAACAAGTTCTCCGTAATCAGGATGCAAAAATCCTGTGGGATTCTGCCATCACCACAGATAGAGCTGTTGAAGCAAACAGACCTGATCTTGTTCTCTTCGACAAGAAAGCTCGAACAGCGGTGATTGTCGACATTGCTGTCCCGCTGGACGAGAATCTTGTGACCACAGTTGCGGAGAAAAAGCGCAAGTACCAGCCACTTGCTGTCGAGCTCAAAGACATGTACCAGCTCCGTAGTGTTGATGTGGTTCCAGTTGTGATCTCTAGTAACGGTCTTGTGACCAAAGACTGGTCATTTGCCAGAGAGAAGTTGGCTCTCAAAGAATACCACATGCGTGTCATGCAGAAGGCTGCTATTCTTGGCACGGCTAACATTGTGCGCAAGGTTTTGAGCTTGTAGCACCCCCGCATGTGTACCCGCAATCCCCTCTCAATGTTTGGTACGGGCGCTTGCACCTTGGCTTGATTGAGCCCGGTGTTAGTGCTTATGAAGAAGAAAGCAAGAAAAAGACATAAAATAATAATAATATTATTATTAATAATAATAATATTATTATTATTATGGTGCACCAGAAACCTGCAGAGTGGGAGCGGTAGGCTGACGAAACGGTGGCTTACTTGACGCAAGTCAGGAGCAGCCGTGTCAGCGTAGGATGGGGTTTTTGTGGGTGGGGGGTGGGCGCGAGCACTATGTGGTGTATTCACTGTGTGGGGGGAACTATGTTTCGTGTATGGTGACCAGCCGGCCGGCTCAGGGAGATGTGGTGCCAATATATCGTAGTGGCCCGTGCAGTCAGGAAGTAGTCCCCTAGGTCTGACCCTAGTATGACGAACGCTCCTCATGGATGTTTTCGGTGAGGCAGCGGTCTGAATGGTGAGAGGCTTTCCAAACGGGTGGGTGAAGCAAAGCTAATATCCGAACACAACAGTGAACGGCGCTCGCGGACGGGGATTGTGGGTCGGGGGAGAGGGTGCAAAGCTCGGTCGCGGTGGGGCTGATGGTCACTGCGGTGACACTATTCGTACGTCATGCTCGGGGTAATAGACCTGGGTCCTACGGGTGTGATTCCGTGGAGGCTGGGTAACACCGTGGCCGAAAGTCTGGCACTCCAAAGGGGCATTGTTGGGCAAAAAACGAGGCACTGCTGGGTCTGTCCTATGACCAGGGCAATCTAGTGGTGTCTCAAAATAAAAAAAAAATAAAAAAAAAAAAATAATAATAATAATAATAATAATAATAATAATTAAAAATAATCCACAATTGTATATTAGGGAGCTAGCAAACATTTTTATTGCACATTATATATTAGTAGAATTATTTTAGAAGAATCTTACCTTTCCTTTCAGTTATCATTTATTGATTGAAAATTATCCTTTTTTTATGTATGTAAAATACCTTGATTGATTTGTAAATTAATATAATAAAATTGACTCAATAAATATTAATTTATCAATGCTATAAAATTATAATCTGAAAAAAAATACCTTATAAGCTAACCCTTGATTAATCTTCAGTGTTATAATTTTGCTACGGATTGATATACTGTATTTCCACGTGATGCAATGGCATATTGTTTACAAATAAAATATACTATAATAGAAAAAAAATCAAGTAAATAAATTATTTCTGGGTTGACTTAAAAAAATTTTAGTATGATATTGAATCAAACACAAGTTAATAATCGATAAATAAAAGTAAAGCATCATAAACAGGCCAGCTTGAGCTCTGTGTTCCATGAAACCTGGCGGGCTATCTCTTCTCGGCCCCTGCTGATATTTTTCTCTTACACTGTTACGATGAAAAACGTTTTATTTATGAAGGCAATTTAGGCTTCAAAGGAAGAAGTATGCCCTGTAGTCGTCAGTGGGCAGCCCGCTAGCAAACTCTATCATCCCTCATCATATATAAAACTTATATATATATATAATACACACACACACACGTGTGTGTTACCCAGTCCGCTACAGCAACCAACAACTCCAATAAGGAGAAGCGCTTGCAAAAACCCATACCACCCACTATATTGTCTACAAAGCAACTTATTAATACCAAATATGTACACATGTTCTAAATTAAACCCCATGCTTCCACATATAATACATGACATGAACTTTTAAAAAGAGCAGAAATAATATAATTAAATGCATATATTTTTTCTGCATAACTCATTTACAAATTTTAAATATATATTATGGACATGATGGTCTTTTGGAAGCGTGAAATGGGCGCATGAAAGTATAGAAGTCCACTGATAGCGAGATCTTAAAAAGACGCATGTACCGGTACATTAAAAGCGAGACTCCTATAAGACCCGGCAGTCAATATTTGTATTTAAATTCAAATTCAATTAAAAAAAATTAAATTAAAGTAAGTAGAGATTTTTTATCATCTCATTATCAGTGGCCACGCTAACATGAATTATTTTATTATTTTTATCATAACAATAAATTATTAAACAATATGCTGTAACCAGTACACACACATATAGTAATTGTAAGCCTATCTATACAAAATGTTGTAATAAAAGTATTGTTATTAAACTCAACAGAAAAAAAAAGCAATGCAATTTCATTTTCAATAAATGAAAACCCTCAACACGTACAAATTTTTACGGTTGCTTGCAAGGCGACGGGTGCAAGCTTATAGTGAGTTCGCAGCACACAGCTTGCGAGCAGCTTCAGGAGTACCATCTTAGCAATGCTACGCGAGTTGTTCAACAGCCGTATACGGCGAAGTGAGGGGTGTTAGGGGCAATATTAACCTCCCGAAGCCAACCCCGCTCTTAGCAGCCTGATCCAACTTCATGCTTGCTTGGTGGAGAACGCAAAAGGTTGATCAGGCAGTCGTAACATGTCACTTTAAATATTAAAATTATGACAATTAAAGCTGAAATAAACACACAAAGTGGCATGAAAATTGTCATTATAACTATACTTCTGAACATTTGTAATACAACCGATTAAGTTTATTTATTGTCAATTGTAATAACAATAATACCTTAAGTAAAAGCAAAATAAATATATATAAATAAGATAAGGTTGTTATAATCACAATATAATTGGATTGGGTAATGCGAAATGTACTCTTTGAAAATGAAAGATTTTTTTATCGTAATAATGGAGGAGTTGTACAATTTTTAAACATGCATTATAAAAATTAGCATCTGCCATGAGCATTATTTCTAAAGGCTCCCTGTTAAAATATTAAAATACAGAACCTGTTTGAATGATGATCCTTTTTATATTAAAGGTATATAACTTCACAAAAATTTGAAAGTATTAAACTACAAAGTAACTGCATTATATATCCAAACATTATATATCCAAACAAACCATGCAGTACTAGACAGCTGAAAGTTCCATTAATATTGTCTTCGGTAAACGGTGCAATTTTTTTGAAGCAAGTTAGTACTAACCCTGTGTAAATGAAAATAATTATTATTATTAAATGTATGGAAATACATTTTATTATTATTATGTAACTACCATTAAAAGACGGAAATCACAACTTCGATATCTGTTTTTTTTTTTAAATTTTTTGTCACAATTGAAATCAAAATTCAAGATTTGGCTTTTGTTTTAGAAATCTAATGAAGTAATTAATATTAAATTGGGTACTCATGTTTGTTCATGATGTCACTAAAACTGTTATTGAGCATAATGAAATGAGGCGTAACAGCTGAATCATTTCTTCGCTTTTTTTTTTAATGTGTTTATTCATAAAACAGACATAGTATATATTACATTAACATATTGTATATAGACTCCAAGAGTTTGAGAACTCGTACGGGGGAACGTCATTAATTAATTTGTGGCAACATGGCAAGACAATTTTAAGTTTAATTTATTCTTAAAATACATGCAAATTTTTGTCACACTAAATAAACAAGATTATGTTTCATACATTAAGTCACTTTTTTAAGAGACTACACATTTTAAACATTTTTATTAATTAAAACTATAAATATTATTTCAGAAAATTAATTTTACTATTAAAATTTTAATTTAAGACTGAGAACATAACCATAAAAACTATAACTAACATGTATATTCATAATGATATGAACATACATACATTTTATTAATTACCAACCACAAAAAACTAACGATTAAAAAATTATATTTAAATTTACCTGTATAATTTAACTCATTATTGGAATGCAGTAAGCTTACAACATAGTTTTTTTAAAAGTTTTTCAGTAGATTGCCTAAAATTTATAGGTAAATGATTATAAAATATAGCACCTCTATGTAAAAATGCCTCTTCACCAGTTTTGCAAGTCACTTGCTGTAAATGATTATTTCTGTCATTTCTCGTAAAATGATGGTGAATATTATCATTAAATTCAAGTATAATACTTTAATTAATTTATGCTCAATTTTATTTATAAAATATTATTACAACCTCCTTAAAATATTGCTTATTAATAGAGTTGCCTAGTTTCAAAACCGGCAATTTGCAGTTTCAACTAAGATCATAATCCCATCTTTTTACCAGGAAAATGACCCTTACTAATATTTAAAATCTTAGTAAATATTAGAGTATACATCCACAGTTCTGGTTAATCTTGGCATATTAAAAATAAATTTACTGCTCTATTTTGCAGGATTTGTAAGTTTTAAAGTTGTAAGCTTTGGTTTTTAAAATAAAAATAAGTTACAATTTGTCGACCATTGTGAATTTGGGTTTGGTATAGGTAGTCATTATTCAGTTCGAGAGCAAAAATTAGAAGCTAATAATTTATTGAGAAATTAAATAATATTTATTCATCAAACACCACAGTGGTGTACATTATAGAGAAATTAAATTTCCATAAATACTGTTTTTGAATATTGGAAATTCCAGGCGTTTTTTTTTTTTTTTTTTTTTTTTCATGTCAAAAAGCATAAAATCAAGGAGTGCATTTGAATTCACGGTGCACTTCCATTAAAATTTGCTGTATACGAAGAGAATTATCAGTTCAGTAGATCAAGATAGCCTCCTTAAGAAAGTATTTTTCATTTATGTCTTTCCCACACTCTTCCTCCGTTCAGTTAATAATAATGGAATAATAGCTTAGCTATAATAATGGGGAATTCTCCTACATTTATTTTATTTTTTTTTTCAGATGCTCTATGCCTTGAAATTAAATGTCCCAAAACAAAAAAGTTTCAATTTTCAAAATTGGAGACAAGGGAATTTTTTAAAAATCTTCCTTCTTTTGAATTGAGCGCCAAAACGTGACGTAGAAACTGCCTAGCAGGCGAAATTTTCCTGCAATAAATTTATATTTTCGATTATCACTCTTAAAGTAAACTGATATTAGAGACAAAACTATTGATACTAGGGTAGAAAACCCCGCTGATTTCGATCGTGTCACTAAAATTTATAGCCAATCACTCCTTGACGCTCAAACTATGATATCAGGCAGTTGCTGTGTGTTAACTAGGGAGTTAACACACAATTTTCAGGTTTGCGCGCAGGTTGCATACTTTGCCCCTATTCTAATAATCCCTTCAGAGTCCCCAAATTTGAGTTAAAAAAGTTGAAACTTAAGTCAAACTTATTGTTAATATGTACCCTATCATAATGTAGTAGTTAAATTAAAATTTGAGTTGTAAGAGAATTCCCCATTTTAGGTATAATATTATAATTGTTATTATTACTGTATTTGTTTGTTGTCCTGAACTAACTAGAGAAATCAAGTAATGAACTAACTAATCTCGTTTAATGCATTGCAAGTTGCAAGTTGGTAGAGTTCACGTGTAATGTAAAAGCAACGCTTGCAATGGTTTACCGTTCAATTTTATAGAGTACGTGCATGGAAGCACACTTATAAAAATATAAAAAAGTGCTACCCTAGCTATCATAGTATTTCAAATTATTTGTGTGAAATTTTTAAAAACGTTATTCATTCGTATTGAGCTGAGCCGCTCTTTGAAAATTATTTAGTCTCAACTCATGCCAGGTGTGCTACTCCAACCATGACAAAATCAACAACTTTTTTTTTTTTTTTTTTTATAAATAAATGCAAAATTTTTATTGTAATTTTTCAATTTAAGCTTACACAAAAATACTATAAATAAATATACACAATTAAAATTGCCTCATATATGCCACTTAATTATATTTGTTTCAATTCAATTTTTTGGATTCGCATAGATTCTTGTTTGTTGTAAGTTAAGTCAGACAATGCTCTGTGAAGTAGAAGAGCAGAGAGAGAGAAAAAGAGAGGAGAGAAAGAGAGAGTAAATAATATAATATGCATACATACAACAACGGTACGCTCTGCTGCAGCCCACCAGCACATGCAGCAGTTTGTAAACATATCAGCGCAGCAGCAACACGATACATACGTACTGTAGTACACGGTAGCAGCAAGCAGAAGTGACGTAAGCACTGCATGCACACCATCAACTCAGGGCGTGGCTGCATCCGCGTGCAAATATCACCGTAATGCTGCGCTTGCTGATTGCAATGTCTGCTCTACAAACGTAGAGGCACCTAACCTAGCTCAGCACAGCTACAGTGTTCTCATTTATACAAAACACGATGTTTGAATAAAATTAAATATTCTATTTCTCAGCTAATATGTTTACTCAAATAATTACATTTTTTTTTCTTGAAAAATAAACAATAATCAATAAATTTAAAATGTTTCATTGTATAATTTGAAAGTGCAAATCCCAACCAAACGAATACGTGAAGGTAAGAATCTTATTGTAATAAAACAGGTTATATTAGCAGGTGAAATTACTAACGAGTAAAATGAGGTTCTATATTATATAAGGATAATTGTTGGCTTTTATAACATTTTACTTTAATTTTCAAAATAAAGACTGTCTGCACGATTCGATTTCTTTACAAATTTTAATAGAACACCTTAATAAAATTAAACTCGTATATATAATGACTTAGCTACAGACTGTATTATATAGCTTTTGAAATGCAAGATAGTTTCTATCAGGCTATTTTGATTATTGATCTATTTCTTTTTTAAAAGAAATATCAAACTAGACCGGTTGACCTAGTAGCAATAACTGATACTGTTATGGTCCAATCACAGGTCAGGTCATTGCTCATTTCTCCTAAGGCTAGGCTAGATATGTACTGTACAAAAGGGCTTTGTAAATCGATTAAATATTGTGTGGAATAAACTACCATGTACTGTGAAGAATCATACAGAACAAGAATTCTCATAAATGTAATCTGTGTTGTGCTGTGTGTCTTCTCTTGATAGAAACTTTTCAGGTTAATTATTTTAGTTTAACGCAATTGGTTATATGAATTATAGCAGAGCATGCACTTGTAGTGACGTAGTGCCTTTGGTATACTTTGCTGCTGTCCCCACACTCATGGCCGTAAGTTGCAGCCAACTATCCGAGAATAATCTGAGGATTATCCGTGGATTATTTACTAATTAACATTAAAATTCTCGGATAATTGTCGGATTTTTCCAAGATAGGTTGGCTGCAACTTACGGCCATTAATGTCATGTTTTTGATACTGTTCTCAAACAAACAAAGAAACAAAGAAACAAAGAAAAATAAATAAATAAATAAATAAATAAATAAATAAATAAATAAATAAATAAATAAATAAATAAATAAATAAATAAATAAATAAATAAATAAATAAATAAATAAATAAATAAATAAATAAATAAATAAATAAATAAATAAATAAATAAATAAATAAATAAATAAATAAAATCGTCTTTATTGTATAGTATAATATATACAGACAGTATAAAGTCCTATAAAGAGAGCTTTAATTTTAAAATAAGATGTGTGCTTGTTCTTTATAAAGTATAACATAATAGCACTATCATTGACAGCACTTGTTACTTTCACTGAAGTATAATAATATAATATGTAATAGATTTGGCTGCAGCGAGGGCCGTTGGTTGCTACTGCATGTTAATGTCATGTGGTTGGCTCGGGCGTGCTGACCACACCAGCTTATTTCAGCACACCGTCTGCACCCCTTGCCACATTCCGTTCTTGCCCTACACTATACAATCTGCGTAAATTATAAACTAATTAATATTTTAATATAATATTAAACTTCAAAACTTGTTGAAAGCTTTAAAAACTCTTTTACAAATTTATGATGCTTAATAATTTGTATTTTAGAGGTATAAAAAAACATATACGACGCCAGAATGTATTTTGCAAATTTTCGCTGTCATCTGACATGCGTTAAAAACTATCCAATAATCACCTCATCACAGTGTTTGCCCCGCTGAGGCCATTACTTTGTCTGCCTCGCGGAATACTTAACCAGTGGGCGGGAGGGGGGGGGGAGGCCAGTTCCTCCCCGTACGGACGGCGCGGCGACCTGCAAGCCCTGCCCGCTCGACAGCGTGGCTAGGCAGGCTGCTCAGGGAAATGATATGCATGGGAAATATAAAACGTGCCCTGCTCACTCCGGCCCGTGTCCCTACCAGCCTGCTTGAATGTCGCCCTCCGCACTTTTATATGACATTCCAAATCGATACGCCCCATAGTATGAGTGGTTCATCCCGCACTACAAGAAACGTCGCTGCTTGGCTTGTTCGTCTCCTCCTCCGCTCTCGTCTCGCCGCCCGCTGCCTGATGGACCCACTTTAGCTTTATTAATGACCTGACATTAGCGCCGCTTTGTTAGACGGGAGTTATGTGGCACCTCGTGGCGCCTGGGAGACACGTGGGTGCCCCGCACGTTTAGCCCGAGATTCTGCTCTCATCAATCAATGCATGTGGCTGAAGAGAGAGGGTGGGCCGGCAAGCACGCCTAGTGGCGGTGGTGCAGCACGTCTTTCTGTGCGCTCTGGCCGCCTCACTGGCTGCTGGCACCACCACAGGTGGCGTCCGACCAAACACGCACGCGGCGGATATAAACTGCTGGTCCTGCATATTTTATAAATCTTTTAACGTACAGCACCATTATCCTTTTTTTTTTCTTTCTTGTATGAAATTTAGTGTTTCAATGCTTCAAGAAATGTGATTTCTTGAGTACATGGTTCAATGTATGTTTTGTATTCATTTTAATGTCTTACTATATTCTGTTAATCCTACAATGTTTGACACATTAACATTTTAAATTATTCAATCGTATCAGGCAGGTGCGGATCCAGGGGGCCGAAATTTTGGATTTAACATGGGCAATGTAGGCATTTCCCCCATTCCATTTTTTTTTAACATTGGCCTGATGTAGGCAGCCTCTCCCGAATTTTTTCAGCCCCCCCCCCCCCCCCCTTGAAATTTTTTTCTGGATCCGCGCCTGGTATCAGGCAATGCATTTTTATTTGTTTCATCCTATATGAAACTATCTTTTTGTATCATACATTTAATTGAATTGAACAAAAAAGGTTATATATATATGTAATAATATAATATATTAATTAATTACCCAAATTAAAATTAAATCAATGAAGATATTTAATTATTATTAACATGCACAATGCACATTGTATTATTATAATGAATATGAATGGAATGGACTCTGTTGAAATATATATAGCTAGATGTATAGGCTTGTATATTACAACGTAGTTTAATCAGCTTGTTTCTCTCCAGCAATTATGTACGGCAGCAAACCAGCAAAAACATTTAAGAAACCATACAAGCAAATTTTATTAGCTCTACACAAGTCTTTGCTTTTCACTCTATAAATTCTTAACTCTTGCACACTCTCGTTCTGTAATATTTTTACTTAGAAATAATAGTGTCCGCGGCAAATAATTTAGTAAATATATATATTAATAGTGTATAGACTGTAAAGAAACACAAACAATATAAATGTGTTAGTATTATAAAATAATATAAACGAACGTACTGTACAGGTCTGCCTAGATCAATAATATCGTTGTCCAATTGATTTATTTATTTTGTTTTACTTGTAAGGATATACACCTACACTGTCCTATACACCCCTATAAGCTTGGAATTTGAGTAGGGATAATGGAAGGAAAGGGTGGTAGCCACAGCCTGTTACGCATCTCAGTATTCATTGAGGTGGCCTCAGGTGACACTGAGGGAATCGTGGAAAACCTCAGCCAGAACGAACTCCTCTACTTTTATCAATGGACCAAAGTTTACCTTACTCCCTCGCATCTTTCCTGTATACAGCACATGTGCTTGTTAAAAAAATACAACAGTGGATCTATTTTAGCCAACAGTTTCAAAAAAGGTCCAAGCAAACAGGTCATCAAGTGGTAGACGGATATCAGAAGTTGAAAATATGACTATTATAATGCAATTTAACGGTGACGATGAATATTCATCCATTGATGTAAGAACTTCAAAGAAAATGTATTTTATGAATTTTCTATTGTTGACCATCCATACGTTGTTGCTGCATTTGAGTTTCTAAATTAATATATATGCATAATAATATCTCAGGTACTGCCAGGCGCGGACCCAGAACAAAATTTCACGGGGTGCTGTCCTCATAGCCCAATTTAATAAATAAAATTGGAGGGGGGGGGACCCATGCTAAATTAAAAAAATCCAGGTGAGGCCAGCTCCCCCCTCGATCTGCGCCTGGGTACTGCAGAAGAAGATCCGTGCTCTAATGGCCACCATGATGCACAAGGAGTGTATGGCCTGAGATTCCTGCCACGCACGGCGGTCACTGAGCAACCCTGAAGACTCCATTTGAAAGTGGATCTGAAACGTCGTGCGGTACTCAAGCTCCGCGAGAAGCCTTTTGAGCAGATCCAACCGTGAATGATTCTCCGAGAAAGAAAGAGAAAAGAAAATACAAGCAGCAGCATTCTCTTTGCTCGCTCACATTGCAAATTCATCTCTCATCTCTTCCCTCTTCTCTCACGCTCATAAAAACTTAAGGAGCTAAACACTGTCTCATAATTTGTCTCATAACTTAACAACGCACTTCTATGACAACAATCCTCAAACAATGGAGGGTGAATGTTATTTTTTTTTTGTTATATTTTTCTTCGAAGATTCAAATTCTGTACGTTTATAGCATGCGAAAACACCATCGATGATAAAATATTGAGCGTGTATATATTATACATATACATATATATTATACATACCGGGCACTTGACGCAGTGGTATGCGCATCTGATTCGGTAATTGGATTGTCGTGAGTTTGATCCCAGGCACTCCAGGCAACGCTAAACTTTTCACAAGTGGCGGTTGCTAAAGAACATGACACCCACTCGTGCATCCGGGAGGCATCATCCATCAATTGCCGTGCCGACTATCCTGACTGAGGTTTCCATGGTTTCCTCAGTCAAAATCAGGCGAATTCTGGGCTATTATATAGGCCATGGCCGCCCCGGTTTGGGAGAGACCCACAAAACCCTCAGCAATATGCTAGGTCGGGTTCATGAAGGACCGGAGGAAGTTTAATTCAATCACTTGTGACCAGTACCCTACAACAGCTATAGTAAACTAGCATCTAAACATCTAAAATCATTAACCTATTATGTATAATGAAATTTATTTCATGCCGGATTAAAATTTCTTATTCATAATTATTATTTAAATACATTATAATATCATCAGAGTGCATGTCGTTCACGTTTTCCGTCTATGCCTTACATCGCAGCAATCGGACACTGAGACACCATCTAAAATAGTACAGTTTACAAGACCATGCACGTACACTCACCTCTGAAAAGTTCTCTTCTGCAGCCTTGTTAATCACTATAATATGTATGCCAACTATGCCATGTGTTATATTTACGGGACATGATGATTAATAAGGCTGCAGAAGGGTAACTTTTCAGAGTCAAGGAGTGTACATTATACCTTTAGATCTACTTGTTACTATCTTAGTCTTACATACGGTCGTCAGATTAAATTTAAGTAGCACAAATGATTACTGTCCGTAAGTTGTAGCCAACCTATCCTAGAAAAATCGGAGAATTATCCGAGAATTTTAATGTTAATTAATAAATTATCCACGGGTAATCCTCGGATTATTCTCGGATAGGTGGATCATGCAACTTACGACCATGACTCTAGCATTTATTATTAATATGTTAATTGCATGCAATTGATTAACTATTAATATTATAGGAATAACATAATATACTTAATTTTATCGTAGGAGTGCATAATATTCTGAGCTACAAATAACCTATTTAATATGTACTGTACGTTACATATAGGTGAAAATACCTTACCAATTTTTATATAATTATGCTTATTAGAGAACTGTACTTGTACTGTACATATCATATGTATATCAGATGATAGTGGCGATGAAAATATACCAATCAAATTAGCTATTACAATGCGTACATTTTATGAAGATGTGCGTAGGTCATTTAATATTTTTAATTTTTTTATTATTTTAGTATATGGCAGTTCAAGCAATATAGTATTATTATGTAATTGAAACTTTATATTCGAGTTTCATTAATTTAAAGTTATAAAATCACTTAATTCAGTTGATTTACTTTTATGACGAAAATAGATTATAACACGCTATACTAATTAAGCTAATATAGTATAGAATATTAAAAATTATATTTTGTCTACTTCTTTCCGTCTTTGTCTTTCTCGCTCGCTTGAAAACTAGGGAAAATAAATTTTTCCCTTCTACAATTGTGCAGTACATATCAATTGTATTAGCTATATAGACAACGGAAAGCAAGTTTTTATACGTAGGGTGAGATAAAGGTGTGAAATTACTCGCCTGAGAGTCGTACAGGTCGTGACCGCGCCACGTGAGCCATGCACGTGCCAGCCCCGCGTGCGTGTGCAGATCAAGGCAGAAAGCCGCTGCCAGCGTGACACTCAACACGCCGCACAACACGCCCACTAACGGCAGCAGTGGCCACGAGCACCACGGCGTGGCACGACGTCGCAGCTTCGCGGCACCGGGAAGAGCAAGAAGCGCCTCGGAGGACACGCCGCCCTTGCCATCACCAGAAGCAGGGGCTTCTCCGGCCGCCCTTGCTAGGATCTCGCGTAGACGGAGCGACGCCTCCTCCATGCCACGCCGGCTACTACTCGTCTTCCTTGCCTTCTTCGTGTCACAGCAGCAGCGCGTACTCTCGTCTGAACCCGGCCGCGGCGGCGACATCACTACCAACACGCTGTCCGCACCCGCTGCTTTCTCTCCTGCCTTCTTTACGGAGCACGCGCACTTCCGCTATATGGCGTTGTCCTGTTGGTCGGGCGCCCACAGGCACTTTTCTGCAGTGATTTGGAAAACTGCATAAATCCTGTGGTCCTGTCAGAGGCATTTCAAAGTCTCTTAATAGCTATAAAATATAATAGAACATATAATGTGAGATTGTGAGTGCAATTTAATATTGTGAGAATTAAGAAAATTCCTCACATTTCTTATATTCCACATTATATTTATATATTGTGAGTTGAATCAATGTTAAACAATTATAAAGTATAGTTCTCCCAGCACGCAAAACAAAAATAAAATTAATTATATTGTTGACAGACATTTGCAAGGAACTTTTGCATAACAATTATCAAAATCAGCCATTCGTTCCATACACCATAAAAAAAAATATTGAAAATAATGATAGGGCATTTGACTATTTGTGCAGGTATGAAATAGGCCAAATCCCAAATCGCATACAAGCACTGTGGCATAATGTCACTGAGAAACTTTAAGGAGAACTAATGAACTCCTCCGTTGATACATTTATTTATATCGGAGTTAGTCAAGGATTTAATTTTTAGGGGTTGGTATTTTTACCCCTCATGTTGAAATCCTTAAATCTCTCCGATTTAAAAAATTCAAATATGTTTTCTAGGGTAAAAAAATGAGCTTGTTTCAATGGTAATGTCAAAATTAGGATAAAATGATTTTTTAACGTAGTAAGGGTCAATATCTCATTAGGAGTTGTTTTTATCACATTTTAAATTACACCATTAGATTCAACGTGTTTTGAACTCTCTAGAAATAAAATTTAGTGCTGATTGGAGAAATTTTTTTATCAACTTAATTTAACATGGAAATTCCATAAGGAAGTAATGCCAATCGTGATTCCACCCCTAAAAAGGCATGAAATATTAATTTTAAAAAAATTCTATCACATGTTGAAAAAACTTACAACCCTTGGCTTTATGTATGCCAAATTTCAACTTTCTAGCTGAAAGTCCTCCTGTCGAATATTTAGCGTACGATCGGAACACCATTTCTGGCCCAGTCTGTATATTTTATAGCAAAAGTAATAATCATAGTGATTTAATTAAGCGACTACAGGACGCTATGCAATAATATGTTTACTTTTATATTAGATATACGAGTACCGGTCAGTATTTTTTTATATTTACATTGAATGCTCGTTATCTTCAGCATTTATAAAAAAAAATGTCACTACGACGTGTCAGTCAGTCAAGGTCAAATACATGCATCCCACTGTACATACAACCTCAGCGCAAGCCTTGTTCTTTTTTGATGATTCAGCGCCTGCAAGAGACAAATTTTATGCTGTGTTAATTAACTGTCCTAGAATCAGTGGTATTTCAGTAGGGTGTTTGTAAATTTTAATTAATTAATTAATTGGAAAAGTCCTAAAAGTTTCCATTTTCAAGGCTTAAAAGTCACTTTATTAAGGTCTTCCTAGGATTTAAATCTTGTTCCTCCGAGGATATCTTCCTTCATGAAATTTTATTTTTTACTTATATTTGTAATATAATATTTGAATATACTATGTTGAGTTATATTTTTCAGCGTTATTTCTCAACAACAGAATCCTTTAAATTCACTGTTTTTTGTAACCTACAGTACACAATGAATTATATTACCTCCATTTCACACTCGATAATATCAAAGTGACACTATAAGTAACAAGAATATGAAATCAAACACGTCTTATCAAAGTCTTATAGTTGATGTAATCATCTGCAGGGTATAATAAAATGAGACTGATAGTTTCAAGTACATGCATTTTTATTACAATTCACAAGTATAAGGTTACAAAAAAATTGATTAAGATTATAATTCACTTTGCAGTGATTGCCGTAAACCATGAACATGCCAAAGTCGTCATCGTTAGAGAATAATATATTATTACTTCTTTTCAAGCAGCCCTAAGTCAATAAGCTTGCTCATAAACATGTTGGTTATTTGATGAATCTGAAACTATCTTTGGTTAAAACAATTATTTTTTGTTTTGTTTTCTTCCTTATATATTAATTTATATTTTTCATCCGAATAAGCTATTTTAAAACAAAATTGAGAAGCATGAAAGAAGACTTAAATTTATGATAATAATTTATATTTTGTGCCTGTAATGGCATAAACATTACGGTCATTTTGTCGTTCAAGATTTAGAATTTAGTGAAGTTCAAAAAAATATTCCTTAGTGGACGCATATCGTACATTGCCAGCAAATTTACGTGAGAATAATTTTTTTATTCTAGTGAAGACTCTAGACTATCAATATTTTGAAATTTGGTTATATATATGTAACTTGAGCGAATATTTTATACTATTGCATTTTTTTTCCAAATATAAAAGCCCAGAACGAATTTCAAAAAAATAAACAAAAATTAAGGAAAAAAAAGTAAAGGTATAGTTTATTAATTTAATAACTTATGTGTGTATATTAAATCTTTACACCTCATAGACTTAGCATATGATAAAGTTAGACGACTATAATATAGTACAATATAAGGAATGATAAGACAATAAGAACGTTAAATACAAAACAAGACAAACATTTTCCTTAGCTTTAAAAGTTGAAACTTGAAAGTATAGGTTAAAGTAGTTCAGTTAGGTTAGTTGTCTTGTTTTGCATTTGCAATTATTTGTTCAATAGCTTACTAAACATTGAGAAGGTTATCGCAAAACTGTTTGTAGAGTTTTTTTTAATGTGTATATGAGGCACGTAAATAAACATAAGGGGGCATTGGAACGTGAAGTAACCATGTTACCAAGATGGTACTAGTATCTAGAGGCATCTATCCGGCCTGGGACTCGAACACGCGGTCCGTGAAGCGAATGGTCACGTCGCTGACCATCATGTTTGGCGTGAGGAACTGGGCTAGAGTGGTGACGTCTGATCGTGGAAGCCGGTCGAACGGATAGCCCATGGCACGCTTGTCCGGGTACAGCTGGTCACGCACTCCGCAGTAGGATGCTGCATCACTGCATGCTCCTGGCTGGCCCCTCTGCTCCACCTGTAACACATCAACTTTCATCACAAATTCCATCCTGTTTGTTTTCCATTCCATTCCGAACAGCAGATTCCATCCGACTTTTTCGCATAATCGTGATAATGATAATGCTGTTGAATACAAATTAATTAAACTACCACCTCATGCCCCCCAAAAACAAGGACATCATCTCCTTTCATCTCGATATAGTAGTAGATAAAATAAATTATTAATGAGTGTTTAGTGCTTTTTCGCCATCTGATTTCAAGAAATACAACAGAAAATATTTAGATTAAATAAGTGCAATAACACTAACCCAAATTACTTGCAGCGTGACTTACCCTGTCATCGTTAAAATTGGAGACCATGACGAAGAGCTGGCACACTAATCCTGCGGCGTTACCCTTAGGTATGAGCAAGTGTTGAGGCCAGCCACACCCGCAGAAGTTGAATTGGTTGAGCGCATCACCGTCGGTGGCAGGACGGTTCGCCTCGAGGTCGCGAAACGTACGCTCGAACGGAATTGTCACCGTCGAGTCACTCGAGTTGCGACTAATGGTCGTCACCTTGGGGTTGTTTTTCACTAAAAAATAATAAACAAGCACTTAATAGTTATGAACTTGGGAGTGTCATTTCATTCTTTTTATCCAGATAAACATGCATGCTATTTGAAAATAAGTCCAACATTTGTATAATTATGTCTACCTGATTGGATAAATGAGCGTAATTTTAAAATTTTAAAAGTAAATTTTATAGATTATTAAATAATATACCATGTAACCTGCGTAAATACCTTGTTTTCTGGATAGAAAAGACAAAACATAACAAAAAATGGTTTCTCTTCAATCGATGACAATTATTTCTAATTTTTTACATTTGGTTGGTTGGTATTTTAGGACACATTTTGGTCATGTATGCCCCCCTTTTTTTTACATTTGTTTAAGCAATTAATAAATGAGAGCTCCTTTAAAATCAATAAGAATATAATTGCTAATATTGCTAATTAATATAATCTTAATCAGGCGCGGATCCAGGGGGGAGGGGACTGGGGGGCTGCATCTCCCCCCCCCCCCGAAATTTTGGATGATTTAACATGGGCAATGTAGGCATTTCCCCCACTCCAAATTTTTTTTAACATTGGCCTTACGGAGGCAGCCCCCCCTACCCCCACCCTGAAATTTTTTTCTGGATCCGCGCCTGATCTTTTAATGTTGAAGAGATTCTTACGATTGACTGTGAATTTGTCGAGCTCAATGAAGAGGTTCTTCTGGTCCACAAACTGCCACTGTTGGCCGCGCTCGTCGAACTTGGGAGCCAGGAAGATGCGCACTGTTCCCATGCGTGCGCCATTGGTGTTGTTCTCCACCTGCATAATATATTATACCATGCATGTAATGCATGCCATGCTAATATGATGATATCTTGTTAATGATAATAATGATATTATTAATCTTACACCTTCATTGTGTGTGACGTGATGATTAAATTCTAATTTGTTTGTTTTTTTCCTTTTTTAATGAAATAATATAAAATTATCTATTTCGATGTTACAAGGAGGTATGGATGTGCTTCCTTGGTTGTTACAAGCGTATTTATGAGAATTAAGTTCAATTGAGGGCTTGGTGATCAACAATGGACATGTAATACCATTCAGATGTAAGGTTGGCATCTATTGAGATAAGAAACGGACCCTTCGTAAAAATGGTGTACTTTTATCGCCAAGAACTCGAAGGTTAGACTCTATATCTATAAAATTTGGCTGATGTAACCGTCTTGTTGCGTGCTGCTTGCTATCTAATAGATATGAGTTACTATTACTAACGTTTATTCGGTATTGGAAGGCGGAGTGCTGAAGGTGCGTGAAGCGAGCAAAGATGGAGCCCCGTGGTGCGAAGTCCATGCCGCGACTCAGGTCTGCGGCGCTCTTCTGCCAGAACGTCTGCAAGATGTTGCGCTCGGCGTTGGGCGTAACCACCTCCACTGACGTCACGCGGATTCCCTGGTACTCCAACTGCAGACACGACAGCAACGTCAGCAAATATTATCATATAAAATAAAAATACACATAAATATATTAAGGATTGACCTCGGTTGATTGAGATCTCAAAATCGGCCTCCTTAAATGCTACAAAATTTGAAGAGAACTTAAAGAACTCACCATCAGTAGGTGGCATACAAATTTTGAAGCGAATCTGTCTTACCCAGGGAAGCTAGAGACCTAGGAGGGAAAGTGACACGGATAAGACCCATGTATAAGGCTCGGCCAATCAGAGTGCGTAATTTTTGTCATGTGACAACAATTACGCCCGGTGATTGGATAAACAGTGGAACAGTAAACGCGCGAAATTTGAAAATAGGCGCACGTGACACCACCATAGTAAATAGAGCCACCATGGTTTTATCAGTTTTGAGAAAACTGAGGTAGAAGTTTAACATTGGCCTTATGGACGGAAACCGGAAATGGAGCTATTGTGAGGAAACCGTCCCCTTGAATCTGCTCAAACCATAATCGATTAAGTTTTAGAGCATTCTCGAATTTTTAAAATTTATTTCATTGGATTCCGTCTGACAGAAATTTCCTTTGACTAGCGTAGTAACTGAGGTCAATCGTTAAGTATTATCTTCTATATTATATCATACACTGCAAATGTTATGTCTGTTCTCTTGCGTAAAGATATATCAAATTTGTCCCCTTGTGTAAGAGAGTCCTCAATAATACCATTAATTTGATCTTACGCATTGTATCCACAACTCTATTAATAAATATGATATCAAATAGTATGTTTTTACAATGTAAAATATCATAAAATATGATAAAATATGGATTATCTTTGATTTTTAATGCAAAATATGACTCGGACTGTCCACTAAAAAATTTATAGTCTTCAATTGAATTCCTAACGTTACAAATATGATTTGATTAAGAATGTTTATTAATTAAAATAGTGGTTCTAATATGAAACTGTAGATCAAAAAAATTCCTATCGCCAACAGATGGCTGCAGTGTCGATAGGAGAAGCTGTGGCCTTGACATCATGTAACCTTTGTCCTACCATTTACTTACAAAAGATTGGGCGCACGTAAGATCCTATACGGAGCAATTTTTCGATCGCGAATTGTCTTTAAGCAAGTTCTGTTTCCGAATTTAAAATCACGTATTGTTACTAACATTTTACATTTGCCACTATTCAAATATTATATATTTGCAACCCCAGCTCAGTTTAAGTAAAGAGACTCTAAATAAATTCGCGGTACTTGTGTTCTGATTTTGGAGCGGGAAATCTGCGCAGAAACGTTGCGCGATGGTGTCAAAATCTGCTTATCTTCAACATACGAATATCCTCCATTGCAGTTAGAATATGGTGACCAAATCGGCAGGTCAAAGCTTCCCAATACATGAGACCATCAGAAATAAATGTCTAGTGTTCGATAGCTTCTATGTCAAAGCACCTGGGGTACGGTGTAGCGTGGTATGGTGTTCTTGTACTCGATGAACATGTCGTTGATGAACGCGTGCCAGCGATAAAAGACAGGGTCTCTCATGGCGGTAGCGGAGTCACCCATCACGCCGAACGTCTCCAAGTGCCGCTGGTCAGGGTCGTGGCAGAACGAGATGGCCACGTGTCCCAGATTGTGCATGTCTCCGTAGTACCCGCGGTTAGGTGAAATGGCCGAGGCCTCAATCATGTTACCCAGCTGGTCAATGTCAAGTGGTCGTGATGTACCATCCGGCTGAAGAAAAAAAAAAACTTTAAAAAAAAAAAGCGCGCGAGTATTCTCATTCTAACTATAGATCAGGACCTACCAATTCAACGCGTCCTTTGTGGATGGCGTCGAAGATGCGATCCCTCCAGCGCACCAGGTCCTGCAGGTCGAACTTAAGCTGGTCCACCTCGCGGTCCACATCCTGCACAACATACAATTCGATAAAATCCTGCTCAATTTGAAAAAGGGTGCATATTTTATTAGCTAGCATTTTTTCTGTTGTAAAATTATGTTGTAGTGCTATTTTTTTCATGCTTTGCTGTTGAATTTATTACATTTAGTGGCTTGATTTGATAAATGTTTTTAAAAATATAATCATTTCTATTCTATTCATTTCATGCGCTCCAAGTCGTACCTATAAAATTAAATAAATTAAATTTGACATTCGTAATCTGTCAGGTATTTGTGTAAATTCGAGACTTGTAAATAAGACTTGTTTTGTGTGTAGGCTTGTAATTTCTAAGACAAAAATAAATTGTCTAATGATATATCATAAATAACTAAATCATTTATACTAAATAAAATTCTAAAGGTATAATACGGAGTGGGATTTTGATCATTGAAAACTTCTTAAATCTAATAACATAATTTTATACCATGCATATAAGGAAAATGAAACAAATCTACACAGTTAAAAAATATTTAAGTGTTCGTGGGGTAAGTATTTTGGTTCGTATATTTTTAGACAATGGGGTACTGACCGGTATTTGAGTTAGCAATACTAGTAAAAAGTACTGTGAATGGTAAGTATCCATCAGAAAAATTATATAGTCGCCATGTTCGTTTGCTGATTTTGACTCCTGCTACAACCACCGCGCATCGGCGCGCAACCCTTCTGCGCATGTTTTTTCGGCTCAAAGTCAAAACACTACTACCGCGAAATTCTTTAGTTGCTCTTTAATTAAACTGACCCAAGGCAAAAAATAAAATTTGTATAGCAGCAAACGTAAAAGGTTAGTGCCAATACGTAATTTTAAATTTGCAAACATAACTTATTTAGAGAGTTAACAATAAGCGATCGAAAAATTGCTCCGTATAGGATCTTACGTGCGCCCAATCTTTTTTTGTAAGTAAATGGGAGGACAAAGGATTGGTGATGTCACCATGGATGCTGACCATTCTATGAAGAACGAGCCCTATTAGAGCATTCTACGACAATTTGCTGATTTTATATGCATTTTTAAAACTTTTTTTGATGACGTCATACCATTGAATCTTAAATGGGGAAATGACTCAATTAATATTGCTAAAATGAAAAGTTGTTGAGGTAGGAATTTGAAACCTTCATTATCGTGATTCTAGCACCTGAAAACCTTGCAAATGAAGTTTTGGTTACATTTCAATATTAAGTATGGGATTTGGCAATGTTAACTGATCTATTTTCCCATTTAAGATTCAATGCTATGACGTCATTTTTAAGAGGTTTTAAAAATTCATATAAAATCAGGAAATTGTCGTAGAATGCTGTAATATGGCTTGTTCTTCATGAAATTCTCGTGCCTTTTAAAATGTTGACAAAAACTTGAAACTTTTTTTTTGGTCAGTACCCCATTATGCTTTTTATGTATAATGGATGGATTTGTTACTCCTAGACCTGCCACTATGTTGAATTGAAGTTGAATGGTGTCACCTCACCTACTGTCGTCGCCAAAAGTCGGGACACCTGGACTTTGCAAGTTTACTGTGCACTACAGAAAAATCGCAAAATTTAGAAAAAAATATTGCATTAAACCGGCAAGCCTCCTCTATAACTTAAAAAATATAACGGGCCGATTAATTGCAAAGCTAATTTGTTATAATTAAGGAAGTGACGCAACCTACCCCAAAAAATGACTTTTTCACGAGATGCCCGTCTTTGCGCTCTTGTATAAAATAGAGTTATGCAGGTAGCGCTTTCATTTATTTTTTTCCTAATAGCCAAATACTTCAAGATGTGAAATCAATTTTTAATTTAAAAAAATTAATTATTCCCTAATTACAATTAAACCAAACGCAAAATTAAACTCTAGTTTTGCAATTTTGAAGCTACACGCTCGAAAAAAATATCATTATACACAGAAAAAGAATCAAAAATTTTTGGTGGTCGTCGATTTTTTATAAATTTTTAATTTTTTTTTACACAAATTAATGATGAAATTACCATCTTTCAGGAATCTGCTGGGTTCACTTCCTTAATTATAACAAATTAGCTTTGCAATTAATCGGCCCGTTATATTTTTTAAGTTATAGAGGAGGCTTGCCGGTTTAATGCAATATTTTTTTCTAATTTTTGTGATTTTTCTGTAGTGCACAGTAAAATTGCAAAGTCCAGGTGTCCCGACTTTTGGCGACGACAGTAGTTGGTCCCTGCAATTACCTTGAGCAGCGCTCCGCTGTGGCGTGGGGCCCAGATACGACTGGCCACCAGGCTGTCCAGCTTGGGGAAGTAAGCCTCCTCGATCGGCTCGTAGACGTTCGTGAGGCGCTTCACGCGAGGCAGTAGGTTGCTCATGCGCTCCAAGTCGTACCTACAAAATTAAATAAATTAAATTTGACATTCGTAATCTGTCAGGTATTTGTGTAAATTCGAGACTTGTAAATAAGACTTGTTTTGTGTGTAGACTTGTAATTTGAAGTTTTTCGAACATTTTTTTTTTATTTAAATTTATAACTTACAAGTGTGCAACGCACACACAAAAAGAGGAATTGTTTTCTAAAAATAGTTCAGGTGGTCCTTTATATCAAACCAAAATAATAATAAAAATTAATCATATAGTTTCTCTAGAAAAAAATACCAAATTCAGAGAGAACGCGTCGATAGACCCTCGATTTACTCCAAGAAAATACACGTGCATGTCATGACAAGAAAAATATATAGCAGTGTTCTATGACAAATGCTGTTTATATAAGAACTTTTTATTTATAATTTTTTATTCAATGAATTCTCCGTAAGAAAATATGGAAAATTTTATATGTTAATTTCTTATAAATTATTTTATATATTTTTTAACGGAAAGATGAGTTCGAACACAAAATTACTTTCATGTTTTTTTTTTGTTTTTGTTTTTTTACAGCTTGAGTTGCAGTACATCGCTATATTTTTTTTTCAGACCATGGCATCTAATGCAGTATTCTTTCGAGATATTCAAGGGTCTTTGTCAGGTAAGACCTCATGTTCACCGACGCGTGCTCTCTGAATTTAGATTTTTTTTCTGGAGAACCTATGTGACATGGAGTTTTTTTATATTTCAGTTCGATATGGAGGAACAACGGAACTATTTTTAGAAAATAAGTGGTGCCCACTTTACTTAAACTGAGGTTCATGGTTTAATTATTGATCTATTAATATATACAATAATTACATTTTCAAAGAAATAGAAGTCACCTATCACTAAAAAATTTACATAAAATCCCTTTTTTCAATATTAAGTCATCATGATGCATTTCAGGTACTATTACACAGATTAATTAATGAATAAATTAACCTGATTCACAAAAATATGTTATTTGGTTTGGTTTGGTTATTTGGAGTGAGAATTATTTAATTATTCATTGACTAATCTCTCGAACATTCACCGTGCAACAATCTGTTGGTGCATGTAGTAGAAGAGCTCTCCGCGACGGTTCTTGTCAACAATCTCGCGCATGCCTTCATTCGGGTAGACGAGGTGCCAGTGCCAGTGGTGCAGGTTGAGGCCCAGGTCCTCGCGGAAGTAAGCCACACGGTGCTCGAGCTCGAGGTCGGACGCCGTGTAGTTCTGCGGGATCTCCAGCGCGGTCTGCAATGCCAAAGTACATGATCCAAAATATTATTATGTTTCGTGATATTGCTATTATTGATAGATCCAATTTATCATTCGTGATCCACTTAATTAACTTTCCAATACTTAAGACTATTACAACGGAACTTGTCCCGCTATTGTTTGGTGAACTTTTATAAAATAAGGGTATAAGAACTGTTCTTAATTTTCTTTCAACAAATAGTCGTAAGTTGATGGATCTACTGCTACAAAACAAGATAGTTGTATATTTGAGGAGGCAATATCTTATTGTTATATCGATTTATTAGTACTGTGTTGTTCACCGAGTCCTTGTAACGTTCTGTGAGATCGTTATAGAATATAAATGAAGCAGTTAGTTCTACGGTAAGCAAACAAACTTACGTAGAAAAATGAGTATAATGGCATCTGTTAACAAACTTTACGAAAACAGTTCTTGATATTCGAACATGAAGAAAATTTATTTAGTATATTTATTTAAATATATATAAAAAAAAGCATTCTAATTGACACTAAGAATATTAAATTATTTTGTATATAGTATGCACTTACACGCTTGTTCTGTTCTAAGACAATTTGAGCCTGTTCACGAGCCCGTAGGAACACGGAGCCGTCCACGAACTTGTCCGGGAAGATCTCGGAGAGCGGTGGAATGCGCAGGTCACGCGTATCCGGACGATGCAGCAACGCTACTGAGAATGCGTACACGAACAGATTGGTGTTGAGGCGGTCACGGCAGTAGGCACACGCAGAGAAGAAGTCATTTCTAGTACGCATCCCTAAGACAAACACACATACAGGAAAAGTATTATAATTTACAAGTATTACAGACCCTTTTTTCTTTTCTTTTTATCATTATTCAGTAAATGTGTTTTTCTGCTGGTAAATAATGATATTATATTCTAGGTTAATTTTAATGATATTAGATATATTAATTTTGGTCTTCATAACATATAATGTCACATTGTTTGGAGTGGAAAAGAGTTTTTGCAAAAGATATGCTTAAGGCTTCTTTAGGGACGATTAAGGTTAATTATGTCAAACCCTTAAAAGGCTTTGATTTTCTACCAGAATGATACATGCAAATTTTTATTAGTTTATTGAATATACCTAGTAAAGTCACTAAAGTCTAAACTGCATGCATGCAGTTGGCCTGTATTGCTTAACATTTTATTAGTATGATCTTTATAATAAACTCACTTTCAGTTGTACAGTACAGTGAATACACGTATAATATTCTTTGTGATGGTAGCGTTTAATTCTCACGCTGTGATTTCAAGCTCTTATCACTTACCCATGAACATGGTTGTTAGATCAGCCGCCAGTTTGCGATGGTACGGGATGAACAGCGAGAAATTGGCACGGCGCGGCAGTTCCATCAAAGCGCTGATGTCGGGCATTTTGATGGAGCTTACCGTCACCGGCGTCGTCGGCCCTTCAAGGCTGAATCGCGCTTTGAGCTCGGTTGCCATCGGCTGATATTTCTCAGCCTGCCCTCGGAAAGACATAAAAATATTGTGTGTAGAATACCATATAATGTAAATGTATTACGGCATTGAAAACATAACCAATTACTAATATTGAACATCCAGTAAGCAAATGTACGTATTTTTTAACTTTATTTTTATCTAGCTCCTTGATAAATATGGACTTTATTATAAAATACATATAGTAACTTTTGATCAATAAAAAAGAAAAAGAAAAAGAAAGTCGATGAGGTGAATGAGCCAATGTGCGCAATTTCAAGAATTGTATGAAGCTGAGGTATATATAGCTCTATCTGAGGGTCACGTGATTTGCACATGGAAGGACCAATTATTGTTGGTATTTAAAGAGAAAAATGACCCCTTAGAGCTTTACTTGTAAAGTAAAACTGAACAGGAAAGTCAAATTCTTATAATTATATAAGGTGTATTGATGAGTATAAAAGTCCAGCTTGAATTTCCCTGATTTATTGTACTCTGGATATGAACTAGACGCCAGGTCACTTAAAGAAAAACAAAACCTTATCTTGAATGAGATTTCTTAATTCAGTTCCTCGAGTCAACATAGCTTACTCCGGCCTAGGTTGGACTCACTCTGCCTAGGTCTCACCGCAAAATGGACAAGTCAGATATTTTCATGGTTTTATTATGATATGTATAATCTTACCAAATTATATTAAGTATTCAGGTACCATAATTAAATATAAAGAGGAAACATACATTATATAATAACATAATAACAAATTTTGATATTTTTCACCCCAGCAAGTTGTAACAAAAATTGTTTGTATTTTTGTAGATGATTTTTTATTAAAGGAAGATTCTTTATGTCACTCCTATAATGCCATGATTTCAATATATTTATGCTTTACATTTTCACTGATTAAACGTACAGTACATGCAGCCTGCAAAGAGTTTTAAGATACTTATAATTCTCTAGCACTCTTCACTCCCTGTAAGAGATTTTTTTTATAAATATATAATTTTAAGACATTGAATAATTAGCGTACTCAGCAGAAGAAAAAACATTTTACGCTTTTCTGTGCAGTATATATTATTATGAATATTACATAATAATATAGTGTTGAAAAATTACATCGATTGAAATTTTTAATTTGCTCATCACCTCTTTTGCCATTTAATTTTCATTGTGTTGTATCTAGACAGAAATTTTATATTGTAAAATTCTTTAATAGATGCACTCACTGAAATTGATAGTGAAATAAAAATATACTATTGTTTTGTTCAAAGGCAATTAATCTTCTTTTTAATTATTATTATTTCAAAAGTTTGGATATACTTACATTTTATATGATTTTGTACAAACGAATAATTAAATTCATCTGTATAGAGCCATAACAAACTCGTTTGCTAGAGGTTATGTGTGTACGTACAATGTATACAAATATTGCTTCATAAAAATAAACTGAAAAACTGCTCGTCCTCAGTTATCAATGCGATGATATAAACTAGGGAATATATTCAATAGAATACTTAAAAATACGTACGTGTAATGCATGGAATTTCTATATAAATCGCAGTTGACTAATATGGTTTTATATTAGTTCATGACCCATGCAGTTGGGCCCAGTTAGTTCTACAGTTACAAGAAAAAGACTCTGACAAATATGCCAATGGAACTAACAATCTTTAAATTTTTGTATTTAATTTATTATTGATGAAGCCAATTTGTGATATTCCAAATTTGAATTAATTGAATTCCAAAGTCTGGCTTGTTGTGTTCCAAGTGCACATCACAGTGTAATTGTGAACTTGACGCACCAAGTTAGAGATCAATGGAAGTTCACCTGGAAATAGCCTGAAAGCAAAGTGAGCCCAACAGAGCCTTATGGGGACAAAAAGGAATAATTATAACACAAAAATCCAACAATTTTCACAGATAACTTTTAAACATGATTAGAATTTAAGTGTTTTCAATGACTTCTGTGCGCTCACCAGGTAATTGTCTGGCACCTCCCAGACGAGGTTCTTCTCTCCCTTGGGCATGAAGATGGGCTCGGTGGGCCGCTCCAGCAGGGACAGTGCTATGTCCTGGGGAGGCGGGTTGTTGTCTCGTTGCGCCATCTTTTCTATGTTCTTTGTTCGCTGCTGCTTGGACACAAGTAGTCAGTGAGACAAAGAGGTTTGAACACCAAGCCTGCGAGCTTGCCTTTATACTCGAGCCTATCACCGGGAGTGGTGGAAATGTAATAAGCAGGATTTCCGATATTGATTAACAAGTACCACAAATTTTCATCCCTTCGAATTTGTGGTTTGGGTCACGTACGTATTTATATACGAAACATCTGGTAGGCTCTTGGGCACTTCATATGAGAAACATGGAAGCGCTGCTGATAAAAAAAAATATATGAATGCTTAAATTAGGCAACATAACTTTTAATCAGTATTATATGCTTACCAATCGCCTTTGTCCATTGATAATTTATAACATTATGTTATTTTCATTGATGTTCATATTTCAAATAAGTAACTAAATTTCATTCACACCGAGAACAAATTATTTGAAATTTTTGGGCAGGAATTATCAGCATTGCAACTGTAATATATATACATTATACAACGATATTACATATATAGCACTCTTATAGCTATACACAAAAAGCTTGTAATCCATGCTCTCTGGTACTACTATATGCAGCATATAACATGACAATGGCAGTAACGTTTCTTTCATTACTTAATTTCTCATCTGTTACGTAATGCTTGTAATATGGTAGTAATAATTAAGTTGCCGGCGTTATTTATTTACCTCGCAAACTAAACCTCTCTCTCTCTCTCTCTCTCTCTCTCTCTCTCTCTCTCTCTCTCTCTCTCTCTCTCTCTCTCTCTCTCTCTCTCTTTATAAAATAATATTTTCTTATAGTATTTCGGTTCATAAAATGCAAGTAATCATGAATAATGTTTATTTTTATCATCAAGTTTCCCAGAATAGGCTGGATTAATTGTGGAACTGAATGAAGATTTGAGGTAATTATTAATATAAAAATGTGTTGTAAAATAAATAACACTAACTTGCAGTGATTAAATAATGTTGTATAATTATTATTATGTGATTCAATTACTGTTCAACTGTTGTTATTCTTTTTCAAAAAGGTTCATTGTTGACTTGCTTATCCATAAATTCATGTATACAGAGAGTGAGTCACACAATTCGTGTTTAATTTTCTGTCATGGATTTTGCAATGAAGAATTGTTTGTGAAGCTCTGAAAGTTTGTACCCTTATAGCTGAGATACCCTGATAGTAGTGTATTTTCGATGTTGTTTTTTTCAACCCTTCTAGAGGTTTCGAACCCAAAAATTGCATTTTTTTATGGGATTTTCATGCTAAATTTGAGTGATACAACAATTTTATTCGATGTGCACTAAATTTTCGTTTTGGGGGTGAATTGATTTTCTGAATCCACTGGTGCTATAATATTTTAAAATTAAACAAAACAAGCCTTCATTAAAAAATGGGCTAAAAAGCTAATTTTTTTTTTATCCCAGGAACAAAACTTTTGAATTTTTCAAATCAGTTTAGAGGGATTTTTCTAATCTCTCTCTCTCTCTCTCTCTCTCTCTCTCTCTCTCTCTCTCTCTCTCTCTCTCTCTCTTATATAATTTATGAAATTGTATGAATTGTTGTCCTCGTATTGAATTGTTATGTTATTATGTTCCTAACAAATATATTTCATGCAGGTGAAATAGGCTCAATGTCTGATTCGATGAACTAATTATAATTAAACTTGATTATTGAGAAAAAATCAAAGTTTGGGTTCAATGATAGATAACAAGGACTCAAAGAGACATAATTACATTTTATTTAGTAAATTGGCGCAAATATAATCCGAAGAGACTCTGTTGTGATTTTTCTCTAATAATGAGTCTGTGCTTATTGGTGGTTATCCATTGGTATAACCGTATATAGCTACTGTCTAATTTATTAAGGATTATTGTCACTAGTCTTAGGAAATGGTAAATCACTCCAATTTTTCAGCATTGCATAGAAAAAAAATAAATAAAAATTCTCATGCAATAAAATACACCTAAATTCAGTGCCATTATTTTTTAAATTGAGATATAAAAAACGCATGTTATCAAATGCAAATTTCAATCTCCGTAATGGTACTGAATAATGGATTCAAATTTTAGCTTAAAAAACAATCATTATTTTAAATAGAATTATGATGAAATAATAATTATAGATAACCATTTACTTTTTGAGATACAAGCCTTCATAAAAACTGCACAATTCGGCAATGCTGCTCGTAGCTTAACTGGATGGGATAACAATGTTGCCAAATCGTCAAAAAACAACTTTACACTTTTCAGCAGAAAAAACAAATGAATTGCGGTCATTTTGACTAGTGAGTCAAAACAGCGTACAACTATTTACCACTCATATTTAAATGTTTTTCAATGTTTGCAAGAATGACGGATGAATAAATACACGAGAAAGTGTTTAAAGTGATTCATTTTATTAAAAAAACATATTTTACTGTGCTGATCACTGCTTTCCTAATAGTGCTTGTTCTTGTCACTCATATGTATTGCGTATGAAAAGAAGATGGCGGTGCATAAAAGAAAGATGGCGGAACTTCCGGTGACAATAATCGTTAAAAGAAAATTATTTCACAGCACACAAATCAAAGAAATCTTTGACATAAATATTGGTAGAACATCTGGAGAAGACCACTTCCAGCTGTCAGATGCACAGGAAGGCCTGTGTTTACTCCTCTGTGGTTTTTGGTGGTGTTTATAAATGACGTTATATCCGCGCCTTCTTGAGTAACTTGGGACCTGTGGTAGCAGCCACCTGTTAATTTTTATGCGGTCAAGGAACGGATTAGGAACCCAAGCCTGAATGTGCAGTGCAACCTTTAGAAAAAATATATAGCTACATACAATATACAATACGATATAAGGTATAGCGTAAGCAGCTTGGGATATTTGTTACTCCAGAATCGATCCCAGAATAAATAAAGCACTAAAAAAATATCTGGGTTATTCCGTTTTACGCGTACCATCATCCGGCCCCACTCTACCCCCTTCTCACATACACAAAAAGTTTTTTCTGCCTAATTTATAATAGGCAATCTATGCTGTATGCAACGCTGCTGCGTATGCGCAAGTGTGATACATAATGCATGATTACAATGCATCGTTATCGTAAATGTAGCTTTATATAGGCTCAAATATAAATTTTTATTTGATTTATTTACAATTTTAGTTTACTATACAGCATATTCTGCTATTAATTGGTGTATAAGCATAGCGTTCTAGAATTCCTATTCCAGGACGCTATGGCGTAAGCATTCAAATTCAAACAACACAACAGTATTGCTATTACATATAACAAACTTGTACGAATACGAACGATCATGACCTAATAAATGTAATAAAACACAGTTATACTAATTAATCCATTTTACTCCCCAGATTAATTAATTTGCTCACTATAAATTTAATAAGCTTTGAAAAATTCTTGTGGGCCTATTTTTTGACCTATAAGGCTATAGCTCTTTCATATTTGGACAGGACAAACCTTGTTCTTTAGGAATTACTTACTTGAAATGTTTCATTACCTTTTTCAGGGTCAGGAAGGCCACTAAGGTGTACAACAATTAACTTTTGGAAAAAAAATGTATATATTTCAAGTATAAAATAAAAAAATCTGATAACTCTGATAAGCATTACAATCAATAATAAAGTAAAACAATTATTGCATGGTGTAATAATGAATAATAGTATAATAAAATAAAACAAATAATTATTCTTGTTATAATATTTTGATTTCATTCTCAAAAGTTGATTCATTAAGTTGATTCATTTATAGTACAGGTGGTGCCATACTTTGGCCTCTTCGGCAACTATCTAAGAGCATTAAGGGTTGATTGGAGGAGGGAAGATTCGCATTGCATTATATTTATTGTGTTAGGACGAGGAAACGAATAGACCACTTGATTCTCATGTCAAAATCTTCTTATAATAGTCACCATTTATATTTTGATTCAAATAACATATTTTAAACAAAAAACAAATATTATACGTATGTACTATTATAGCTATAGGCTATAGATCGATAATTATATTAAATGAAAATTATCATATATTTTTTTTTTCTTTTTCAATCTCCTTAGGATATGTGTGTGGCACAGTTCACAACCCCTTTAAGTGAAGCTTCCCTGCACTGAGGTCCTAATTAAGAGTCGAGATTCGATTACATATTTGATATTCGGATGATGAGGCCCTATATTCCTCACAAGTTTTCAATTGTTGCTGCTGAAGACTGAAGAGCACGCCTCTGCAGCTGTACGTGGCCTTTTTTAAGGAACTGTCCCGGTATAATTAAGTGTCCATGAAACCACAGAAACCTTGGACGAGACGGCTGACACTCAAGCTTACATTTCTAGCTGTCTATCGAATGATAATATCAAGGAAATTGTATATAAGTTAAATATAAAAACAAGACAATAGAATTAGTTGGTTATCCATTTTAGAATATTTTGCATGACTAGAGACTAGGGACAGCATATGTAGTAATATATAGCAGCATTCATCCGCTGACCTGCATTTGTTAACCCGAGTCCCTTGGGACTTCGGTCTGACCTATTGATGCTAGAGACATCCTTAATCGGGACAAGGGACAAAGGAGTTTTTCGCGCTTGCGCACTACGCAACTCTAACTGGCTGCATATTATGCAGTTTTAATATATTTTGAATTAATTTATTAAAACCTGAATTATATAATATCTAGGTATTAAATAGCTTGATTTAATTAATTGTTAATTAATATCTATAATATATACTAAAAAAATCTACCTATTATTTTGACTGCATTGTCTCGATTGCAGACACGGCAGTCTAAAATCAAGCTTTTTTAACGTTAAATCGTTTATAATGTTATAACTAGAACTCCCATGGATCCAGTTGGATCCAGCTGGATCCAGCCTGACCCAACTGGATCCATCTTTTTTTATAAGGGAAAAGGACTTTATTTTAGACTGCAGTGTCTGCAATCGAGACAAGGTGCAGTCAAAATAGAATTTATTATATAGAAATTTACTACATAAAAATACTGCTTTGTCTCCACTCGGGACACGGGAGTCCAATAACATATACGATTTAACGTTAAAAAGGCTTCATTTTAGACTGCCGTGTCTCCGATCGAGACAAAGCAGTCAAAATAGAATTTATTAAATGTAAATTTACCATTTGTAAAAATTGCCTTATATATACGATTTAACGTTTAGAAGAGGCTTTTATTATTATAGGCTAGCAGCTGTACGTGTCTGCAATCGAGACGCCGCAGTACATGACAATTAAGGCAGTTGATCACGTCTATTGTATTATCATATAGTATATATATATATCGAGTGTAGTGAAAATAATAAAATATTTTAATTGTTACCCTATTTTTCGGATCCGGACAATTAATTAATTAATTTATTAATTAAATTAATAATAAAATACTGTTTTTTTTTAAATTATAGTTATTATAAGACTTATATAAGTATAAATTTACTTTTATAATATGTTATATATTTATATATAAAGGTTAAATTATAGCAGGCATATTGGAACACAACACACGTATGCGCGCCGCAGTATATACTGTATATATATAATATACAAGTCTCGATGGTTTGCACGAGATACATGACAGTAAAGGGGGGTTTTTGGTGCATGCAATTAGCAAATGCATAAAAATATATTATATATATTATATATAATTATATATTGTATAATTAATACATAATTATGATATGCATCATGCAAATTTCAAAATTAAAGATATCAAATTCAAATTCAAATTCAAATTATTTATTTTATCTCATTCCAAATACAAGGTACACACATAAAATACATGGTATCATGCATGGGTAAGACGCGTCATTTTAGAACAAAGAATATATTAACACACACACAAAACAACAAGAAAAATAAAATTTTTTACACATCCAAATCTGTCAAAATTTAGCATTCAAATATTCATCTACACTATAAAAACAATACTTATTAAGAAACAATTTTACAGCGTTTTTAAATTCTATATATGTGTAGATATCTTTTAATGAAACAGGAAGTTTATTGTAGATTTTAATACATGAGCACATAGGACCTTTGTCTAAAAGTTTAAGTCTGCTTTTTGGAGGTAATATAGTACTATTTATATTCCTAGTATTATGGTCATGGACTTTCTCCTTATGAAAAATATCAAAATTACTCTTAACAAAACAAACACACTCTAAAATAAAAATGCATGGTAATGTGAGAATACAATGAGATTGAAAATGTTTTTTACATGATTCACGGTAGGGTAAGTTTAACATTGTTCGAATTACCCTTTTTTGCAAAATAAAAATCTTTCTTGAGTCAGTAGAATTACCCCACATAATAACCCCATACTTCAAAATGGAATGGAAGTTTGCATAATACAATATCTTCAAACATTTCACATCACAGGCAAATTTCAGTTCATTAATTCCATATATAACGGATGCTAATCTCATTTGTATGCCCCTAATGTGCTTTGCCCATTTTAGATTACAATCCACATAAACTCCAAGAAATTTTGTACCCTCCGTTGTATTCACTGTTTCATTATTTATATTTATATCCTGTGTAAACAAATCTTTATTCTGAACAGTATTAAAAACAACTACTTCTGTCTTTTTCCCATTTAGTGCCAAACCATTATACTGAAACCATTTGTCCAACTTTGGGAGAATACAGTTTATCTTCTCTGCCAAGTTAAAATTATCATGGGCAGAGATTCGAACATTTGAGTCATCAGCATAAAATATTGGGGAAACACCAAGTGATAAACAAAACTCAGGCAGGTCATTAACATACAATAAAAACAATAATGGACCCAACACAGATCCCTGTGGAACTCCACAGTTAACCCTCTTACATTCTGATTTATATTCTTGTCTAACGCTTAATTTGTCCTGTGATAAAATTGAGACAAAACACTCTCTATTTACAAGAAAGGACTTGATCCAACGAAGACAATTACCTCGAATACCATATTTATTGAGTTTAGATAGCAAGATATTATGGTCAACGCAATCAAAAGCCTTAGTCAGATCCAGAAATATTCCAGCTGTCTTATTTTTATCATTAATATCATTTAAAATTCCGTTTACCATGTGAAATATTGCTGTCTCTGTACATAACCCAGGTCTAAATCCAAATTGGTACTTTGATAAAATATTGTATTTATTTAAAAACGCCAAAAGAGATTTTAAGTACAGCTTTTCAAATATTTTGGAAAATACAGACAATAGACTAACTGGGCGATAATTAGAAACTTCAAGCTTTGAGCCTTTTTTAAAGATTGGCTTCATGACTGACGTTTTAAGCAATTCAGGAAAAATACCGTTTTCAATACTTATATTATAAAGAAATGCAAGTACATCTATAATACCATTTGGACATCTCTTAATAACAAAGTCAGGTATTTCATCAAATCCGAATGATTTTTTATTTTTAAGCTGTCCAATACATTTTCTTATGTCATCCGCTGTAACAGGAGATATAAACATTGAACGTTCATTGCAATATATAAACTTGTCAAAGTCAGTCAGATCTGTATTGTCATACTTTATGTTTTTTTTTATATCTGCTACTGACTGCTAAAAATACTCACTAAAACAATTAACAATTTTTTTAGTTTCACTTATCACTATATCATTTAATTTAATTGCATTTATGCCTGAAGAATTTTTGTTTTTACCTTGTCTTGTGTTAATAATATTCCACATGGCTTTTGATTTATTTGTAGCATTATAAATTTTTCTTTCATTTACTTTTTTTTTTGAAAGTGATACTAATTTATAATAAATATATTTATACCTTGATACATACTCTTTTGTATAAACAGCTGGATTTATTTTACACAGTTTTAATAATATTTTAAGCTTTTTCTGTGAAATTTTTAACCCCTTGGTTTTCCATTCACTGTCTTTCTTACTATCCCCTCCTACAGTACGAGTTTTATAAGGAAAGGAGGAACAAAAGTGTCGCTGGAAAATTGCGTGGAAACTTGAAAAAGCTTCATTAATATCATTCTTATTGTATACAGTATTCCAGTCCTCTGATAATAGTCTCTCGTTAAAAGTAACAAAATTACTATCGGAATATCAGTTGAGATATCTCAACTGATATCTGATATCTATTAGGTAAATGTAGAAAAGTAAATCAAATTAATCTCTAAAATAGGAATGTGTGTGCAACTAAATTGTGACGCTTCTATATATATGAAATATCTAACCCTCTATGCTGTCCTAAAAGATTCAATAACTGGCAAATGAGCCCTAGGAAGCTCGTGATTAGAAACTATATTTTGCATGGTCAGGAAATCAAAGTGTTAAAATAAAGAGTATAAAGGCCAAGTTTTAATTAATTGTTCGGCAAACATTTTGAAGATATCGTACCAGTTTATAATTGCATAGGTACAATTGTACAGTATAACCACATTGCACAAAAAATCCGGTGGAAACTGCAGTGCTGTATTACAGACATCTTAATCAAAGTTAAAAAATTGCATATTATTTCAAATTTTCTCTATTTATAACAATGATCTCCCTTAATTAATAATTGATATCATCAATTGATTCGACTATAAAGTAAAAATTACCATTTCTACTCTTTCATTTCAATCAATGAGATTTTCCTAAAACATATACTTATTTAAATTTAAATATCAATATATGCATGTTTATAAAAAAAAAATCATCGACTGGTCCTCCATGTCAACCCTGGGTGGCCTGTGGCTCGACCACGCGGTCCGTGAAACGAATAGTCACGTCGCTGACCATCATGTTGGGAGTGAGGAACTGAGCTAGAGTGGTGACTTCTGATCGTGGAAGACGGTCAAACGGATAGCCCATGGCACGCTTGTCCGGGTACAAGCCATCACGAAGTCCGCAATAGGACGCCGCGTCTCGACAAGAGGTCGTGCTCCCTCCTTTCTGGTCCACCTGCACACACAAAAAATATTTTTACTTTGATAGTTTACATGGAGAGAAAATGTACTGAACAAATTAGCCAGGAAATTATTTCCTTGGCAATAATGCAATGTTACCAGTAAACAGAGCTCACCTGGTCATCCGCGTAGTTGGAGACCATGACGAAGAGCTGGCACACTAATCCTGCGGCGTTACCCTTAGGTACAAGCATGTGCTCAGGCCAGCCACACCCGCAGAAGTTGAATTGGTTGAGCGCACCGTCGGTGGCAGGACGATTCGCCTCGAGGTCGCGGAACGTACGCTCGGACGGAATTGTCACCGTCGAGTCACTCGAGTTGCGACTAATGGTCGTCACTTCAGGGTTGTTTTTCACTGTAAATATTACATTTAATTAGAGACTGTCTTCATTGCTAGAGGCTATAATACCAGTGTGTTTCTTGGTGAGGAAACTTTCTCCCTAAACCACCATGTCATATGTAATTTTTTTCGCAGTAAATTTATATATAAATAATATAAATATATAATATATTATGATACCTCGCTTGAAACCTTAATCATTTTCTATATATATATATTAACTTTAACTATATTGTATATTAACTTTTATTGGTTGCATAAAGCATATATGTACATTATATTCACGTCAAGTTAGTAAGTATGTATATGCCAGTTATACATATTTTCCTTTTAAATTGTATTAAATATAAAAAATATATAAAGCTAAAAATTTATTAATTAATATAAAAATTGACTATATTGATAAACTATAGATCTCTAAAATTTAAACAACAACTGTTAAAATTCAAAACATACTTATTCAGACAGTAATTTTTCAGACTTTTAATTTTAAACTCTAGTTGACTGAATTAAAAAAAAAAAAACTACTTGGCAATTGATACATATCTTAATTTAGATCTGCTATTTTCATCCCTCAGAAAACTTTGCAAAAAATCCTTGTTTTACATAGATAGTTACAATGAAAACAGTTGAACTGCATGATATTTGAACTATTTTCATTTAGCAAGTCTTCAATAAGTTTGATGAATTAGTTATAATTTATTATTAATTATTTCACAACGTAGTCTTGAGTTTCAATATCTTCATTCTATGTATGTAATATAAAGGTTCAGCACTGTGAACTTACGATTGACTGTGAATTTGTCGAGCTCAATGAAGAGGTTCTTCTGGTCCACAAACTGCCACTGTTGGCCGCGCTCGTCGAACTTGGGAGCCAGGAAGATGCGCACCGTTCCCATGCGTGCGCCATCGGTGTTGTTCTCCACCTGCAATATTACAGCATAATTATTATACTGTATACTGCTGTAATGTCACCACATTTTCACAAAATAAATAATCAATTTTTATTTATATATATATATAATGCTTAAACTTTTCTAGTCACATCCATCATTACTACCAAACAGTAACTTATAATTAGATTGCACTGGACGTAACATTGGTCTCCGGTGAGTATTGTGATATTTAGTTTCATTGTAAGCCTGTATGAATATTATAATTGAAATTAAATACAGGATAGACGTAATAAAACTGTATGATCTCTGTGGCAAAAATGTAAAATGTTCAACATTTTATTTCATTTATAGACAGCATTATTGACGAATAATTACTTGAATACAATATGAAAAACCATGTAACTGAAAGGATTATTCTTTAATTGTTAAATAAATAAATTTGTCTTATTCACTAACATTTATACGGTACTGGAATGGGGTATGCTGGAGGTGTGTGTAGCTAGCCAGCACAGAGCCCCCCTGGGGTGCGAAGTCCAGGCCGTGAATCAGGTCCACGGTGCTCTTCTGCCAGAACGTCTGCACGATGTTGCGCTCGGCGTTGGGCGTAACCACCTCCACTGACGTCACGCGGATGCCCTGGTACTCCAACTGCAGACACGAAAGTGCAGATTATCTTGAACGTGCGATATATAAAGTCAAATTTACGTAATATTCCTGCCGGAAGTAGCCGGAAGTTAGAGGTTTCTGGTCGTCTTGTTCATGTCCGAGTCTTGAAAATTTGCATACATGTTAGATATTATTCTTACGAACCTTTATCCAAAATTTCAAAAGAGAAATGCTAATAGGAAGATCAGAAACCTCCCACTTCCGGGTACTTTCGGTGGGAATATTGAATTAATTTGACTGTATGTTTAAATTTATTTTATCGAACATTTTAAGAGCCTCTTTTTTCAAAACAACCAATAGATTATAACGTATACGTTTGCAGCCACTTTGTATGTCTTGCGCATAATTACAATAATTATATTTTTATAATCATCACTGTAAACTTTTGGTTATATAATAAAAAAGAATGAAAAAAAAACACTATGTACTCGTATGTGTACATTTTTAGTTAAGACATCAGCTGTTAGGCAAAATAAAAAGACTAAAATAAAAATGCAACATGCAAAGTATCATTTTAACTCACATTTTTAAATGCTTTTTGGACCATTGCTTCCATTTATTTTTAAGTTGTTGTTATTTTTGTTTTCATGCGTCTATTGCGCATACAGTGATTTAAAATAACGATATGTAATTTACACTTTACATAACATAAAGGTTTAACAACATCAATAGCTAACACAATATATAGGCTATAGTTGTTAACGCTTGTGTTAAGGAATGCGTACTTACTTCTTTATACTTTGTGTATATACTGTATACACATATTATAACATATTATTGTTGCTTAATATTGTTTATTTTTTCGTCTTCTGAGTTCCAGTTAAATTTTAATAAGAGGTGTAAAACCAGAACGTACAGAAATTTAACACACTGATGAAAAAGATTTACCTGGGGTATGGTGTAGCGAGGTAGGGTGTTGGTGAACTCGAGGAACATGTCATTGACGAAGGCATGCAGCCGGTAAAAAAGCGGGTCTCGCATGCCCGTAGAGGTTCCTCCGATCACGCCGAACGTCTCGAGGTGCCGATTGTCCGGGTCGTGGCAGAGAGCGATCGCCATGTGCAACATGTTGTGCAGGTCACCGTACAACAGAACGTTTGGCGTGAGGCTGGACGCCTCCAGGATGTTGCCAAGCTGGTCGATGTCCATCGTCCGGGATGTTCCATCCGGCTAGCAACGAACATGAAACACATTACACTCACGCTAATCATGCAAGTGATGGAATTTACCCGTTTTTGCATTAATTTTGCCGCTTAATACCAACAATTTCTTAAGCCTATATTACACGATACAATTTTTCTGATTATTGTATACATTATACAATATTTCCTTGCAAGAAAATTTCCTCTTCATACAAACAAATGAAGATTAAGTTTTCTTGTAAGAAAAAATTGTATACAATAATCAAAAAAATTGTATCGTGTAATACCGGCTTTAGGGGTAATAATTTTGTATCAAGAGAATTACCTAACGTATATATTTCCTCAGATTTCAAAACATATAAAATTATTATTGGCTATAGAAATGGATTTTTTTTCTTACCCTATAGCGCTCATGTACTAAATTTATTCTCAAGTATAATAAATGTCAGGGCTCTGTGGCCTTCTTAGTTTTACTAACAAGTAAGGTATTCCAATGTTTTAACAGCATTTTATCTCTAATGGACAGTACTTTAGTTTTATTATTAGATTAGGTGAAGATAAATTACGTGTAACTCACCAGCTCAATGCGTCCTTTGTGGATGGCTTCAAAGATGCGATCCCTCCAGCGCACCAGGTCCTGCAGGTCGAACTTGAGCTGTTCTGACTCGCGGTTCACATCCTACACATACAATACCATGTACCGTCATGTAACATAAATATGTTTGTGAATAATACAAGACTATCACTACATTGCAGCAGGCGCGGATCCAGAACAAAATTTAAAATTTCGGGAGGGGCTGTCTCCATAAGGCCAATGTTAAAAAAAAAAAAAAAATGGAGTGTGGGAAATGCCTATATTGCCATGTTAAATCCAAAATTATGGAGGGGGCTGCAGCCCCCCCCCCCCCAGCCACCCCCTGGATCCGCGCCTGCACTACAGTGTACCTAGTAATGTTAATATAACGGGTTTATAGCCTACAATGCTTCAAAATCTCATAATTTATGCATGGAAATTAAATTCACAAAGGAAGGCCAGGACCAATGCATTTTTATTTACTTTTACCGGGATCAATTGCATTAAATATTTCGAGTGCTTGCTCGTTTACCTTGAGCAGCGCTCCGCTGTGGCGTGGGGCGTAATTGCGGCTGGCTACCAGGCTGTCCAGCTTGGGGAAATACCCCTCTTCGAGCGGCTCGAAAAAGTTCATGAGTCGCTTTACACGTGGCAGTTGGTTGCTCATGCGCTCCAAGTCGTAGCTGCAGCAACGCCAGACGTCGGATTACTTTAATGTATTATATTTTTTTATATAAGCAATAAAAATTCAGATTTAATAGAAATGGAAAATATAGCAAATAGAATAATCTGCACAGCCATAAGAAACGTTTTCCATTTACTGTAATGTTAAATTGTTACACAAAACAAAATGTGCAATGTGAGTAAATAATGTGCTTATCAGAACTATAGTATATTAAGAAACGTTTAAATTAATTTCAACAAAAAAATCTGAATGGTGTGATGCACTATTTTTTACTTTGCAGAGACGACAGTTACAGCATAAATTTTGTTTGTTTGGAAACAAAAAAGAAAAGAAAAAAAAATGAAAATTATACTTGCACTACTTGCCCACATTAATGTAATAAAATACGTTAGTAACTTAATTAAAATATTTAAGTTAAATTGTAAGTTTTGTTTTAAGTGAAATATAGAAGCCTAGCTGTCAACAAGTGGTCGCTCATACCGAGCGATTATCTGTTGATGCATGTAATAGAAGAGCTCTCCGCGACGGTTCTTGCCCACCAGCTGTGCCGATCCATCTGGTGGATAGACGAGGTGCCAGTGCCAGTGGTGCAGGTTGATGCCCAGGTCCTCGCGGAAGTAAGCCACACGGTGCTCGAGCTCGAGGTCGGTCGCCGTGTAGTTCTGTGAGATCTCCAGCACGGTCTGCCAACCATACAGCAGACAAGATCGAAGAAATCAATTTTATATCGTATATATATATATCGCACATGAGTTAAATTTAATAAATTAAATACGTGTATTTATAATGAATAAAATAATAATAATAAATAAATAAGACTTGCTATGACTCTGTAAGTATCCGTGTTAAATCTGCATGTAAAGAAAATTTTGTTGAAAATAATTAATATATTACTCACACTGCAATAGAAAATCTGAACAAACATAACTTTATTATTTTTTTTAAAACTGGTGCTGTACGAAAAGTTAATATTTTGGTTGTGGAACAAAGTTATTTTAATCCATTATTGAAACGTAAAAAAAGGAGCAAAAATTTATTGTCTTACAAAAATTAATTAATGCTGAATATTAATGGCATGTTTACATGTTTAAATTGTATTGTATATTGTAACAAATTAATGTATAAGTTTGTAGATATTTTACTTGAGAAAAGCTTAAATAAACACAGTTCATTTCATTTTTCAATTTTTATTTATTTATAATATTATTTATTTTTTCAGTGCTCTTACAGTTAGGGCTGTAAATCGAGACCGAGCCACGGTTCGGTCCGAGCTGAAATTTTCGGGACTCGATTTTACTGAACTCGTCGGACCGAGTTTTCGAGTTTTGGACCGAAATCGAGCTGGCTCGTTTTTTGACCGAGCTGAACTCTAAATCGAGACCGAGCCACGGTTCGGTCTGAACTGAATTTTTCGGGACTCGATTTTTACTGGACTCATCGGATTGAGTTTTTCGAGTTTTGGACTGAAATCAAGCTGGCTCGTTTTTTGATATTTGTAAAATTCAAGACCGAGCCTCGGTTCGGTACTGCTCGAAATTATGTGATGTGCCTCTTTTAAATAGCAATTTTCTGAGCCAGCATAATATGTTAAGTTCCTAGCTCGTTGCATGGGATATTATATTGTTACACTCGACTGAAGTTGATAGCTGGATAAGTTAATTCAAATTCGATGAATTCAAAAAGAAAATATTTTTTTATGAAATAATATAATCCATATACATTTAATCACACAATATCATTATTGTATTTATTATTGATAATGATGATGCAACTATCTATATAAATTAATTAAATTTGGCGTTGCTTGACTTTGGTGATATGACGAAACCGTGTCAAACGCAATGCGCCACACTAGAAGCTTATTAAATTATTTACTGTGCAAAATATAAAAAAGTCTTAAATTTAATTTTATGAAGTTTCATCAAAAAACGGATGTGTCTTCTCTTCTAACAAATAACATTTTCAATAATACTTCAATAATAGTCATTCTTAAGAAAAAAAAAAGAATGGAAATTTCAGGTATCGATGGTTGCGAATATTTTAACATTTTAACGAAAAAAAAAGATAAAAAAGTCCTAGAAACCCTTCTTTAAATGAATAGTTGTTATAAATTATCCATTTTAAAAAGCATTTGAAGAGTAAAATCCCTCTTTTGTGTTTCATGTATTGACATTGCATATTGCTCAGGGAGTTATTTTTTCTAACATAAAAGATTTGGTGGCGTTGATGGGACGCTCCCCTTCTCCTACCTTACCTGCAAGTGTTTGTGTGAAGAGAGCACAGTTGTGCAGATGAAATATTTTTCCCATTTTTTTACTGTATACAAATATATAAACACACACATGTATGTAAAATATAAGCAAACTATTAGTTAATTCGATTCAGGATATGCCATGCGCCCTCGCTGCAGCCTCCCGTAGACTCGTTTAATTTCGAGTCGTTTTTTAGATATGACCAGGAAAGGTTACGAAAATAGCTATATAGTGAGCTCTTTTTCAAACTAATGAAAATGAGCTTTAAGTCGAATTAAAATATGATCTTTTTCATACTTTGATTCGTTTTTGAGCCGCTCCGATCGAGTTTAGCTCGTTTTCGAGCCGCTTCGAGTTCAGCTCGTTTTCAAGCCGCTTCGAGTTCAGCTCGTTTTCGAGCCGCTTCGAGTTAAGCTCGTTTTCGAGCTTAGACCGAGCTACGAGTCAAACCGGTCTGTTTTTATCCGGACCGAGCTAAAAAAAATGACGAGTTTTTACAGCCCTACTTACAGTAACTGTATTTTATCCATGGGTTAGTGCGTGTGGGCTTTTTCATGCCATCATAAACATATAATATATATTTTTAGTAGGTTACTGGACACATAAAGTCATAAAAGGAATCAAATGAAATAAATTTTAAAATTTAGAATAAGTTCTAAAAATCAATCGTTTATATAATGGTTTGATCAAATTTAAGGAGGTGGTTTTCTTACAACAGCTCCGGTTTCTTCCAATATGTTATATATATGTAATTCGAGTCCGTGCGTTCACCAAAATTAACAGTACTGACATGAAACTAACATTACTACGTTATTAAGTACCTGCAATGAGAAATGTAAGAAGCGTTTGAGCTCATGCACTCACCCTCTTGTCCTGCTCCAAAATCAAGGTGGCCTGCTCTCGTGCTCGATTGAACACGGAGCCGTCTACGAACTTGTCCGGGAAGATCTCGGAGAGCGGTGGAATGCGCAGGTCACGCGTGTCCGGACGGTGCAGTAACGCTACTGAGAACGCGTACACGAACAGGTTGGGGTTCACGCGGTCACGGCAGTAGGCACACGTAGAGAAAAAGTCATCGGTTTCTTTCAATTCTACAAAAAATAATATGATACATTTGATTACTCACTATTTAGATAATAGAGCAATTCTATATGTATAGCATTATAAAAAAAATGTACACAAAGGTAAAAGTATACATATATATATCTGATCAACTGATACAATTTTGAAATGTTTTAGAAGATCACAGACCTATGCAATAATCTATGTTCCACAAACAATATCAGCATATGCAGATTATAATATATATCGTGGTTATATAGATCAAAGTCTTATGTCAATTAAACATAAACTTATTTGTCCAAAGCTTTTATATATGTGAAAAACGAAAAAGTAGACTGTTTTTATGTGCTAATCAGCTTTAGATGGAGAAGTTACCAAGTGACATATAAGCTATAGGCTTTAATTAGACGAAAAAGCAGAAATAGTAATTTTGACATCAGACTTAATTTACACTAGTTTTGTCACTTGACTTAAGGAAAGGCTGCTATTATTGAACAAAAATCTGCCATAACTTTGTGTTAATTTCAATAATTATGTTATTCATTGACTGATTTGACCGTCTAGAAAACAATCACTCACCCATGAAAGCACTGACAAGTTGCGCTGCCAGTTTGCGGTGGTACGGGATGTGAAGCGAGAAGTTTGCACGGCGCGGCAGTTCCATCAAAGCGCTGATGTTGGGTATTTTGATGGAGCTTACCGTCACCGGCGTCGTCGCCCCCTCAATGCTGAACCGCGCTTTGAGCTCGGTTGCCATCGGCTGATATTTCTCAGCCTGCGCACGAGTGTAAATTAATGTTAAAATTAAGAAAGAAATTTAAATATAAATCAATTTTTTATTTTCTTAATTGCTTTCTATTATAGGCCATAGGCTCACTGTCAGATATAAGAATAAATCAATGAAAAAAACAAGTGAATACTTATATTGATTTTGATTATAATAGTTAATTGATCAGGGAAGAAATCACATGCCCTGAGTTTAATGAGACAGCCGATGCAAGACAAATACCATTTCTTATAAATACCTTGAAGTAAGTGGACTTCCTCAAAATATGCTGATAAATTTACGTTAGTGAACTGCTGGAGTACGAGTATATACAGAGGCCACTATATCAATTAATATACACTTAAATTTTGAATTCAATTAAAATAATATTATTTTCAACTGATTTCCAGTAAAGAACACCTGAATTAATTATCTTGGATAGTCAGGTGTATTTATACTTTGAAAAAATTAAAGCACTGAAAATTAATTGAGAAATTCAGCTTCTAAAAATTCCTTTCATTCCTGTAGGTTAGTATTTTTCGGTAAAATTGATCGTATTATTCATCAAAAATATTATTAGTGCCTGTTATAATTGTTATAACTTCTATGATAACTTTGTCAACAAATATAAATAACTTAAAATAACTACTGAAAATAAGTAATAAAACAACTTTAAATCATTTAAGGGGTTAAAATCCCCTGAAAATATATTATGCTATTAAATGCCAATTTAAATATTAAGAATACACTAACACTTAGCCAGAAAACGTAAAGAGAAGTAATAATGATATTTGAACCAAATACTCACCAGGTAATTGTCTGGCACCTCCCAGACGAGGTTCTTCTCTCCCTTGGGCATGAAGATGGGCTCGGTGGGCCGCTCCAGCAGGGACAGTGCTATGTCCTGGGGAGACGGGTTGTTGCCTCGTTGCGCCATCTTTTCTTGGAGTCAAGTGCAGTTCAACGTTGCTTGCTCGCGTTATTTATGCGAATCGCCGTAGGTAGGGCGACGGGATGTCCGAAATGAAAACTACTCGCGAGGATGTATGTATGTGCTGGCCGCAATGACTTCCCGTACAGCCACACCACCTAAGTTTTATGATTTTAACTTTCTATTGCACAACTTTCTGTTAATAAAGTATAATATTAATAAAGTATAAGAATGCAGTTTTAGAACAGACTACGAATTCCTTCCTTGGTGGCAATTTTTGTACAATATATATACCGTATATATATATATATATATATATATATATATATATATATATATATATATATATATATATATATATATATATATATATATATATATATGTATGTATGTATGTATGTATGTGTGTGTGTGTGTCAAAACATCCCTTCCAGGAAAGTTTGAAGTATTATATTTACTGATTCGCCAATGAATCTATGATGTAATATAAATTATATATAGGGTTGTTATTGTGAAAAGCTGAATATTCTCTTATTTGTAGCTCTTTCTAAACTTGCTCTCTGTAATTATAAATTAACAGCTGCCCCCGAGTTGTTATTTTATTATACGGGTCTTTCACCATACGTCACAAAAATATGACGTCACGTGAATGTAGGCAAAAAGCACCTATTTAACATGGTAGTAGCATACCAAAAACTATTTATTTTCTGCGATATGACAATCATGGTACATTTGACAATTATTTTATTTGATAGATTGAGATGTCAAGTAAATGGAAAAAAATACAATATTTGCCAATGATATCTGTGAAAAATACAATAAATCATTAAATAAAATGTAAATCGACTCCAAATTTCACGTCAATAATGACCATTTTACGACACTTATGCACTGATATTGACCCTAAAATTCTTAAAAAAATTCAGCCAATCACCGGCCATTGCTTTCCCCGCGGACTTTTGAATACGAGGGGGAAACGGAACAACAAAAAGTAATGATAAAGAAACTAGGTAAAATAAAAAAAATGTATATGTTCAAGTTATGTATATTTATTTCTTACGTATATATTATTGTTAAAAAAATTTAAAATATGTTAAATAAGGAGGAATAAATTAAGTGATTCCAGTTCCCTCTCTCAGTACCTACTGCTGAATGTAAACAACAACAAAGCCAAGCAAACGCTATATAAGTATTTTTGTGGTAGAGTGAAAATACGTTAAACTTAATACAACAAATAAAATTCTAAAAGCCCAATTTTACTTTTCAATGTTTTTCACTAGTAAAAAAACTGAATTTATGATTTATTTTTTTATTTTTTCAGTTCTTGTCAGGGGGCATACATGACCAAAATGTGTCAATTGCCCCAAAATACCAATCAATCAATCAGTTCCTGTAATCAACAGAGGCTTGAAATTTACCTCTACCGTGTCAATAATTTGCTTCATATGTGATAAAGCCATAAAATATAATGATAACAATATTTAGAGATATTTCAGTAAATGGCCAGATGTTACGACTTCATAAAATTACCTAATTGTGTAATACCACTTCCTATGTCAGCTCTAATTTTGAGAAAAACAGGAAACTTGAGAACCACGAAGTTGGTAGGATGGCGTGCTCTGCTGATGCGGTGAGTGCTGCATGATCAGGGAATTTTTCCGTGGCAAAGATTGCATTTTTACGTTCAACATGGAAAATAACTGTCCCATCTAACAACAAATTTAAATTAAAATGTTAATTATTAGGACGATAACCAGGAAGATAATTAGTTGTCTCGTTAAGCGTGGTTAGAAATATCACAATTCGATTAGTGATTAATACAAATCGTGGTTATTGAGAAAGCTGCATGGTTAACCATCTTCCTGGTTTCCTCTGTCATCAATCCTAATCAATATTGCTACAACAAATTTAATATAAAATATTACTTAACATTTTTAATTCAACTGCTTATTTTGAAAGAAAATTCCGACTCGATTTATTTGACAACAGAATAAGCGTAGTCTACGTAACATACGTATATTACTCTGGTATCTCGAATCTTATTTTAGTAAATTATAATATATATTTTTATTTTAATGACCACAAAAAAATTATAGTACAATTTATTTTATACGTATACACGATATGATATGCTTAATGCTGTTTGTTATGATATTATGAACCTGCTATTATCTTTTTTGCTGTTTGAAAATGTTGAACTAGCTTTAATGTATCATTTATTGGTACTTATACCGAGAAAATAATTTCATGAACTAGATGTATTATCATGTGAAATTGTTAGTTTCAATTCATCAGAGGATGAGAACAGATTATTCCCGATATATAGCTTATGAAGAAAACAGGTGCACCTGAAGTGTAGTGATAATAAATAAATATATTAACATTATAATTCAGTGCTCAAGTTTCTCGGCATACTACGACGAGTGGAACTAGTCCGGTAAGATACTAATTAATTTTGAACTCTCGTCAGATAAATTTCTTTAATGTTATTTTTTATCGTTGAGCATCAATATATTATATTTTTTTGCCAGCTTCATGCAGTAATTACTATATTACTAAACATAATCACATAATCACTAAATTGTATCTGATACTTTATAATTTAACATGATGTGACAACTTAACTGTTTGAGAAGGAAAAAAATCTATAGATTTTTATTTATTTATTGAATTATTTTATTTACATTATCAAAAATTAAGTTATGTTGATTTCTGTGACGGTATGTGAAATTTATAAATATGTGAATTAGAATTTATTAAGAATTGCTCGTTTTATTGTAGAGAGAAAAAAAAATCATAGTTTCAGTTAATTTTGACAACCATAAGTTGGTAATATTTTTTCGAGCGATGAGTGAAACACCGTTTCTGCACTAACTCGATGCGCCTTGGCAGCTAGCGGCAGGCACAGTTCATCGGCGAGAGATGTGACTTTTCAGCCCGATTGGACCACCGTATGTCATGAGGCACATGGTATATATTTGTCAGCTTCTGAGCCGTCTGACCAACCAGGAGCCCAATTACATTATATGACAGGCTGAAACGTCACATCTCCCGCCGATATGCATCAAGCTGGCGGTCACAGTGTTTGACTCATCGTTCGGAAGAATCTTATCAACTGATAGTCAAAATTAATTGAAATTGGTCATCCCTTTTACCCATCTTGGAGTCATAAAGTATATTAAAAACAAAACCAGTATGTTTATTGCTCTATTGCACACATATAATTAATATGTGTGTAATTTCAATTAAATTTCATTAAAAAAAAAAACATGAAGATAAGAAAATTGAGCGCAGCTGCCATTAACGCCTGCAGCTTTTCTTATTATGCTTTCCGCAGTGCATGCGTGTATCTATGGTTGCTTTCATTAGGATAGGGTGAGATTTTTAAGATTTGTTACTTTATTTTATGAAAAACATCAAATAGTATAATAAAAAGAACAGTATTATTCATTATCATTAATGAATTACTCTAATTAAATTTGTTGATAATGTGTGTTTTTTATTTGCATATTTCCTTCTAGTTTTAGTATTTTAAAATAATCAGGTTGATTTGAGTGTATAAATATTTTTATATTTGACTCGACTATGTGTATCTACTGTACTTTGTTTTTTCATACAATAAAACCTTTCAAAACTGAAACGCAGCAAGAAATTCGACTAATTTGACTATCATAATTATGATAAAAAAAAGTACACCAATTTTTTGTATGGACTTAAGGATGAGGAAATTAAATACATAATATTATTTTCAAACAAAATTTAATTTCCGCTTCATCCGTAAAATACAGTTCAATCATTAAAATGAATAAATACAAAAGCACTGAAATTTACAACTTGATCATAGTGAGAATAAACTTTTCCATGTGACCTTGCTTTTTTTAAAGTACATAAGACAGTAATGATGATATGTTAAATTTGTAATTTACATAAGTTTAAAAATCACAATTTTTTATTTTACGTGAAAGGGTACATTTTTTAACTAAAAATTGGAAAAATACATTTTTTTTAACAATTACAAAAAAAAAAGAAGAGAGAGAGAAAGAGATTTAAAATTAGTTAGATATATCAAAATATTAATAATAATAAAAATACTGCTTATCTTGTATAAAACTTGTAGAATACGCAGCCTTGGGTGAAGCGGAATTTGTCATCGTCTTGCATGGGTGTGTGGGTTGCTCTAATACCCTAGCACCTCAGGTAAAGGTTCCTCTTCGTCAGATAACAGAGAAGTCATGGAGTCAGCGCGGTGTCTGACCCTTCTCCCAAATAAGCGGGACATGAAGCGGCCCACACGACGGCGGAGCGGGGATTTCTTCTCCTTGCTCTTTAAGCACAGCCAGCAGCGCGATGCATAGACAGAAGCTGGAACACCGTCTGACACAGTGAAATCAATCTCATGTCGTTCAAGTATTTCTTTGCAAATGCTGCAAAGTTCTGTTGGCTTGGCACCCTTCTTCTTCAAGACCATCTTTTTCATCGCACAAATAGTCACTGAATCACGAATTTCTTCAGCAGCATCCCCTAATGATGCCTTGGTGACTTCAACATGGTTGTTTTTTATCGAGTCTTCATTAAGTTCTTGACTACCGAAGACAGACGCAAATGTGAGACTTCGTAAATCCATTTCTACACAAACAGACGATCGATCCATTGTAAAGCTTACTTGATTGACGCTTGCTATAATTCTGAGCCTGCATGTACTGACTTGTGTGTCAAATGTTTTGAGTTAGGTAATCATGTGCAGCACCTCATGATAGTTAACTGCACCAATAGCAAGTAAGTGTGATGACGACAATGAGCTGCATAAGTGTGATGATTAATACTGTATTGTTCATATATGATAACATGCTGTAAATTTTTTTAACCAGTATGTGAACTTTAAACCGCGCTCGTAATACGTGTGCGTCGTACATTAAGGTTTCGCATTACTAACTAAACATTCATCCATTCGTTGTTTAAGGTTTCAACAATTGTAAAATATATTATGGCAGTTATATTATATATACATAAAAAAATAATACCAATGAAATACAACATAGCTTTTCCCTCCCCATGAACTGCTTGAATATGTTATAGAGGAAATTTAGGAGGAAAAAAAGAGATGCGGAAGCCAAGCATTCACTTACTAACTTTTTATTGGCATCCCCCCCCCCCCTGCTCCCGGGGACAAAGAATTCCCTCAAATTTTGTTCTGACTACGCCACTATTGTATAAATTATTGTGAAGTACGTGACATATTATACTTGTTTTACCCACGCGCCCGCCAGCTACGCAAATGAAACATTGAAAGACAGAGAATCTCCAAATTTCTAAGAACGTCATGTTATCTTATTTTTATGAGACTGACATATATGCAAAACCAGTGAACATACAGAAATTTGCATTAAGGTTTATTGTCATATTGTTCTTAAAATAGAAGGTAAATCACTCTGAAAAATGTAATACACCTTCTCTTTCATAAAAATATTGTTATTATTTTCCAAAAAAATAAAAGCTTAGTAATTCTAGTTTTTTAGATAATATATAGCAAGGAAAAATATAATTGAAATCACAGGGACATCATCATCTTTTTCAAAACAAAATAATTGATTAATTGATTGGTAATTTTGGGCAATTGACACATATAAATAATTAACCACTTCAAAACTACATGTATTATTTTATATCTGTAGTGCTAATTTATTTGTATTTACTTTATTTACTTTTTTTTCTATTTCAGCAGGCTACTGACCTAATAACGAATAACTCAATGGGTTATTTATTGTTAAGTGTATTTTAGATTTTTAGAAAATATGAACCACTCTTATTAATCATTAAAGACTATTATACTTTCAATTTTAAGAGATGGTACAAATATAACATTTGGAGTTGGGGGGAGGCCAGGACAGTGGTAAGAAAAGAAATCAGATCTAGCAAGTAGCAATGTAGTATCGACCTCAAAATTTTTTATTGCAGAAATGGATAGAGCGTGCAAAGTTATGCTACCCTGATTTTTTTCAGATTTTTTTGAGCCCGGGAACTATTTTTAAAAAATATCGAAAGTCCTTTTTGTGACGTCACGCGGCGGCAAGTCCTATATTGTTCTTGATGCCACAAAAAGAACTTTCAATAATTTTTAAAAAATAGTTCCCGGGCTCTAAAAAATCTGAAAAAAATCAGGGTAGCATAACTTTGCACGCTCTATCCCTTTCTGCAATAAAAAAATTGAGGTCGATACTCCATTGATATAAAAGCTAATTTTCGCCATGCCTCGAATGCATTGCAAAGTCTATAGAGTTGATTGCTGTTTATGTTTACGTGAGACCCGTGAGAGGAGGTATAACGTTATTCGATACCTGCTTGAGGGAGGTTAAAGGAGAAAACGGAGGGCAAGATTGCATTCATAAACATAGGAGCAATGAAAAAAATATTAAAATAAAATATTTTAAACAGTTTTTGGGTGGCGAGATTTTTTCTACGAGTTCTATCGTGTACTGTTCTATATTCTTACAGTACTTAAAACTGATTTATTTTTTAAGTTAGTAAAAAAATAATTATACACTTTGTTTAATATTATGCTAGTATGTGCATTTTATCTCACCTCAGCGCAGCCTACTTGCCAGAGGGGGCATGACGTCAGCGCAATCACCTATATAAGGAAGACATGACAGTTGGGAGTTCTTGTAACGTTAGAATGGACAACATACATGAATTTTTTTATTGCATGCAGAAATGAATAGAGGGTATCAAATTATGATACTCTGAATTTTTTCAGATTTTTTTGAAACCCAGAACTATTTTTAAACAATTACTGAAAGTGCGGCCACGCCCCCTGGAGGCGTCAATAGGCGTCCAGTCCCTATCCTTTTTATTAAGGATTCAGGGGTGCCACCTTAAGGTAGATATAACACGGATCAGCTGGCCCAATGCTAAAAAATCCCATTCATAAATATTATGAAAAAAGTTAAAATGTTCTCCTCTACATCTCCTATATCAGTAGGTAAAATATCAGGTATACAAAAACGAGCTAGTTTTCGAGTTAATAATTTTAAAGTTGACTATAATTTAACATGGAAGTTCCATTTCTCCATGTTACAGTAGTCGCGCGACTAAACATGATCTTTTAAAGTGTATTTTTTCTTCTTTTTTCAGTTCTGGCCTTCTGGGAGATTATCTCAGATGAACACGGAATTGAGGGAGACTTAACGTAATCTCTACAATGATTATCATATATAGTATATAACATTCATAAGCACCAATTAAGTTTTTTCAATATAACTGCTGTCTATTGTATATTTTATAATTGTATGTGTGTGTTTATAAATTACTATGTTTAATTATTATGTATTTATGTGTATTTCCTAATATTATGCAAAATGGACACTTTTGTGTTTGATAAAATATTTAATAATCTTAAAGGCCTTATGAACCTTTGCACAATATTAAGCACACGGTAAGCTTTGCTTCAGTGTGATTCGGGTGCATAAAATTTTTTGTTTCAGCAGCAAAATATCAGAGATAATAGCCGATGAAAAGGAACCTGTGACGTCACTCACGCTCATTCAGCGGCGACAATATAGGGAAATCCCTGCAAAAGATAGGGTATCTCCCGCTGCAACCACGGCCACAATTTTACTTCTGGAATTTTGAAACTTTACCAGGGCAGTCTTATGATAGTATTTGTCAATTAGACTGAAAGAATTTTTTTTGTTGGCGTGTGTACAGACTGATCGAGTTATTGCGGTAGCAAGATAAGCCAAAAATTTAACATTGTTTTCCTATACAACATTTTTGCTCCTCTTTATACCGCAATAACTCAGTTGAGGTAGGGGTCATATAAACTTGGCAACGTTTTCACGTTTTTTCACTCTCATTATTCTGGGCTGTAAGTCAGGTTACGCTGCCAGTGCCAGTATCCCATAATCAAAATTTCTACCCATTGTTCATCCATAATCCTTTACAAGCCCCTCCTGACTTTAATTAGTTAATTACAAGAACAATAAAACTATAGTATTGTGTGCATGCCTGTTCGGGCTATTCTCAGAAACGGATCAAGAAGAAGAAGAAGAAGCCAGTAGGCCCAGTAATGTACAAGCCCCTCCTGACTTTAATTAGTTAATTACAAGAACAATAAAACTAGTATTGTGTGCATGCCTGTTCGGGCTATTCTCAGAAACGGATCAAGAAGAAGAAGAAGCCAGTAGGCCCAGTAATGCCGTAGGAGTCTGCCAGTAGTTCCAGTGTTCCGTTCCAGGTTTCAGTCGTGCGTGGTCGTGTGCGAAAGTGCGATAAGTGCTTGGGTGCATGGCTGTTTTTGGCCTATTCTCAGAAACGGATCAATGGATCAAGAAGAAGAAGTCAATTAGAAGTGGTCGTTGGTCGTGTGCGAGTTGGTGGAAGACGGTTCATCAACGATCGACGGTTGAGGTAATTACAGTGCTCTTCTCTGTTACCTCTGTATGTATTAATTTGTTATTTTTGTGTGATTTACATTTATTAATTTATTTGATTTAGATGGTTTTATAGAGGTATGATTTGATTATTTCATGCTAATTTTGTAGACCTATTTATTCGCTCCGCGTAAATGCATACGCGCCACGTGTTGTGAAAATGGCTGCACGCGCGGCAGTGCTAGAAATGCAAGGAACTTTCAATACAAATAATTCATTTATGATATAAATGGTTATACTGCGAAATACTATATAATAAACTGGGGATGAGTGGGGACAGAAAAAAGGTAGCCGCCATGACTGCATGTGCAAAACTCAAAATATGATTTAAAAGTATAAATATCTGCATTTATCTGAGGCATCTATAAATCTTTTTAAACGATTTCTAAGTAGAGTTATTATTAATTTGTTTTTTTTGAGAAGGTTTATGATTATCGTTTTGAAATATTTGCATGGTGTTTTTGGGATATTCTTTCGAAGGATATGCATAAATTAATGTGCCCCGCAATAATGCTGATTGCATGATGTACATATATACTGTATGCATACCGCGTGTACTGTAGCTCTGTACTAGCTGTACTGTGTGCATATACAGTCATCGCCTATGAAAATCGCCCTTTGATTAACACTACAAATTTGCATGTAGGTCTAAATTTTCAATATTATGGGAAGGCAAAAGGAATTAAGAGTCAAAGGAAGAGTTTTGGAAGGCAATTAACAAATTATAAGCCTTCCTTTTAATTGCCTTCCTCTTTGGTGGTGAAATTGACCCAAAGGTATTAAGGGTTTTGGAAGCTTAAGGGAAGCTTTAAAAAGGAAGGTGAAAGGAATGCAAAAGGAATAAGAGTCTTAATTGGAAGTCTTAAAAAAATTTACTTTTGGGCTATATATATATGTACTGTGTGCATCCATCATCGCCTATGAAAATCGGCGCCCTTTGATGTCTTTTTGCTCTTGTTTAGGTATAGACTGTATAGATTCGAGATAACGCCGAACAGCTGTTTGACTCTTTGATGATTAACATGTAAACCTTGGCAAATTCACAAAAATTCTGACATTTTTTTCAGTGACAATTAGTCATATTAGCCATATGGCTATATATATATATATATATATATATATATATATATATATATATATATATATATATATATTTTTTCTATAGAAAAAATTCAAAACAATTTTACGAGAAGATTTTTTTTTTTAATTTTCAGCCGCTTTCCCATTCATAGCCCTCTGGTGGAGGGCTATGTCCCATTATTACATGGAGGGACAAACTAAGAACTTAATTTAAAAAAAATCGGCTCGTTAAATTGTTTTGAAACTTTTTCTATGGTTTTATAGGCACTATAATATATATATATATATATATATATATATACATATACATATATATATATATATATATATATATATGTATATATGTATATATAATTAATATATATATATATTACATATATATTATATTATATATATATATACTGTATATATCTTTTAAGAATCTTTTAATTATCAAGGATGTATAATTATGGTAAAAAGTGTGCGATAGACTATATATAATTGCGTATAATTTAATCATTTAATTATATTTTAACTCAATATTAATACTTTTATTCGAAGATTTGATTTTAAATAATTATATATATGTTTTGTAGTATTTTGAAATAATATAATATTTAAGCACGATCGAATCTCAGTTGATTAAGATCTCGGAATCGGCCTCTTTGAATGCGACAAGATTCGACTTGTATGGAAATTTGAACTTGCAATAAAAATAGGTGGCATATACATATTTTGAAGTGGATCCGTCTGATCAGTTTTGTGAAATTTGAGGTAGAAGTTTAACATATGGGGTCTTATGGACGGAAACTGGAAATGGAGCTGATTTTGTGAGAAAAATCACAAAATCACCTTGAATTTGGCCAAACTATAAGCGAATTAAATTTCAGAATTTCTCGAACTTTTAAAATTATCGACTCTCTCTGACAGAAATTTTCAATGCAATATTATGACGCCGAAGTTGTGAGATTAATCGTCAAAGTGTTAATTTGTTTGTATGAAATGGCCATGATGTATAAGCCGGACTGATATTTATATTATATTATAGTCTTTCGGAAACGAGCACATTTCAAGGTTTCTTTGATTTTTTGTAATGATAATCTGTTCGATCCCTGTTCCATCTGTTCACTTTTAAGTTGTTATATAGAGTTGGGAGCTTATCGATCATGTATATTAATTACGGACTTTCACCATCGATATAAATTATAATAAGTAATAAGAGTTAAGTTTGGTTTAATTGGCCTTGAGGCTAGTTTTGCATGGACTTATATCATGGACTTACATATATCATCGCCGCACCGGTACACTATATATGCGCTCAGAGACCATATAGGTCTAGCTATAAACTGTAAACCCTGCCCAGCACACTGTACACTTTCTGCACCCAGTCCATCAGTGTAATTATAATATATCTCTACCGGATTGATCGACCCATGCCCAAGTGCATATAAGGAAATAAAATAACTATATATAGTGCAGAAAACCTACATACACAGCTCAGGGGTATATATTAATATTAAATTTATATACGAACATTGCCAGTATATAACTTAAAGTCTCTTCAGCTCTACGTTTTACTATATAAAATAATATATATATATATATATATATATATATATATATATATATATATATATATATATACATATCCACTGACCGTTGATAACGCACCGGTACGTTTGATATTTTGTAAATTCTATAAGCTACATTGAATTTTATAATGTGCTAGCTCCTCTTAATTAAAATTAAGACATGATCATTCATGATGCATGCACCGATCGTTATTATATATTATAATATTATACGCATCCAGTGACCACATGGACATCCCGGGGACCTTGCGAACATCCCCGCATGATCCCCCAACATCCCTGAACGTTTTACGTGCTAGTTTTCAAAACCCTTTAACTTTAAACATGTTTTCCGTGTTCTAAAAAAGGTTTTAGCTACACTTCGAAAACAAATTTCTAGGTTTTTTAATATTTTTATGAAAGTCTCTCAGAACATCCCCTGGGGATGCAACACGGTTGTCCCTTGAACATCCCCGGGGGACTTTGAAAGGACCCTTTAGTCAATGTTTTCATTAAAATCATAATATGTGCTGTTCGTTATTATGTACTGATTTTAAAAATATACAAATTTAGTTAATATTATTTAAAATATTATATGAAAATATTAATATTTATAATAAGACGTGAAATTTTACTTAATATTAAATTGCGTTATTTGCACCGAAAATTAATTTTTTTTAATAAAATATCCTCGTAGAAAAAAATATATATGAAAAATAAACAAGGTCCCATCAAAGTCCCCCGGGGATTTTAGAGGGACGCTTGAACGTCCCACAAATGTCCTCGGAGGGTCGACCTTTAAAAAATTCTAAAAAATAAAAAATATTTTTTTTTTTAATGTCGAAGTCTGTTAACAATTAGAGATGCATTTGAGCGTTGCAAATTATAATTAATTAATGTATAAACATGTTTTTATTAGAATTATAAAATTTTATTTTAATTTATTTTTAAAAAATTTAAATCTCAATAGATTTAATGTTGTATTAAATAATAACAATCTCCCAATGTACCAGTTTGCTTAAAAAAATAAAAAAACGCAACTTCGCTCGTAATATTAAAATATTATAGAACACCCAAAACTTTACAATTTATATACCTAACTAAACCACACTTTAGTAACGAAGAGCAATATCCAAGTTGTCTACGACGTCGTCTATCAACCAAAAGGTCCGAGTTCGATTCCCGACGGACCCAATTTTTTTATTTGGTAATCTTGTAGTCCTCATTCTAAAAGACCCTAAACTTCTTTAATATAAATTTTAAGATGAATTAATATATAATTGGCAAGTGAAAATTAGGGAACATCCCCGAGGGATGTCCACAGGACGTCCGCAGGGACGTCCTTTTTTGATGGACATGGGGGATGTCCTTGGGGATGTCCAACGGGGACCTTAGAGGGATGTCCCCGGGGCGTCCCGGAGGACGTCCATGTGGTCACCGGGATATATATTAATTATATATTTTAAAATTATATTTATCATAGACTTGTTATTTATAGTCTACATAATGGTGCATAATGGAGTATTGTCCTCAATTTTTTTTTATTGCAGAAATGGATAGAGCGTGCAAAGTTATGCTACCCTGATTTTTTTCAGATTTTTTTGAGACCTGGAACTATTTTTAAAAAATTATTGAAAGTCCTTTTTGTGACGTCACGCGGCGGCAAGTCCTATCTTTTTCTTAAGGAGCGGCGTCTCGTGACGCCACAAATAGGACTTTCAATAATTTTTTAAAAATACTTCCCAGGCTCTAAAAAATCTGAAAAAAATCAGGGTAGCTCTAGCATAACTTTGCACCTTCTATCCATTTCTGCAATAAAAAAAATTGAGGACAATACTTTATTATATTATAATAATCGATATAATCATGCAGCTGCTGATGAGCTAGTGTGCAGCAGAGAGACCATATGTTATGTTGTTAAATTGTTTCTGAAAATTCTGTGATTATTAAATATAATATATATATTATAGCTTTTAGTTTAATATCATATATATATATGACAGCTAGAGACCATTATTTTGTGGTATACGTGGTTTTTGGTTGGGACACTTGGGGTGTATTGTAATAATCTATGTAAATTAAGTGCAATATGTTCTTTTCGGAATAAACACATTTAAAAAATATATATTCTACAACGATATTTCGTTACATACAGAAAAGATGATCGGCCGTGTCGGCCGTGTTCTACAAATATTTAAAAAGTTGCCGCCAATTTTTATTATCAAAAATAAAATTTCGTTGCTCGGCACAGCTGAATTGCGTCTCAACCATATCACCATATCACGTATTGTGTTTTCTGTTAACTATTTAGGTAATTTTCTTTAAAAGTTGTGTGTATTTTCCATAATTATTTAGTCTGAATTAAACATTAAGCTGTTATCATTGTTTTCGTTGCTCTTGTATTAGCTGACACTAAATACGGGACAGTATAATTGTCAAATTACAGCACCAGATTGTTGCTGATAAAAGTCCCTGAGAAACATGAGTGTACAGTACATGTAATCTGTGTAATATGATCCGAATAGACTGTGACTTCAGCCAAAGCGCTTCATTCAGCACAACAAGGCCTTGTAGGACACTACGTGTAATAATAGATGCTCACATGTGACCCATTTTGTATATTTCTTGAATAAAATGTTGCAGATCAGCATACTTAATTCTCATTAAAATATCATAGAAGATCGAAGCTCTATAGAGTAGGGCATATCTGAATCAATCATGATTTAGGCGTACTAGACTACTAGTTTACTGTACAGTACATGTACTAGACTACTAGTTAAAAATCAAATCAATATGCGTGATTTGATTTTAACGATCTGCGGCAAATGTGGCTATACCACGGTGGCTCGCAATGTATGCATAGTACGTATGCACACATACTCAACACACTATATAGCTCCTAAATCCCTCGTAATTCTCCGCCCCCACCACCTCGGACGGCAAAGAGTTCCACTCCTTCACTGTTTGGTTTAGGAAAGAATACTTCAATACTTTCCCACATCACTCCCACTACCCCTGAACTCCAGTTTCCACTGATGATCCCCCCTCCCAATATATCTACCTTTCCTAGCTCCGTCACTAAACTCACTGATATTTTACTGTGTATAGAATTTTTTATTACAGATACATCATAATAATGTATGCCACCAAATTAAATCGAAATAATGGTCCATGGGATACACTTCTACTTGGAAATTCATATAATTTTGCACAAACTGTGAGCTATATTTATAAAATAGAGATGATAGATAATAAAATTATCTTATATACTGTATATACTCTTATTCATTATTAAAACTGTACAAAATATGACAATTAACGGAAACACATAATCCTAAGGCCTAGTCATTCACAGACTCGATCTCGGAATCAGCTAGAGCTCCCACAAAAAAATATATATATATATAAATAAATAAATTTATACAATAAAAATTAAGCTCGGCTTGCTTTTTTTACGGAGCTATATTTTTTGCTGCAAGATTCCTCAACAATTTTCGGACTATGTAAAAGCACTGTATGTGACCATCATTCAGAAAGCAGCCCACAATATGTATGGATGACCCTCCTTCGGGCACAATGACAGTTTCAGTTTTGATATGGGCTATTTTTAACAGTTAAGGGTAAGATAACGCCACCAATGTTAAAAAAAAATCCCTCACACAAAAATTCTGAAAAAAATTTAAAATGTTCTCCTCTACACCCCCCATCAGTAGCTAAAATGTCAGGTATACTAATACGATCTAGTTATTGAGTTTACTTCCATGTTAAAGTAGTCAACTTTATAAAAATTCATAACTCAAAAACTAGATCGTATTTGTATACCTGATATTTGAGCTACTGATAGGGGGTGTAGAGGAGAACATTTAAATTTTTTTCAGAATTTTTGTGTGAGGGATTTTTTTTAACATTGGTGGCGTTATCTTACCCTTAAAGATGAGAAAAATAGACAAAAATTGTCAATATCTGCGCGACAGTTTGGTGATTTTATATATGGCTGTATTCTCTCAGAATCAAGGGTAATATAGGGATCAATCAATTAAGGGAGATATCGCACCACAATGTAAAGAAAGTTTAATTGCAATGTGCGGGGGGTGGTAATTGGTAACATAATTTGTATCTCCCATGTATTTTGGGACCTTCTAAAGGCGGGTGGGGGGTTACTTGTCCTGTCTTCCCCTTCCTCCTCCTTTGTCCCCCCCTTCCTCCCCCCTTTTTCTCACTTCATCAGAATAAACAAACCTTTAGTTGTAAAGATTTCAAACTCTCTTGTTCTTATTTCTGTACTAAGCTTCATAGTATATACTCAAGATGTATATACTGTATATCGATCGTGTTCCGTCAAAAACGACTATCTCATTTTATCGCGTCCTCTCAAAAATGACTAACTCGTTTTATCGCGAGCCGAGATGGTCGCTTTTGCACTATGGGTTTCCAGGTATAAAAAAAATGTATACCTGGAAACCCATGGTGCAATTTATACCTGGAAACCCATGGTGCAAGAGTGACCTTCTCGGGTCGCGATAAAACGAGTTAGTCGTTTTTGAGAGGACGCGATAAAATGAGATAGTCGCTTTTGACGGAACACCATCAATATATTATATTCTCCAAAGCCCCATCAACACTTTTTCTCAAAAGGCATTCAGACATAAATGCAGTACTTAATTGCAAGATCTGAATAATTATTGAGCATAATTAGAAGCTCATAAATTGGTGATTAAAAAAAAAATGTTACTCGCCTATTGTTACTAAGCTGCAAAAATAATAAATACTGTGGTGAGGATGGCTTAGAACAGCATTGAATAATTACCATCCTCGACTATTAGTGTCAACCTTCAGAACAGTTCACCAATTAAGTCGGAAAACTTCATCAGTAACCAGTTTAGACAAACCAAATGCACTCCTAAAACACAACATGTAGACTTCACTGAGAGACGACATAAGTCGTGTGGCGTAACTATATATATATATATATATATATATATATATATATATATATATAGCATCTGACTTAAAAAGTAATCCACCCTCACTATCCATCCATCCTATTATCCATGACTTAGCTGAACTAAGTTTCAATGCCGCAAGCAATATGTTCATCATTTGAGTCCATTATCTCAACATGCATATGGGTATAATATGCATATGAGTATATATATATGAGTATAAATTATACTATTGTTAGTATAATATGTGATTTGTTTTTGTATAGTTATTAGTATTTTGGTATCTTGTGACATTTGACGTGATGTATGTTGCCTTGTGCAACCTTTAACTTCGAAATAAAATTATTATTATTATTATTATTATTATTATTATTAGTACATATTATATTATAATATGAAAGTTTTTTTCTTACAGGAGCTGTCCAAATACTGCAATTGAAATACCTGGTATTGGGATCAAGTGAATGTCTTTGAACCCCCTTGTGATTGAGCACTGAAGCAACGCAGCATCACAATGGGAGGCTCAGTCAGCTCAGGTCGTGATAATGATGAGCTCATCGACAACTTGGTCAGAGCAAAATACATTCGCACCCCTGATATTGAGAGAGTCATGCGAGCAGTTGACAGGTAACTACATACACAAACTTTGTTTATTTTCCTATTATAGAGGTTGATAGTTCACTGATCTGCTGGTTTCATCAGTAATCTCGTCTACAGAATATCAATTGTTACAAAGGTAACAAAGTGATTTTGTTTTCAGAACATGTAATAGTCCAGGAAAAAGCTAAAAAGTTAAAATTTCAAACTATACTGCTAATGTTGTAAATTAATATAATAAATATTGTTAATTTTAATGATACACTTTTAATGTAGCTCCATATGAGGGAGGAGAGGGGGGGGGGGGGAGGAACCCATGGCACAATTGCAAGGCTATAAAATAAATAAGAATTATCTATTTATATATTTATACAGGGTGTGCACAAAGTTATTGACATTTTTAGGCGACAATAAAAACTATAAAAGTTAACGTTACACATACTTTTAATACATCAAAAGGTAGCTTGAATTTCTATGATTTAGAAACTTCTTACAGAAATTAAATTCATCTTATGGTTCTCGTCCAGTAAAATTAGGAACCAAAAAAGGGAGCTTTTTCGTGATTTCAGTCTTGTCACTCGTGTTTTTCAGCCTTCAAGTAGCCGTCAGTCCCTGAAATTGATAAATTTTAATCTTTCTGTCTAGGTGACTGTGTTTTAAGCTCCTCTCAGAATAGGCACTGTTGGTGGCGCAGCATTGGTTGCAGCGCATCTTCAGCTCTCGCCATAAATCTTGCATCATGCATGTGCACCCCGTATTAAGTTTTCTCATTCCTTGGCTTTTTAAAAGGTCTCCTGTCCTAGCTTATCACTTCTTTTTTTATGAGATTATGTGTTGGACAAGGTGCTCAATACAAATTCCACAGTCACTCAAAGTGTCCACATTTATCTTTATGGTTCTTTACCAGATTTTTTTTTTTTTTTTTTTTTTTTTTTTTTTTTCGTGATTTCAGCCTTTAAATTTTCACTTCCAACTGTCAGCATTAGGTTTGATGGCACCCCCTGAAATTGTTTTAATAAAAACCTACCGTTTGGATTACTCAATTTTGAATGGAGTAACCTTAAGAGCATCTCCCTAATTCACAACATGGGCACTGTTGCTGACCCAGCACTGATCAAAGCGCACCTAGAGCTTGCTCAAAATTTCTCGCAGCATGATGGACTGAGGAACAGGATGGCCGTGGTGATTCACTAGAGATGCTTCAATGCAACACAATATGGGTGTATTGAGCACCTTGTCCAACACATAAAAAAAAAACAGAAGGGATGAAATAGAACAGGGTTCCTGAAAAGCCACGGCCTGAGAAAAGTTTATACAGGCATTTACCAACTAGCCCTACTGCACATCATGCAAGATTTATGGCGAGAGCTGAAGATGCGCTACAACCAATTCAATTCTGCACCACCAACAGTGCCTATACTGAGAGGAGCCCTAAGTTGAGTCCAGTAATTAAAACACAGCCACCTAGACAGAAAGATTAAAATTTGACAATTTCAGGGATTACCGGCTACCTGAAGGCTGAAAAATACGAGTGACGAGACAGAAATTTCGAAAAAGCTCCCTCTTTTGGTTCCTAATTTTACTGGACGAAAACCATAAGATCAACCTTATTTCTGTACAAAGTTTCTAATTAATAGAAAATCAAGCTACATTTTGATGTATTAAAAGTATGTGTGACGTTAACCTTTATAGTTTTTATTGTCGCCTAAAAATGTCAATAACTTTGTGCACACCCTGTATAAAAAAAAGAGCATGTGAATTGTTTGTGACATTTAAGTTTTTGCTGTCCAAATGTCTATATATAGAACCATCAATCAAGAAACTTTGTCTGCATGACCATATCATCGTATCATAGATGTGCACTGTAATTATTCAAACAATACACTGCCACAGCGTACTACTAACAGAAGTCAGAGTGAGTTGGGTCCCTCCCCTCTCTCTTGAATAGCCCAAGGAAGGGTGATATAAATATTATGCCTCGAGTCCAAGTATAAGGCAAAATAGATTTCCTCAATTTTGTTTTGGCAAAAAATGGCTAGTCCAATACCATTGTGTATACATCTGTTTACTTTCTAATTTTCTAAAGCACCATCTTTAAATGGTAAAAACAGATAATTGTCCTTGAATAAAATGTTATTTCTGCTTAATCACGTTAATCATAGGTCTGTTCGTGAATGCACAATTGATCCATGAATCAATAATCAGATGAACCCTCTGTACAGGTAACATAAAGATCATCAAATAATTGTTGTTGTTTTTTTCTGATTGTGTATTTATAAACAGACCTCATGAAACGATGGAATTAATTCAATATAATAAATTTCCAACTGAATTATTGTTATTGTATATGTACAATGTTGTCTTTGTGTAATCATGTTAAACATGGAACAATAGATATAATTTAATATTATCCACATGAATTCTTGCTGTAAGGGAAATCAAGGGCTTATATAAAATACTAGGTATAAAACTCTGTAGGTGTGGCGCAAATGTGCTAAAGCTGAAGTGACTGTTGCAGGGGCCACTTCCAGCAGGGTGGCAGAGACGAGGAGTGGCCGTATAAGGACGTGGCATGGCGCAAGGGTGGCTTACACCTTTCTGCACCCTGCATTTACAGTGAGGTGCTGGAGGGACTGCAGCTACGTCCTGGCCACAGCTTCCTTAACCTTGGATCTGGCACTGGCTATCTCAGCACCATGGCTGGCCTGCTTGTTGGTAGGGTACTCTCGTATTGTCATGTTTAGTCATCAATACAAAAACAATCTCTGTTTATGGATAAACTGGGTAGTACTGTAGGACCAGCACCAGCTAAGAATGTTTTGTTAATATAAGATTTTTTCTCAAATTCTTTATCAAGGAACCTGTGAAAAACACATAGCATTTGTCAAATTTGGTATTGCTTCTACCTTAATACTTTTATATGAGCAAGGATATGCTTGCAACACCAAATTTTTTTATTTTATTATTCATAATACACAAACTAATTGCTTAAACCTACATTTGTGTTTCTATATTGACTGAATTATTATGGCAAGCTGCAATTTTGTTAAGCCTTTTACTTGAAAAGGCTTTTGATTAAGCACTACACAGTCAAATCTATCTCATATTCCTTTTACTAAACCCTATGCTGTAACATAGATAAAAAGCCAGTCACTGTCTAAAATTAAAAATTGAAAATTTATTAAATTTCTAAATTTATTAAAGTTACCGGTACTAAACAAATTTACGAAAAAATAAGTGAATTAAAATTTAAATAGGTTTAAAGTAGAGTGAGCGATTTTATTTTTTGAATATTTTATTTTCTAAAAATAGTTTGACTTGCCCTCTATTGAGAAATGAAAACCAAAAAATTCCATGTCAAATAGCTTCACCACAAAAAATTCCCAAAGTTGGTGTTTCGGAGGCCTTTAACATGCATCCTTGTGGAACAGAAAACAGCTTTTTACTCCAACTTCATCTGAACTATGGTATGGTAACTGTATTAGTTACCGTCATGTTAAGGAATTTTTACATGTTATTCTTATGAGAAAATCATTTTTTAGGGGATGTCGCGGTTATCGGCCACCATGTTAAAAAAAAAAAGTTAAAATAGTCCAACCGTTCTGAAATTTTCTGTGCGTGTTCGGACCACTAACGCCATCTAGCGGTCAAATGGGTGAAACTCCGTCAAATGACGCGAAGTGCCTCAAAAGTGGGGTGGCCGATAACATAGTGTGGCCGGTAACTAGTACAATTACCATACCAATTAAAAAATACGTACGTAATCCATGGTGAATTCTTTAATGGATTTTCAAATAAAAACAATTTTTTACGGAGCCCGGAAAAAATATTGAAAATCCTTATGGGAATTAACCCGCCAAAATTTCAATATTTTTTTAAACAGCTCCGTATTTTTTTTTTTTTTTTTTTTTAATCCATTAAAGAATTCATCATACATTACGTACATATTTTTTAATTGGTACCATAAATCAGACGAAGTTAGAGTAAAAAGCTGTTTTCTGTTCCATAAGGATGCATGTTAAAGGCCTCCGAAACACCAACTTTGGGAATTTTTTGTGGTGAAGCTATTTGAGATGGAATTTTTTGGTTTTCATTTCTCAATAGAATATTCAAATTAAGGAAAATAAACCATTTAGGTTGTGATGATCTTATTAAAAGAAAAGGATAGGAATAACCAGCAAGGCCTTACCGATCGAAAGAGTCACAGCAGGTGGAAATTCTTGCGGTCACAGAGGTTCACTCGAAAGTTTTTACATTTTTGAAACGTTTCGCATCGTGGAGATGCTTTCACATCGTGGAGATGCTTCTTCAGTCACAAGAAGAAGTAGAAACTTAAATCGCATCGAAGAAGTAGAAACTTCTTCTTGTGACTGAAGAAGCATCTCCACGATGCGAAACGTTTCAAAAATGTAAAAACTTTCGAGTGAACCTCTGTGACCACAAGAATTTCCACCTGCTGTGACTCTTTTGATCGGTAAGGCCTTGCTGGTTATTCCTATCCTTTTCTTTGAATATTCTATTGAGAAATGAAAACCAAAAAATTCCATCTCAAATAGCTTCACCAAAAAAAATTCCCAAAGTTGGTGTTTCGGAGGCCTTTAACATGCATCCTTATGGAACAGAAAACAGCTTTTTACTCTAACTGTCTGAACTATGGTAGAAACTTCTTCTTGTGACTGAAGAAGCATCTCCACGATGCGAAACGTTTCAAAAATGTAAAAACTTTCAAGTGAACCTCTGTGACCGCAAGAATTTCCACCTGCTGTGACTCTTTCGATCGGTAAGGCCTTGCTGGTTATTCCTATCCTTTTCTTTTAATAAGATTTTTCAATAGAAGGCAGGTTAAACTATTTTTAGAAAATAAAATATTCCAAAAAATGAAATCGCTCACTCTACTTTAACATACTTTACAAAAATATGTTTTTATTTTATTTGATGTAATTTTTTTGCTACATTGCCTTCCCCCAGCCTATAACTTTCCTTTTCCTTATTTTATTTCATTGTATTTCCCTCATGAGTTGGTTAATAACATATTGCAATTATGACTTGATACTCTTGGTACTCTGTAGCAACTGTAACAGCAGGGACATAAGGAATTTATAAATTGCATACCGCTTGTCACTGCTTAAAACAGATTGCGCTGCTGCTGCTGATGTGAAATTCTTCCAAACATAAAATATCATACAACTTTAGAATTTAAAAGTTCTTTATGCCTCCGTCGGTACAACAAAGTCTTAATTTTAGCAATACATTCCTTGTTGTTGACTGAGAATAGAAGGAATGCCTAAACATTTATAATTGCAGAAAAAGTGTAGTAACTATAGATTGATGGTTCTTCCCTAGATGCAAAGTCATATCTATTTGTAATGTTGCTTATTATGTTGGTGTATGCAGGTCCTCTGGGAGAGAACCACGGTGTGGAACTGAGCTCAACAGTCATGGACTATGCCTTAGAACGCCTTGAAACTTTCAAAAAGAATCGAGCCTCTGCTATGGATGCGTATGATCTTTGTGAGCCCTTCTTTGTTCTGGGTAAGTACAGGAAATTGATGCAAGAGAAACAGACATTGCAACCCACTGGTAAAAATACAAAACTTAACATGACAGGTTAAAAAAATGAAACTACTTTCCCCATCAGTGCTGGAGGAATTTCAACTGTTAATAGTTATTTTCATAAATTTAGTATACATTCACTTGGAGTAGAGAGGACTAATGTCAGTAGAAAACACAAAATAACCTAGTACAACCAATTACACCATATAATATATAAATACATTGTCATTTAAATGTTATTATTTAGTTGTTTATTTGTTATTCCTGTCCTTATCTTTAAAACGTATATATATAATATTTTATTACAACCTTGATGATTTTATTTTCCTTATATTGAACGATATACTGTTAATATTATACAAAGGTTTGATTTAGAAACATAATGATCAACAGATTGGGTCGAGGGGAGAAAGTTTATTTATTCATTCATTCATTTGTTTCTTTCTTTATTCGTTCATTCATTCATTTATTCATTGTTTTACTGAAAACAACGTCTAGCTGACTGATAAAGAAAAACGGCTGATACGTGAGGTTGTTGTGTTGGCAGGTGACTGCCTGCAATTGGCGCCTGAGACTCGTCAGTACGATCGTATCTACTGTGGAGCTAGCTGCCCACAGAGCCATGAAATCTACCTCAAGCAGTTGCTGAAGGTATCCAACTGTATCCAATTGGTTGCTTTGTAAAGGTTTACAATTAGCTCTTTTGTATTCTCATGGGATTCTCTACAGAATCCCTCATTCTCTACAGAATCCCTCATTCTCTACAGAATCCCTCATTCTCTACAGAATCCCAACTTTAAACAGGATGAATCAACTTTTTTTCAGTAACCTTGTGTTAGAGAGTTAATTTATTGCCATTGCTCAATTTACCATATATTCCAAGATTTTATATCATAATTTTCCAATAAGTACTGGTATGCTTCAAAATCTGTCTGCCCTTTTCTTTGTTTAACATATATCTCATTTCCTTATGCATTCTAGAATTTCAAGATTTCTAAATTAACTTTTGTGCAGTTTTTTGAATGCCTTATGAATTTAAAAAAAAAAGCTGTTTGGACATCTTCTAAACATTTTTTTTATGGCTATTTATTTATTATTATATATTATTATTATTATTTTTTTTGAGAATTCTGATTGTTTTCATTCAGGTGGGTGGCATTCTCGTGGTGCCTTTCAATGATCGGCTGGTGCACATCACGCGCCATGGTGAGGGTCCGACTGACTACTGTGAACGTGAGTTGCTGCCAGTCTCCTTCACCAGCCTCGTGACATGTCCTCTGGGTACACCAGTTCATCTTCGTAAGTCACACCCTCATTAGCATGCAGTCACACTAAGCCTGCAGCTAACTGCTTCCTGCAGCTTATGTGCTCTAAAACATTGAATGAGACAGAGTTCTGCTCTCCACATTATAACACTTTTGCTCGTAGCATATGGTTTATTAAAATGGAAATACAGTAAGCCAGTAATTACATGCTCAGCTGATAGCAGAGTCTGCAGAGTTACAGTTATCACATTGAATCCAGCTAGCTTACAATTTGTAAAAAAAATGAAACTATATATCAAGCCTATGCAAAAACACACTATTTAAGCATATTTATTTATTTATTTATATTTATCTATTAGATGATTTTTAAAATCATCTTACTGAATTAACTCTGAACAAATTTTATCTCTTATACCACAAATGTAAAGGAGAAGGCTTTAAAAATAACTTACTGTTAGTAGAAAAAATTTGCATTAACCAGAAATGTTAAGATTGTTATTAAAGTATAATTATTAATAACTTTTACTGTAAGTTATAAAACTAGGCAAAACAATTTTCTGTTAGCATTAGGTTGTATTAGTTTGTCCATTTTAATATGCTGCATTGAAGTCACTATGTTTTGTTTGTTATAGCTGAGCCAAATGCTCCTTCTCTGCAGGAGTTATCTCGTTATGCAATTCGCGTGCAGTTGCGCTCAACACTACCTCCACCAGTAACCGTACCTAAGTTGCTCACCACAGCAGAAGTGCCTCCTTCAAGCCCAAGTACATGCTTCAGGCAGCAAGCACATCATGTGTTTGGATTGATGGCCCCCCAGGATGGAGAGGAAGACAGTGAAGACTCTGAAACTGTAGAAGAGGAGCAAAACAATGAGGAGGATGAGGCAGAGAACATGAACCACCAAGACGACTCGTCAGATGACGTGTCCTTGGAGGAAGCAGAAGGACCTGACGAGCATTATCACCATGACCTGCTAGCCTGCACTGACAGAGCCATAATACTTCTGTGTAATCCTTACATGTCTCAGGTGGATAATTTTAATTCAAATGAATCTCAAGACACAGAGTTAAATGATGCACCAAAAGATTCTCAACCTGACAGTGAACCTTCATGTGCTTGTAGTAACAACATCGAACATGTTGAACCAACAATATCTCTGTTTCAAGAAAAAATCAATGCTTTGAACCTACCAAAAAGCCTTAAATACTTTCTCAAGTATCAATGATGTGAAACCATAAGTTGAACTTACAACAAAAACTGAACAAAAATTGAATAAGACTTATTATTGTATATATAATATATTAGAAAGTTTGTTTGTACCTTCATTTGTGTGTGCTCAAAAGAATTGTACTATAAACGTTAGTGTCTTAAAAATTATAAACTACTTCTGAAGAAAAAAAAAAAAAAAAAAAACAGTTCTATCATGCTGTGCTGTAAGCAAGCATTAAATTTTCATATACTTTCTCAGTTGTGAATATGTTATCTAGCATAGAGCTGATTCTACTTGAACTGCAGCAGTACCGGTAACATGCTCATGTACTGTATGTCTTTTGTGCTATTTCCATTTAAGGATAAATCTCAGTAGATTGAAGACTTGCAGGGGACTTGGAACTCGCCATCAATAGGTGGCATATAAATCTTAAACTAGTCCTAAAACATTATTAATATACATGTACAGTACATCTCACAGTGAGACTTGTATTCATTTCTATGATACGTACTCAACATTTCTTTTTTTACATACAAATTTCTTGACAATTTTTTTCTGAATACCTTCAAGTGCTTCTATATTGTGCTTCTGGTGGGGAGACCACACTGGGCTATCAGGCTATCTGTCTTATCAGTTTTATGAAAATTGAAGTAGAAGTTTAACATTGGCCTTATGGACGGAATCTGGAAATGGAGCTGTTATGAGAAAACTGCCCCATTGAATTTGCGATTAAGTTTCGGATCGGAACATTCTCGATTTTTTAAAATTTATTTCATTTGATTCTGTTGTAGAAAAATATTCTGACTCCAGCAGTATATTTGTATTTAAATATCATAAAAGTTATTTGTGAAGTTTTCTCTTCCAGAAAACTGGTATGCTGATTCATGGTTCTACATTTGCTCGGCTAATATAATATACAGTAGTAACTAGCCCAAAAAGTGCTTATTTCATCATCAATGAAAGAAGTTTGCTTTATACAGAGTGAGCCACATTTCGCATCACCACTTTTTTTCAAAAATTGTTGTTTCTTAAAAACAGGTATACTTTCAATTTTCTTTAAACAATCTGGAAGTTTATTTTACAACACTGAGCTCAGATAACAATGGTCTCTTTTAGCTTGCTCATATCCTCCAAACTTTTTATGTAGTAGATTAGACTGTCAAGTATTACGTCCAGTCACGTCTTTGTTGCATTGAAATAAGTAATAATTTCTTTTAACATACGTGAGCATAAAAAAAATAAAGATACTTGGGAAATTCAATATATTAAGTTTCTCCCGTATTTTTTTTACAACTTTGACCTGTTTTGGCTTGAATCATGCTTATAATTATTTTCTTTTGGCTTACAAATACACTGTCAGCATGGGTAGATGAGCCCCACAAAAGTAGCCATAATTAAGTAAGTGAAGAATATGCATAACCATAATACACCATTTTTAAAGATTCTAAATTACAAACTTTACGAAGCTGCATCATGGCAAAACTAATTTTTGCCAATTTCTTATTTAATTCAGTTATATACACTTGCCAAGATAATTTATCGTCAATAAAAATGCTTAACAATTGACCTCAGTTACTACGTGAGTCAAAGGAAATTTCAGTCAGACGGAATTGAATGAAATAAATTTTAAAAATTCATTAATGCTCTAATACTTAATCGCTTATTGTTTGAGCAGATTCAAGGGGGCGGTTTCCTCTCAATAGCTCCATTTCCGGTTTCCGTCCATAAGGCCAATGTTAAACTTCTACCTCAGTTTTCTCAAAACTAATAAGACAGATCCACTTCAAAATTTTTCAAATTCCAATTTTTATTTCGATCATAGGCTGTACAGCATGGATCACGGCAATTATTACATAAAAAATGTAACATACTTAATTCTAATTAAAATTAGCCTAAATTTAATTAATTTAAACATATATACCCAGACAATATTTAAAAATTAATATAGTAATTAAACTTTAAATTCAATTAAAAGTCTATACATTTTTTATGACAAGTGAATTGGTTATTTTAACACTTTACTATAAATATAGTAAATATTGTAACTTAGTTATGTAAAAAAGCACTTTTGCATAAATTGTCATATATTCACATAATTTATTTCTTCTTTTCACAGTATAATGCCACCAATTGATGGTGAGTTCTAAGTTATCTGCAAATCTTGTAGCATTTAAGGGGGCCGATTCTAAGATCTCAATCAACTGAGAGGTCAATCCTTAAATATTTACAACTTAATTGATACTATAGTTTGATATCAGTTAATGACTCAACATGTTTTTTTGTATCAGAAGATATATTAAAAAGCATATAATTTGTTCTCAAATTATTCATTACATATGTATGTATTGTATTATAAACTGTATTACAAATCTTAGTTTACGTGTGGATTTGACTGTGCACGGTGGCCATCTTGAAATTTATATTAAGGCTCTTATGGGGATGGCGCCAGTCGGTCTGGACTGTCCGGAGCTTGGCGCCATCATAGAGTCGGGCGTAAACTATATAAGACTTGTTATACTGTATATACTTTCTACCGTTTGGAACTCTACAAGATCTGAACTTGTTTCACAGTCTTTGAGTTAGTTTTTGAGTTTAAGTATGTGTAAATTCATGCACTCAATTTTCTAAAGTGTAATCAGTAGCACAGCATAATAATAATAATAATAATAATAATAATAATAATAAATGTTTTATTGAGCAGAAAACAGACAAATTACAAATATGTCATAGTCAACAAAGGAAAAACTGCCCAAGGGGATGTAAAAAAAGGCAAGGCCCGTACTAAGTTCTTCACCCAAAATAAAGTAAGAGCAACTAAACAAAAGTTGCATTGATACCTCCCTTGTATAAAGGAATTACACTTATTACAAATTAATAAAGTATAATTCGTATGTTGAATTTGTCTAATTTAGTATAATTTCTGAATGATTAATATACTAAATTACATGATTAATATACTAGTTTAATTTTATTATACTAAATTATAAAAATAGTATACCTCTTTAAATCATTTCGAGGCAATCATATAGGGTTCAATATGTCACTTATTTTATTTTTTTTTTTTTACTTTGGAAAAATGCCATTTTTGGAAAAATGCTTTTCTATAATTTAGTATAATAAAATAAAAACTAGTATAATTAATCTGTAATTTAGTATATATTAATCATTCAGAAATTATACTAAATTAGACAAATTCAGCATAGGAATTATACTTTATTAATTTGTAATAAAAGTATAATTCCTTTTTACAAGGGCTCCTAGTCGGTGAAACACGGGCAACGCTGACCTATCATCTGAGGCAGCTCCTGCAGCAGGAATCCTGGCTCAGGGGAGTGGGTTAGCGGCTAAAGTCAATGCCAAATTCCAAAGTCTCGTCAGCAGGGCAGGCCGTTAGCAATTCCATCATTGCATGTCTTCAGTACGTGAGGTCTAGTAAGCTCAATTGTTGAGGCCTATGTCATAGTCATTTTTCTTTTAATTGTATAACATTTACTTTTGTTAATCAACATAAAAGATTTCTGATTTGTCTCTTAATTAAAACCATGCAAATAATAATATATACCTAATCACTAATCATTAAGGCATGGAGAAATTACTCTATAATTTATCCATATATGACTAAAGGCTTCACAATTTCCTCGAACCTGTTCATTTAATTTTTTTACACATACAAAATAGAATAGAGGCTTCAAGTGATGCGCTTTCGCTGCGCAACTGTTTGTCGCTAAGGTTCATCTTGCACTTGAAAATGAAGCAAAGTGTTTTTTTAACTTTTCTCGGTTATAAATCAAGTAAAAAATCTAAATCTTGAATTATCTACTGTATTTTTCAGTTTGGACCAAAGTTCCGTAAAGGAATTTTCCCTGAAAAATCTTATTCTTAGTGAAAAAACAAATTCACGTTTTTTTTACATAGGTTTGGTATAGCGGGTGGGATCACCGAAAAATCAGCTGACTTGAAGCCTCCATTAATTTTAATTATTTCACACATAGAGAAAAAAATAAACAAATAAATAAATGTCTGTTGATTATAATTTTTTTTATTATTATTTTATTTACATGAAATTATACAAGCCAGGGTTCTTAATTGTCCCGTCAGCTGCTACAAAATATACAAAAACATTCTTCAAAGGTCTTAAAGAGGAGTCAGCGAGTTGAGTGCGCAGTGCATGACGGGAATGACGTCACGCACTATATATGTGCATACGAAAAAGTTACGTCGGCTCCTCAAAAGCTGCGCAGTAGAAATTTATGCAAGTTGCGCAATACGAGCATCTGCTGAAGTTATATAGTGTTGTTGATCCCGTTGATCCAGTCAGCTGTTAACCCGTAGACCGCAACATTTGAAATGAAAATTTGTCTCGGATTTTGGTATTGTATCAGAATTTTCTCAAAATTTTTATGAAGGGCTAATAAAGGTTATGACACTTTCTGATTCACCATAATATGTTCTATCTTAGAATATTTTTTAAACACATTTTACGGGAGATTGCGAAAGAAATTAAAGTTCGAATAAAAAAAAAGCCACGTTTTTCGAGCGTTAGCATGGAGTAGATGGACGAAGTCATTGACTTTTAGACCCAAATGCTCAGAATTTTTACGAAGGACGGTCTCAACTGATTTCAGATGCTTATTTATGGTGCTCCAAAGTAACTTTTTACATGCAAGAGAATGAGCTTTACCATCGGTCAATTTTTCGCTCACTCTACTTTAAGGTATAACCTGAGAATTTGTCTGTCAAGGTCAAGAGGCGTGGCTATAGTGGCAACACTGTTTGCATTGGAATGCGAATAATTTTCTAGGAGGGGGTGGTGACATCAGTCCTTGAGAACGTTGACACATTTCTCATCACATATAGGAAACGATCATCGCCACGGTTCAAAATATATGAAAACAAATTCAGAAAATTAGTCTAAAAAATTAGGTTTTAGTAAAAAAAAAAAAATTAAAAGAATCTGTTGTATAGTTTTTTTTTGCAATGCTAATTAACAAATTTAACATTGGAAGGATACAAAATTCTCATTTAAATAAATTAATTATAATTAAACCAACGGTTAAAAAATTCCAAAAAAATTCAGAGCTAATTTGACGATTGTTGTAAGTCCACCAAATTAATTTGAAGGAAATCTGTTGCAGCGAATTTTTCGTCCAAATTTCTCAGGTTAAGCCTTAAGGAACAGAATTTATAAGTTAACATAGAAATTGCAAATTATTATTACTGTGTTATTATTTTTTTGTTATTCCAGCTATAATTTTATTGTAAACAAAATTAGGTATTTTCCCGTGAATAATGTAAAAAGAAAATCAAATGCAGAATACAATTAAATATAACATTAATTCCCTAACGTTCTAATACATAAAATATATCAGAGAGTAAAACTTTTACATTAAAAAAAAAACGATGTAAGACATTATCTCATAATATTAATTACTAATTCCCCTAAAAATAGTAAATCATTCAATAAAGTGTAATTATTCTCAGTTGCCTGAGATCTCGGAATTTTGACCCCCTTGATTTTAATGAGATTTAATTGCAGGGGACTTTAAAGGCCTTATGAACCTTTTCACAGTATTAAGTACACGGTTAGCTTTGCTTCAGTGTGATTCGGTGGGATATTTTTTTTTGTTTCAGTAGTACAAATATCAGAGATAATAGCCGATGAAGAAACACCTGTGACGTCACTCACGATCATTCAGCGGCGACAATATAGGGAAACCCCTGCAAAAGATAGGCTCACTCCCGCTGCAACCACGGCCACAATTTTACTTCTGGAATTTTGAGACTTTACCAGGGCAGTCTTGATACTATTTGTCAAATAGACTGAAAGATTTTTTTTGGTAGCGTGTGTACAGACTGAGTTATTGCGGTAGCAAGATAAGCCAAAAATTTAACATTGTTTTCCTATACAACATTTTCGCTCCTCTTTTTACCGCAATAACTCGGTTTGTATGAATGTCATCAAAAAAAATCTTTCAGGCTCTTTGAAAAATACTATCAAGACTATCCTGGTAAAGTTTCAAAATTACAGAAGTCAATTAAATTGTGGCCATGGTTGCAGTGGGAGTGAACCTATCTTTTGCAGGGATTTCCCTATATTGTCGCCGCTGAATGAGCGTGAGTGACGTCACAGGTTCCTTTTCATCGGCTATTATCTCTGATAATTGTGCTGCTGAAACAAAAAAATTTATGCAGCCGAATCATACTAAAGCAAAGCTTACCATATACTTATAATATTGGGCAAAGGTTCATAAGGCCTTTAAACTCGCTATCAATGGATGGCAAACAAATTTTGAAGTGGATCTGTCTTACCAGTTTTGTGAAAATCGAAGTAGAAGTTTAACATGGAGCCTTAATAAGAACTGACACTGGACATGGAGCTGTTGTGAGAAAATCACCTCCTTGAATTTGCACAAACTAAACCATTAAGCAATTAAGTTTTAAAACTTTTATTGAATTTTTAAAATTTATTTCATTCAGTATCTTTCTTACAGATATTCTATGACTCTAAAGTAACTAAGATTAATATATATTAAATTTAAGGAAAATAAACCATTTTGGTTATGATATATATATTTTAAAGGAAAGGATAGGAATAACCAGGAAGACCTTACCGTTCGAGAAGTCACAGAAGGAGAAAATCTTGCAGTTACAGGTTCACTCGAAAAATAGTTAAATATCTACATTTTGAAGACGTTTCGTACCGCTTAGGTGCTTCATCAGTTCGGAGAGAAAAGTAAACTGATTTTAATATATAGATTAAGATTAATATATAGTTTAAAATAAATTTTTGAACCCTATACAATATGTTGAAAATTTGATAATTTTTTAATTGGAACTAAAAATCGCAAACAGTAACACTTTTTTTATCTACAAAAAACACGCCAATAATTTAAAAGTTAATTAACAAAGTAAATACTATATAATTATCATAAAAACTACATCATTAAAGATTGCAGGAAGGTCAAGTAGAATATATATGCTATATGTATTATATATATAGCTTTGTTTTTTTTTATCTTTACACCAATAATTTAAAGAGTATCAGGCCTCAAATTAAAGACTAGACAGTCATAGAGTTGTTAGTATTGATGATCATGCATCATCTATTTCTTTTTTTATGAATTTTGACCTACCTCTCTCATGCATATATAGAAATAGGTTGTTTTGAAAAAATTATTATTAATTTGCATATGTTATTTTTGGAATATTTAAAACTTAGCGTGTGTGAATGAAATCACTCTGATTATTCACCAAGAAATGGTACACAAAGTTTGCTTTCTTACGATCTGTAGCTTGGATGTTGGAGTGACTTCTATTGGCCCCATGGCATGTGCATTGCACTGCTAGCTGCGAGGTGGATCTTGCAGGAAGATTCCTCCGAACAAGGTGGCTGTAACACAGCACAGTGAAACTTTCTCCAATTGTTTTTAAATTGTACACTCATCGCCTTGGAAAATTTTCCACTTGCAGCCTTTTGTTAATTAATCACAATATCCATCGCCACTGTTTTTAGTTATTCTTATGGGACATGGTGATTAACAAGCTAGGTTGCAAAGGGAAATTTTCCAAAGCGAAGCTAGACCAAAGGGAAAGTTGAAAGTGTCGTGTCACAGCCCTCATAAGTGACATCATGAAAGAAATTTGGCATTGAGTGGTAGAATTTTGTTGGCAAAAATAAGTTTTGGCAACCCTGATATACATTATATGGACTAGAGAGCTTCTATGGAGAGAGCACAACAATTAACTTCTCTCGTAAGTTCCTGTTGGACAGAAAACAAATTAGGGTATATCAATATATCTTACAGGTTAATCTAACTTTAATCATTATTAAGTGATAATGCAAGTCAAACAATGCATTTATCGGATCTGCATGTTAATCTCCAATATATTGCAAAAGCACCTATGAAAAAATAAATTTTATTTATTTGAATAAAAACTTATGGAGAGCATTTACTGTATTATATATATATTATATTAGTTTATATTTAATGTTGTGATAACCTTATTTGCTTGAAAATTTATAAGAATAAGCAGCAGGCATTTTTACCTATGCATGGCACACCCCCTCCCTCTCCTCTTCCTGGTACCCTGTAATATTCAAAGAAAGAAAGATAACAGGGAAAAAATGTAAAACAAATGAAAAAGAGACCAAAATACTGACAATGCAAAGCAATATGCTTTCTATGTAAGTCTTACAACACAGCTAGGACACTAAAGAGACCTCATGAATGCATGGACCACACGGGTCTGAATGCACGTCCAATTATATATGATCGACACACAATATCAGTGTGAACAAATAATATATATATATGTTTTATATTTAAAACAGTAAAACATTCCCAGGACTAATATTGTACATGCAATATGTTGCAGCGTTGCAGCCTATCAAAACAGCTTCAATTCCAGGCAAATAATAAACAGGAGCTGCTTAATTGAGCTAAATCTAAAACCAAATTTCTCAACTTTTCAAATATTCAGATATTCATTATTATTTATCAGTATATGATGCTTTATTTTTTTCTAATTAAACACAAACACTGGGAGCTAGTGATTGCGAGCCAAGGTGAAAAAGTACCCGCGGCCATAGCAAACTTTAAGATCAACTGGATATTAGTGGGTGCATTTGGGGCGTGCTATAAAAGAGCTCAAAACCTTCTGTAAATAAAACATTTTTCAAGTGTAGAAAACATGTTATACACATTTAAACCCCTATCTGATGTAAAAGGTTGACAAGCAATTTATTATATAGAGTAGATTTTGCGGTATATGTATAATGTTTTTATATAAATAAATATAAATAAAATATATTTATTTATATATAAATAAATATATATGTTTTTATAAGTTTTGTTATATTAATATTATAAAATAACAAAACTATAGTATATATAAATTATATATTGTATATAATAATTAACTTGTATAATATGGAGTATTGACCTCAATTTTTTTTATTGCAGAAATGGATAGAGGGTGCAAAGTTATGCTACCCTGATTTTTTTCAGATTTTTTAGAGGCTGGGGAGTATTTTTAAAAAATTATTGAAAGTTATTTTTGTGACGTCACGAGACGCCGCTCCTTAAGAAAAAGATAGGACTTGCCGCCGCGTGACGTCAAAAAAAGGACTTTCAATAATTTTTTAAAAATACTTCCCGGGCTCTAAAAAATCTGAAAAAAATCAGGGTAGCATAACATTGCACGCTCTATCCATTTCTGCAATAAAAAAAATTGAGGACAATACTCCATACTGAATGAATCTAATTCAGCAAGAAATTTTACACTTTATAATTATAATTCTCTTTTAAACAAAAGGTAGAATATGAAGAAAATTCATCACTCACAATACTTAATCATTTATTACAGAAGTTATACAAATAAATATCATCAATGCTTAAATTCCATGATTATCTTTCCCAGCTCCTTTTCTAAAATATCCCAAGTTTCTTCAATATTATATTTATAATATTGTTTAAGGGTAATTAAGGTAACAAAAAAATGTTCTCCTTTACACATCCCCTATAAGTATAGCTATAAAATAAAGAACATGTATACAAATTTGGTCTAGTTTTTGAGTTAATTATTAATTTTGAAAATTGACTATATAATTTAACATTAAAGATCCATTTCTCTTTGTTAAATTAGTTAACTTCAAAAACTCATATATAACTTAAAAATAAAAACTATATATAGATCGAATTTGTACACATGATAATTTAGCTACTGAGATAGTCAATGTATAGAGGAGAACATTTCAGCATTTTCATGTGTGGAAATATTTTGATAGTTTTAATTATATATATATATATATATATATATATATATATATATATATATATATATATATATATATATATAATAATATATATATATATATATATATATATATACACATGACATCCACGCATATTTTAAATAAAAATTAATTAACACAATTAAAACATTATATTATAGCTATATAATACTGTATATATATATTAATCTGTGTTATTGCATATTATTTTTTTGTAAAATTTACAATTAAAAAGCCTAATATATAATGGAGAATCTTTTACACAGTGTGGGGAATATATGGAGCGCAGCTCTGGGGGTGCGGGGTTTTGGGGGTGGGGGGGGGGGGGCTGGGGGGACGGCTGATGCCCCAACACAAAATTAAATTTTGGTCAGTTCGAGCTATATAGAATCGGTGACAGGGGAGTGCCATCATTAATTTTTATATGATTCAACAATCCATATGTGTATATTTCAAGACATTTTTTTGGGGGGGGGGGGGGGCGCTTTATATATTATATGGTATATCCCCAGTAGCACAACAACGTGGCTGCCACGTGGTAGCCACGTTGCACAATGGTTGATGCCAATTGGTTGCCTGGCAACGTGGCTGAGCTGCCACGTGGCGGATGTCCCATTCGGAGAACCTGAGGCAACGTGGAGGCGGACAACGGTTTGGCAACCAATTTATTTTATATGGTCAAAAAATAACTAGAAGCGGTCACCCATCTAATTACTTACCTTAACCTGCGTTGCTGAACTTCGGTAATCACTGCTGATCATATACTTACCATTACACCGCTTTGTCTTTCTTATTAAATTGAAGATTATTGCATGAGGTATATAAAATCAATAAAAGTTATGGGAAAATGACCAGGGTGCATTTCAATGTAATGTCATACAAATTTCGACCCTAGGGTAAAATTTGATGGCGGTTCTATTGGTGACCCTTAAATTTGCGACCCTTTGACCCTTATAAGGGTCAAAAGACCCCTAAAATTTTTCTGTGGGAAAAAATGCAAAATTGAAATTAGTAATGTCCTTAGTTAAATTTTTAGAGCTTTAATTCACACATTTTAAGGGTCAACCCTTGGGGTCTAGCAAGGGTCATTTTTAAAAGAATACAAAAATATATTTTATTAAATGTGACAAAAACTATGATGACTACAGGTTCAGCATTAAGTATTTTTGAGAAAGTAATCATAATGACCCCTTAAGGGTCGACCCCTAAAATAGGATAGTAAAATTTAATTATTTTTCAACTTTTTTTTTTCATTTCAAAAAAATTGGTATGCATCGCTGACATTCTTTTTAATTTCTTTTAATATGACCCTTTCAGGGGTCGACCCTTGATATTTTTCAATTTAACACAAATTTTTAAATAAATTCTGGCAAAAACTACGAGGACTACAGTTTTATGGAGCACTGTGTGTATTTGATGATGTAACCATTATAATGACCCTTTAGGGGTCGACCCCTAATTTCTGAGAGTTAATAGAAATTTCGATTTTTTAATATTTTTTTCATACTATTAATTATAACATGCATTTCTGACTTAAATTTTTTGTGACCCTTTCAGGGGACAACCCTTTTTTTTTCGAAAGCAATGTTTTAATATGCTTTCAATTAAATCTTCTCATTAATTACCTCAAATTTTAGGTTAAAATCAATAGAATATTAATTTCATAAATTCAAATGCAATGTAGCATGCTGGGAACTTAATTAATTCTCCATATTATGCCACAATGGTGGCTAAAAGGAGACGTTTTTGGGCGATTCGTTGCCAATTTGTTGCAGCGTGCAACAATAATGCAACGTTTTCATGAAATGGTTGCAACAACGTTGCGTATATATATGTAACCACCACGCAACGTTGTCATAAAAAATCCTTGTTCTTAAGGTAGAGATAACACGGATCAGCTGGCCCAATGCTAAAAAAATCCCATTCATAAAAATTATGAAAAAAAATTAAAATATTCTCCTCTACATTCCCTATCAGTAGGTAAAATATCAGGTATACAAAAACGAGCTAGTTTTCGAGTTATTATAATTTTTAAAGTTGACTAATTTAACATGGAAGTTCCATTTCTCCATGTTAAATTAGAGAACTTTAAAAATTCATAACTCGAAAACTAGCTCGTTTATGTGTACCTGATATTTTACCTACTGATAGGGGATGTAGAAGAGAAGATTTTAATTTTTTTTCATAATTTTTATGAATGGTATTTTTTTAGCAATGGGCCAGCTGATCTGTATTATCTCTATCTTAATAAATTGTAAAAAAATGTAGTGAAAAATACCATTTAGGTATTCAAATTACATTTTAAGAGCAATTTTGGAAAAAAAAATATTGGTTGCCAAATCGTTGCCAATTGGTGAAGCGTCTCTAAAGCAACGGTTGGCAACTATTTTGCAACCATGTCTCCACCAATGTGCTACTGATAATTAATAATATATATATAATTTTGCTTTAATATGCACCCACCGAATAAAAAAAAAACAGAACGAAACTTAATTACAAGGTTAAAATTTGTTCTGCATTTTATTCATTTTAATTTGATTGACTTATAAAAATAAGATTGATTGACTTTTTATATTTTGATGTGAATTTGTTTCAGTTAAAAACATACTTTTAGGATAAACATTATTTCTTATAATAATTAATATATTATTAAAATTTCTTCTAAAAATTCTAACAACAGCACCAAATTCCCAATTGATATCTTATACATATATATTCATAGGATATAAAATAAGTCTTGGATACTTGTTGGATTTGAGGTCATCTTATGGACATCCATGGGATGTTGGGTGCTGTGTGGGATATTCATTATTTATCAGTATACGATGCTTTAATATTTATTCCTAATTAAACACAAACACTGGGAGCCATGACATCCACGCATATATATTTTAAATAAAAATTAACACAATTAAAAAAAATATATATATATATATATATATATATATATATATATATATATGAAGATGAAATATAGTAAGTTTTTCAACTTACAGACATTGGCATGCAGTATTTTATATAATTTTAAACTTCTACCGTCTACCAACCAACTACTTCTACCAACTTCACAGCCGGCGCAGTGTAAGTATAAGAGAATTTGTCAGAGATTTGAAGGTCGGCCGAGTGGTCTAACTGGATAAGGCGCTCGACGCCGCGTTTGCACAGAGATATGTGGGTTCGAGTCCCACCTCGGAAGAAATTTCTGACAAATTTTCTTTTCTTGTCTTAATTGGCGGGTAAACACGGTAGAACTTTAAAATTATATATAATATTTTATATATATAAAACTATTAAAATATTTCAACACATGAAAATGCTGAAATGTTCTCCTCTACATTGACTATCTCAGTAGCTAAATTATCACGTGTACAAACAAATTCCATCTAGTTTTTATTTTTAAGTTATGAGTTTTTGAAGTTAACTAATTTAACATAGTCAGGGGAATAAGAGGAAAAATCGCGCGTTTAGTGAAGAAAGCGTGAATTTTTTTTTTTTGTGGTAGAGTTCACCCCAAAGATCAATTTTTTTGGCGGAGACAAACGAAAATGACCTTGGTTCGACCCCCCGTGACCTTTCACCTCACGCATCTTAATTATTTTTTTCTGGCTATTCTATTAAAGTTAGAGAAATAATTTTAATTGCAAATTATTGGTATTGATAAAGCAATGATGACAAAAAAAAAATGAGCATCCTAAACCAATTAATTTCAAAATGGCGGCTAATTAACTTAATTAAATCATGAAATCTTGGATATATTTAGTGAATTTCTCATAAAACCTGGCATTTATAATGAAAATAAACCTCAGTTAACACGAACAGACATTTATGAACGCAATATTAAATTAATAGAGTCATTAAATGCATATAATTAGGCAAATTATTGATTTAATTAAGGTAGAGATAATACAGATCAGCTGGCCCAATGCTAAAAGAATCCCATTCATAAAAATTATGAAAAAAATTTAAAATGTTCTCCTCTACATCCCCTATCAGTAGGTAAAATATCAGGTATACAAAAACGAGCTAGTTTTCGAGTTATTAATTTTAAAGTTTACTAATTTAACATGGAGAAATAGAACTTCCATGTTAAATTGGTAAACTTTAAAAATTAATAACTCGAAAACTAGCTCGTTTTTGTATACCTGATATTTTACCTACTGATAGGGGATGTAGAGGAGAACACTTTAAATTTTTTTCATAATTTTTATGAATGGGATTTTTTTTAGCATTGGGCCAGATGATCTGTATTATCTCTACCTTAAGTAAAACCAAGTAACATTTTTTAGTCAATATTGCAACATACTATCGTTATAGTTAGATTTTCCACTGCTGCAGTTGTGATTATTTAGTCAACTTAAGTTAATGTCTGTTGCATAAAGATTGAGACTACCTATTTTCAAGTTGATGACGAAAATGATGAAGAAATTACATTTTCTTTTAAAACTTTCTTCACTCGATCAAAATATACATAAGGAAATCAATTAAGTGTAGAAAATCTACACAGTTTATTCAGGCAGAGGGATCATGCACTGGCAAGCGGATTGTGGTGCTTGACTTTTTGAAAGCCTGCATGAGGAGAGCAAGCAGTTGTAGCAGGTCACTCATGCTGATATTGCGATAATTACGATCTATCTACATGCTGTGATGCAGGCGCGGATCCAGGGGGGGAGGGGGGCGAAATTTTGGATTTAACATGGGCAATATAGGCATTTCCCCCACTCCAATTTTTTTTTAACATTGGCTTTTTTATGAAGAGGGCACCCCCCGAATTTTTTTTTCTGGATCCGCGCCTGGGCAAAACATTTATCAGCGTCATAGCAGATACGTGCTAAAGTTGATCTCGAAATTAATTTCTCCTGGCTGCATGTTCGCGCATCATTTTTCTTAGAATTTTCTTTCAATAATGATGACAAGACGAGCACCATTGCTATTGAAAAAAATTATTTGGTGACTTATAAAACTAATACTAGCTATTATTATTATTATTATTATGTTTGTTTTAACTCCCAACTTAGTTGGGGTGTTTAAGCGCCAGCACCGGGCCCAATTGGGCCAAGGTGAAGGCGCCCGCTGATCCTGTTGGTGATGTTACGATCCAGCGTCTCCTACTCAGCTGCGGGCAATGAGGGCTTCCCGGGTACACCCGCAAATAGCCCATCACACAGCCTTTCGGGCAGGTCCTCTCCTAGGCGCGGTGGGACACATTTCCGCTAGCACTCTTGGGTGCTGGATGCCTTTAACCAGGGCACTTAGAGGTGGGGATGCATCTTGGGCTTCCCAAACCAATGCCCTGGCCGCCCTGTGGTTCAAGAACCACAGGCTACGGGCCAGAGGTCACACTCGCAAGGCAACCCCCAACCCGCATGTCCTTCCTGAGCGCGGGGGGACACGTACCGCGAGCCAGGGAAGAGCCTACGCCCATCCCGTAGCTGGATGCCCTTTATTATTATTATTATTATTATTATTATGTCTTTTTCTTGCTTTCTTCTTCATAAACACTAGCACCGGGCTCAATCAAGCCAAGGTGCAAGCGCCCGTACCAAACATTGAGAGGGTATTGCGGGTACACATGCGGGGGTGCTACAAGCTCAAAACCTTGCGCACAATGTTAGCCGTGCCAAGAATAGCAGCCTTCTGCATGACACGCATATGGTATTCTTTGAGAGCCAACTTCTCTCTGGCAAATGACCAGTCTTTGGTCACAAGACCGTTACTAGAGATCACAACTGGAACCACATCAACACTACAGAGCTGGTACATGTCTTTGAGCTCGACAGCAAGTGGCTGGTACTTGCGCTTTTTCTCCGCAACTGTGGTCACAAGATTCTCGTCCAGCGGGACAGCAATGTCGACAATCACCGCTGTTCGAGCTTTCTTGTCGAAGAGAACAAGATCAGGTCTGTTTGCTTCAACAGCTCTATCTGTGGTGATGGCAGAATCCCACAGGATTTTTGCATCCTGATTACGGAGAACTTGTTCCGGCTTGCACTTATAGTACGGAACCTCTGTCTCAATGAGACCAACTTTCTTGGCCAAAGCTTGATGTACAACTTTGGCAACAGAATTGTGGCGCTCTAAGTACTCTTTTGGAGCAAGCACTGGACAGCCCCCAGTGACATGCTGAATGGACTCGTTAGCCTGCTTGCAAAGACGACACCGGTCACTGATGTTGACTTTGAGGATGTGTCGCTCATACGCCCTAGTCCTGATGACCTGATCCTGTATGGCACAGACAAAGCCCTCTGTCTCCGCAAACAACCCACTTGTCCGCAGCCACTCAGTGGAACTCTTGGTGTCCACCTGATCCGAAGATAACGCTGCAGCAAACCGACCATGCAATGCTTTTGTTGACCACTCCAAAACTCTGTCAGCCTGGGTTCTAATGGCAGGCTGAAACTCTTGCTCACTCAAATGTAGCGGAGTGTAGCCACGGTCCTGGTTGCAAATAGCTGCATGCAACCCATCACCACGTGACACAAAGTACTGCCGAAGTTTCAACTCCTGCTGACGACACATCATCTCCATGCTGAGCAAACCTCTTCCACCTACATGACGTGAAAGGTACAGTCTCTCGACTGAGCTCCTCGGGTGATGTATCCTGTGCTTCGTGAGGGTGGTTCTCACTTTTCTATCAAAAGCTTGCAGTGACGTAATATTATTATTATTATTATTATTTTTTTTTTTTTTTTGTGAGACACTACTGGATTTCCCTGGTAGTGGTTATTATTATTATTATTATTATTACTATTAAAAAAAAGATGTTGTGAGTTACGTTAACCTGTACAGCATAGGATTTTAGGGTTTTGTGCCTACACATCTCGAAGATGTCCGGACGGCTTCGCAGGGGGCATTTCTACGTACCACCCGTAAACATGAAATTCCCGTATAATCATAGTTTTGAATGCCTGTGCTATTATTATCATCATCATCCATCATTATTATCATTGTTCATCGTTTTACATTGGATCCAAAAATATATTGCTCTAAAATCTTTATTTATTCTAATCTGTAGTAGGGATTTGAATTCATAATTTTTGGACTTAAATTAAAAAAAAAAAAAAAAAAAAAACATAAATCCACACCCCTTTTGATATTTTTGCTACCCCAATTAATGTAATAAACTTATAAATTATCATTAAAACTTAATTCTTATACTTTACAATTTTAATTTAATTTGTGTTTTATTTTATAGTAATTATATAATTTCTCTATATTATTTTGATATTTTGTACTAGTTGTATTTCATTGCCGCTGCAATAATAAATATATATACTGTATAATATGTATGTACAATATTATAATTACTTCATATCTCCTTTAGTTCAAATTGTATAAAATTTTGGTTCTATAGCTTGTTTTGCATCTAACGCGTACGTTTTAGTGCAAATTTAAGCGATCAGGGCAATCTCTTAAATAATATAAAATATATGCCACTATAGTATTTTATAATAATGTATAATTAACAAAATGTTTTGTAGACTATATATATCTTGTGCACGTAGTGTAGATATAATTATATATTTAATGTAGAGATATAAAATGTATAACAGTTCCTAGCACAGAATGTAGATGCCACTGAAAGTCGCGCTATTGTATAAAATTTTCCTGCACTCTGCAATTAATAATTAATTTATAAATCGGTCAGCATAAAGCCTACTTTCATACTTTCTATCATTAAGAAATTTCATTCTATGGTATAAGTTGTTACACGAACACGGTTATATCAGAACTTGCCATCTAGTTGAAACTGTTAAAAGCTTGTTCAAATTTGTTCACCAAAGGTATAAATTATATATGTCAAATAGAGACGCGCGCAAAAGCCATGCAACGGTGTAAATAAGCCTAAAGCAAATATAACTTTGCATTGAGAATTTATTCTGAATAATAGATATATATGCAGCGTGGTGGTGTTCATATAGGGCGATTTCGGGTTGCAGTGATGGGTCTGATGGACCGGCTAAGACAGAACAACGGAAGCAGCGTTTCCCCGTACGATGACGTCACGGTACGTAAGATGTTAGATTGATATTATATGTCATGCACAGGCGGAAAGTTTTGATGAGATCCAAGCACGCTTTCTCAGTTAGAAGTGCAGCACTGGCCACACCAAACGGTCGTGTATAATTCGGTGCAGTTTTTAAGTTAATATTTATTCTTCAATTATGGCGCAGCTTCAAAATGTGGTAAATACTTCTTATATAAACTATACTCAATTAAGTGAAACTGTCCTTCATGCATTTTTTATATCAATTTTTAATTTAATTTTTAAAGGATTTAAATTTTAAGCATTATACTTACACTATAGAATATATATATATATATATTAAATATCAATTATACAATTATATAATATATTTAGCTAATTCTTGTATTAAATTGTATATTAAGGGTAAGGTAACACGGATCAGCTGACCCAATGCTAAAAAAATCCCGCACATGAAAATTCTATGAAAAAAATTTAAAATATATTTTAAATATATATTTAAATATATATATATATATATATATATATATATATATATATATATATATATATATATATATATATATATATTTCCTCTACATTTCCTATCAGTGGCTAAAATATCAGGTACACATATACGAGCTAGTTTTTGAGTTATGAATTTTAAGTTGACTATAATTTAACATGGAAAACTCGAACTTTCATGTTAAATTAGTCAACTTTAAAAATTCTCATAACTCAAAAACTAGCTCGAATTTGTATACCTGATATTTTAGCCACTGATAGGAGATGTAGAAGAGAACATTTTAAATTTGTTTCACAATTCATGTGTGGGATTTTTTAGCATTGGATCAGCTGATTCGTGTTACCTTACCCTTAATATATCAATATAGTAGAATTCTCTTCGTTTCATGCAATTCGTGGGGGAGGGGGCAAGACTTTTATGGCCAATGTTAAATCCACAATTTCGAGTTCCCTCAGCCCCTACCCTCATGAATCCTGGTTTCCTGTCCATGAGTAATAAATTTCCAAAAAAAATTGCATTATTTGTATTTTCTTTCCTGCAGGCAATTGCTTAAAATATTATAGATTTATATATATAATATGTAAATGTAAATACATTCAAATGTTTTTTTGTTTTGTTTTTGTTTTTGTTTTTTTTTTCCATTACTGTTTTTTAATGTAATTCCGGTAATCGTGTGATCAGTCAAATCAATGTGATTTCTCACGATTCATAATATTCAAAAATTTCAAATATTAAATAAATGGTATATATTTAAAATTCTTCTAGCGCCTTCTAGGCACACGTTATATAGAAGAAAATATCGTAAATTATTTAAATTGTATTTCCATTAAATTTATAATTTGTTCGCAAATGGTTATCACATGCTTAATTTCGGGAGATAAATTTTCAAAGTTAAATTTAAGCATAAATGTGTTCATTGTATCCATTATTTAATTGTTTTAAATATTTTTACTAGTTCAACAGAGTTCATTAGGTGAAGGTTATAAAGTACCATCATGTGCTTGACACCGTCGGTCGACACGACATCAGGTATATAATATAATAATAACTAGGTGAGCTCTAAGGAGGCTTGTCGCTCGATTTGCGCGGCTATAGCAATGTTTGGCTCAGGTCACCATGACTACCATGACCTCACGTACCTGTTTGTATGCGATACATTGTCACTGGCACGGCATGTGCTCGCTCCAATTTTGTCACTGAGTTCTTGGGAAAATGTCATAAAAATAAATACGTAAAATTAAATGTTTAAATTTAATACATTTATAATTAATGTACATATAATATTATGGTATAAGATTGCAATAAAATAACAAAATATAAATTTTATAATCTTACAACTACGAAGATAATGCGCAAACTTAAAAAAAGCGATGCAAGGTTTTTCAAACATTCATTTGTTATTATTATGAATATATTCTTTTAAAACTTCTATTTTTAAAGATCGAAGCATAATATACTTTCATTTCTCACTAAATTTACACTCTGGCATTAATTTGACAAAAAATATGACACTGTGTACGCAGACACAAAAAGTATAATTTTACTTCATAAAATTAGAATATTAGAATATGAATATATATATCGAAGAGCAATAAAATGATTATGAATTATGAATAAAAGGCTAAAATTTGTTATTGAACGGGAAAAATAAATTTATAGGAATTGAGTCCCCATGAAATTCATCATATAACTTTCGCATAATTTTATTTATTATGAAAAGACTTTTAAATTAAACCATCTGAATGTGAATGTTGATGTATAAAAACATCCTTGTTTTGTATTATATTATATAATTTTGAATATGAATATGGAAGGCATTTAATATTGTGTATAAAATTGATGACTCTGTGGGACTCTGGGAGTCCTGGGACAACAATTTAATAGCGATTGTTGTTATTTGATACTTGATGCTTCAAATATATGTTGCAACCAGTGGCTACGTCAATCAACAAGTTCATGACAGTATATAACAATTAACAAAAGCTTCTTATAGGTTATCGATGAAGAAAAAACAAACAATTAAATGTGGTGCAATGATAAATATACAATCATGCATATAATAATAATATTAATTAACTTAATTGTTTAAAATAACAATTGCACTGTGACAAGTGTGTTAAAATAATTAATCCATGCATGGTTAATTCTAGCTAGTTCATTGTCACCACTGACGCGATATCAATAACTGATAACATATAATATGAAGTACGATAAATGTTGAAATGTCTTGCATGTGAATTTGTACGTTTGTACGATTGCATGCATGCATGGAATCAGCTCTAAATAATCTCTAACCCAATAAATCAATTATCAATCAATTATTATTATCATTGATCAATTATTATTTTATATATTATAAATCTTTGTGCGGTTACAATATAAAACATCCGGCCTCCTTCACTGCAATAACATGGCAAATAACTTTTTATTTCAGCTGAACTGCAAAATTGCTAACAAATTTCAGCTGCATAAATTACAGCAACATCAATAAAGCATGAAAAAGGTATATTTTTGTTAGGCAATTGTGATTTTTTAGTCCATTGCTACTGATTTGCCATTCCAACATAAATGCTATAATATTCCTTTCATGCCTTCATCTATGCACGAAATTATCGAAACATGGTACACACAATGTTTAAATGTTTGTAAAATTAATTATTTAATTTTAGAAGAAAATCAAATCTGCAGAATTTTGTTATGAAATTTTGAAAATTTACCTTTAAATACATTTTTCTTGAATACATATAATATAGTTTTTTATAACACTAAAATAAATTATAATGTATCTTGCTTAGAGAAGCATTAGTTTGAGAGGATAAGTGGCCAAACCGCAGCAGTTCCACAGCCTCGCTCCGCGATGTTTCCACGTTCCGCTTTCTTGAGCGAGCTGGCCGCATTAGGCACCTCACTGCTCAGCCAGCGTATATACATTCATAATTTCTCACGCTGACGTAAAACATCGTCTGAATTACTACAACAATGGCATAACTTGAATGTTGTTATAACAATTATGGGTCATTACGGACTTCCAGCAGGCAACACTAATATTAGGTACACATATGAATTTTTTTTTTTTTCCATATTTACTGGGTTAAGCTACGACAACTGTGACAATGGATTCTGTTTAATGGTTTAATCCGTTTATATTTTAATAGCCAGTGGATTCAAGAATAACTTTAAAATTTGCGTAAATAACAAAAGAATTTTAAGTTTCAAATACTTAATGATAATAATCGCAAAAATCATAACTAGTTGCGGTCACTTTTTTTGGACATTGTCCGAATTCGGCTTTGGGTGCTAACAGCTATATTAAATTATTTAAGTAAATAAAGTGCATGAAAATGTTGACCATTTAAATAATATGTTTAATACATATGTTACATTATGTTAACATTACAAATTGAATAAAATTAAACTGCTTTAAGCACACCACACTTACATTATAAACGTTGATAATTGATATAATATAGGTCTGTTCGTAAATCCACAATCGATTCCTGAATAAAGAATCAGAAGAACCATCCTTACAAGTAACATATATATATTTATGTATGAGGGAAATCTTATTTTTGATTCTCATTTGATGAATAAGTATTTACGAACATCTATAGAGCTATTGTCAATATATATCATAAAACACTTGAGGCGTATTGATTAATGTTGAAATGCTACCATCGACATTTTATGGTTTGGAGTTGAATTACTAAAAGCTTCAGGACAATCACCCTTTGATAATTTGTTTACAAAGTTTAGTAAAAAAGCAATTAAAAAAAAATTCACGCAAGGTATTAAAACTGACCATTACATGTAGATAATTCAGTAACTGTGCAGCCCAACTCGGTGAAATGTGATACTCGTTCGTCCTTGTGTCTTCGAGCGCAAAAGCTGAGATTATTTCGCAATTTGCAGGTGACGAAGGTGCTGGACGCCAACCGGTATGCGAGCAAGAAGACGCTGGCGCAGGGCATGCTGGATATCGCCCTGCTTACCGCCAACGCCAGTCAGCTCAAGTACATCCTCCAGGTAAGCACCAGCTGGCAGTCCCATGTCAACGGGTCCCCTCTCATTCACCTCATCGAGTCTCCTTCACACTACAGGTGGTGGAGCACAATTCGTGTATCGTGTTCCATTTTTGGTAATTATAGATTTTGACAGTTTTGATTTGATTATTGAAACTTTGTACTACAATGTACCCTTATAGCTGAGATACCTTTGTTTATGACCCTGGCGGCTAAGTTTTTATGATAAATTTCATTTGGTCCTTCTAGCGATGTAATCCTTTCTGTGCAGGCGCGGATCCAGGGGGGGGGGGGGGGGGCTGGTGAGGCTGCAGCCCCCCCTCCCCCTGAAATTTTGGATTTAACATGGGCAATATAAGCGTTTCCCGCACTCCAATTTTTTTTAACATTAAGTAGTCCCCCCCCCCCGAAATTTTGCAGTCCCCTCCGATTTTTTTTTCTGTATCCGCGCCTGTTTCTGTGAGTAGATTGATTGGTTTGTATTTTAGGGCAATTGACGCATTTTGGTCTTGTATGCCGCCTTTCTGTGAATAGTATTATCACAAAGTTTTATTCGTGCACGTCACTATCACTTATATTTTATATTGCACTTCATGATGTTTCGAAAGTCGAACGCTCTCTTCCTTAGGTGATCTGTCTGTGAATACTTTTTGCATACAAGTTTTAAACAATCACTTTGAATGCAAAAAATAGTCTCAGATCACCTGAGGAAGAAAGCGGTCAACTCTCACGTCGTGAAGTGTAGTATATGTGATTTGTGATATATTTCAGTATACGTGAAGATTACTTATAGCACAAAAAGACAAAGGTAAAAAGTCCGACAGAACTTTTATTTCAAAATGAATATCCTTTACACGCAATATGTATAATATATAATATACTGACTATCTGTGTCTATCTCTGTGTGTATTTACTATTTTTTTTTTCTAATATTGGGTCATCACATTTATACTAAAAATCCTAAAAATATTAAGTAATTTAATAAAAATATATTCTATTTGAATGCAAATTTTGTTTAACTTTACATTATTCAATGCAATCAATTCATATAATGTTTATTTATATATCTTTTTTTATTAATAATTACATTTCAATTTAGTTTATTTTAAGAGATTTTATTGCTGTTTATATAATATAGATGGGTCAGCAAAAAAAAAAAAAAAAAAAAAAAAAAAAAAAATAGCAATTATATCGTAACTTAATACACAGTTTTATTTTTATGTACGTAGTGTAATAAATGCGTCATTTTTTAAAAATGTGTGTTTTACTGAACTACCTCATTATAGTGGGGTGCATAAAATAATTAATATACAATATGTTATGAGATATCATGGCTAATGCAAATGTTTTGCAGGTGGGCAAGCAGCACGAGTTCTACACGCTGATGGTGACACTCATCTCCATCTCCATCGTCCTACAGGTGAGCCCTATATATATATATATACTAATTGCAATACACTGACTCGACCACTTCCTTTTACCGTGCTGTGCTGGGGTGTACCAGCCGAGTACGCATTTCAATATTTACACTTCGCGATAAGGACCATAGCCTAATGCTATATAGTTAGAGAGATAGTGAGCCTAATTAAGTATAAAGTAGAGACAACTAAAAGACTTGCATTCTTAGCTGATGACTTTAAGAAAATACAGTTTTCTTCTCACCATTTTCGAAAAATGCACGTCGTAATGGACAAATTGATTGAGAATTTTCCATTTAATTACATATATATAACTCACTTTCTTTAACTTCTCATACATTTTTGCTGCTTTTGAAAGAGCTGGGTTGGTGCAACGTGTCTAGAAATACAGATTATAATTTGATTGATTTCTAAATCAATCCATTCAATTTAATTTTGTATAAATATATGCAAGTCATAAACAATATTTAATTTATTTGGCACAGCTTTATTGACAGCCTTATTATTGATTAATGAAGTCATTATTTCGCTTAATATTTTCATAGTATTTTATTTCTTTTAATTCCTTTGATTTTCAGTACTTATTTATATGCATTTATGTTATTAGTATACTCATTATATATTGTTATATAATATATAGTTATTAAAATTATGCTGCTTTCAATATAAATAGCTTACTCGTGAGTTTGACGTTACTATCAACAATAAAAGTAAATAATTTAACAGGGTGAGAGGGGTGGGGGAAGGGTCATATATATATATATATATATATATATATATATATATATATATATATATATATATATGTGAGTATTTAAGAACATTTCATTTTGGGTGCAATAATTTTATGTTTTTGATTTGTGTAACACTTGAATCTCATAGTTTTAATTATTATTGCAGTATATTTGTATCATGTATAATACTGTATCTATGCAGGAATCGAGAACCTTTAGTTTGAGATTCCACCAGTAGAGTGAGCTATCAAAGTCCTACCTGTAAAGCAATAAATGAATAAACTTCAGTCAAGTCGTGCTGTTTGAATAGTAAACATGTCTGTGATTTGACTCCACTTATTCCTATAGAAGTTCTATACAGTAGGTGCTGAGAGATTAAATAATAACGAAGTAAGAGTTATTATTCAGAGAGAAGTATCTATTATAAAAGTGAAGATAATAGATAGTGAGATCTGTGAGAGTAGTGAGCTTTGAGAGTCATTACAGTGAGAGACTAGTTAGTTAAAGCGAGTAGCTAACTAAGTGAGAAGTACGTGTACCAGTACAAGACACGTTAATGACGCATCGGTAGAATAATTCCATCGTGAAAAACTGCAGCTAAGTAACCAGTTACGCAAAATTCACTGCAAAGGCGCGGTGGCGGTAACAAATTCCATCGAGAGAGTCTGCAGTGACACAAAAGAACCTAAATCGTGAGTGTAAGATTCCAGTCACAACGTTCAGTGAGAAGTGATGTATGGTTAATTGCATGGCAATCAGATTCGTGCAAAATTGAATGATGTTCATCAATTTTTGGTAGACGTGAGTGAGTGCATGTGAGCACGCAGTGAGTATAGATCGTCAAATAACTTTCATCAAAGTTATTGCATGTTGCATCGTAATTTTCCTGTAAAAATTGTGGGTATTTGCAAAAATCTACAATTGTGTGCAAGCCCAGACAGCGAAAATGCAGCATCGCCAAGAGCACGCACTTTCTTACGGAAAGACGAAGCAGCTCAAGCAGCGGCGGTATGCACAGTATGTGTGCAGAGAGCAGTTACACGGAGCACGAGCGGCGAGCGCGACAAGTCCAGGCATCGCAGGCGAGCCATGGAACGAGCGTTTTGCTAACTGCTACAGTCCATCGAGCGGCATATGCATGTTGGCCACATGTATGCGCGGCGAGAGGATTCGTATCGTCTCTACGTGTAGCGAGGTCGTCGTTTGCGCGCGAGTCGTCGAGAGAATCATCGTTTGCGGGTCGAGAACAACAGAGAGAGGTGGACTGCAATTATTATATAATTTCTCTTTTTTGCCGTTTTTGGAACAGTTGATGGAACATTTATAGAATTCACGTCTCTTCGGACGTAACCACCAACCACAGCACGGAGTTGTTGCAATGAAATTGTTTGTTCTGGCAATTCAGAGCGATAAAATGATTCAAGTTAATTATATAGTAAAATATGAGGTAAACTTTTAATAATTTAAAACAAATGTAAATGCAACAAATAAAATTGTTACAGTTTCAAATCATTTTTGCATCTCATGTTAATTAATAGTGGCAGATTCATGAAGGAGGTGAGGTTTCTCACTAATCAATAATCATGGTTATTTCAGATGAAAGCAATGTAGACATTTATATAGGTCTGTTCGTAAATACGCAATCAGAAAGAATCGATTATTTGTGATGAACCTTATGTCCTATGTACAGAAGGTTCATCACAAATAATTGATTCTTTCTGATTGTGTATTTACGAACAGACCTATTAACTGTGGTTAGTGAGGGAGCGTGATGATTATCTTATTGTATAACTATTTCGTGAATCACGTCCATTATTTCCCTTCCCTTCCATTGCATGACATTATATATTTCATTAATACTTAAAAAAATTGCCATTTATTTCAACAGTATCCACATATTGCATCCAAAGCATTAATATTTTAAACTGAACACATTCCGTATGGGACCGTATCAGTATGACGTCTTTAATCATTTTATTTCATTACAAATTTAATCACCTTAATGGTAAATATAAAATTATTAATAATATACACTGCAGTAACAGTTAAAAGCATAAAAATAAATATTGTTTGGCTCTGGAAAGACACAAATTAATCAGCAGGTTTACTTCATTTTGTAAAAACAAGTATAAAAAATAAGGCAAATAATCAATTATATAATAATTTCAATGATTTGATTTACGTTATTACATATGTACTGTATGTATACTTGAATAAAAAAATAATCATTTTGGTGTAAACATATAAACGACACTTATTAATGCAAATTTTTAATATTTTTTTTTTTAATTTAAAATAATTTCACGACTTCAGTTGATTATGTGTTTCTCCTTCCCCCCTCTCTCCAGAGACATCAATATTCTCAAAATGAAGTGAATACAATGCGACTTCAAATTTATGCATGACTTTAACAGTCAAATATAGAGCTGAACATTTTTTCGTGAATTTGATGTCACAGCACTGATAGTCTCTCTACAAATTAAAGACTGAGTTCAAATATTAATACTTATGAGTATAGCTGGAGCGTGACTAAATAAAAATCAAGTAATACAATAATATATTATTTTAGCATTTTTTTGTTCCTGTTGCAATGTTTATCTGCAATTTACGATATTCGTATATTCGTATATGTTTAACATTTTAAAACGTAAATAATTAAATATATAAAATTTCTAAAAGCAGTTATTATTATTATTATTATTATTATTATTATTTGTGTTTTTAACTCCCAACTTAGTTGGGGTGTTTAAGCGCCAGCACCGGGCCCAATAATTATAGATGAAGATAATTATTATTATTATTATTATTATTATTATTATTATTATTATGTCTTTTTCTTGCTTTCTTCTTCATAAGCACTAACACCGGGCTCAATCAAGCCAAGGTGCAAGCGCCCGTACCAAACATTGAGAGGGGATTGCGGGTACACATGCGGGGGTGCTACAAGCTCAAAACCTTGCGCACAATGTTAGCCGTGCCAAGAATAGCAGCCTTCTGCATGACACGCATGTGGTATTCTTTGAGAGCCAACTTCTCTCTGGCAAATGACCAGTCTTTGGTCACAAGACCATTACTAGAGATCACAACTGGAACCACATCAACACTACGGAGCTGGTACATGTCTTTGAGCTCGACAGCAAGTGGCTGGTACTTGCGCTTTTTCTCCGCAACTGTGGTCACAAGATTCTCGTCCAGCGGGACAGCAATGTCGACAATCACCGCTGTTCGAGCTTTCTTGTCGAAGAAAACAAGATCAGGTCTGTTTGCTTCAACAGCTCTATCTGTGGTGATGGCAGAATCCCACAGGATTTTTGCATCCTGATTACGGAGAACTTGTTCCGGCTTGCACTTATAGTACGGAACCTCTGTCTCAATGAGACCAACTTTCTTGGCCAAAGCTTGATGTACAACTTTGGCAACAGAATTGTGGCGCTCTAAGTACTCTTTTGGAGCAAGCACTGGACAGCCCCCAGTGACATGCTGAATGGACTCGTTAGCCTGCTTGCAAAGACGACACCGGTCACTGATGTTGACTTTGAGGATGTGTCGCTCATACGCCCTAGTCCTGATGACCTGATCCTGTATGGCACAGACAAAGCCCTCTGTCTCCGCAAACAACCCACTTGTCCGCAGCCACTCAGTGGAACTCTTGGTGTCCACCTGATCCGAAGATAACGCTGCAGCAAACCGACCATGCAATGCTTTTGTTGACCACTCCAAGACTCTGTCAGCCTGGGTTCTAATGGCAGGCTGAAACTCTTGCTCACTCAAATGTAGCGGAGTGTAGCCACGGTCCTGGTTGCAAATAGCTGCATGCAACCCATCACCACGTGACACAAAGTACTGCCGAAGTTTCAACTCCTGCTGACGACACATCATCTCCATGCTGAGCAAACCTCTTCCACCTACATGACGTGAAAGGTACAGTCTCTCGACTGAGCTCCTCGGGTGATGTATCCTGTGCTTCGTGAGGGTGGTTCTCACTTTTCTATCAAAAGCTTGCAGTGACGTCTCCGACCACCTGACGACACCAAACGTATATCCAGCCACAGGGATAGCCCACGTATTAATCGCAGTAATCTTGTTCCTCGCACTGACAAAAGACTTGCAAATCTTGTCGACTCGAGACAGCACTTTTTTCTCGACTTGTTTTCTGGCATCTACATCTTTAATGCCAATTAGCTGCTGCAGACCGAGGTACTTGTAGTTTTCCTCGACACCCAAGTCTTGAATAACGGTGCCTCCCATGAGCCGCAAGCCTTCTTGTGGATCTTGAATCTCCCCTTTTCTCACATGCACAACAGCACACTTGTCAAGACCAAACTCCATGCAAATTGCATCACTAAAACTTTTGACAAGTTCAAACATGCTGTGCAACTGGTCTTCACCAGAAGCATATAACTTGAGGTCATCCATGTAAAACTGGTGAGAAATGCGAACTTCTGGATTCCTCTGTAGAACGTAACCATACCCAGAGGTTCGGAGCATCCTGCTCAGCGGGTTCAATGCATTATTATTATTATTATAATTATTATTATTATTATTATTATTATTATTATTATTATTATTATTATTATTATTATTATTATTATTATTATTATTATTATTATTATTATTATTATTATTATATCAATCTGTCTTGTTCTCTACGGTTACTCAAACACCGATGTCGTGAAGTGGCGACATTTTCCTTTGGTGCTTGGCTGGTGCGTGGTCCAAGTGACGTGGATTCTCTACAGGTGGTGATGGGCTGTTTGGCGCTGAGCCTCAACATGCTGCGGGACTGTCGTCTGCACCGCTCCGAGTTCCGTCAGTCGGCTCTGTGCCTCAACTACATGTCACTGATCGGCGCGTTCACCGTGTCTGCCGTGAACCTGGTGATCGCGGTATTCAACCCGCGGCCCGTTCACCCCACCGTCGCCGACTAGCAGACAGACCCCTTCCCTTGAGAAGCGCCGTCCACCCATCACAACTTCGTCCGTTATGTCGTAGTAATAGCAATAATCATACCCTGTGTTGTGTGTTGACAAGAAAATATAATAATTAAGAGAATTTGAAAGTATAGAAGGTAATATTCACAAGAAACATCAAATTTTTCAGTAACGAGTTTAACACAAAGCTCTCTACTATATAAATTAAATTTACAGTATGTATGACTGTCCAAAATGAATGGTTCTTTTGTGAACATCTTTCCATATTTCCACATGAATTGTATTTTGACAAAAATTAGTAAATTTAAATGCAAATAGTGACCTGATTGCACCAGGAAAATGAATTGGAATTACAATTATGATGAAGACTTAATTATATTTTCTGATACCGTAACTTTTATTTTATTTGATATGTTATTCAAGGGAAAGGGAAGATTGATTTTGTTGTTTTTATAATAAAATAAGGACTGTGTGTAATGTTAGCATTTATTTGTTTAACATTTAACATTCTGAAAGCATTGCGTACTCTAATGGAATATAAAGCGTACTATAATACAGTATGTGACCAATTTTCACTGCTTTGCTGAAAATTCAGAATACAATAATTAACAACGCTAATTAATGATTAGCATTATTATTATTAACATCGTCATCAAATAATAATCTAAACATCAAAACTTTTGTCGTTATATATTAAAGCATATTATAACATTAGCTTCGCATGTGATAAAGTGTAAGTTAGAACTTTTTATATTAATATTTACAATTAAATGTTTCTCAATTAAGGTTATGGTCATCTTTGGAATTGCACGTTGGAGCGAGTACTGTTGTGTATTGTGTTAATCTCTTGCTATACCTCGCTGAGCTGCGTGTACATGAGTTGCTATGCGGTGCTCCCTCAGGTGCTTGTTGGAGTGCTGTTCGTGGCGCTGGGCAGCCTAAATATCAACAAGGAGAAGGACCAGAGGCTGGCGGACATCCTCAACAACCTGGCCCTCGCGTTCGTGTTCATCATCTCTCTGGTCAACGTCGTCATCTCGGGCTTTGGTCTCGAACAGCACCCGCAGCTACTCAAAAACTTACATCGCGAGGACATCATAGAACCATGAGACACCACTCGAGCAAGCTGACTAGGGAGAAAACAAACGCGTTTTTTTTTTTTTTCTTTTTTTCTGCATAGGAAATTTACATGGATCAGCTAAACAATTTGATTTCACTTAAGGGTAAGGTAACGCCACCAATGTTAAAAAAAATCCCTCTCACAAAAATTCTGAAAAAAATTTAAAATGTTCTCCTCTATACCCCCTATCAATACCTAAAATATCAGGTACACAAATACGATCTAGTTTTTGAGTTATAAAATTTTAAAGTTGACTACTTTAACATATGGAGAAATGAAACTCCCATGTTAAATTGGTCAACTTTAAAAATTCATAACTCAAAAACTAGATCGTATTTGTATACCTGATATTTTAGCTACTGATAGGGGGTGTAGAGGAGAACATTTTAAATTTTTTTCAGAATTTTTGTGAGAGGGATTTTTTTTAACATTGGTGGCGTTACCTTAAATTAGAAGCCATCTAAGACAGTAAAAAAAAAAAAAAAAAAAAAAAAAGAAAAAGTTACCACACCTACGATCAAATTACTTAGCTAATAAACAATTCATGTGAATCTACCTCTTGAATAGCTCTTAATTTCAGTAACAGACACAAAGATATTTCATTCAATAAGCCTAGTTTGCTTATTATTTATATTTAAACCTTTCATGGTGACAATAATAATATACCGATACCATTCTACTTCGTATATTGAATTAATTATAATTTAAGTTTATTTTATAACTCTCTAAGACATTGTATATATTGAAATAAAATAAGGAGGCCACTGATCCGTGTTGTATGTTTTGTTGCTATTATTTTTTCAGCAACACTGAAATATTTTTTTTTCTTGCTGGCAAGATTGAAGTTTTAAAAAATTAATTAAAATTATTTATAAAACATTACATATTAATTATTAACTTGAAATAATAATATTGTATACTATGTAAATAAAATTCGTATACTAAAACTCAACACAATATCAATCAACACACACTATATCATATTTTAATAAATATCATACACACATGAAGTTTTGTATATATGGCGTATATGCAGTATTAAGAATCGCATATTTTGCCTCATAATTTTTATGAATACATTATTGTCACATGTTTTACATAAAATCCATCAAAATGTTCTCCCCCTTAATTCTGTTATTCATTTATTTATGTTTATGCTGTTATTCAAATTCTTTATTCAATCTTTATGATTCATAGCTCCCTGTGTATACGTATTACAGAACGCTAGCTATGTTATAGTTTATAGTTGTACAACATAGTATAATATATACCAACATGTTTGTATTGTATTATACTCAATACTGTATTCATATTATACAAGCTAAAAGTACTTAAATAAGTGTTTGCAGTTTTGCCTTAACCTTAATTATTGTGTAAATATATAATTACTACCAACAATTTACAAACTTTTAATTATTTGTAACTATATTCTTAAGTTTACAAAAGTACTATCAAACCCATATGTTCCTATTATAACCCCTATCCAAAAGTAGACCGCCAGTTAGGTGCAAGTAATTCGGTTTTGTTCGTCTGTGACATAATAAAAGAGTAGCTTAATTGCTTTTTCAGTTACCTTAAATACTCACCTAGTAAATAATCACAAAATGCATCCACTATAGCTTTGCTGAAAAGTATGTAATTGTCAAGGTGACTGATAAAGCATGCACGCTTTTATTATGTTCAGAATTATTACCGAATATGTACGTACTCTCCTTGCATAAAGCTTGCATTCAGAATTAAATTGCTGAAATACTTATACAGAGTGGGAGAAGTTCCTTAAAACTTAAAACATATCGAAATTTTGATGTGGGGCTATATTGAACCCCATCAAGATCCTATGCTTATATATATAATGGCAGCAAACATGCTATTCACTTAATTATTAATTATGATGACTCGCATTGCAATAATTAACAAGGCTATTTATATAGGCTGTAATGTACAGTACAGACACTATAAAACTTATTGACTAAAATGAAACTACGTTTGAATATTCGCCACTTGGCTGGGCTGTAATTATTACAGGACGCTATGGTTGAACCAACGCTGTCATCTTGGATAAAAACCTCCAAGTCCTTCTGCCTCGTGCTTTGAAATTTGCTGCTCATGTAATCAGCTATACATAAAATTACGTACTATTTTCTAATAAAAGTGACTATTTTTTTTTAAAATTAACTAGAAAAAAATTGCATAATTATATATTAATTCAATGTTTGAAATAAAATAAAAATGTATTTAATAAAGACTTAATTGTAACCTGAATTAGCTTAATTAACTTACATGAATAAGTACGTATACAAAATAATAAATTTTGTATTCTAGAAGTTCTAGTCTAACGAACTTCTGTTAATCAATTTTTACTGTACAGCCAGAGTCACTCTGTGACATATAATTGTGTTGATTTTGACAGCACAAATTGATGTTTTGTTGTTGTTGAAAAATCATTGATTAGATATTGCAATGTGTATTTTTATATATATATATATATATGCTTTTAGTTCATACATAAGATATTTTTTAAATGAAATTATGATATTTTAGCTTTTCAACATATTAATTGTGTGATGTTTTTGCTGTACCACAATGCTTTGTTTGCTTTTCTATTTTCAAATAAAAATGTTCATGGCTTGTTTGCACAATGATACATTTCATGTTATTTTCTATACTTAAAAATTTGTGATATTTTTGTTTAATAAAGAATGCATGTATTATAAATTTTAATTTATTGAAAATTATAAAAGGGTGTGTGGCATGAATAGCAGCGTTTCCAATACCATACTATTCCCCCTCCCCCCCCCCCCCCCCTATCATCTTTTATTTAAATGTCTTCTTGTCTGGATCTATCATTATTCTTTTGTTCGGCTGCAACAACTGAGCACATAGATTACAACTATTACAAGCAGTCAGGAGACGGGATATTGATTATTATGAACACAAACTTTAAAAAACTCTCTACATATCTCCTTTAAATAATAATTTTTTAGGAAAAAAATCGCAAACAAAGGTGTAATTTTTAAGCCTTTATATAGAAAGTCTTTACAATCCAGGAGAAACTTACTTAGCCAATTTCAAAGAGAGCAAATGAATGTCTATATATTTTTAGGCTAAAAAATAGAAGTAAAATTATAATACCTACGTTTAAAGTAGAATCCTTCCCCAGCAGCTATTGTGCTATTGTGCAATTTTTCTGAGATTTAAAGTGCAAAATTAATTTAAAATTTTGGTCTTCCTCCTGTACGAATTATAGTTTAAATTGGAGTCATGAACCTTTTAAGGTAAAGTTTTTTCTTTGTTAATAAATAATAATATTGGATGAAAACAAAAACAATGCTATCGAGTTCTATATAGAAAAATATATGATATATGATATATAATTATGTACAGTTAATATACTTACAGACATAATATAGGCTATATAAATCAAGAATGTAAGTGCATAAATTTGTTACAAATTTAAATGCAATTCCACAGACGTTAAAATAAATATATATTATAATTTTTAGACAGCTAGTGCTTTCACCAAGAGCAATTATCTGACAGAATAAATTTTGCGAACTTCTCATTGCATTCTATATTAATTATTAATTCTATAATTATTATACTGTGCCATCATAAATCTTACTCATCAACTAACGCCTGCTAATTTTCTTCTATAACAATTTATAAGCGCGCATGCAATTACTAAAAATAGCTTTATATTTTTTTAAACAATATCAATCAGAAAAGTGCCATGTTGTAAGTTAATGATATATTTAATAATAATAATGCATACAATAATCATGTTTAATCTAGAAATATTTTGGAGGCGTATAAATATAAGTAACATTATAATATCCGTTAATTTACTATGCATTTTGTATTTTGTTGGTGTTAGTTATAAAAATTCCTATTATAAAATATGTATTAAATAATTGAAATAAGTTGCAATCTCTTGCACAGTTTCTAAATATGGTTTAAAAAAAAAAAAAATATCATGTAGTAGATTTGATTCCACTCAATTCACTGAAAAAAGCCTATCAGTGCCACGTAACTTCTCTGAAAGTGTGTATTAATAATTATTATAGTATATATACTGTTCGGGGCAAGTGGTATTGAGACGACACAATCATGATATTTATATTTTGAACGTGGTACCTAGTGAGATGGCTTCGTGGTGCAGACGGTGGTACTGGTGCTGCTGGTTGGGGCACTTGACATCAACCGGTTAGAGCAGCAGCGCGTGGCGAAGAGCTGTAACAACACCTTCGTGCTGCTGCTGAATGCGTCCACGCTCGTCACCAATGTGGTGATCAGCACGTTCGAGCTGGGCGGTATGGGCGGGCTCCTCCAAAGATGCACAATTTTCACCGCTACCTCGACGGAAGCAAACAATACGCTTGTTCGTAAGCCCTACACAATGTACACTTTCTGCATCATGACCAAGCAGTCCAAGTGCAGCAATAGGAAATCGTGTGCAGAAAACCTACTCAGTTCAGCAGGCGCGGATCCAGAAAAAAAAATTTGGGAGAGGCTGCCTCCATAAAGCCAATGTAAAGAAACAAATTGGAGAGGGGGAAAATCCTATATTGCCCATGTTAAATAAATTCAAAATTTCGGAGGGGGCTGCTGCCCCCCCCCCCCAGCTACCTCCTGGATCAGCAGTGGATCTGCGCCTGCAGTTCAGTGGGCTAATTGCACTCTATATATCAAGTATTCCTAATGTCCAATACAAAAGCAAAATTTTTATCATCATATTTTTCCCTATTAAGAAAGAAATACTTATTACAAGTTAATACAAGTATAATTCCTATGTTTAATTTGAGTAATTCAGTATAATAAAGTACAAAGCTTAATTACACAATAAATTATAATAGTTTCATTTTATTGTAATAAATTATATATAGAAATATTATACCTCTTAAAATCATTTTGTGGCAATCATATAGGGTTCAGTGTGTAGCTTTATTATAATTTATTAATGATAATAAAAAATAAAAATAGCATAATTTATTGTGTAATTAAATTTACTTTATTATACTGAATTACTCAAATTCAACATAGCAATTATACTTGTATTAACTTTTAATAAGTATAATTCCTTTTTATATTTATCTTTATATATAATTTTATTTTTGGTAGCTTATATTATATATAATATATATAATATATATATATATACTTAATTATATATATATACATATATTGTACAACAGCACAGTCAAATTAATATCGATCTCCACAAGTAGCTGGTAATGTGAAGTTTGTGATTATTGTTTGTAATTCAGCTTTGAAACTTTATTATTATTATTACTTTTTTTTTTTTTTTTTTTTTTTTGTGAGACACCACTAGATTGCCCTGGTCATAGGACAGACCCAGCTGTGCCTCGTTTTTTCCCCAACAATGCCCCTTTGGAGTGCCAGACTTTCGGCCACGGTGTTACCCAGCCTCCACGGAATCACACCCGTAGGACCCGGGTCTATTACCCCGAGCATGACGTACGAATAGTGTCACCGCAGTGACCATCAGCCCCACCGCGACCGAGCTTTGCACCCTCTCCCCCGACCCACAATCCCCGTCCGCGAGCACCGTTCACTGTTGTGTTCGGATATTAGCTTTGCTTCACCCACCCGTTTGGAGAGCCTCACCTTCAGACCGCTGCCTCACCGAAAATATCCATGAGGAGCGTTCGTCATACGAGTGTCAGACCTAGCTAGGGGACTACTTCCCGACTGCACGGGCCACTACGACATATTGGCACCACATCTCCCTGAGCCGGCCGGCTGGTCACCATACACGAAACATAGTTCCCCCCACACAGTGAATACACCACATAGCGCTCGCGCCCACCCCCCACCCACAAAAACCCCATCCTACGCTGACACGGCTGCTCCTGACTTGCGTCAAGTAAGCCACCGTTCCGTCAGCCTGCCGCTCCCACTCTGCAGGTTTCTGGTGCACCAATAACCATCGACCCACAGAGTGGAGCACCCACCTCCACCAAAACCACCCTGATGATAAGGTGGCCGATCCCGTGGACCTCCCCGCCACTAGGTGCAGCCGGCAAACTGATCACGCCGGCCATCCGGGAACTCCTTCAAGCAACCTCCGACAATTGCGCTAGGGACCGTTGCATTTATCCTCCCATAGTCTGCTGTTAAACTATAAGAGTCCCCAGCATTGCCGAGATTTTGCTGCCTAGGTACTCTGAGCTCCGCGGCAGCAGGGAGAGCTCAGGCTCCATAACCGGTTAGTGGCTATGGACTGAGGGCTGTAATTAAACAACCCCCAGGTGGAGCCCCAAGGGCGCGGTCCCACGCGGCGCGTACTGAACTTTCCCCACACAGTGTTTAATATGAGTCAAGAACAGCCGGGTGTCCTTTATTATTATTATTATTATTATTATTATTATTATTATTATTATTATTATTATTATTATTATTATTATTATTATTATGTCTTTTTCTTGCTTTCTTCTTCATAAGCACTAACACCGGGCTCAATCAAGCCAAGGTGCAAGCGCCCGTACCAAACATTGAGAGGGGAATGCGGGTACACATGCGGGGGTGCTACAAGCTCAAAACCTTGCGCACAATGTTAGCCGTGCCAAGAATAGCAGCCTTCTGCATGACACGCATGTGGTATTCTTTGAGAGCCAACTTCTCTCTGGCAAATGACCAGTCTTTGGTCACAAGACCGTTACTAGAGATCACAACTGGAACCACATCAACACTACGGAGCTGGTACATGTCTTTGAGCTCGACAGCAAGTGGCTGGTACTTGCGCTTTTTCTCCGCAACTGTGGTCACAAGATTCTCGTCCAGCGGGACAGCAATGTCGACAATCACCGCTGTTCGAGCTTTCTTGTCGAAGAGAACAAGATCAGGTCTGTTTGCTTCAACAGCTCTATCTGTGGTGATGGCAGAATCCCACAGGATTTTTGCATCCTGATTACGGAGAACTTGTTCCGGCTTGCACTTATAGTACGGAACCTCTGTCTCAATGAGACCAACTTTCTTGGCCAAAGCTTGATGTACAAGCTTGATTATTATTATTATTATTATTATTATTTCACAACATACAAATTGAGTTGAGTTGAGTTGAGTTTGCAATGGAACTGTTGACCGTTATGTGAAATTACACCGCTGAAATACTAATTAATAGAGGAAGACCCGAAACCTTGCACATCCGAAATTTGCCGATAAGTTAGATGATATTGCAAATATCATCTGCATATTATGTTAGACGTAAATCATGTTATAATATGATGTAAACCATGCCGTTATTCTAAAATAAATTATTATTATTACAGCATCGGTATATAAAAGGTTTTGTCAAGACCTTGTCAATTTTAAGTAAGAAGAAGCTCAACTTCTCTGCACTTGCATTATCTTCCAATCTAAAAAAAAAAAAAAAAAACTGATCGACAATAATATGCACTCTATAGTTATTATAAAATCATTGTTATACTTAATACGTGTCATCAATAACTTTATAATTGTACAGTATTATAACATGTCATCATCTTTTATTTTGTAACAAAGTATCTTACAGGTAGTAGCGATCAAGTATCTTTTTTTTACCTGCATGTTTTTTAAACCTAAGAAGCATGCATTTTTTTTCTCTAAAGGTAAACTGAGTTTTCCGAAAATGGAAAAAAAGGAGAAGACCATGCAAGAAGAAAATTAAATAATAATAAAAAAATTGGTTCATATTTTTCAACTATGTAATATATTATATTATTATTATATCATGTAAAGTGGTATTAATTTTACATAAAAAAGTAAATTACAAAATCAAAAAACGAAAAGAAGCAGGGCAGCATCATACGTACTGTATATATAAGTTTAAGTCTTATTTTAATTGTGATTCGAATGTTTTTGTATGAAAATTATATATTATTTATAATATTGCATTAAGCTTGTAGATATAAAACCCTTTTACTACTTCAATAGCTATAATATCGTTCACTCCTAAAATGTGACACAAAAATATCAGAAACAATGAAATAATATATGTATATAATATATTATAAGATTATTAATGATTGTCTATTAGTGCTTTTTTTATAATATTATTACAAGATGTCCTAAGATATTAACAGTGATGAAAATATAACTCAAATGAACTATATGAAGCGCAGGTTGCATGCATGTTTATTCACAAGTAGTGTAGAGTAGCTATACAGCAGTTAACCTACAGCTGCAGTCATTTCGAACTATAAACATGCAAGATTAATTGAAGAAGGCATGTCCAGCCGCTTTGACGTCACGCAGCCTGAAGTGTGCCACGTGGAGGAAGCGAGAGCACCGCGGAGGAATCGTGTAGGACCTGCTGGAGTGGCGTCGAGCGACACCAAAGTGAATCATCCAGCACTTTCCGAGAATCCAGTTACTCTCTTCCGGATTTGCATATATTCTAGAACGGTAGACAAGCGCGACCAATTGCTGGGAAAACATTAAAAATTTCCTATTCCTTGCAACTACAACCATTGCTCTCTTTTTACTTTGCATACAAATAATTAAATGTGTTATAATAAAAATAAAGGGGTTATTATATATTTTAATTTTACTGCATAGTTACGTCTTTAATATATTTGGCTTTTTGCTTTTTTGAAGCAAGTCAAAAGGGTTTTTTCTCATTTAGCGTATGAAATATTTTTGGGGAATCTATAATATTACTCATTTGAATAGACTCTTAATTCTTGCTTCAAAAACGTGCCTTTCGTACTATATTCTACATTTCAAGAAAACAGATACCCGTGTTTAAAATTTTAAGTTACAACTTTACCATCAATGTTCTAAATTGCTGTATGTTCAAACGCAGGTAAACTGAAATATCCATACACAGTCATGTAATATTGATATTCATTTGTACGTACAATGCAAGAAACAAGGATAAAGTTGTTACAGAGATGTATGTGTGCGGTTTGAGAATTTATCAGACTGCAAAAATTTACGATTTTTTACCGCAAATAGTATCAGAAATATGAAAGTGACGTTGTTTCCCCGTGTTACTTTTTAAATATTGTTTATCTGTGTTGTGTTGTGTAAATTTAGTTTTTGGCCTGTACCATGTTGTCTGTACAAGCAGTTTTCCAATAAATAAATGAAAAAAAAATATATATTGATTTTATTTATAATAGGTATTTTAGTATTTTTACTTTTTTTTTATTTCAAAGAGTTTAATCATGCCAGAAGTAAAGAAATATTTTTTCAATCTATACTTGAATTTGGATTAAAAAAAATCTAAAGGCCATAAATAAGGTCTACAATTAAATATACATTGTATCATGCTTATAACTTATCAACAATTTAATGAAATGATACCAGCATAATTATATCAAGATTCACAAATTCTTTGTAACGTTATTTTAACTAACAGTGTTTTTTATTTGTTGAGTATGCTGCAGTGCAGCAGAATATATTATAAAATTTTGTATTATGTATTGTATATATATATATATATATATATATATATATATATATATATATATATATATATATATTATGCTCAACGACGTCAGGGTGTCACCTGTTTCACAGTAGCCTTTTTGAAGTTGTTGATTGAATTGAAATTGTATATTGAAATTTTGACTATATAGTTAATGCAAGATCATGCATTGTCACTGAAAATCAAATATATATACTGGTATACGTACTATATTATACGTCTACGAATTTTCCATATTCTTAGGGTTATTTGTAATATTTTTGTAATATATATGTCTTATGTCTGTCTTTCTGAATAATAATAATAAAAAAAAATAAAAATGAACAAATAATTTTGTGAACTTTTTACACCAACAAAGATCTTATACGTACGCTCTCGAAATTGAGCATTATGAATGACGAAGAGAGAGAAGGTAAATGAATTTTGAGAAGCTCGACGAGGGGTGCTGACGAGGAAACTTCGACCACTAGTAAATAAGAGTTGCAAGCGTGTATGTCTGCTTTATGGCATATGAATGTAATTTTACAATTTTATAACATACTGTAGGCCTATGAAATATATGTAATATGTAATAATTCTATATAATATGTAAAATATTCAAAATATAAATGCCTAGGATGTTTAATTTATGTCAAATATATTCTATAAATATAATATGTATGTTGTTTTACCAATGTATAATTAGCGCAAGCTATATTAATAAAGAATTTAATTAATTAATGTTACCTAGCTGCCGCCTGTTCATCGCCTTTTTTTTTAATGTTTTTATTAAAAAATAAAACATTTTACAAAAGTTAGAAATACAAGTTAGACCCCAAGAGTTTAGAACTCGTAGGCGGGGAACGTTATAGTTTATTATTTATGAATCGCGAACAGGATGGCAGAATTTAAGAAATTTTACATTTTTATATATTGATAACATTAAGTAATACATTTTACATTGAGAAACATTATAAATACATTTTGTCTAATTAGTAAACACAAAAAATACATAAAAACTGATCATCTTACTGTTCTTCAGCACACACTTAAGTTATATACGAATTTCAAACGTTTTCATCTCTAAGATTTACGTATTAAAGGGTATATTCACTATTATTCCTGTTATCAATAGCATAATTTTAAAATTAAATTCAAACAGCTATCTAGTCGCGCATATATATATATATATATATATATATATATATATATATATATATTCACTTAAAAAGTAATATAATAATAATATTTGTCTATTAAATAACAGTACATAAAAAATACAGTACAACAACCCATTCAATGCGTGACATAAAACGAATATCCTATTCACAACGGTGTCCAGTCACCCAAAAACTTACTAAAAGTCACTTTTACAATGAGATAATCCATTAAAATGTCTTCGTACAATGTTCTTCTGTTTTGTTTAAAAATAAGTACTGCAATTTCAGACCCTAGCGTGCCATAGATATTTTAAGGCTCTCTGATTTCAAAACTTAGCAATCAATAAAGAGCTTTCACTTTAAATTTGTTATGCATTGATCTATATACGATTAGTGCAGATATTTTTTTAAAGTAAAGCACTATGAACGCAGTGAATTTTCAGTTCAGAACAGTTTATAATGCAGGAATTTTATAAAAAATTAACTGTGTTGCAAAGTTGACATTTATATATATAATTTTGTGATTATTTGAATAGCAATAAACTTTTTAAATTAAAATTTAAGATAATTTTATATAAAATTCAAGACGGCAAACAATCTCACATTTTGAATATTCGTATCTTGTTTGAAAAGCAACCTTTATATTATTTTGAAAATTACATATTTTGCTGGTTGTGCATCTGGTATATACATGCAACTTCATTTAATTAATCATTACAATAAGCACAGTTACTGTGTTAAAACAACTTAGTAAGTTATGACAAAACAGGGACAATTGAAACAGATAGGTTGTTTATAAAGACAGAAAAAAATTAAGTGTAGTCATATCCCCACTGATTTAAATATTTCATCATTTTACTGACGACATCGTATAAACTTTTCAGTGAAAATAATTCTACTTATCCCGTCCACTTTTTAGTACTAGTTGTTGTTAAATTGTGATTTGTAGTTGGTTAAAATGACCATCACAACACAATTTTTTTGGAGAAATTAAATGTGTACTGCGGTACTGCCACAACTGCCTCACTTAAAAAAAAAAGAAGCTGATGGAATAACCTTATAGCTAGAGTGATAGCGTGATAGCTAGATTAGCTAGATAGTGTCTCTATTGTCTCTATATAGCATTCCACCATGCAGCCAGTCAATTTGAGCTACCCATGCCAACTGCCACATCATTTGCTAAAGCTGTGATCACCTCTATTGCTTGTAGCAAGTTGTAGCTAAATAGCTGTACTGTATGAGACCGCGAGATAATTTATAAATTTACATTGGATCGATCGGAGGTCCATGCATATTTTATGGTATTCGTATAAATAGTATCAAATATATGAGAAAATTAAAATATACGAGTCAAAATTTCATCACAAAAGCAACAAGGACAGGAAAGAAAGTAAAACTATTACAGCTCATTTATCAGCATTTATAGCTTGTTTGATTATTAAACAATAAAAAGTCTAACGAACAATGGCACTTATAATTAATTAATTCATTCGTATCTCCGTATTTTGTATTGTTAACGGTGGGCGACATATAAAAATCACTCCTAGCACGTTAAAATGTTATTTTTTACTATATATTTCTTACATTTTAAATACTCTGAGATTAATATTTCTTCACACACTATATATATACACTAGTATGTTGATTCAAATTAGTTCTGGGTAGCTGCAACCTCTAATATATCGGAATAATCTAATCAGTGTCAAATTGTAAATAATTTATTGTTCTTGATTACTTTTTACATCACTCTTTGGAATATGTTTTATGCACTGGTTGCAGAGATCACGGCAATGTTACGGTTTCTTCATATTATATAGTAGATACGAGATTTGTTTGTGGCAAACCATTATTATTAATTTATTGGAATTTGTTTTAAATAAAGCAGAAAGATACGTACAACATTTAATGGTTTGTTATTATTTGTGGATTGTGGAGCCTCATTCCAGGTGTACTCCTCGAGCGCGATTAATTTTATATAGTGGTCAATCTGTCTTTTTATTGGTCTCACAAGTGAAATAAAATAAAATAAAATAAATAAACGTATTTGGGTGCTTTTACGAAGAACTTTTTAAAAAAATGTATTATTAATTTTATAATGAAAAATAATAAAATTGTACAATACTGGATACAATGCTGAATTATTGTACATTTTTTCCCTTTTAGGTTCAGTACAAACTGCTTGTCTTGCAAGTGAGATTAATAAAATTTGTACTTGAAATTTAAAAACTGTCTCAAGAGTCCATTGTGAAAGTTTTCCCATTGCAATGACAATTAATTCTAATAATACTCATGTGAGTGAAGTTTCTGTCCTAGCTGTGTGTTTGACAGTGCAACATAAGAGTGTACTTTTTCATTGTAATATTATAACTACCTTGCATTGTTATTAACATCGGAAATAGTAAAGAAATTTTGAACTTTAAAAATACTCTCACATATAATGTCAGCCAAGAACTGTCATGATATAGATAATACAGTATATTAAGATTCTTTACGATGAAATGAGAAATATTTCTAAGATAGAAGTTAATCTGTGGCGTATACCTAAAAGGGCGATCATGTAATTTCAAATTTTAATCATTGGAACAGCTGGCATTAAAACAAATATTTCTGCAATAATATACTTATAAATTAATGGTCTCAGCCTAATTTGAAGGTTAATAAAATGATTATCCTAGCTTGGATATGCTATTACAGTAAAATTTGTAAATCATGTTGACAGGAAAGTGGAAATTATCACGTATAAAATGGATTAAAAACTGTACGCAGCGTGGCCAGGGGATAAAGAAAATTTGGAAATTGACCTTGCTGTTTGAAATTAATTTAAAAAACTGTTCGAGTGCGAAGTGTCAGCAGAGCAGTAAAATGTGCAAATAAGAGATGCTCAGTGAGTCACCTTCTCTTCTGCTATATAATTTACTAATTCGTGAATGAGTTTTCAGCATTTCTTAACATTATAATAGTAAACAATAGTCAATCATTGTTCGGATTAAAAGTATATGATTGAAGGTTAAAATTCATAATTTTGTAATTTTAAAAAGGCCTTGACATCATGCGGGTTAGTTGTCATTTTTAATACAAAGACAATGCAAATCAACGACCATTTAATAGAAGTTCATGCTTTTTATGAACAAAAATGTGTATGGTGTTTTGACTGAAAAATTACGTCATTGAGAAGCAACCGGACAAAGGACAAACTTTTATTTACTATAGGGAGTCCCTGTGGTGGGTTGCAAGGCAGCAAGGTAGGGATTGAGGGAGCCACACAGGGAGGGAGGGTAGGGGTAGAGGAAGTGGGTCAGGTATAAGAGGCGATGCCCGTGCGCGAGCTACCGAGAACAGTTAGATCTTAGGCTGGTAACGCGAGCGGGCGGGCGAGAGATCAAGCGACGAGCAAACGAGAAGAGGCACAGGCGATCAGCGAGAGGCTTTTAGTGTGGATTTTCCGGCGAATGAGATAAGCCGCAAACAAGACATCCCTCAAAAATTGGTAAGTCTATTGTTAACAAGTTTAGAAAAAGTGAAGAAAGAAATTTAAACAACAAAATTAAAAATATAATTCAGATTCAACGACAGAAAAAGTTAATGTTTATTTGAATGTGTCTCATGGACTACGACTTCATCATTCCTAGCTGGTAAAAATAAGCTGAGGGTCAAGTAACTAAGAAGTGATTGATTGCATGTCTTGTGTGACCCAAGCAAGGGAGATACGTATCAAGTCATCTAGCACTCCCTAGATTGGGCGCGGGTCGTAGATCGCGATATATTACACGTGGTGTGTGTTCGTGGTAGAGGATTAGCAATGTGCCTTTATATATTGAGGAGTTCAATAATGCCCAAGGATGGCAAGGATGCTATAGCAGCAGTTTCATGCAGAGTAGTGAGAACTGTTGCCACTACTTGCACTTCTTATAAATTATTTAAAAATTTTTGTTTTGTTTTTTATTAATTCTGACGAGGAAGTACGGTATATTCCTCTAAAAACGGTCGTGATGTCACGTTGGGTGGTACACACAAACTCGTCTAGTTGCATTCGTTAACACGTCAGTGATGTAAATATACCTCAAGGAACAATCAAGTCTTATAAGGCATGGGGGTAACAATATTTTTTTGTTCAAAATATTTCACCAAACTTGAAATAAATGTTATTAAACGCCTGGGACTTAAAACGATTATTAAAGTATACGAAAAAAAAAAAAAAAAAAAAAAACTTCTAAGTTTTGTATACTTATAGGTATTTACTGTATAAGTTGTTGCTCTATTTTACACCGCATAAGTTGACAATTACTGATATTTTTTTATCACTAAATTACCTTATCTCTACTCACTTTTAAATACACAGAGTTTGATGAAGAACTCGTTAATATACGAGGATATATCTAGATTTTTAATCGCTCAACTTAATAAGACAAATGAATGAGGTTGGAACTTAAAATAATTAAAAAACGCAAGTAAACTTCTTTCCGACATCTAACAATTTTTTCTCAATAGAAACAAATCAATTATGAATATTTTTTATTTTTTTTTATAGTGTTCAGTCACCCACTGAACTTCATTAATAAAAAACGAAATATAACATAATGCATGCAGTAATTTAACAATAACGCTATACACACTCGCCAGTTGATATAGTTAAAAATTATATAATTTAGTGCAGAGAGGTAGTTCGTCGAATATTTTTGCTGCTAGAGGATAGTAAAAGTTTTATTTTCAAAAATGCATCACTGTTTATTTTGGAAAAAGACAAAAAAATATGGTTACCTCTCCCTGAAGTCCTGTTATAATTGTATTATTTGTAACCTCTCGCTTCAACAACTCAGATCCGTTTTTCCGTGACATTATACATTTTTATGGCATTGTATATTGACGGATTTAAATAGCTTACTTATTGAAGGAAAATTCTGAATAGCCAAAAAGTACAGAAAACATGATTTTTTTCTCTCTCTTTTTTTCCATCTTTGCAAAATTTAAATTTGATTGACCGTGTCAGGTACCTGGTACTGCTGCATGGTACTAGTGCACCGCCACAGATAATTATTGAACAAATAATAAAATATAAATTTTCTTCAAAACCACAGATGCAACCAAAGCCTTCTATACAAAATGCAAGAGTTGCACACGTTTTTACGGTACGTTCAGTATAGCATATAGAGATTAAATATATTTATTATTTCTATAGATCAGCTCCTTGCATCATTGAAAAGTTTTTGTAGAGACATATTATAGATGAGATGTGTCGACGTCTACATTTTTATAGTGTTTATAAATGCTGCTTGGCGTATCCATAACGGAACAACCGTTGTTTCTAATGGGAAGTGTTCACTCGCTCGTTCGTTTGCTCGCCCGCCCGCTCCTTGCTGATGCTACGAGGCCGCCGAGCGGTGGTTTGGGTGACCACGTGGGGAGCTCGTTACGTCACAAGAAGAGGTAGGCAGGCAGGCCCAGTGCCCCGTAACACACGCGCATTTGCTCCCTGGACCGAAACCTCTAGCCGAGTTTCAAGATGCATTCATTAGTAATATTTAAAATACCAGGAAATATTGTAAAAGAATAATCGTTCGCGACTTTATAAATTCACCTCAATCTTCTGTAAAAGACAACCTCAGAGAGGTGTACACGTGTAAAACGAATATATATATTTTTTTTTACTTGAAGTATACTTGAAGAAGAAAAACAGAAAAACACATTAAATATTAAAATAATCTAAACTTATTTCAATAATAGTTACCGTCAGCTGTCAGAAGAGAGGCGACGTGCTGAACAAGTTGCATACTTTTGAGGCGCAATCAATGGAATCACGATACGCTCACATGACGGCGGTGTTCCATACGTCGTCAACGTATCCGTATTAAATAAAAACCGTCATTTATACGTAATGATTGAAACGACAATATATAGTGAATAACTTATTTTTTCTTAATAATATGACAAGGCTGTATAAATTATTAAAGGTGATTCAAAACACTGTTTTTCATTGTTTTCATGACATGTATTATATTATATTATATTATATTATATTATATTATATTATATTATATTATATTATATTATATTATATTATATTATATTATATTATATTATATTATATTATATTATATTATATTATATTATATTATATTATATTATATTATATTATATTATATTATATTATATTATATTATATTATATTATATTATATTATATTATATTATATTATATTATATTATATTATATTATATTATATTATACATAACACAGGTATCCCGTCATTTAAAATATGTAACGGATATAAATTGACAATAGCGTACACTTCTATCGTACACTTTCACGGCTTCTTTTTCAACGTACTTTCTGGGGTATATAATTATGTTATAAATGACGGTAGATTAGCATTGACAGTAAACTCACGTTGTCAATAGTGAGTCACCCAAAACCGGATCAAATAAGCATCAGGAGGACTTGAAGACAGGGAAAGCCAAGGATGGTGACGTACCTACAAGACAGGAAGGAAGTGAGGACAGACAATTGTACTAGTGCTTACCGGATACATTCCGCCAGGTGGGAGTAAATAAGGCAAAAATGAATCAATGTAGGGTAATGACATATATTATACCTCTGTCTACTAAGGTCCGCGTGGTGTTTCCAGGAAACGTGTACGGCAAAAGTGCCATAAGGTGCCGCAGACCTATTCAATCACCCGATTCTCCATTTTTTTTTACTAGATACTCGCTCGAGCATGCATATAATCAACTTCTTTAATAAAAAAAAAATCATTTAAGCGATTAATCTTTCTTAACTGTTTGCTATAGTACTAATTAATTTCAAACAAATCGAAAAACTGCAATGAAAATTAAATTATACAATTTTGAGGTAATTAAGTGAGCTTGGTAACTAACACTTAAAGTTTTATTTGATTAAATTACAATATTTTTGATTGGAGTCTCTGGATGGCTGTCAAGAAATATGTAGCATGTAGCAGCTATATTATTATATCGGCGTATGCATTACTTATTTAAGGGTAAGATAACGCCACCAATGTTAAAAAAAATCCCTCTCACAAAAATTCTGAAAAAAATTTAAAATGTTCTCCTCTATACCCCCTATCAGTACCTAAAATATCAGGTATACAAATACGATCTAGTTTTTTAGTTATAAATTTTTAAAGTTGACTACTTTAACATGGAGAAATGAAACTCCCATGTTAAATTGGTCAACTTTAAAAATTCATAACTCAAAAACTAGATCGTATTTGTATACCTGATATTTTAGCTACTGATAGGGGGTGTAGAGGAGAACATTTTAATTTTTTTTCAGAATTTTTGTGAGAGGGATTTTTTTTAACATTGGTGGCGTTACCTTACCCTTAACAGCGTATGAGTCACATAACCAATTCCATGCGTAGTACGTTTGGAACTACGAACAGTTTAATTTTCATTTCATTTGCATTTTCACCAAATTAATGGGCGCGATTCACCCAGGTTTCTAGCCACGTTTAACTTAACCACGTTTAACTAGGTGGTTTAACACTTAAAACAGGATATTTAAACGTGGTTAAGCTAAACGTGGTTAGAAACCTGACTAACTTCTTCGTGAATCGCACCCATTATCACCACCAGAGATTTCATTTTGTGATAATTTTTCTATAGTAAAAAATACAAACCAACTGGTTGTGTTCATTAATAAAATTCAGTTAAAATTAATATATTATAAATTTAAAATTACTAATTACAAATAGAAACAAAAATATAATATTTGCTGAAAAAACTAAGCTGTATTATATGCCTGCAGGTTCAAATTAAAGTAATGGTTATTATTAATTTAACTACTGTAAGAAAAAATTAGTGCCTCTTTCAAATGCCATCGTTGTCGACGATTCTGCTAACGGTAGGATGAGGAAAGAAGTAAAATTTCATTTACTTTCATTTTCAACCGATTTTTAATTTTTTTTTTCATAATCATCATAATAAAATTAAAGTCTTGTTCGTACATTGTTTCCGATTTTTTATGTATACAAATAATTGTAATAAATATACATTATGTATAATTGTATTATTGTTACTATTTATTATACAGTATATATATATATATATATATATATATATACTGTATATATATATATATATACATATACTATACTGATATATATACTGTATTATATGTGTGTATACCATACATTGAAAAGTAATACCTGTCACACTTTTATGGTTTTATTACTTATTACTTAGTAAGTAATATTTCTATTTATTTTATATTATTCGCCTGTTAATATATTTTTTAATATTAATACTCTTAACACGTATTAAACTTCGTGTAAAACACTTGAGAAGCATCCTTATTGATATAATATAATTCATGTATATTATTGTAAGTATATATATATATATATATATATATATATATATATATATATATATATATATATATATATATATATATATATATATATATATATATATATATATATATATATATATATATATAATGTCAATTTTACTTTTAATTTTCTCTGATTAGAATTAATTTCTTGGAACCTTACAACAAGTTGAGTGCCTTTTGTTCTTATTTGGAAGTGAATCGATAGAAACTTTTACCAACTTGTACTTCGAGTTCTTACTTCTTCTTCTTGAGATTTCAATTGTTCCGTAAAGGATGCGACCGAGTTGTTTTCCTCGTTCGACAGCGAAGGTGACAAGAATGCTGTAGCTGCATGCTGCTCTTCTTCTTTGCTTATAACTGTAACGCCCGTATAGCGAGTATGGTGTGTAGTGTAACATATATATACTGTATATATATATATATATATATATATATAGCTGCCCGTGTGTGTATATTATATTCCTATAAGCTATATAATACAACTGCCGCCACTGTCTTCCCCTCTTCCGTGTCCATGCTTACATGTAGGTCCTACATGCTACATGTGTTGGCGTGTTCTTCAAGCACGCACACACATTCTTGCGTGTAAAATACGCACCATCAACTGCAAAAAAATATTTTATAATAATTTATCTATAACAAACTTCAATCATTATCTGAAAATACAGTAGAAATAATATACAATAATTTTATTTCGTCTATTTTACGCGGAGTGCCAGAGTGAATGCAAATAAAATGCAGATAATATACACGTAATATATATAATTACACGACAGCACTTTAACAAGCTTTATGTATGGAAAATATGCTGGATTATTAATTACAGTTACAAATGTTTATTATTATATTAATATATTTTCCAGATAGCTACTAAAATGGGATATAATTATCAAATAAATTAAATATAGCACTCGCAATTAATATATAAAGAAAACAATTAACTAAGTAAAAATGAAATTTGAAATTAATTTATTAGTCGTTAGAATTTTATATTAAATTTGAATGCATTTTATACCAATTTTGTCATGAAATTTTAACAAGTATTATACTATGCATGCATTATACTGTATATGTTATACTGCTGATCGATGTTTATTTCATTATGCTGTCCGAAAGACAATGTTATTGGAAATCACCATCCAATGTGATTTATTTTACGGTACTAACAATAATTGAGATTTTTTTGCAAGTTCGCCTATACTCTATAATGTATAAATTTAATTAAAAGACATAAGGTTTAAAGAAAAGTAAAATTGCTCTTATCAGGAAGTGCAACTATCTTAAATTGTTTTCGTGTTTTGGTGATGGGCCTTAGGCGGTCTAATATAAATTCCCTGTCACTGACTTTCAACTGACACTGTCCAATAAATAGATCGAGCGCTGAGAATGAGACATAAAGATCTTACAAATGATCTGTAACATATTTGATTTAATATATATTAAGCTCAATGCTCAATGTTAAACAATCGGAAATCGTGATTATGCATTTTAAATATTCAAGCGTAACGGTACGTAGTTCCCGTTTGTCTTAGTCAATTTAAATTCAGTTCTGTACTCTCGTATTATATCTCACTTGCGGTGACTTCGTGTGGCAAGGAAGGTATAATGTTCTATAAGAATAACACAACATATTTATAAAAGTAAAAATAATTGCTGGAATCTAGCCTGAGTATAATTATCATGTTACGAGAGGCATATATACATTTGCATAAACTGCTACAACAATTAAAATAAACCAGAATCAAGGAGAAATAAATGGTGCCTGCAGAGTACAGAAGTTAATGTTACTGTATTTAACTGTATAGAAGCATATTATAATAAGTATGATAAAAATGTTGCGTAATACCATGATTTGTTAGTCATTTCCATGAACTGTCTGATGTTCCTCTACATTTTTCTTATTTACAATTTGTTAAAACTACATTCCCGTAAAACGAGTCTCGATATTTTGTCGTAAAACTGATGGTTTGAAAACTCGGCACTCGGCATGTATATTTATTGCATAATTGTTGTAACATTTTAAACTGACACAGTTGCCTCTTTTTCTATATTCTATAAATCTTATAGTTTCTTGGAAGTAAATCTACTTTTAATAATTTATTTTTATAAATTATTTATATAATAATATTATATATAAAAATTATTCTCGGTAGAGTTGATTTAATCTTTTATAAAACATTTTTATAATAAAAGAATTGCCATACTTTCAGTCTGAGTACATGCAAGGTGTTAAGGAGGAGGAACTACAGTAAGTCCCGGTGACCCAGAGGCTTTAGTGCGAGCAGAAGGAAGGGGGCAGAATGAACAATGCGTCACGCTACATAGCTCCCATCATCAACGTACGCCCACGCAATGTGGTGTGCTCAATCCCGGCCCGCTCGAGACACCGAGACTCGACGCATTTTCATGTACCGAGCTCGTCATCAGACAAAACCTGATCCGACCTACACTATTATCTATCTATACGCAACAATTATTACTATGCCAATATATCTAGCGTGCCTGCATATTTATAGTGCAAATTACGCTTATTCAATGATATGTACTCATGTGTACTGCATTAATGTAAGTAGCATAATTATATATTTATACATATGATAAAGCTACTATTAAATTTACAATAGTTAGAAGAAAGTTTAACTTTAATTTGTTGAATTAATTCATTCAGTTATTTAAATATTCACTAAAATTAATTATATAAATTATGATATTTAATTTTCTGAAGAGTATTATTATAATACTTCATAAAGACATCTGTTTACATTTTTTATAATTATTAAAATTATATGTATACATGCAGTATATAAAATTTATGTAATTTTACTTCAATAAGAGACTCGTTGTTTTTGTTGGTAAATAATATAGCTATATTGCATTATATCAGCAATATCAGCATCCAGCTTGATTATATAGTATACTTAATACAAGCTGGATGAAACGCGATGCGAGTGTGGCCGTCTGGGTCAATGTCCTTGCTATGAGCAAGGCGGCTGCGGTGGTGATCCGGACGACGTTGCTGGGACGAGGGTCTAGCAAGTTGATCATCATAACAAGCCACGAGAGAGCGAACGCAAGTAGGCAGGTAGCATGGCACAAGCAGGCAAGCTCGCGAGGAATGCACCGTAACATGACCTTGACCCTCAATACACCTCAAGTTGCCCTCAGCTTAGCTGGAGTTAATGTTTTCCTAAACGATATATACAGTAAATTATTGCCTAACCAAGCAACCTACCCAAACTATACTCAGGTAGAAACGCAGTGACGCAATCTTTCTCTAAGATGCTAACAATCATCAGCCCCGCATCAGCAACAAGCAAAATCGACTGAGCATCAGCTCCCTTCCCTCGAAGGCTACATCATTGCATTTTAGTTATTTTATATTGAAGAGAGAATGGTAAGGGTGTGTGTTCGTGAAATAAGTTAGCACTTTATATTATAATCACAAACGTTTCATATATAATACATTTAAAAAATATGTAATAATTAATGAGACCGCAAAATGCAAAAAACAAGACTGATTCTTATATCTATTTTTGTTGTATAAACATTGAATGTGACCTTCATAACAAATAAATGTAATAATACAGTCGTCACGCTTTACATCACATGAACCACGGAATTACTGACCTGAGTTAATATCAGTATTAATATGTCATATATTCTTAGTACCTAATCCGTCATAATTCATATTATGTAATTAATGATCCTTAATTCCTCTTTGTAAAACCTAAAAATTAAAGCTATGTACTTATTCTCATGTAATTATTTAAAATAACATTACAACTATTTACATCTAAATTTAGCAAAAAGCAGTTTCCCAAGACCATAATTATTATAAATTCAACTGCACATTTGCGGTATCTTCCAATAAATTGCCATGGCATATAATACGACACAGAATTGTGTAGGTATCCCTTTCATGATTTGTACAATATTTTGCTTGGCGATTTTAATTTAGTCCTATAAAAGATAACTTCTTTATCTGTTGAAAGATAATAAGAATCTGACTTTAAGTAGAAAGTTAATTTTTTTTTTTTATATATAATCGCCGCACGCAAGTATCTAGAAATTTACATATAATTTAGGAGACCACCAGTGGTAAAACAATTCCGATACAAAATTCTATTGATATTTGCGATAAAGGTTATTTTTAACGTTTATAATACAGAGCTACAATGAGATAACAATAGTCATCCGGAATATTTATATATATCTTACCAACAATATAGGTTTTGCACTGTACACTCCAGGTAGCTAATGAAGCCAGATAGTTGCTTTTGCCAGATGACTACGGAATATATTTTAAAATGGGTCGTATCAGTTAAAAAGAGAAAATCGCTTGTTTTGAATATTGCATTACATATATAATATATTAAATGTATATTAATTAACCAGACAATAAAACATTTTGTTTTCTCATCTGAAAGAAAAAGTTATTTTTCTTCTCACTGAATGTGATAAAGAATATCGTAATTTTATTACATAATTGTCAGTTTTTAGTGTTTTTACATAGTATGTAATGATTAGAGCAATTTGCAATGTACCAAACAAGTTTTAGGATTTTGGAATATATATGACATAATTGGTCTAGGTGGCTATTATTCCAAAATTTTTTTAACATTGGAACACAGGCTTAGAAATATAATATATTATAATGGACAAACTTCATGATTTTTTTTTTTTTTTATGAAGAACCTCGAATTAAGCATTGAAAAAATTATTTTCAGATTTTTTTTTATTGAACCCTTTTATTCGAGAGGAAAGACGCTGTAACGTCGATTCATCTTTGCCTATGCTTGCGTGTTAAATATAATATATGCCTGATTATATGACTTCATTGCGTTTTGCAGCACGATTTAATCGTTTGGGCGGGATAAAAAAAAATAATAATAATAAAACGTAATTCGAGGTCCTCTATATATCCAAATATGTAATAATGAATTCATGAAGATTGTACACATTATGCTTCCATTCAATTTTGTTGTGGAACTGTTTCTTCTAGTTCATTTGGATGGACGCATGGAACATTATAAAACTATATTAGGCCTATAGGTTCTACTTCAGAGTAGACAGGTTATACGGAGAAGTCAATAATAAATACTGTAATATATTTGCTCAAGATTTTTGTTGTTGTTGGGCATGCATCTTATCTTAGAATCACGTACTGTACCAATGTTGCAAGAAGGCACATGAACTATACTAATAAAAATTAACCTTTAATTCACTTCATTTTTTTTAATTAACATAATTAAAGCTATATCTGCACGAGTGTAAACTATAAACAAAAGAGAGTTAATTATTTAATATGCAGTATATTAAATTAATATTTATGTGTTTGAACTTTCTATTATTTTGTTTGTTTTCATTGGATGCATTCGTCCGTCCTCTCTTGTAATTCTATAATCGTTAGGATGGATAGACATGTTAAGAAATGGGCACCTCTGATGTGATGTGCACAGGACTCACGAATGGAGTGGTATTTCGGGTGCGGTGGCTCTATCAGCCGGCAGGCAAGTCGGCTCTCCACCGAGACTTAACTGTAAAAACCGCGCAAACCTAACTCCAACACAACTACCTTGATCGTCCGCGAGTCCCCAGCTTAGCGCAGCCTCGTTCACCTTTTATATCTACATGAGAAACGGGAACTCGACCAGTTTTTCAATATTATACACTTTTATTCTCGATCTTACCTAAGTGAGCAGGCACAGCCACATTTTCAACGTGCTTTGAAGATAAAATTTTGAATATGGATTCAAATGGATTTGTTTTGTTGCTATTAAATTGTTCAACAATGATATATAGCCAATTATAATACTTATTGAAGGTATATGGAGTCTTTTGTGTACCGTGCGAAAATACTGCGAATAAAATATATGTATTATAGTAGTTTACTTAATTGTTTGTTTTTACCATATATACATTGCAATTAACACATGACACACATTATTCATTCATTGCACACCTACCAAAGCTATAATATTCAAACTAAAAATGCAAAAATCGTAAATTTATTTATGTTCGTCGCAAATAAGACTTGTATACGTTTATTTAATTAATTATAAAATATGTGTCTCTACCATACGTGTGTATATAATCATGATATTCCTTCATGCCTAATTATTCAGTCCAATATTCATTACTTTTTCTATATTTTATTTTTTATAGTAGTTAAATTATATGTAATAATGTTATCGAGCATGAATATTTTATGACATATGCATTTTATTTTGTAATATCTTATATTCCCGTCAGGCGTCAGTGCATTTTACAATTGATACGAATCGTAATGCACAATCAATCAATTAATATTCGATGACAGTTCAAACATACTACTTGTGATAACTGTGTTAAAACTCCCAACGCCAACAACTTCTTATATAATATGCGTATTGTATGTGCGCGATTATCGAGGTTTCTCGATCACTGATCACGGTTTAGCTATAGCCTAAGCCAATGACACTATAATTGGCGGTTAGTGAAAAACCTGGATATCATTCTGAATTTACTCAACTTTCGTGAATCGTGCTCAAAAACATTGTCTCGAAGTATTTTTTTATTTATTTGATTTAATTATTTAATTGTTGCTATATCCATCAAAAAATTATTATTATTATTATTATTATTCGGGTTTTTAACTCCCAACCTAGTTGGGGTGTTAAAGCGCCAGCACCGGGCCCAATTGGGCCAAGATGAAGGCGCCCGCTGATCCTGTTGGTGATGTTACGATCCAGCGTCTCCTACTCAGCTGCGGGCAATGAGGGCTTCCCGGGTACACCCGCAAATAGCCCATCACACAGCCTTTCGGGCAGGTCCTCTCCTAGGCGTGGTGGGACATATTTCCGCTAGCACTCTTGGGTGCTGGATGCCTTTAACCAGGGCACTTAGAGGTGGGGATGCATCTTGGGCTTCCCAAACCAATGCCCTGGCCGCCCTGTGGTTCAAGAACCACAGGCTACGGGCCAGAGGTCACACTCGCAAGGCAACCCCCAACCCGCATGTCCTTCCTGAGCGCGGGGGGACACGTACCGCGAGCCAGAGAAGAGCCTACGCCCTTCCCGTAGCTGGATGCCCATTATTATTATTATTATTATTATTATTATTAATATTATTTTTTTTTTTTTTTTTTTTTTTTTTTTTTTTCCCCTTTGGAGTGCCAGACTTTCAACCATGGTGTTACCCAGCCTCCACGGAATCACATCCATTCGCCCCGGATCCAATACCCCCGGGCTTAAACAAATGGAAAGTGTCACCGCAGTGACCATCAGCCCCACCATGACCGAGCTTTGCACCCTCTCCCCCGTCCCCATGACCCGTCCGCGAGCGCCGTTCACTGTGGGGTCGGGCATTAGTGCTTTACCCACCCGTTCGGTAAGCTCTCGAGAGAGACAGACAGGAGACTGAATAGTCCCCCACCCACAGTGAATACGCCACATAGCGCTCGCGCCCACCCCCCACCCACATTTACCCATCCCCTGCCGACACGGCCACTCCTGACTTGCGTCAAGTAAGTCACCGTTCCGTCGGCCCACCGCCGCCACCCAACGGGGATCAGGTGCACCGATGACCATCCCCCCAATGAGCGCAGCCTCCTCCTTCCCTCCAAAACCACCCTGATGGTAAGGTGGCCGATCCCACGGATCTCCCCGCCACTAGGTGCAGCCGGCAAACTGATCACGCCGGCCATCCGGGGACTCCTTCACGCAACCTCCGACAATTGCGCTAGGGACCGTTGCATTTATCCTCCCATAGTCTGCTGTTAAACTATGAGAGTCCCCAGCATTGCCGAGATTTTGCTGCCTAGGTACTCTGAGCTCCGCGGCAGCAGGGAGAGCTCAGGCTCCATAACCGGTTAGTGGCTATGGACTGAGGGCTGTAATTAAACAACCCCCAGGTGGAGCCCCAAGGGCGCGGTCCCACGCGTCGCGTACTGAACTTTCCTTATTATTATTATTATTATTATTATTATTATTATTATTATTATTATTATTATTATTATTATTTTATTTTATTATGAATGTTGAATTGTCAAGCCTATAATGTTCTCGCCACAGTTCTAACTGTCCATTGTTGTGTTCTCCAGTGATGCATTCCCGGTGGCCGGTGCTCGTGGCCGCCTGGCTGCTGGTGCTTGGGGTGGCTGCGGCGGCTCCCAATGGCACGGCGCTCTCCTCTGAGGCTCCGCTCAAGGTTTCGGTGACTCCAGCGACCCCCGTGACCCTGGATGCTGCTGAAGTGACTAGCGCGACTTCGGCGGAGACGCTAACTGAAGAGGACGAACGACCTGCGAACGTCGAGCAGGTGCCGCCCCCCGCTCCACTTATCACCGAGAGCGCTCACAAGGTTTGTAAATACTGTTCGTGACGTGGTGCATTGACCGATAGATCACAAAAGGCAAGCAACGTTGAGCGTGGTTAATGTTTGCATGGGTGACCGTTTCAAGTAAAAATTACGTTGCTCTCTCCATGAGGTAGATTCATCTCACTTCCTCCCAATGTAGTACTGTTAATACACTTTTGTGTGTGGTTCCTCAGGATTTCGACATCACTTTAGTCCCTTAATTGATAAAAAACTAGTATGAGCCCTGACTGACCCCTACTAGACCTGACTGACTGAGGTTTTCCACAGTTCCCTCAGTCTCAACTCGGTGAATGCGTAACATACCGTGGCCATGCATCATCCTTTATTCCTTCCGATACCCATTACCCCATGCATCTCGAGAGCTTCAAGCTAATAAAAAAAAAAAAAAATTAACTACGACGAAACCATGCAAATATAATATTTGCAATGCGTGGAACAATATAATATGAATCGCAAGCTAATTAGCAGACTGTGAATTTATTCGTTTATGATGATTTTTATGTTAATTTCATATTGACCATAGAATGCAAAAGTGCTGCCATGAATTAATAAAAAAATTATTAGAAAATATGTTATAACATTATATACCAAATAGTAATAATGTAATAATATATATATATATATATATATATATATATATATATATATATATATATATATATATATATATATATATATATATATATATATATATATAAACTGATATTTTTTTAATGTGAATGAACGAATAAATGAATAATCAAAAAAATTAAAAAATTACAAATGTAAATTAATTACGTTTGAAATAGACTCTTAGGTATTTTTTAATATCATTTTTTTTTTTTTTTCTTTTTTGACATATTATGCAGAACAAAATTTGCACTTCGACCTTGTGACCTTGTGACTATTATAAATATGTTCCCAGCTAATTTGCTTGGTTGCTTTGGTTGTAGGGCTATCGGATGCCAGGTCTGTACGGGATGGGCAGCCAGCCTTTCTACTTAGAGCGGGATCCAGTGACGGGCGCTGTTGACTTCTCGCACGGCCCCTCCCATACTCGCGCAGATTCCGCAGACAGCAATCACAAATACTCTTCCAAGGTATGTTTGTCATTATAATGGAATAAATCTTAGGATTTTTCAGAGTAACTAATTATATTATTATTATTACATAATTAATTTTAAAATAATATTTTTTTTTAAATTACATCTCTTTTAATGTTTCTATATACATGCAGTTATATAATGATCGAATTATATAATTTTTAAAATAAATGCTGTAAACGTATGTGGAAGGCTTTAATTAACAAGAAAATCACACATTTAAATGCCGTGATCCCACGATCGAGTTGGCATACAATAATAACTGTATAGAATTGTTTAAGGATTAATGAAACCATTTGCCACCATATATTGCTATTAATTATTTCCCAACGGTAAACCTAAAATATTTTTACACCTTCAGCTTTAGATAAAGAACAAATTTACTATTTAACCTGATCAAATAAAAAAATAATATAGGATCAAGTTGTTGAGTTATTAATTTTTTAGTGTTTCTTATTTGCTAATTTGACTGAATAAATCATCATATATGTCCCAGTCCAGATCAAAATATGGCAAAAAGTTCCGTATCTTTTTTATGAAGGTATGTACTGAAAAGATGGGAACGGTGTACCAGCTAGCTTATACTAAGCAATGCAATGCATGCATTAATCCTTATATTTATTAAATTTCAACTTCCGCGGCCCTCCCATTCTCCTACATTATTTTGATATTCTACGATTATCAAACAATAATAAAATATTATGTAAGTGAAAATACTAAATCACTAATACAATAGACTAAATTAAATGCTGTGGAAACTTAGAAAATAATTTTCAACGCTTATAAAATCAAATCATATCAACATAACCATTTACATAAAGTAAATTTGTGTATTACACAATCCTTTGAAATTACAGTAAACAACAATTTTAAAGAATATCATAATATCAAATATGTATGTTAACTATGTATGTTACTACAAACGTTTGTGTATCATCTAGAATGTTATGCTTATTTTTGATAATTATTATTTATCATTATAATTATATGATTGTAATAAATTATATAGGTAGGAAATTAATTTAAAATCAAATATGAATAGTAATTAACTATAATTATACTGCACTAACTTCTTTAAAGTCGATCAGAATAACGAGTAATTAAAATAAGGAAAATTATCAAAAAATTTAAAGTAACACAATTTTGTGTAACATTATCTGTTGCAGGTGACAGAGTCAAACTCACCTTTGCAGGACCAAGAGTATGATTATGAAGAAGTTGCAATAGATGAGGAAGCAAGTCCCATTGACCGCAAAGATACTTTGGGCTCTATTGGACCCAGGCCAAACGATATTAAACCTTTTCAGCAAGATTTCACGCCTTACTACCAAAGCAATAATTATAGAGAAAAAATACCAGCAAAAGAAAAATTTCCTCTGATTTCTAGCTCATATGCTAACACAAAGGTGCAAGGAATGGGTATTGTGAAGCAAGAATCACAAAAAGCAATAACCATTTCAACACCACCTCCATCATATTTCACATTTAGCCCATCAACACCAACTACCACAACAGAACCAATTTTGGACTTTTGGCCTCAAAAGTCATCATCCACTGCTGCACCGCCGCCTCCAGCTTCAGAAAATTATGATTATTATGAAGAATCTCCACCAAATGAGGAGGAGGGAGTAGATGAGGAGCTAGAGGAGGAGTTCCCAAGCCAGTCCCCGAGTGATACTCCCAGCACCACCAAGACGCCACCAACAACCTCCCAATCAATAGTGTACAGCAAGCCCTTCATGCCAACTCCTCTACCAACTGAGGCTGCAATCACAACTCTGCCTCCAAGAACCACAACAACAAACCCAACCCAGCGACCAACAACCTTCTCACAGCCCTATGGATATGAGGAGCCATTCAGACCAATCTATGGACCTGGCGAAGGAGAGGAAGAGCCACCAATCAGACCCGAGGTCTTCAAACCTACTGAAAACAGACCACAGCCACCATCCATCTACAATTTACCACCAAAAATAGATATTGCTCAAATAAATAACTTGAATAATCAGCAGCAAAGACCATCTCAAAGACCTGACTCATTTGTTCAACCTTCAGTAGAAAATAGACCAGCTCAAAATATTAATTTTAACAACCAACCAAATGATAACAGACCATCAATTTTCAACCCACCTCCTGTACCTATATACAATCAGAAGCCTGGATCTCACAGGAGACCTCCATTCCCTCTATCCAACAGGCCTCAGCCTCCCAAGTATGAGCCCACAAGTTTCCAGGAGGAAGAAGACAGAGAGGATGAGGACCAGGATGAGCAGACACTGCCTCCAACAATAAGGACTCCACAAATTGACTCTCAGGGGTGGAAACAGGCAACATACACACAGACCTCTCCTCCATCCACTACAGCAACCAGGGTCCAGTTCCCCGATGACGAGGCTGGTGAGACTTTCACTCCTGTGCCTCGCCCGTCCAGTCCTTCCACTTTAAGACAGCCACTACCTCAAGGCTACGAGCCTCAAAGACCTCCTCCACAGTTCAGACCCCCACAACAAGGGAGACCAAGACCAATGCTAGATTCACAAGCAGGACTTCGACCTCCTAATGAAGGAATCATCAGACCTAACTTTGATGGTCCTAGACCATCATTTGAAAGACCAAACAGACCAGGTATGGACGTACCACTAAGACACCAATTTGAAAACAGGCCTGTATTGGATGGACCAATAAGACCCTCTCCTGATGGACAAAGAAGACCACAATTTGAAGGACCTCATATTAGACCTCCGCCACAGCAACAGCCTCATCGAAGGTGGGAAACCAATGGACCTTATCCTCCTCCTCCTTCTCCACCTAACTTTAACAATAATTCTCCTCCACGACAAACACATTTACCAAATATCCTTCCTCAGTTCAGACCTAATACAAAAAATTCTTATGGAATCGATAGACACTCTCCTCCTCCTCCTTCTCCTTATGCTCATCACAACAGACCATCAGGTGGATTGCTAAGTCAACTTAAGCCTCCGTCACCAGGGCAAGTAATTAACCATCATAATTCAGAAGAGTCACAAAGGTTTCACAATGGACCTCCCCTCGTTGGGCGTAGAGTTGGATCCCAAGTATCAACCCTTCAAATGATGCAGCACGGAGCTTTACCAAGGCCCTCTTCAAGGGAAGATGCTCCTCACCCTAACCCAAAACCTCCAGTCACACCTTATGAAGTAAGGCCATCAAAGTATGGCACTCTGCAACAAGGCTCTGAGGAAAGGCCAGTATTTGTAGTTTATGCAAATTCAGGAGAAAATCAACAGACAGGTGATGTTTTAGTTGGGACTTACGGAGCACAAAAGCCTGTCCCACCTTCACATTTAACCGAAGAGGAACCAGTTCTTAATAAGAGACCAATGAAAACTGATTTTCCATATGCACTTGAAAAACCAACAGAAGAAATTAACAAAATAATAAATGCTGAAGAAATAGACAAAGATGAAGAAATAAACATAATTCCATACTTACAAGATTACATGCCATTTGCAATTAAATCATCTACTTCAAAATCTCAGTCAGCAAATACACCTGTAGCAACAACACCATTTTACAAAGCATTTCCTGAAATAATGGCAACAGAAATAAAACCAACAGTACAGTCAATAATTCGCCCTCAAAGCAATAGCAACGAATTTACAGTATCTGCAGTAATGCACACTGGCAACCACCCTGGAGGCCAGGGTACTGGCTCTGTCATGGTTGTGGCCCCACAGGCACCCCCACAGCATCGTAACCCTGCACAAGACAAAAGTGAAACATCATCCACTTCTCCAGAATCCTTCAACTTCCAAGCTCCCTTCCATGCAAGTGCCAATGTGGCGCCCTCTCCAGGCAATGGATGGAGTGCAGTGAAAGGGTCTGCTGCAACTGAGGAGACGTTGAGGCCAGGCCTGGTAGACAGAGCAGATATAATTGAAGAAATAAATACACCGTCTACTGCTGGGAATAGCAATAGCAAATTTGATATTGAGAATTTTAAGCCAGAATTAATTGGTGGGTTTAAACCCCTGTATTCCTTCCCTGAAGAAAGTGTTGTGAGTTCTTTAGAAAAGCAGCAGCAACAACAAACCACTGAACGCGAAGAAAAAAAAATTGATGAATGAGATGGGACAAAGATATGGAAATTAAAGGAATACATATGAAACAAGACTATTCAAATGAATTTTAATAATACTATTTGTATAAGTTAGTTTATTTTGTTGCTACCATATTTTTTCCTCTAAATATTGGGATTTGTATATTTGGTGTCATGCTGTATGCAATATGGTAATTAATTTATTGGTTAATTTATTTTCTTTGAGATAAGCAATTTGGTATATATTTTAATCTACTTTTTTTGTGTGTGATTTCTCAACTGGAAATGTAAAGATTTAATTTTTAGAAATTATTTTGAAATACAAGGAAACAAGCTAAAAAGCGCAAGCTTAGTCATATAGGTGCTATTTAGCTTCTGTTCTTCTCTTTCTAAATAATTTTGAAATCAAAATAAATTTAAAACCAACAGGGGAACACAAGGGGGAGGTACCTCATTACTGATGTTTTATTCTGGTGAGATGTTTACAGTTATCAGCAAAAGTGTAATAATAATTATACTACATATGTTCAAAAGTTAAGAACAACACATTAAATCATGTAGAACTGCAAATTTAATTAGAACACCAAAAAACATAAGTAAAGGGAAGAGGGGGAGCAGGGCAGGGTGAAAGGGAATGGGATGGGGGGGGGGGGGGGGTGCGCTGTTGGGATGATTTTTTTTTTACGTTTTTCCCAATAATTTATCTAAATTATCATGGGGAAAAAATTAAAACTGTAGCAATAATAAAATAATTATGGAAATTATTCTCAGTTCATTTTTTTCTTTTTTTTTTAATTGATGAAACTGACTCAACTGCTCTATTTCATTTTTCTCCAGTTTTCTCTAATCTAACATTTATTATTTACAAGAAATTTCCAATCTGTCAGAATTAATTGATCATGTTTGTTATTAAACTTTCGGTATTTATTATAATATTTGCACAGAGGCTATACTCATTCATCTGGGTTTCTATCTTCTAAAATATTGGTTTTGGGTTTTTACATTCTTTGCTGTTCATACAAAAATAATAATACCTTAACAAAAAGTCTTACTTTCCTTTTAGGCTTTTCAGATGATAATGATGATTATTGTCAAAGGGTTTATTTAATTTTCATTTTGATACAATTGCAACAAACCAAAGCACAAATTTAATGCTTCATCTCATTATAAAATTAAATTGGATTAGTTAAAAATATCTACAATTTCTTATAATATATATACTATATGTATATTATACTGCAGTACTTCAGAGAGAATTTTGTGCTTGGATCACGTAAAGTATTTTTGATATATATTATATACATGTATGGAGAAATTTCATGCCCAATATGATCTCCACTAAGCAATACCAAAAGCTTAATTCACAAGATTTAGATACAAATAATAATAATAACAATAATACATGGACTTGTACTCAATATTTTTTAAAAACTTGTTAGCTATGAAGACACTTTTTGAAGGAGGACTTCCAACAGAAGCAGCAACTTCAACATATTATAAAGCCTTTTATAAGGCAAATTTTGTGTACTTTTTTAAATATATATTATAATCAAGCTAGGCTATACAACTCAAATGGGCTTAAAAATACTTTTTCTCAATTTCAGTGAAGGGACTGAAAGCCGTTAAGTTTGTATGATCAGCCATTGCCCCGGAAAATTTTACTCAACAACATGCACAATGGTTATAACATTGTTGCATGTTCAATACATCAAAATTTATATTTTATGCCTCTCTTATATATTGGTCAAGGAAGCTTTTCCAGGGGCTATATATACCAATGCATATAATATATACCACAGCTTCTCAATTATATTGAATAATTAAGGGTAAGGTAACATGCCCATGCAATGTTAAAAAAATTCCTACACTTATAAAATTATAAAACATATTTTAAAATGTTCTCTATACCCCCCATCAGTATATAGCTAAAGTAGCAAGTATACAAATTCGATATAGTTTTTGAGTTAATAATTTTTAAATTAGTCAACTTTAAAAATTCATAACTCGAAAACTATATACATCAAATTTGTGTACCTGCTTGATACTTTTTAGCTCTGATAGGGGATGTAAGGGAGAACATTTTAAGATAGGTTTCATAATTTTATAAAAGTGTGGGAATTTTTTTAACATTGGGTGTGTTACATTAATTACCTTAATAAGCTAATGTGATCTGAATATTGCTGTATTTTAATATTTTCAATGACACTATAGAGATTTTTTCACGACACTTGGGCATCAAGCACGGAAACTAACTTAAATATTTATAATGTTGATGTAAAGATTTTTTACTTAAATTTTACAAGTTAACAGTCTAATGATTTGCTGCATGACCATGTTATCTATAGTTGTAACAATTTTTGTGTAAAGATTGTTATGTATTTGTAAGTCATTTTATTTATGATATAATTAATGTAAGTATAATATGTTAGAAATTTAATAGTGTTTATTTATTATTTTTTATTGCTGTACTGTACAAGATCAATAAAATATTATTTTTAGTAGCAAATTATAACTATAGTTATTATTTTAGTTGTGTTTTTCACCATTTATATTTTATTATTATATTTTTATTTTATGCATGTACGTTGCATGACTGAAATATTATTACAAATCACACAAAAAGCTTTTAATTTATCTAGTACATGTATTTTTTCACAATAAATATATGAACTAAATTTTATACAGAAAATGGTGTATATGTATGTATGTGTGTATATGTATATATGTCAGGGACCGGATGCACGCGTTTTTTTCGTGCGTCCGAGATATATATATATGCGCATTTGGATGCAAATTAATTTTTCGTGCATCCATGGATGCGCATCCGGATGCAAATTTATTTTTCATGCATCTGGGATGCGCATCCGGATGCAAATTTATTTTCCATGCATCTGAGATGCGCATCCGGATGCATTAATTTTTTCCCGTGCATCTGGGATGCACGGATGCGGATGCAAGCCCATTTTTGCGCATCCGTGTGCATCTTGCATCTGCATCCGCATCCAATATATCTTTGGTTTTTATAATACACTTTGTTTCTTGTAATTTTTAAACGACAAGTGGCAAATAAAGTTAAAAAATATGCCTCGTGTTAAAGATTTATTTAGAGGCAATTAGCAAAAAACCTGATAAAAAAGAGAAAAAAAAGTGTTAAATGGATGCAAATTTATTTTTCGTGCATCCGTGGATGCGCATCCGGATGCAAATTTATTTTTCATGCATCTGGGATGCGCATCCGGATGCATTCATTTTTCCCCGTGCATCTGGGATGCATTCATTTTTTCCTGTGCATCTGGGATGCACGGATGCGGATGCAAGCCCATTTTTGCGCATCCGTGTGCATCTTGCATCTGCATCCGATCCCTAGCTGATATATGTGTATGTATGTATGTATATATATATATATATATATTTATATATATATATATATATGAATGCGTAATACTACAATTATAATACCTTGCAATGGGCTATATCCTCACTGAAAATTAGCACTGCACGTTGCACTTAAAACACACACACCTTTAAATTCACACGTATACATACACAATTAATTAAAATAATACGAAATATTTTTCGGTGCTTATCCAGACACGCATCCATCTTCAGATGTAAAAACACAACACTGAATAACGTAGCAGCAAAACGTTGCTTTAAATTTATTTTATTTATAGTCATTCAAGAATAAAAAAATATAACCATTGAAAGAAATTCTATCCAATAAAAATATTTCTTCATAAAAATCGAAGATAAAATATTAAACACAGTAAGCTAGCCTATAGAAATTTAAATAAATTGAGAATAATACTAAAAACTATATGAAATAAAAAATAATTGTGTGCTCGGTATAGAAAAGGCATATATTTATAAGTTTATAAGATAACTAAAATTAACTTTTTTTTTTTATTTATATCGGCTGGTATATATAGTCTTAATAATGTATACTGCAGCACTTATATAATTTATTTTAATGCAACAATTCCACTTCACATCAAATATAATTAATTCATATTTATTTTTTACGCAGTGAAAAAATTAGGAAAGTAGAATTTAGTTTATTTGAATTATTTTCCATAGTAACTTTTTTACTCAAATGAAAGTGTAAATTAAATTTTGTGAGACAACTACAAAGTGTAAGAAATGTCATTCATTATTTGAGCATGCATGATTAATGTTTTACTATGTTAATTTCTTCGAATTTGAAAATATTTTTAATTTTATTAAAAAGCGCACTGGTGCGCACCGGCTTACTTTCACCACTGTATATAATTACATATATATATATATATATATATATATATATATATATATATATATATATATATATAATGTGTGTGCAGTGTTTTCTAAAAAAGAAAAAATAAATAAACACAAACTTCCTTAATTGTGCACAAAAAGTGAGAAAAGCTAAAGTAAAAAGAGGGGGAAACAAGAAAAAGAAAGAACACAAAAGCAATAGTTCAGATGCTTAATAATGTTATTTAATTTCTTCAAAATTCAGTGATGCTTTTTTTATTTTTTAAGATAGTTAAATATCTACTATCCAAAAAAAGACAATCAAAATAAATTTCCTACATATAATGCTCTTTCTAATCCCTTCAGCCTTCTTGATCAACTAGCCACCATACATCTATCACAGACATATAGTTAGGACACTAGATCATCACAAACAAATTTTTGCATTACAAAGTTAGACATTCTTTTCTCACATATATATCATATACAGTATAAATTATAATTAAATATAATTATAAAAATGACACCCAGTTGGGTTATATTACACATTTTTTAATTGTTCTTCATTATTAATTATTACAGCTAAAATGAGGCCTTTAAAATAAAATCGTCATAATTCATAAAAACTTGCTCCGTTTTTTTTTTTTTTTTTCATTTCTTTCTAACAATTTTGGCATAGCACCAAATAAAAATACACTGTGTCAACTAGTATACATACTAATATCCTGTGTTGTAAATAAAATACTAATATCCTGTGTTATAAATAAACAAACAAGTCAGCAAAAATAATTTTGAACTGTCCGTTTTGTGTGGACAGTGGAAAAATTGTGTTAAAATCAGAATGAAACTGTAGGTTTGCTGTAAAATAATTGCAATTTACAAATTAATAAAACTCAATTTTAGTTGTAAATGCATAAATTTAAATGGCATTATGCCATATACACAATTTGTTATTAGCATAGATTATTTTGCAACACCAAGCACCTATAACAATAGGTAACAAATTAATTTCTGAAAGCAAAAGGAGTGTAAAAAATTACAACAAAGAAGACAAAAATCAAGCAATGCTGAAATATGAAGAGTTTTACATATTCGAGTTAATTACCAATATAGTTAAGCAATATAGAGATTGACTTTAATTAATGCCCATATATAGCTATTATGAAAATAAGAAATAGGTTTGATGCCACTTAAAAAAAATCACATCTTCCAGTATAAATTTAGCTGAACTGGAGTTTATACATCACAGGATGACCGTGTGTGCTTCCACACAACAGTATAGTTTACATGTTTCTCATGTGTATGTGCGGGAGTCTATTTCACAACTATTTTTAGGCTGTACAGTTTACAATTTAAAATAATCAAGATAGTTTTATTCCAGTACTTTGTGCAAAATGAAATAATGTTTGCAAGATACTTATTTTCACATTTTTTTAATGCTTTTAGACATATATTTGCTTACCTTATTTATTTACTTGATAAAATAAAGACATTTTGCTTAATTATCATTCCTATTTTTAAATTATATATATTTATATTTTTTCTTCAAATAGTATTTTTAAAAAAAATCACCAATTCCTACATTCCTACACAGCCCAACTTACAAAATTTGGAAGAGATGAGACAGAGGCATATATAAATATATATATATATATATATATATATATATACATATACATATATATATATATATATATATATATATATATATATATATATATATATATATATATATATATATATATATATATATACATGAGAAAGAGAGAGAATGTGAATTTAAATAAATTACTTTTAAGTAATTCTTTATTTGAACAATAAATACAAAATACGGTGTTAAAGATTAACTATGATGAAGATAATTTGTGTAGAGTGATAGATCGAGATGGAAGAACAATTAAAAATTTTAGAAAACAGAATGGATAATTTTGAGTAAACTAAAAATCCTGATAGATTAAAGTTACGCAACATTATTGGAAATAGCTATACTGTTACACCTCTTAATAAAATTAAATAAAAGAAAAATATGGAATTTTGTATAATTAATTAGCATTTCAACCAAAGTTCCACTTAAAAATAACATTGTAAATATTTGAAATTACTTGCATCCCTAGCAATAGAAAACAATATTGTTAGAGGCATTAATATACTGTTTATTTATTACTTGTTTGATTTATTAAGCAATATTCTTGACATAAACCTTAATTGACATCTCGTGCAAAGTTTTTACATTATATTAGAATTTAGGAAATTCATTTTCAGGAGCTAAAAAAAGCAGAAAAAAACATTACTAAACAGAAGTTGCATAAGAATTTATGCTACAATACATGTGTAACACAAGCCAAATTAGGAGTTGCAGCATAATTATTATCAAATAATTTTTGTGCTTCCATAATAATTTCCAGGAAGCATAATATTATAACATATTGAATATAGAGTGGGACAGCCAAGGTAGAGTACATAAATATCTAAATCATGTTCCAATGCCTTCTTTCCCAGATATATCAATCTTCATACATTAATTGCTGTCTTGTGCAACACTAACTGAAAATTATGTTTGCATGATCAGATGTTTTATAATAATAAATAATTAATACTACTAATAAAATCAGATGATTCTAGATACATTTTTACACTGCTTTTTCTTCTTCTTCTAGATTTTTAAAATGTACAACACTTTTGGTCACTTCTGCATTACAGGCATTTAGATTATATTTACAATTCTTTACTGTTCATATATAAACACATAATTTAATATTTTACACTTGTCACTTTTGCCACAAAGGAAACTTTCTTTTAATCCTGATCCAACAAAGCTAAAATTAAGCAATATACTTTATTTATAGTATAATGAGTAAAAATCATATTACAGTAATCCTCAGCAAATGCTTACTTAAAAGAACTATTTGTCTTTCATCTCAGACCCATATAGTGATTGCATGCAAATCCAAGCCATCAAGCACTGGTGTATGCTCACCAACAACCTGAACTCATCTTGATAAATAAAATAAAATCCAGAACTACTAGAAGCAATAAAATTAAAAGTTATGCAAAACCCACATATATAAAGAATGTATACAATACTTTAAATGTTGATTTATTGTTTTAAAAACGCTGCAGCTATCTTGATGCCTGAATTTAAACATATAAGCAATGCTATAGAAGATGCCTTTAAAATTACTACTATACAGTACTGTTTAAAAAAAAAAAAAAAAAAAAAAAAAAAAAATTCACATTCACCGCAGTTTCTTTACAACCCCAATTTCATTATTTGCAATTAAGCACAATATTATATATAATACTTTTATGTTAAAATTTATTTTGAATGTGGCTGCAGTATATGATAACAGGACCCTAGTTATACAATTTCACCATATATATCACTAGGACCTTTAATTGTGTACACTAAATGTCACAGCATAATTCGAAATATTGTGACATTATTGTCAGTTGGATTCTAAAAGAATGATGCAATTTTTACCCTCAATGAAAATTTGAATTAGCTGCTATGGATATAGATTAATTACTCGTGTAAAAGGCTTATACAACTACATATAGCAGAGACTGCCTAGTCTACAAAAATTATCAAAAAATATTTTTTTAAATCATGCAAGAGTCCTAGTAATTTTTTTTTTTCTGTACAGTTGAGCATTGAAAATGGCCAAAGGGTTTTGTAAAAGCCCTAAAACATTTATGCTGAGTGTGGAAAAATGCTACACTTCTACAAGGATCAAACTAAGTAGCGAAATACTTTTTATCTTCTTTGCCTTTTGTTTGCGAGCATGTGAAATGAGAAAATTGAGAGTACTAAATGTCGTTATTTGGATTGTAAGCTACTCAGAAGTTACAGTACAGTAAAAAGGTCTTCTCTTCGCAGTAAGCGCATACTTTCAAAAGCATACACTTTTGTGAGTCAGCATTACTAACTGCCCTCGAACCAATTCTTATTTCAATATTTCTTCAAATTTTACTTACTCCTTAAATTTGATAAAAAAAAAAAATAAATAAAAACAGTACTGTACAGCGAGTCAAGTTCATGTTCAATTACTACTGCATTACTGTATATTTAAAATACTGATGACATGGATGCTACATCTCACCGATGATGAGGGTAGACAGCTCGGCAACCTTCTATGTTAATGAGTTACTTTATTTACCTTTTTTTTTTGCCCATTTAGAGAACAATGACATAAAAATGAAGGTACTTCAATCATTATCATTAAGAAAGGTTACCGAGCTGTCAAGCTATAATCAACCCCTCATCATGTGTGACAGCTAATTCCTCACTAAAATGGATACTGTTTGTTATAAGAAGCTCTCTTAAGATTTAAAAAAATTGCGAACCGGTGTACATGTTGCAGTAGTAACGGTATGTCATTTTTAGGAGCGAGCAGTAAGTAGGCAATTTGCAAAGTTTCACCTGCATCGCTCGCACAGATAAATAAGAAACTCGAGAGAAACTGGATGCTAGCAGCGCTTTTCTACAGTTCCTTTTACCTGTGTGATAAAGTTGAAACATTGCTGATTGCCTACTTACTAGTTGCTACTGATCATTTAAAAAAAAAATAATTAAAATAACTAACAATAAGACCCAATCACATAAAAAGAGCTTTAATTCAATTGTTGTTTTTTTATTTATTTAAAAGTTAGTGATTATCATTATCACTTTAATATTAATATTACTACTTTTACTTTCCTGAATTTTGTAGCAAAGCAAATTACAAAGTTGTATTATTAACTGTATCATTTATCAATAATATTATAAGACCATTGGCATAAAAATTAGAGGAAGAACAGAACAGTACTTATTATTCAACTAAAGTATATTTGACGCTGTTGGTCTTCATCTATTAGGCAAGCACCTGAATCACAATTTTTTATATTTTTGTAAAATAACTTTTAAAATTAAATAAATTTATAAGTAGGTATACTGTATTACAATTAATTCGAGCTGAACACTGTACTTTAATAAAAATTAAAATCTCTAACTTAAAACTTTAAAAAATGCATGCACAGAATTTAAATAAAATCTATGATAAACAGTAAGGAACAGAAATAATGTTTAGTTAAACTTTTAAACTAAAACAAATTAACGATTAATAAATTTTTCATAACAATTAATAATAAAGTTTTTGTGGCATTAACATAATTTTTAACACAGGAAAAACAGAATCTTTAAAAACAGAAGAACATTATGTATTACTGACGTTCAGGACTTCTTGGTGGGAGAGGGGCTCTTGCCCACTGCTGCGGAGGTGGGTGCATAGGAGGGGTATAGAGGAAGGGGTTTCCCACCATTCTGAGGCCCCCTTGCATAGGGGCCACCATTGGGTGAGGGCCTGGGTGGTAGAAGTAGCCGCTGACAAAACCTGAGGGGCCTGTGGCAGCCATGTACGAGCCTGGTGGAGGCTGTTGCACTTGCTGCTGCTGTTGTTGTTGTTGCTGAGAGGGGTGCAAAGGCATGCTGCCAGCCTGCAGCAGAGATTGGTGCACCTGATAAAAAGGAAAACACAAGCAAACTCAGATATCTAGTTGCAAACGAGATACTGTAGTTACCACTATGAAATCAAATAAGAAAAAATGGTAATTTGATTGTGAGGAAAAAAACAAAAACAAAACAAAAACAAATGTCTTATTTTTTTCAGCATGCAATTCGGAAAAACGAGGTGAAGAATGCAGAATAGCACAGTTAAAATAATAATCATAATATATAATCTTCAGAATTACAAGAAAAGAAGAGGTCGATGATTATACCAATGGTACTTTAAGTTGGATTTTCATTAGACTAACTGAATGTTTTTCTGACATAGTAAAAACAGCTAGGCTTCAAAGTTTCAATGTCTTTTTTTTTTCTTTTTTGTTTAAAGGAGGGGAACCACTTTAGCTTTTATATTTTTAACATTTTATAAATAATGTCAAACTTACTTGTGCACCAAGAAAATAGTCACCACACTCCACCTTCTACCAGTTCAGCAGTTGACATTCAAAAAGCGTGCCAAAGAAAAGTGGAGCTTATGACGTCAAGCGCCATGATAGGTCAAGCGCAACCAATAAACGCTCTTAACGTCATAAACCCCACTTTTCTTCGGCGCGCTTTTTGAATGTCAACTGCTGAACTGATGGAAGGCGGAGAGTGGTGACTATTTTTTTGGTGCACAAGTAAGTTTGGCATTATTTATAAAACGTTAAAAATATAAAAGCTGAAGCGGTTCCCCTCCTTTATTTCATAAAAAAAGTAGGAAGATTTTTTTTAATAATTTTTTTCAAGTTGTTAATAATTATGATGTCAAAAGTGTTAAATTAAAAAAAAAAAAAAAAAAAAAAAAACTCTATTTTTGTAGTTCATGTTGTGGCAGTTGAGAGTATTGAGTATTTCAGTGAATATTAATAAAATAGTTCACAATTTATCGGAAAACTCTGAAATAAATCAGAGCTAGCTTACAGAACATATTGTATATCTGTATATCTTGTTGTGGAAGAATTTATAACACTGGTTGGTACAATATTATGTATAAATTATTATGAAGAAAAAAAAAAAAAAAAAAAAAAAAAAAAAAAAAAAAAAAAAAAAAAAAAAAAAAAGCAAATAAATCAATAATAATGAATAGTTAATAATAATTACTGTAACATATTTATACAGTTATTAGTTTATGAATGAAAATAATTGGGTCAATTATTCATTGAAATAGTATATTCTAATTTTATAATTTGAAATGGGGCACTAAAGGCTTGGCTTTGCTGTCTCACCGTGAGAGGCATTGCGGCTGTGGCAGGGGGTCGTCCCATCATACGGTACAGCTCTTCTGAACCCATGGTCCTGGCACGGGCTGGACTGGCTGCAGGTGACGAGGCTCGCACCTGCTCTGGGCTATAAAACGGGGAGTGGGAGTGCTGTGCAGACACTTGGTCATCCAGGGATGGCAAAAGGCGTAGCCCAGGGTGCATGGGTGCTGAGAAGTACCCAGTAGCAGCCACTGGGTGGGTGTGCACCTCAGTACCAGGGTAAGGCTGCAACCCATGCTGGTAGCAGAATCTTTCGAACTCTTGTCGCTGCTGGTTCTGCAATGCTTGTACCTCAGTAGCATGCCTGAAGAAGAAAACGTAAGTCATCCATCAGTACATATTATTTTATTTTTTTAATGAAAATTGCAAAAATTTGTGAATTTCATTACTATCATCTACTCATTTATAAAAAACACACTAACACATGATAGTGCCACATATATACATAATATATTTATATAAATGCTGCCACGGTAATTCTGACTTGCAGAAAATGTTGCAGAGCTGCAAAACGGATTAACAGAAATTGCTGCTTCGTAGCCAAAATGACTAACAGCTATTCTTACAACATTGCTTGTAGCTATTTTGGCTACTGAATCCCCTTTGCCACTTTGCGGCATTCACTGTAAGTCAGAATTGCCACGGCATATTTGCCATGGCAATCAATCAGGGTTATATAAAAACTACATCGTTTCTCTGAAAACTAGCACATTTAAGCTAATTTCCACGCAGTGCCCATGACATAGAGTGTACATTCTATACACTTATTTATATATCGTCCCTCGTCCGGAATAATGAGCTCTCTGCTTACCATGATTTTCTGGTAATAATGAGCTATCTGCTTTTTCATATGAAATATTTCACCTGAAAAAGCAGATAGCTCATTATTACCAAAAAATCGTGGTAAGCAGATAGCTCATTATTCCGGACGAGGGACGATATAATATTTATACTTGTTTCAACATGACTCACCTGTACATGAGGCGATCCAACTCCTCCCTGACGTTAACTTCTGCTTCTTGCTCAACATCTGAGCCCGAGTCAAGGGCCGAGAGTGGGGAAGTGAGAGTGTGCTGCAGAGCTTGTGCCTGTGGACACACACAGCAGCAGGACTGGCTACAGGCCTCACACTTTCTGCTGCAGGAAGGCAGGCAGATAGCCAGCCAACCACACACCACATGCACAATAGCAACACCTCAGCCAGTGGATCAGCAGCAAGCCACAGCCACAAGCAGTCAAATTAATTTATGGTCCATCCCAGTCACTTCAACCTAAAGCTTTAATTATCCTTTCCTTGTGTGAGCTTTATATCAGTGCAAACATCTAAGATTGCACACAATGCAGTTTTAATTATATTAATTTGTGTTATATATTAATATTAGTGATCATTAGTTAGGGTTATTTTTAATAACTAACTATTTTTAACTGGCTCAATATTTAATATAATATATAATAATTCAATTTTCATTTCCATATAAACAGTCTGTTGCAAGATTTGTATCTAATTTTAAAGGTGTCAGGTGATGTAAAATAATAATAATAATAATAATAATAATATAATAAAATTAACAAATAAAAAAAATAGTTATGTATAATAATAACAACAATTAAATCATAACATTGCTTAATGGATATAATTATATATATAAATATACATAAGAGGGAAAATACAGATATAAATATTTTAGATCACACTTAATTGTCATTGAAAATATTTATGTTCAACAGGTATTTAAGTTTAATGGTATACAAAATTTCAACTTAATAATTTTTACTTTAAAATTCACAAAATAAAAAAGTATTGTCCCTTTTTAAGAAAATGCTAGCAATGTTTCAATCTTCGGGAAGAGAAACAAACAAAATTGTGAAACACAAGGAATGAGAATTTGAACTTGTTTCTCCAAGGAAATTACTAAGATTTTGTCAACAGTGACCTCCAAGGGCATCAACAGATTTTCAAATCATATGGCAACACCATTTAAGTATACAAGTTTGTCTTACTCTACTTAATAGAGTGCAGTTGAACAATTGCTGTATGTAGAATCATATTTTCGTAATTATACAGGGCATATGACCTTGAGCTGCTGCATATAGCTTGACTGATGACAATATAAAGATAAATAAAATAAAGATATGAGAAAATAAATATAATTTTCCAATTTTAAATGCAGATGACAACCAAATTGTCCTTCACAATGGACAACCTAAATTATATATATTGCGTTAATATAGGCATAAAACACAGGGACTTATTTTTGCATATTAAATGAATAGAGGGTACAAAAAAGTATGACACTCTGTTTTGTACTTTTCTCACTTTTTTCCTCCTTTGGTGCAGAGGAACTAGAACTAGTTTTAAAAATCTAGTTCTAGTTCCTGCACCCAAGGAGGAAAAAAGTGAAAAAATACAAAACAGAGTAGCATACTTTTACACACATTAATTTGAAAAACATATAAAAAAATTACTTTTAAAAATTATGTGCACTGGCCTTGATTAAAGGATGGGCTTAAACGCCTCCAGAGGGTGTGGCTAAATGTTCAATAATTATCTACAATGGTTTTCAGACACTGGAGAAAAAAAAAAAAAAATATCATAATGGATCATCTGTGCTCTATTCATTTGTGCAATAAAAAATTTGATGTAGGTTGTCCATTGTGCTAAAAAGTATTATTCTTAATTGGTGCAATTATCATGCATAACTTTAAACATGGCATCTTAGCTCAGTTATATGCAGTGCATATAACATGATATACACAACAGAACTACTTAAAAAAATAGACTGCCCTTTTTTTTATTATTAAATAAGAATAATTAATTTTAGTGCTTTTAAGCAAATTCATTTTTCAGTTGCAATGCAAGCTATATGATGCCACCTTGGTAATGCCCGTGCAGACACCAAGACTATTATGTGGAGATAGGAGGTTGTCTAAGCAGAATTCATGCATCCCTGTGACAATATTTCTGCTTAGGCTGCCTCCCTCCCCCAACTACCATGCCCGAGAGGGGCGAACAGGTGGCCGAGGGGGTCACTCCCAAGGTAGAGACTTGGGCAAACAGACCTGGGCTGGTGGTGGGCGTGGCCGTGGCCACCACTTGGCGAGGAAGGGGATGCGCAGCAGGCGGACGAGAATTCCTGCTAGCCAAGCCAAGGGCCAGGGGACTTGGTGGATCTGCATGAGGGGGACACATTTACGTGACAGAGAGTCAGGAACTAGGAGCACAGCCAAAACTTAACAACTAATTAATTTTTCTAACTACAAGTTAGACCGACACATGACTGCCATTAAGGTGGTAAGAATGAGCAGAGGACATTTACTACAAGTTAAACAATAATATGAGGAATGAGAAATTAGCAGAGTTTCAGCTATCATGTAAAAATAATAATAATAAATATTGCTATCGTTTTTGTAACATGGCTTTTTAAATATTTTTAATTGTGACCTAAATCCCTATAAAACTGTATCATATTTGCCAACTCAATTTTTAGTGAAACACTTCTTACAGTTCTTAGTTGTTTTATTTAGAACGATGAAAAGCAGAATGTGTTATGGATAATTTTATTTCATATGAAAAGGTTATATTATATTTTTATAAATATATGTTTGTGTGTGTGTCACTTTCACCTTCAGAAATGTTGAGAAAGTCCGAGGTAAAAATGTATAAAAAAAATAAAAATTATGTATTTTCTCATCCTAGCAGCACTGAGCCTTTTGGGTGAAAATATATGTTTTGTAGGCAATTTTTTTTTTATAAATGATCATAATTCATAATATTTTTATTGCTTTTCGATTGCACTTAACAATATAAGCTTGTCAAATTATGCATCAATAACTAACTTTAAAAGTGTTCGTCATAAGCACAAATACAGACACAAACAAATATTTAACAACATTTATATTTCAGCAGTAATCCAGTATGGAATATCATCATGCTAAGGTATTAAAAAGCTTCTGGTTTTAAAGTGTTTGTTTGCTTTTGGATTTGTAGAGATTTGAAAATTTTCAGAAGGTAATAAATGCACATAAATTCATGGATCAATATCAGTATGTAGTCAGATAAACTATCTGTACAGTGATCATCAAATAATTATTTTCCGATTGTGTATATATTTACAAACAGATCTAAAGTAACCATTTTTTTTTTTTTTTTTTTTTTTTTGCAAATCAAAATTAATTAAATTAAATTAATAAAATTAACTTATTATTCATAAATAAGTTGATTATTTATGAATAAAAAGTGTTACTGCAGCAAGAAAAAATAAGTCCTATCATATATTTGACCTCCAATAAAACTTTGAAGTTATTCATACAAAAAAGTTGCATACATGTGTTAGCAGTATAAGAACATTGTAATTCATGTTGTTATCTTCACAATAAATTGGAATAAATTGCCTAGAAAATGTACATTTTCACACACACACACAACTTGGTGTTGCTGAGACGAGAAAATGATTTTTTTACAACTTTACCTCTGATGTTCAAATGTTCTTCATTGAATTAAAAAAAAAAAAACAAAAAAAAAAACAAAAAAAAAAAAAAAAAAAAAACATCAAAACCTCAACCTCTCAGAGAGGATGTGTAACATATGTGACAATCTGCTAAATCCAAGTAACAGAACTCTAACCTGACAGCAAATGTAAGATCTTGCCTTAGTTTTGTGTAACTTCACTTATATATTCCTGCAATACTATACTCTCAGGCCCCCACCCCCCCGCCCCCTTGTCCCCAAGATTTTCATTTAAGCTGTCTTCTGCTCAATCTTTAACACCTGAATATCATTCATGTTAAAATTTATTTGATTATATGGTGATCTAGAAATTTTAATCTACACTGGAGCTGACTAGAAATGTTATATATAATTATGAGCACATGACACAGAAATATTGTGCCTAATATGATACATGAGCTCAATCTCGAGTGTACTGCAGGCTCTAAAACATAAATACGTGCACTGCACATGAAAAACATTACAATTAAATAACAAATTATAATAACTGATATATTTGGAAGTTGCAATGAGATAATTTTCTTACCAGCAATTTGAGATACAACTCTGGCAAATGTTCAAAATATAAGTTTTATTAAAACTTAATTTTTTTCAAAGCAAAGCATAGAAGTAATTATTGGTCTACCTGCTACCTTTTGTTACAAAGGGTGAAAAGCTTGTTAGAATATTCAATTCTACTCTTTACTCTCAGATGATAGATAAAGCTAAAAAACTGAAAGTAATGCTTAAATAAAAACTGAAGGAATACTGAAAGCATATTGAAGGAATAACTTAAAAAATGTACTGGTATGTACGTACATATGTAGGTATGTATATTTATATGAGACTGCCAGTGCTAAACATTTGTATTTTTTTTTTTTTTTTTTTTTTTTTTTTTTTTATAAAAGTACCGTTTCTGTTTTTGTTATAAGTTATACACTCATGTTTTGTGATGCATCTGGTAGTCTCTCTTACCTTATCATACAGTTTAAGTTACAAAGAGTGTAACATAGAGAAGAATGTAGTGTCCACAAGATGTACCGCTTTTTGGACTCAAAATATACAAAATATATTTACATGGATAACAATAACAAATTAACGTGCAATTTTGTATAAAAAAATTGACCATACAATTTTTAAGCAATTTCTTCCCTCTGAGAGCTTATTTGTCCCTTTCTGTAAAAATTAAGCTGCTTAAGTGAAATAGCTTGCACTACGTAAAACTGTATATGACAAATTATCTGAAAGCTGCAATTTACAGCTAATTTAGAGATGATGATGTCCTAGGCTGGTACAAAACTATGTCCGTCTACATGCAATGCAGATATGGCTGTTTGAAGGGACAGGAGACCACAGGAGACTGGAGAATGTTTTTTTTTTTTTTTTTTTTCTTTTTTTTACAAAGTTTGCAGAAGACAAAGAAACCAAACGAAAGCTTGAAATATGGTTAGTGTTAATGAATGTGACCTTAAAAACATAACACCCCCAAAAAACTCTATCAAACCACCATTGTTCTAAATTTACCTAATTTAGGGCAATAAAAATATCTAATAACAGCTGTAATTTGAGATTATCAGTTAAAATGAGCCATTTTAATACTGTATATTTGTATTATTGAGCCAATTGTTCTAGATTCTATCCATAAATATGATTATAAAATACCCATACACATAGAGAGAAAAAAAAGTATTTCCAGTAAGTAAAAAGAGAGAAACAGACAATAGGTATGTTCGTAAATACACAACCAGAATGAATCGATTATTTGTGATGAACCTTCTGTACATGGAACATAAGGTTCATCACAAATAATTTATTCTTTCTGATTGTGTATGTACAAACAGACCTATTAACTATTTATTTATTTACTTGTTTGTTCAAAACTAGGTTAGTCTAGTCTATAGACTTTTTCAGTAAATAGCTAGTTCACTGTGAGTGTCTGTTTCTTTTTTTTTTTTATATATATTTCTTTTTCTCAAATCAATTAACAAATAAGCTTATTAGAGTCAAAGAGTTAGTTCATGATGCAATATTTTGGTTGGAAGTATTTCTTAAGAAAACTAGTATAAGAGCACATATATGTTTTTTTTTTTAAAAAAAAAGAGCTCCCAAGGCAATATTTTTTAGCACAATTAGAATTTACTGATACATATTAATTTTTAATTAATAATTAATAGCTGAACAAGCAATTTAAATGTGAACTCCCAAGTACATTTTATTGTGTTATTTATTTGTTTCCAATGCAATGACAATGAAAATATTCAGTTAATATAAAGAGGAAGTGCTTCACTAAATGGTAAATAACCTATTTATGTATTTTTTTTTATTTTTTTTTTAAGATGTATGTCAACACTAAATTTATATGTAACAATTTGTTTTTATAAAAAGACTTAAAATAAACTGTCAACGAATTCCCAAAGGCATGTATGAGGTTGAAAGATGAACTGATGCCAAGTTCGTCAGCAAGGAGGTTGAAATGAGGAAAACTTTGTTTCTATTTATATGAATGTTTGCTCTTAACAATGTTTTGGCTTTAAAGAATGATGAATAGCAAAAACAAAATTAAAATTAGGAAATGATTCAAAATGCACTTCTTACTTATAATATAAACAATTTAGTTGCAAATCAATCAAATGATGAAAATTAATCCATAAACTTGTAATAATAATAAATTAAAAATGCAAATTTTAAAACAGTAATTATTAAATTTTATGATCTATTAAGGGTAAGGTAACGCCACAAGTGTTAAAAAAAGTCCCTCACACAAAAATTCTGAAAAAAATTTAAAATGTTCTCCTCTACACCCCCTATCAGTAGCTAAAATATCAGGTATACAAATATGATCTAGTTTTTGAGTTATGAATTTTTAAAGTTGACTAATTTAACATGGGAGTTCCATTTCTCCATGTTAAAGTAGTCAATTTTAAAAATTCATAACTCAAAAACTAGATCGAATTTGTATACCTGATAGTTTAGCTACTGATAGGGGGTGTAGAGGAGAACATTTTAAATTTTTTTCAGAATTTTTGTGTGAGGGACTTTTTTTAACATTGGTGGCGTTACCTTACCCTTAAAAACATTTTTTTTTTTTTAGATAAAATTTTTATCGTTTCTCTCTCTCTTTCTTCCCCTCCCCCTTCCATTTGTAATCTACATAATTTTTTAAATGTCGTTAACTGTGAAATTATGAAACTTCTTTTGCTGGTTTTGAGGTATGTAAAAATATTGGTACAGCTGACAGTAAATTCAAGGTTTAAAATTATTTTCACAGCCCTCACAACTCTATCAAGTCGATGCATAGTAATTGTGCTTAGCGCAGTGCTCTGCCAAAATTTACTCAATAAAACTCTCACTGCAGCCCCTCTGTCAAGTCAACAGTGCATAGAGTTGCAAGAATAAAATACAATACAATGTAAAACTACATACCAACACACATTAATCCCATTCATGCATGTTAGTGAATTTCCAAATATGTAACATAAAACATATAACTTGGGCACTTCCAATGACAAAAAAAATATATATATTTTCTAGTGTTGCACTCTAAATTTTTTGAAAGTTTATCTTGCCCAATTCATTACTCTCTACTTACAGCCAAAGCAAATTAATTATGGTAGTGTTTTTACAGCAATTTACCACCACATTTACTTTGCATGCAATTAGCAAAATTCTAAAAAAAAAAAAAAAAAAAAAAAAAAAAGCTATTAAGTACCAAAGACTTTTTTTTTTTTTTTTTTTTTTACAACTGTTCAAATATTTATAATTACTGTAGTGCAACACTAGCTTGTGATTGTACAAAATAAGAATGATAAAAATAAACCAACATAAATATGTAGCTAAGCCAACATCAGAAACTTTCCAATTATTACTTTTTCAAAATGATGAATCCGAAATACAATAATGTTATTTATATGTTAGTTTTAGTTAATTATTTACTATCAATAAATAAGGAATATGCCTTTTTTTTAGGATCTCAAATTAAATATTTAAAATTGAAAGTCTATGGAAGCTTTGGCAAAACAAATTTGCGAATAAATAAATAAAATAGCAGTAAAATATAAAGCAAAAATAATAAAAAGAGGAGATATAAAATGTAACTTGGGTGAAGGAAATGCATGTTAAGACTTGGACGCCAACCCACTAACTTCCTCCACCATAACCAGGAAAGGTGGGCAGGCTTATACGCATAAGAACCATCATGCTTTCATACCATAGTTCTCTTGGCAGATCTAGACGTTTGTTGGTATCGAGATGCTACTGCAGTATCGTCTTCATCATCTGCATCTTCATTTGACAGTTCTTCTTCAGAGGAAGTGGAGCTGCACCTCGAGTGTTGCATCCATGCCCCAGGTTTCATGCCAGCATGAACAGTATGATAAACACTATTTCTGTGTTGTAACTTTGGATAGTGTTGATGTACAGTAGGTTTTGATTGAACTAAATTAACCATACTTCTTGCAGATTTTAACCTTGCTTGTAATAAATGTCTTGGTTCATCACTTGAACTTTGATGCTTTCTAGCAGATGGATCATTTGATCTTCCATGAGGTGGATCAAAGCTGTAGGATCTGGTTAAAGTTGACTTGTGATCTGGTCTAAGTGGCAGCTTTCTTCTAGTCTTAACTGGAGCTGTGAGGTCTGAGTGACTGGCCCAGCGCTGTAGAGAATTTACGGGAGGAGAAGACATAAGTGGACTTGTGCTTCTTGAGGGGCATGATGAAGGCGTGGGTTGGAGGTTTCTAAAGTCTGAAACACTCCCTGCTCTTGGCAATGAACAGTGCATGTCCCCACCCACATGAGGTGGAGACAATGTTAGTGCAGGAGCGTCTGTCCAGTGAGAGTTTTCTGTGGCTCGTCGTTGTCTCTGTAACCGCCCTCGAGGTTGCTCTAAAGGCTCGTCAAGGGATTGTGAGTACAGACGCATGTCACCAGCAGCAAACTGAGACATTCCATAAGTTGATGTGGGAGATGTGAGCGGAGAGTGGTGGTAAAAACTTCCACAAGATGCCAACAATTTCAATGGAGGCCTCGGTGTTTTTCTTTTCATTGGATATTCCATATGATGTAAGCTTCGTGAAGTCTATTTTGTGTGGGCAAGGATGTAAGGAATAGGAAAAGACAGAAAAAGGGGAAAAAAAGTATGAAACAAAAATGTCTAGTAAAAAAATAAAAAGTGTCTACTGGGTTAGTTAGTATCAAACAACAAATATCTACCTACTAGAGATCCAAAACAATGTTAACTCTCAAACCATATATAAAAATTCTAAATAGCCTAAAGAAAAGATAACACTCCTAAGACTTTGATAACGTGGCATGCAAGAAAGCAAAACTCAACAAAAAAACATCATGCTAGAATTTTGACATAAAAAAAGTAGCATTATGGATACCTCCTATGAATACCTCCTTCAATCATCGGCACACAAACCAAGTGAATTTCTGAATTCCTACTTTTAAATGAAACTTCGTAGATAATTACAATGTATTCCTAGATTTTCACACATTACTATGCTCTGATCGATAACTGTTCCACCAGCCACAAACCCAAGAGTTAGCAGGCTTGGCTTGGATTGTATGGAACAATTAGTTATTTGTACTTACTTTTACTGTCAAATTTACTTCCCTTAATTTCACTATGATATTAGTTTTAATATTGAAAGAAAAAGGTGTAGTTTGCTTTTTACAAAGTTTAGGTTTAGCTTCAGAAAATTAAAAGTGTGAATTGAATATATGTTAAAAGAAGCAAAGCAGTAATTGATTTTGGTAAATTAAAAAAAAAAAAAAAAAAAAAGTACTTTTATGAAAAAAACCTAGTACTTTTTAGTGATAAGCATATGAATGCATTGTATCTCAAATTTATGTTTTAGATTGAATGTAAATGAGATGATGCTACATGTGTACCTGCAAAGGGAAGCGAGGTGTGCAGTGCCTGCCTCCTGCTCGTTGCCTTGCCTCGTATGCTGCTGCTTCTTCCTCCAGCTCCTCCTCATCCTCCTCGTCTGTGTGCAGCACATCGTCTGGGTCAGGAGGGTCTCCTGGGTGAGTCACCACACTGAAGCGGCCGCGACGCATCAGACCCTCCACTGCAGAGGTGGGCGGAGATGAAGATAAGCTGTCTGCAACCTCTGCAAAACACAATTCTTAGTACATTCAAGAAAAATATCTAGAGGGTAGTTGTCTCATTATTATATGGACTAGAGCTGTTATATTGACTGGAGATAAATTTTTTATCATGTATTTCAAATTTGAATGCCATATTATTTATATTTATTTGGTACTCTAACATAAAATCTCAGACTCTTTTAGAATAATAATGATGCTGTATTTATCTAAAGAAAACAGAAAATAAAATAAAATACAGTACTGCATTTACAAATACTTTTTTTTTAAACATTAAACGTTTATTAGGCTTCTTCCCCCATCCCCCTCAATGCAATGCATTTCAAAAGTGCTTTCTTAAAAAGTAGGATATCATGTACAACAGATATTTGCAATTGTTGATTATGTAGTAGAATGACCGACCTCACATTCATTAAACTAACTCCATAACAGTCTCTTACCATGGCTGCTTGCAGGGTCCTCTGCTGTGCTGGTTCCTTCCTGGACAACAGACACCTGGAAGCGCGACACCTTGCGTACAGGGGGAGCTGGGGACGAAGCGTGGGACAACTCGCCCTGCTCCACACCTGCTGGGATGGGGGATACTGCACCAGATCCACCATGCAGCTGCTCAGGTGTGGTTGTCACTGAGAGGCCAGAGCCCACAGCACCACTCGTGCTCATATCTGCATTTGCCTACAAGAAACAAATAAGTATTACGTTGAATTTCTAATTAATTCCAATGTGCTTTTTCTGTTATCAGTACGTAACATATTAGTCCAAGTATAAGTATTTGAAAGACAAGAGTAGGCTTCGTACTAATACTTAGGTTATATTATTATGATAAATACTAATGATGGAGAAAGAACATTGGCATTTCTGATGGAGTATTAAATCTTGTCTTATGGACTAAATAAGTATTGAATTTCTAATTAAAGATTTCCATGTATATTGTACATACTTTCTTCAAGTATCAAGGGAAAGACGAGCAGGGTAAGCAGATTATGGAAACACCACATTTAAAATTAGGATGAAAAATTTCAAGTATTCATGCTGGGATTGTACAATTTAGTCAAAGAGAGAAGAACATGTGAAATAGTTGAGTGTGTACTAAAGGAATAGACAAAAATACTAATTCACTGCTTCAATTAAGACAGATGACTTCCAGTAAAAAATATGTGAGTTTAATCAACCAATGCCTATCGTACCGCATCTTATGCTCTAAAATGGATAAAAGAAACTTACATACATAAACATGACACCATATTTCTTATGGGGTAAGCCAGCAACATTATTACCTTGACCGTCCACAAATTGCCCCACTGCACTTCCCCAAAAATAACAGTTTTCTGACAATTCTGAGGCAATTATTTATCATTTTAATTACAATTGTTTGATTGTTTTAACCTGTGGTAATGTTTCCTATTTAAAAAAATTACCTGATTATTGCCTAGTGATATAGTTATGTTGCCGCACATGGTTGGCAGCCTGCCGCTGGTGTGTATCTTGGAGAGCTCCTGCAACCAAGACTCCAATAAATCAATAGGTGTTATTTTTCTTTGGAGCAAACAAACTTCAGTACTTAGCTTGCTTAAGAATATAGGGTATTTGAGTAGGAGAAAGGAGGGAAGGGGGAATGTATCTTCAAAGAACAAAATTGAAAGACTTCTTTAAAATCATTTGATTTGATTATTTGATTAATTTTCCTAACTATTGGTGACTGTTGCTAACCTGGTCCAAGTCATACAAGTCGATGGCTGCAGGCCGTGGTCGCTGCTCTCGAACAGGTTGATTGCCACCAGGAGGTGCAGAGCTAGACTGGTTGCTTGTTGCAGGGAGAGTTTCTGAGCTGGTGCTGGGCTGTATCTGAGCTTGAGGCTGGGTCTGGAGCAATGGCTGGGGTAATGGCTGGGGCAGCTGCACCAACTGAGGCTGTTGAGCGTTCGCCATGGCCATCTCTAGCAGCTGGTGCTGTTCAAGCAACAAGGCTGCGGGGCTCATGTTGGCATGCATTGTGCTCTGGGGAGACAGAGGGCCCTGCATACCAATCATACATCAGTCCTGACACATAATTCCAATTTAGCAGCACAGTTTGTCTACTGTCCTTCATTAACATGACACAATGCACAACTCTGGAGAGTGGTACAGACAGAGGCATATAAACCTTGTAAATTGCAAATTGCTTGAAACTTCTAATAACAGAAATGTTGTGATCTTTCTACATGAGAAAACATTTTTTGTGACTGATTTTGTTGCCTATTATCTCTCTCTACACAATGGGTCTTACATTTCTCCTGACTGCTGTCCTTTACTGTCAATAATATTATCATCTCCGTATTGTACATTCAAGCAAGGCCGGTTGCTTCAATTGCGTGCTGCTGACGATGTGATATTCTTCCATAGAAATTAGAAGCTTTATATGCTCCCATCAGAAAGCTTCTTTTCAAATCTTTTGCAAAAATCATAGTGGAGCCATCCTATGCTTGTAACAGCCATGTCGATCACTGTGATCACCTCTCACACATAACAAGGGTTGACCACTCCGAGACCTTTATGTTGTTAATGAGTTAATTTATTTTTTTGTGCTTTTCAGAAATAATGCAACAAATATTTGGAGAATTGACTACAAGTAACAGTATAACATTATTATAATAACATTAGAAGTAACAGTAACAAAGGTTGTCAAGCATCATGACAGGTAACTTCTCAACGCGATGAACATGGCTGTTATAGCAATTGAAGTGGATTGTTACTCCTGAGAGTTTCGTAAAAGATTTCAAAGTGGCTGTACAACTGATCTCTCTTCCCAATGCTAACCTTTAAATCAGCATAACAGAAAACATGATTAATTCTTAAATGTATAAAATCAAAAGGATTTGATGATAATTAATGGCAAACCTATATTTATTTTTAGCTACTTACTGGAGGTACCACAAAATAATAATAATAATAAAAAAATAATAATAATAAATAAAGCTTGAAGAATTCAACAATTCAAAACTATCTATTGAAAGCTGCAAAGGAAGGGAACGGAACGGAAGAGGGGAAGGGGGCAAATAATACACTATTTTTAATTGAAAGTTAATTGATACAAATGAAGTTCCAGATTCAAATGTAAATTCCATCCAAAGCAGCTATAGTCAAGCACCAATAGAGGTTTTACTCACAATCAGTCAGAGTAATGTTTGACTCATATTATCAGTATAGGTTAATCTGCAGTTTGATTTTAATCTAAGCCTATGGTTTAAAAGTTTCGGAATTGGAAGAAACAAACTTGACGCTATAAGACACTTGTTTGATACCTCATTTTATTTTAATAAATGAATTTTTGCTATTATTATCCTTAATGGATTTCTTAATGGGGTTGGGTGGGAAGGGGAAGGGGGTATGGATTTAACACTAAGTAGTTTTGTCTATCATTTAGTCTTAGCCGCCACGACCTATGGGTTCAATGTCCCTGCATCTGTGATTTTTGCCTTTGGACACTTGGTGAGGATGGTCAGTAAAGAACTGAGAGCTCCATACACTTCCCAAGTGCACAGTTAGTGATCCGAGAACCTAAAAGATAAAAACCTCCATGTACCATCCTGCTCACAGACCACGGCTTTCCCAACAGGGTCTCACCAATCACATTGGGAGAACAACCTATGGTAATAACCAAGTCTCTGCTTGCAAGTGCACCTCAGCAAAGTTTTTATCTCTCGCAGATTCCTTGACGAGCAAGCCGCTACGCTAATGTAAGAACTCAATCAAAGTAGAGAGAAGCAGATGAAGTAAAGTAAGTACGAGTGGGTTAATTTTTTTCTCACAAGAGTTAGTAAAAGTAATGAATTCATTATAAATGACCAGAACTGATTGTATATTTACAAATTTTTTGCTCATTTGTAACAAGTTATCTTTTAGTAGCCTGAAAACAAACAAAAACTATAATATGTGAATGTTGATTATAATTGTAATAAATTTGACTAAAAGAAGCAATGCAAATGCTAGACAAAGATTTCAGTCAGTGCAGAATATATTAGTTAATCTGTTTGTAGAAACCCTACAAATTTTGGCCAAACTGGGATTTAATTTTTGAGCCTCAGCTACATCAACAATAATTTTTTCATGTCACTTTTGAACCTGGATTTGAAAAGAAAAGTGTAGTAAATTTGCCAGATCCAGGTTCAAAAGTGGTCTGAAAAAAATATTGTTGATGTAGCCAAGGCTTAAAAATTAAATCCTAGTTGGGCTTGGATATATTTTTGTTTGGTCCCCATCATCTCATAAACATATGTATATAATAACAAAATAAGCAATTGTTGTTGATCATTTGTAATAAATACACTAGATTAGTTTCAAAAAGGGGAACAGCTCAAGCTGTTGTATTTTAATTGTTTTATAATTTAAATAAGTACTGTAATGTCATACTAATAACTCTAATAAGTGTATAAAAAAGAGGCAACACCCTCCGCCTTTTAAGAGTTCCAGTCAGCAGAGTACACCGAGCAAATTGGGGCTTACGACGTCAGGCGCAACACTTTGGGTGGTGACTTTTGTCTGGTACACTTTGGTACACTTATATGTTTTGCACTATTTATAAAATTTCAAAAATATAAAAGCTGAAACAGTTCCCCTCCTTTAAGAAGTATTTCCCCAGCCCCCTAGGAAATGAGAAAATCAAGCAGTGAAATGAATGAGAAGCAAAAACAAGGTTCTTTACAGTACTACTCTCAGACAAACACAAATACAATTGAGTCAGTAAGTGGTTAGCTGGACATGTATTAAAAAAAAAAAAAAATCTACTTTACTACTTGTTTTTACAGACTTAAAATTTTTATCTAGAGTGTAAGTAAATTAAAATGTTTGCCCATAGCCTGCAAACCTACTTTAAAGGTATACAGGCCTCAAATTACAAATTAGACAGACATTAAGTGTTGCTCAAGTTTATAATCAACATTCGTATTATTTTTAACTGCGCGCGGTGCGTCTGTGCGAAGTCGCGCTGTAAAGAAAGTCCTTGCTGACGTCACAACTCACAGCTAGCACCGATTAGCATTGAGTTGTGACGTCATCAAGGACTTCGTGACGTCATCAAGGACTAAATTTCTTACTTTGAACTGCGACTTCGCACGGATGCATCACGCGTGGAAAAAAATGATGCGAATGTTGATTATATACTCTAAACACTCTAAACCCACTTGGTGCCTGTCTAATTTGTATTTTGAGGCCTGTATGCCTTTAAGCTTTGAAACTTAGTAGAACAAAATTCTAAAAGTTTTAAAATCTAACAGCCAAAAATATTTTAGCCTCAGTTAATTTCAAGCTTATACCGTAATTAAATTAAAAGTTAAAGTGAACTTGCAAGCACCACACCAGTAAGCAAATCAATGTTAGTACTGCACATAAAGAAGATACCTCAGAGCAAACTTAAGAACCAAGGTCAAGAAAAAAAAAACTTTCACCATTGAAAATGCTCATTTATTAAAGGAAATGGAAACGTTAAAAGAGGGCTTCAACTTTTATATTTTTATTGTTTTATAAATGATATCAAACTTATTCATACACCAATAAATAAATTAATAAATAAATAAGTCGGCACCCTCAGGCTTCTATGAGTTCCAGCAGTTATAACGAAAGCTCTGGGTTTGCATGACATCATTACCGCAATTTCGCTCGGCACCCTTTTTAAACGTTCATTGCTGAAGCTTGTAGAAGGGGAAGGGTGGGAACTTATATTTGGTGTACTAATAGTTTGACATTATTTATAAAAATATTAAAATAAAAAAGCTGAAGCCGTTCCCCTCCTTTAAGACAGTGGATATAAAAGTGAAATCTACAAATCTTATTACCGTGTAATATTTGCTGCGGGTGATGACACAATAATTTTCATTTCGTTAATGTTTTGGCGCTTGTGAATCCTCCAAGTGCATAACAAGAATACTGACAATTACAGATATAAGAAAAATAATTTCCATTATTAAGTGCAATTGTTTTATTTTACATCTGATAATCTCCTGTGGTCACTATCAAAACAGCAGAAGCAATGACAAAGGTGGACAATAATAAAGGGTCACAAGTTTCAAAACATCAACACTGCAAGTGATTTTGATTTTAACTCTCCAGTCATTCTGCTGATTCAACCTTGCATTATCTAGGATTTCGAAACCTGGGTCAAACTAATTGCTAAAAATGTCAATGCTAAAAATGTCAACAATTTTTTAGGTAATATTATTGGAATACACATATTGGAATATATACAGTACATAAGAGGACTTGACAGTAAAAGATGAACATCCAACCATTCAGGTATAAAGTTAAGTCGTATGTTTAAAGTGAAAAGAGAAATTGAATATAATAACTACTTTATAATGTATATCCGTACTTAATCTCAAAGCGGGAAAAGTGAAAAACAGTAAAGACATTACTAATATAAAATATATTTAATATAATATAACATTAATATAAGTCTTTCTGCAATCAAATTAATTAACATTTTTGCATTGACATGTTCTCATCTGATCCATCACACAACACAAAAGCAAATTTTAAAGTAGTGCTAATGTACTCAATGACCCCAAAATTATTTTTGCGTTGTCATTTTCTAAAAGTAATTCTAGCACTGCTCCTTGATACAACACCCAAATCTTTAAATTTAAAAATTCCTTCTCCCATAAGTTACTCAGAAAAAAAAAAAAAAATAAATAAATAAAAAAAAAATCAAAAATCAGAGAGAACACATTGTTTAGCATGGGACCACTTTACCTGACAAAATCCTTGATTTACTGGAAGAAAATTTAAGAACTATTTTTAGAAAATACAAACTTAATTTTTGTGGGGTCATTGTGCTGGTGATAGCTCTACTTCAGGAAGAAGAATTGTGCTTATATTTTCTTATAGTAAAGCACCCTCATAAATTTACAGATTTTTAAAGCAGGAAACCAGATGAAAAGTAATGTGATCAGATAAATGCATTGACAAAGTGTAGCAGAAAGTAATTTGCAAATTGGGTATAGGAAACTGCAACTGAAAACCATCTTCAAAGCTAAAAGCCTAAACTATTATACTAATTGTGTGTGGCAGGTTTGGGCATACAGTTTTGGAAAAGAGAAACTTTTATTTGCTTCAATATTACAATGTATTGTTTTCAATTAGGTTGTTAAAAATGATACAAAATACAATTTTGAGTCAAACGTATTAGGTGGATAACTTTAATTGTTTGAAAATACATCACAATGACTAAGGTATTCCAATGATAAGAATTTGAGTGTTAAAAGTATATGAATCATAATATTACTCATATTCAAATTACTATGAACAACTGGTATTTTTTGCTTTTTTTCCATCAAGAAGAATTTTGTGTATTTTGAGTTAAACATTTATTTGTTCACAACCTTTCAAATTTTCTGACCCTTCAAAGTAGCATAGAATTTGGGTAAAAAGTATTCATCTTCCAATTTACAGCAACCTCTCTCATGACATGATCATTAGGTCTGTACACAATTGATTAATGAAAAAAGAGTTAGATGAACCATTTGTACAGTGAACATAATAAAAGTCTGATTCTTGATGCACCATTTAATTGCATCTTTATTTGCAACAGAACTGCTGAGCTAATAAAAAATAAAATGCAATCTGTCCTTATGATGATGCTAACTAAATTCATGTTTTGTGCTGGAAAGGGAGAACTTTCTACACCCTATTTCCTGATACATAGAAGGGACAGTAAAACTTGAAAGGATTTTTTGTTTATATAAAGCATCATTTTAAAAAAATTCAAGATTACCAGTAATTTAAATAATAACAATAATGAATGATATGTAATATTAAAAATAAACAAGTATGTTCCATGTACGTATTCCACATAATAAGTAAATATAAATAATTCTTGCACTAAATTGAAATTGCAATATTTGGACTATAGGAAAGACTAGAATAAAGTCAGGAGGCTCGTTTAATTTTGATGCAAGAATAATTTATATACAAATGCATTACAAAAATTATTATTCAAAGAGGGGAAAAAATGTCTGGTTCTGTTATACACTAAAGATAAAATAAGAAATGTTTCTTTTCCTCTTATTAACTATAAACACAAGGCATTTGTTACCAAATTAATATCAATAGAATATCAAAAGAAAAGTATTTTGCACACATAATACTAAATTGTACTTTGTTTAATTAAAGAAAGGGATAGACAAAAACCGTAAAAACACATTATCGAAAGAAGATAATTGCTATATTCAGAGGATCACGATCACAGAGAAAGATAGCCCAAATGATTTTTTTTTTTTTTTTTTTGCGGCTTGTCTACAGCAAGCTTAATTATTTAAATTTTCACTTTGAATTGATAATGTATGAAATGTACAATATTCAAACCCATAAGCTTTAGACAGCTCGCTATTTCGTCCATTTCTGTCTGGACCCATCAACAGAGCAGCGAAGCTCTAGCTGACCTGATCTGCAGTTGTAGTGTGACTGGTAAGTGGGCATATTGACTGACCCCTTTGAATATGAATTATATTTTTTTGATAATATGTGCTTTTATGGGTTTTGTCTAGCCTTTTCTTTAAGTTAATAATAAACTTCACATAGTAGATTTTTCAATTAAATAAAATTATATTAAGGGTAAGTTAACGCCACCAATGTTAAAAAAAATCCCTCACACAAAAATTCTGAAAAAAATTTAAAATGTTCTCCTCTACACCCCCTATCAGTAGGTAAAATATCAGGTATACAAATACGATCTAGTTTTTGAGTTATGAATTTTTAAAGTTGGCTAATTTAACATGGAGAAATGGAATTCCCATGTTAAATTAGTCAACTTTAAAAATTCATAACTCAAAAACTAGATCGTATTTGTATACCTGATATTTTAACTACTGATAGGGGATGTAGAGGAGAACATTTTAAATTTTTTTCAGAATTTTTGTGTGAGGGACTTTTTTTAACATTGGTGGCGTTACCTTACCCTTAAAATGGGTTAAGTAAACTAAAGTATTACAAAATAAATAAAACCAAACTTAAATGTGTGTACATAATGTTTGCTATGATAAGCTTTGTTCTAATAACGCCTAAACAAAAGCTGTGACTAGAAATCTCTTCATACCTATGTTCCTGTCCGTTAGTTCCTTGTACCCAAACAATATACTCAATTCAAAATCAAACAATAATTTTTCCTTCCTTCTTTCCTTTCCCTTTTTTATTGTACTTTTATTCTGCCGAGCTGAGAGCTAAAAAGGAACAAAATTTGTTAAAACAAAAGTGTACAAAACAAAGAAAATAACACTTTGATTGAAGCCTTATTAAAAAATTAAGTTACTAATTTAATGGTCATCTCATAATGTCACTTGTATAATATTAGAGCAATTATATATTATACTTTTTGCTTTTGCAGTTTTGCTTGTTTGCTTGAATTGAAATTAATCAATCAATTAATTAATTAATTTAAGGATGAATCTCAGTAGATTGATGTCTCGTAATCGTAGCACGTGAATGCAACAAGACTTGCAGGGGACTTAGAAATCACCATCAATAGGTGGTATATAAATTTTGAAGCGAATCTGTCTTACTGATATTAATCGTTAAAATTAATTAATGATGAAGGGTCTTTTTGCACATTTTTTTTTTTTTTTTTTTTTCTAAACTTTGGCCTGAATTTGGCTATTGTGACAGTAACATTAAGCTAACATTTAAGTGGGGATTCAAGCCTTATTTTTTTGTTTTTATAAAATTCTAGTTAAACCTTTGCTCAACTTTATATAAACACTAAAAAATGCAGACCAATGTTAGAGTGAAATTTTAGCTGCATTTGTTGATGTAATTTCACTGTATTGAGTGAGAGTATGGCCTTCTGATATTACAATATTACATCTTGAGGGAAATTTTAGGACCCAAAAATTTCCTGCCATACCTTCAATTCAATAAGAATATATTTTATATATGTTTATTTTTGCTTTAGAATAAATTGCATTGATTTAAAACCTGTTGGATGTAATCTGTTTATAAATGCACCATCAGATCTCTACGGTCTACGGGGATCACACGGAAAATCTTATTTTTAATTGTCACTTAATCATATATTTGGCTATTTACAAACAAGCCTAAAGGTAAGTTTAATTTTTAGATGATGATGGGTAGCAAAATTAAAGGCCTTATGAACCTTTGCATAATATGAAGTACACGTTAAGCTTTGCTTTAGTACGATTCGGCTGCATAAATTTTTTTGTTTCAGCAGCACAAATATCAGAGATAATAGCCGATGAAAAGGAACCTGTGACGTCACTCACGCTCATTCAGCGGCGACAATATAGGGAAATCCCTGCAAAAGATAGGTTCACTCCCGCTGCAACCACAGCCACAATTTGACAGGACAGTCTTGATAGTATTTTTCAAATAGCCTGAAATATTTTTTTTTATGACATTCATACAAACCGAGTTATTGCGGTAGAAAGAGGAGCGAAAATATTGTATAGGAAAACAATGTCAAATTTTTGGCTTATCTTGCTACCGCAATAACTCAGTCTGTACACACGTCACCAAAAAAATTCTTTCAGTCTATTTGACAAATACTATCAAGACTGCCCTGGTAAAGTTTCAAAATTCCAGAAGTAAAATTGTGGCCGTGGTTGCAGCGGGAGTGAACCTATCTTTTGCAGGGATTTCCCTATATTGTCGCCGCTGAATGAGCGTGAGTGACGTCACAGGTGCCATGCTTCTTCATCGGCTATTATCTCTGATATTTGTGCTACTGAAACAAAAAAAAATTATGCAGCCAAATCACACTGAAGCAAAGCTAACCGTGTACTTAATACTGTGAAAAGGTTCATAAGGCCTCTAACACAAAAGTTTATGCAATTATACAGAATATTAATTTCTCACATATTTTCGCTGTTGTTTTTCTTCTCCCCTTCTTTTCCTTTGCTTACAAATTATATGCTGCTAATGCAATATGTGATCAATAAGATTTGCCACAACATGTCAATTGGATAAAGGACTCACCATTATCAAGTACCTCATATTTAGTTGTGAGTACAAAGCAAAAAGCAATTCAATTAAATAGTTTCCCATAATTTGAATGTTGTCTCTGTGTTAAATATTTTACTAATTGAAATCGTAGGTAGCACGCTGACGTATCTTGCATCTTCACAATGTTAATTTTTTAATGTATTGATCTGGAGTAAATTTGAACCTAGAGCTTAGCTGATTGCAAGAATGTTAAGATAATGAGTTGCTCTAGGGGAAAAGTTATGTCAATAAGCCCTTAGTATATATATTAAGGGTAAGATAACGCCACCAATGTTAAATTTTCCACTCTCATTTGTTCCTCCGAAAATATTTTAAAATATTCTCCTCTATGTCGTTTATTAGCTCTTAAAATATCGTCAATACAAATACGATCCAGTTTCCGAGTTACGTGTATTGAAACTGAACCCATTTATTGAACAAGCATACGCTGCATTTCAGTGACATTAGAAAAATTCTATAATCCAATCGTCCGATCGATTTTTAAAAAAAACTAGAAACAAACTTGATGCACTAGGACAAACCTTCACAGCAAAAAAAAAAAAGACAATTATGAGAGTGGGAGCGACGTAAATTAATAATAACTGCACGATTTTTGACACTCGCACGTATCACACACCCCTTTTTTGTCGGCCATTAAACAACTAGCGAATGAAACAGGCTGACTAATGAACCAAAACAACGCTTATAATCCACTCACCTAAAGTAAAAACTTTCCAAAAATGTTTTATAGTAATGAAAAAAAAGTTTTATAAATAAAACAACCATATAATTACAATTTAACTCATTATTTACAAATAAATTGAATATCAAAACTTGTGTGACTGGCGTGACTTGCAAGGTATCTTTAGAGTGGGACAATTTGAATATTGATATAGAGGTGCTGCGATCGCTGCGCAACTCTGGTGTTACCTTACCCTTAAAGTGACAAAAATCTAAAAAAAAAAAAAAAATTTATTTAGCTAAGGGCATATTAACTTACTTACTGTAGATACATCAGTGTTGCCATCTACACAGGCAGTACTCAACCATCTTAATGTAGTAAGAGCACTTGCTTTCATTTTATTATTTTTATATATTGAATGTCTTGAATGCTAACTGTAATTAAATGCAAACATGCAAATTGTTGTACTTACCAGTGGCTGGCCTCCAGGCATGGATATAGAGGCAAGTTTCTGCTGCAGGGTCTGCATATAAGCATCATAGCTCTGGGCTTGATGAGGCGTGGCGGGGTGTGATGCTACAGGTGTGTTGCCACTCAACACTAGCTCAGAGGGCTGTGATGTTACCTGCTGCAGCTTGTGCTGAAGGTCTGCAATAGTTTGTATACCCCTGGGAAACAAATTCCATAAGTCACCACACCGTTCTGTCACAGAAGGGCAGACACGGAAAGAAACTAAATTCATTGATCAATGATCATTGATAACAACTATCTCAACAAACAAGAATCTTATCGTTTCATTAGCTCCTGCCAAAGGTAGAAAAAAGGATTGGGAAAGAAAAGGAAGAGAAAGAGAGAGAATATATTTTTTGTTAATATTTTTTTAAATGCAACAATGGGTTGGCTGCACGGCCGATTTTAAGTGGCGGAAACGAAAGAGGAGGTGCTGAAATGCAGGTGTGAATTTTATGCGAATTTTTTGAGCACTGTAACTTTGTATAAATGCAGTTTTAAAAGATGCATTTCACCTGGAGGCCATCGCCTACCGCCTTTGACGTCATCGAAATGTCAGGTTCGGTTCACTATAGATATGCATACCTGTACGCACCTGCATAACAGGTAGCCAATCAAAAACAATCTAGCCAAAATTCAAAATTTCAAATGCCTAGCCTATCGAAGTGGATGAGTTTTAAAACTTAAAAAATGCACATTATTCCATGTACGCGTACTGTAAAAACACACTGGGAGATAAGTAATATTACAAACGTACTTCTCATCATATTTAAATAATAGTTTCTCAAATAGTTTCATTTTATTGAAGAGAAGATGCAATATCAAGTCCTTCCACCACTTTCAGTTTTTAAATGATTGGCGCCGTTAGCAGCAATCAGCCAATGAAAATGTGTAAATTTATCATACTGGACTCCTTCCGTATCTGCTGAATATCTATTGAATTATTATATTAAACCTAAAACTGAGTCTCTTTTCTTATCTACGAAGATAGTAGGATGCCGTAGGATTCATATTTAACTTTATTAAGACCCTTGAATCATAATTTTTAAATGTCTTTTCAACCCCCTATTTGCTGCTGCTAAAACCATTAGTGGAATGATTGAAAAATAAATACGGTTTTAATTTCAACATTCCTAGCATGGGCGTCTGTGGCCTAGTGGAAGTACACTTGTCATCCACGCAGAAGTTTTAGGTTCAAATCCCCTCTGGGTCATTTTATATTTTTAGTAGCGCGAGGAAGTTTATTTCACATTTTTAATGCAGACGGGGTAAAATAATATTATTATTTCTTACAATATAATTATATTATACTATTATAAGTCACACTTTTTCATATAAATACGCACTTCAAAAACTTTGCAAAAAAAAAAAAAAGCGTGTCATACAATGATAGAAAAATTAATAACAAATCATAAAAAACAAAACAATTTTACCCCGTCTGAATTAAAAATGTGAAATAAACTTCCTCGTGCTACTAAAAATATAAAATGACCCAGAGGGGATTTGAACCTAAAACTTCTGCGTGGATGACAAGTGTACTTCCACTAGGCCACAGACGCCCATGCTAGGAATGTTGAAATTAAAACTGTATTTATTTTTCAATCATTCCACTAATGGTTTTAGCAGCAGCAAATAGGGGGTTGAAAAGACATTTAAAAATTATGATTCAAGGGTCTTAATAAAGTTAAATATGAATCCTACGGCATCCTACTATCTTCGTAGATAAGAAAAGAGACTCAGTTTTAGGTTTAATATAATAATTCAATAGATATTCAGCAGATACGGAAGGAGTCCAGTATGATAAATTTACACATTTTCATTGGCTGATTGCTGCTAACGGCGCCAATCATTTAAAAACTGAAAGTGGTGGAAGGACTTGATATTGCATCTTCTCTTCAATAAAATGAAACTATTTGAGAAACTATTATTTAAATATGATGAAAAGTACGTTTGTAATATTACTTATCTCCCAGTGTGTTTTTACAGTACGCGTACATGGAATAATGTGCATTTTTTAAGTTTTAAAACTCATCCACTTCGATAGGCTAGGCATTTGAAATTTTGAATTTTGGCTAGATTGTTTTTGATTGGCTACCTGTTATGCAGGTGCGTACAGGTATGCATATCTATAGTGAACCGAACCTGACATTTCGATGACGTCAAAGGCGGTAGGCGATGGCCTCCAGGTGAAATGCATCTTTTAAAACTGCATTTATACAAAGTTACAGTGCTCAAAAAATTCGCATAAAATTCACACCTGCATTTCAGCACCTCCTCTTTCGTTTCCGCCACTTAAAATCGGCCGTGCAGCCAACCCATTCTAACAGAAGATCATGTCAGCAAGAAATACAGAGAGCATAAGAGAATAGAGCCCAAAATATAAAGTACGTTTTTAAAATCCTTAATTAACACTATTATGATGTTAAAATTCTGAACATCCTCTGCTCTGATAAGAATTTGAATGTTAATTTATTAGTTTGTCAATATAAAATCTAACTGACTGAGTAAAGAAGTAGATCTTTGAAATAATAACTACATTTTCAACATTTTTGCTAGCCTAGAGTAGAACATGTCTTGCATAAGAAAGAACATTGTCTGTAATCACAAATCGTTAATGCAATATCTCTTTTCTTGATGCCAACCTGGAGGGGTGCAAAACTTTAGTTTGGATTGAGGGGAGGAAGGAGGAGGAGGAGGAGGAGGTGGTTCTCGGGTGACATCTGTGGAATTCCACAGCTTCTGATGGCTGTGAAAACACTTTCTGCAGCCTCTGCCGCAGGCCTTCCATTGTCCTGAGGTCACTAAAATTAGTAGGTTACACAGAAACATAAATATTAAATTACATTAGTAATATGCAATACCACCTCCTAAAAAAAAAAAAAAAAAAAAAAAAAAGTGTACCAAATAAAAAAAAGCAATATACTAATTGTGATTTTGAAACTACGACATTTGATTAAAGAAGCATAAAACTTTTGACACAAGAGGAAGATTCTCTTATCATACTATACTATCATTTTTCACAAGTGCTAACTATATACCCTTGTTTTTAGATGTAGATTGCAATTTTACTCTTTGATGTCATCAGCCAACAGAAAAAGATGGTTTCAGGTGACTTCTTCGTGACATCACAGTGTCAAACTGAAATCTTTATCTCGATAAAAAAGGGATAAATACTGTAATTCAAACATGCAAAAATTTGATTTCAGGTGAAAGGGGACAAATCATGCGTACATTATTTGTCGAAAGCCTTATGTTCCTCTAATTATATAAAAAAAGAAACAGGGGGGGGGGGAGGGGGTATAATTTTTATTATTAATTTGAAATTTTGTTGCAGTATTTCTATGAGTAATTATAATCAATATTTTAGAAAATTTAAATTTTATTATTCAGGAAGGTTTAAAAATTCTTAATATCGCAAAACAATAATAATAAAAAAAAAAGTAAGTAATTTTTTTATAATTTTAATTTCTGTAAGAGGAACATTAGAACTATAGAGCAAAACAGTCAGAGGTTCCATATATCGTCCTGGTAGCATCTTTATTGCCATCTCAACTTGGTAGGATTTACATAGATTGCTGATCTCAATTTTATTCATTACCGGAAATGGAATATATGTTAAGCTTACCAAGTTGAGATCGGCAATATAGATGGATTGACCCAGCAGCGCCCTTTTGAATGATCTATCAGCGAGTGGTACAGTTAAAAATTGGAATACATGGGTTGGATAAGAGAAACGGTTTTAGTCCTAAAACTCAATTGCAAATTAATTGTAGGGTGCAAAACTTAACTTTCAGGTGTTGGCCTAGTCAACAACTACTCATTTCATGAGAAAATGTTGTTCCACCCCCTAAAGTAAAAATAAAAATGTGTAAAAATAAAATACTGTATTGTTAAAAAATTCTAAAAACTAAGACTTGGGGGTAAAAAAATATTTTAAAATCTGAAGGTGCATTACTAAAAGGTGTAACTACTTTTTTTTTATCCTCAAACCACCCCAAAGTTCTCCATTTTTCATTTTATTTTTTTTTTTATTCTCAGATTGGTGTTTTTCATATTCATATTTGTAAAAAATGACACTCTGAGTAGGGGGTTGTTAGTAGGGTAGTTTCACCCCTAATTCTGAAATTTGTTTTATATGTTGTTGTTTTTTATAATAATTTGACCATGATAACCTTGAATCTGATAATTAAAAATTTTTAGAATTAAAAATTAATAACTTGAGGAGTAGTTTAGGGATGAAGTAGGGTAGTGACACCTTTTAAAAATACACCATCATATTTTAAATATTTTTTAACCCCCAAGTCTCAGTTTTTTGAATTTTTGAACAATATTTGATTATCACACAATTTCACCTCTGTAGAGGGTGGAAATGACTGGACGTAAAGATTTTCTCTTGAAATGATTAGCCCTTGACTAGGCCAACGCCTGAAGGTAAGTTTTGCAACCTACAATTAATTTGTACTTGAGTTATAGGCCTAAAACCGTTTCTCCTATCTAACCCATGTATTCCATTTTTTAACTTTAAGAACTGTACATTTATTACAGTATTTTATACCACCAAATGTCCGAAATGCATTTGGTAAGTTATGACGAAATATCCTGCCTCCATTTTTTTTAATTGTGCAGAGCATAGACATATGTAGGACTTGAAAATCTTTCGAATGTCGCAAAAAATAAAAGCACTTAATTTTAGCATTTCGGACATTTTGTCATGACTGACTGATGGCAGATCCGACAAAAAGGGTGCTACTGCTTTGATATAATATAGATATTTCAAAGCAGTTGTAAAAAATTTAATAATTTATATGTTCATTTCTTTTGCAGCTACTGCATGTGGATCTGAGATGTTGTACATTATGCTTAGGTAACTAAATACAGGGAAAGCTAACACCATGTTGTTCACGGGGTGTGGGAGAGACCACTTTTCTGTGCTTCCTATCATAGCCGAGATGAAAGTGTGGATGATATAAGAAAAGCATACAGAATGTTAGTACTTACGCCGTTTGCTCCTGGCCCTTGTCCAGAGAATTCTGCTGCGAGAGACGAGCCTGGGCATCACTGCCCATGGTCACCGTGTTCTCAGGAGTGTGCTGGGTCACCGAACTAGCTCCGCTGCTACTAGGCACCGTATACGAGCCCTCGTCAAACTCTCCCAAGCCCCGGACCCCCTCATCAAGAGAGCCCTGCTGCTGTACGGCACCACTCGACGAACCAGGAAACACCACTTCATCCTGAAGGCACATATCAATAACATTGTAAGTACCCCCTCTAGCCCATTTGCAAGTCACATGCAACAGCAAGCGAGCAAAACACTTAAGAATATGAACACAATTAAAGTTTCACAAAGACCATTCAAAATATTAGCTTTATAAAATGGATCAATTCTTGTTCAAGGAAAAATGACCCCCTTCACCTCAGTACTGGTATTAATTGCTACATATTAATGAGATAGTAATCACAAATAATCCTGGACTCCCTAGTCTTATTAAAGCCTAATATCATGGATAGTTTTTAAAAAATAAATAAATAAATAAATAAAAAAGAAATAAAATTCTGAATTAAGCTGACATAAATGGTAAAAACTGCACTGTACTCAATGTGTTTTAAATTTATTATAAGTTAGTCTTAAATTTGTGTACTAAAATATTTATATTAATTAACAAAAATCATTCTTGCACAATATAGCAAGTAAACAATTTTAAAGATAAAAATGAGGTATTTTGCCATTTCTTACCTCTATGATGTAACAAACAATAGATTATAATCGTTAACATCAAGCTATTGCACTCTGAACTCTGAATTAAACTCTAATGTACAGCAAAAGAGGAGGTATGAGTAGAAGTACTAGAAAATGTCAGGAAGAGATGGTACAGCGGGGTAAGAATGCAGGCAAAAAGAGATCGATCGTGTTCATAATTATAGTCTAAGACATATTCCAATACCATTTTACGAGAGCTATATTCTAGCCAAGACATTGGGGCCCTTCCCCTTCAATATCATCATCAGTTCTATCTATTCTATGCAATACCATAAAACTAACAAACATATTATAGATGCAGTTATACTTTTCTTCACAGCCCCTACATTGAAATTAAAGCATTACAATATTTCAACTTTCACCATCTGTGATTATCAGTAACAATATGTACAAGGTTAAGTTACAAAATGCAGGAGACACATAACGAACCTAAAAGGAATGTTATGTTTCTTTTAAAGCTCATATTAAAAGAGATTGCAGTTAAAATTTAATTGTTGTACGTACTTAATATTCAAATAATTGTAATTATAAACATAAACCTAATAAATATCAACCATAAAATTGTAATTCTACAATTGATGGACACTATAAAAGTTCATTTAAAAGAAAGTTTTGTCATTCTTTACGTAACAATAAAAAAATTTAGCTCGTCGTGTAGAGCCAGAGCCAGTCAAATGCAATATTGACTTAAGGAATTATTGTATTCAAAATATTTTACTGAGAAAAAATTGCAAGCAAAATTATATACCGTATATGGTGGTGTATTGTATTGTTGGTTTAAAATTTATAATGAATGGAGTGTATGGGAGTTTGTTAAAAATGTTAAATAAATATAAATAAAAATGACGGATGTTTGTGTGATGAGTATGTGGTCATGTGTAAATTAAATTACATGTACATGTATACTCATTTTGGTATATCATTGCAGAGTTTTAATTTGTGCTACTATCCCATAAAACAATATAATACTTATATATACAACAGTATATTGCATTACTAAAAAAATAAAATAACAGCCATAAACTACATTCACATGAACATGATGGTGTCTTATGTGATCAGTCGATGACATAATAATGAAAGTAAAATCATCTGCATCTGACACTGCCCATAATGTGTACATACTGTACATAGTGAGTGAAATATTGTCATGAATATTTACACATCTCTTAAGTTTTGAGTAGCAATTAAAAATTGGATGACATCAGAAAATGATGCAAAAACTGCAATCTGATTTCAATAAGTAAAGTCAGCAACAAATGTATATCATAACTTACAGTACTCAGCAATGACAATTTACATTCAAATGGTAACAGCAAAAAGGTTATTACATATATTTTATGCAATAAAAAGCAAATACATTGTATAGCTATTCATTACAATAAAAAAAACTAACCTTAATTCTAGAGAGAATATAATAATAATTAGATTAGACTGAAGTAAAGCTATCTGCCAAAGCCTAAAGTATCTGCACATATATTGCTATGAGCTGTTAAACAAAATAAATAAATGAAAGTCAAGCATGAACCAACACCAATAATTCAACAGCTCTAAAATAAAATTAAAAATAATAACAGAGTAATTTTATATTTATAATTTACAACAATGTATGGCACAATCAAAGAGCCCTCAAATGACACCCAAAGCCCAAAGCAGCAGCAAAACACTGAAAACCTAACTTGTGTCTACCTGTTGGGAAGGTGGGGCTGAGGGCACTGTAGACACCAAGAATCTTGACACCTGCCGCACCTGTCAAATACTTGTCATATTAGTATCCTCTGCAACACCAGTTGATGTGCTGGACTTGTCACCAACGTCAATGTCAAAATTCAACATAGTCAAATTAAAGTAGAATGCTACAAAGAGTCTGTAACGGGAGAGAGCAAATGAGAGAGAGAATAATGAATAGAAAGGAGAAAGATAGCGTGGAGATATTAACCAACACTCTTCTATTATAACACAACAGATCGTAGCAATAAAAGCTACCACCAATGCATAATTTAGAACATTGAATCAGGCTAGTTTTTTATACAATGCATAAACGGATTTCTTAGACATGGAAGATTAAATTACTTTGTTTCATAATTGCTGCTAAGACAAAGTTCTATATATATATATCAGGGGCGGCTCATGACCTTTTTCTCTGGGGGTGCTGTCCGACATGGGACCAGCAAAACATCAATGGGGGGTTTGGGGGGCGGAGCCCCCCAATGGCCCGCCGCAGGCGCGATTTTTTTAAGGACACTCCCCTTTTATGGGTAAAATTATATGACAAAACCATATAATTATATAATAATGCTCCCAACAAAGAAGCAGAAATTATATAAAAACAAAAAATTAATCATTTTATTTATAATTTGTTATGACACGCACTTAATTATGCGAGCGTATGACCCTTTTGAAATCGTGATTTAATGTTTCAAACTTAATAGATATAATTTCCAAGTTTTAATTATTTTTTTAATTCATAAGTCTTCACGTGTGTGGTAAGAAAAATATATAAAATATTGTTTTTAGCCTTTTTTTTTTTAATAAAATAGTGTCAACCAAACTGCATTGTTAATATGTTAGTCTGTTTTTTTAATAAATATAATAAATAAATAAATGATGAAACCTGAATGTCTGGTATAATTTTTACGCAATGTATATTATGAATCATGAAAATGTAATGCATACTTTTTTTAAGGTAGAGATAACACGCCCATTTTAATAAAAATCCCATTCATGAAAATTATAACAATAAAATGTTCTCCCCTACATCCCCTATCAGTAGCTAAAATATCAGGTATACAAATTCGAGCTAGTTTTTGAGTTATTAATTTTTAAAGTTGGCCAATTTGGCATGGAAGTTCCATTTCTCCATCTCCATGGCATGTCAAATTAGTCAACTTCAAAAATTAATAACTCGAAAACAGCTCATTTTCGCAAACCTGATATTTTAGCTACTGCATGATGGGGGATGTTGAGGAGAAAATTTTATTATTTGTTTTCATAATTTTCATAAATGGGATTTTTTTAACATTGGGTCACCTGATCCATGTTATCTCTACCTTAACAGGATTATGATTATTTTTTCTTAAGTAAATAAATAAATAAATAAATAAATAAATAAATAAATAAATAAATAAATAAATAAATAATAAAATAAATAAATAAATAAATAAATAAATAAATAAATAAACAAACAAACAAACAAACAAACAAACAAACAAACAAACAAACAAACAAACAAACAAACAAATAAATAAATAAATAAATAAATAAATAAATAAATAAATAAATAAATAAATAAATAAATAAATACTAATAATAATGAAATAATGTTTGATAATGCAATTTTTTTTTATAAAAATTTCATTTGTTATTTTTTTTATTAAATTTTGTCTTTAAAAATTTATATTAGATTCTGGTTGTCGCCTAATTTTGTACAAATTATATATTCTATGATCGACTTATTTGATGTTCAGTTCTGATGAGTGATTACGACACGTCAGTATAATTGGCTTGACCGCACATATGAGAGACCTCTCGAGCGGTATGACAGATCAAAGATCCCAATTTTTTATTATTGTTTTATTTTTTATTTTTTTTTTTAGCCATGCAATATTTCTTTGATTGCTTACGCATATTTGCTGCTAAATAATGTACTGCCGGTACACGCAAAACCGGGAAAATAAGTTATTTTTCTCATCCTGGAGTAGTTAACGTTTTCTTATATTTTGTACTCACTCGTACACTTTTACAACTTGTTTTTGTTTTATTTTTATGTTTGAATTTTCACATTAATGGTATAAAGTGCTTTAGTGAATAATTAATCCCATGTATATCGACTTGTTCCTGGTAAATTTATAATAATGCATGGTCGCGATTCACGAACGAATTATGTTATCCAGATTTCTCAATTAATTCGATCGACGTTTAGTGTCATCGAGTTAGACTGGCGCTAACTGTGTGGTTATAAGTTAAGAATCCTGTTATTGCCGTTGTTCGAACGTGAGATCTCACGATTGTTTACATGCATGCATGCATGCACCACTTAATTTTCAAAAGACATCAAGTATTGGTTCTTTTGGTACAGACATATTTTTTATTAAAGTAAAATAAAAGTGCTGGTCTCCATTTCTTAGATGCTTCAATATATTTAGTCAATCTATGTTAGTATATTCACTGATGAATGTAATTAAAATTTAGTTAATCTGCTCAATGAAGCCATATTACAGGAAATGTCTTAGAAGTGTTGTTCAAATTATTCCCGCGTGTCAAATACCGCAAGCTCATTGGTTCTGTTGAACCAATGAGCTTGCGGGTACTGCCGACAGCACAGTTCTCGATCGCTCCAAAATCACACGGCTTGGGTGGGAGTTGAAGAGGAGGAGAATGAGGGAGGGAGCATTGCCTTCGATACTGCTAGTAGTGGCAGTACCCTCCGCTAGACAGCGCTGAGGAAGTAAATTTACGCGGCAGGGGCAAAATTTTGATGATTTGAAATGTTAGAACTGATAAAAATTTGCTGGAAAGTTCAGAAAAATTATAGGATTATTTGATATTTCTAATTGTGTGTTTGTTCCCAAAATTTCTGGGGGGGCTGCAGTACCGCAGTACTACAGTACGAGCCGCCCCTGATATATATATATGTATATATATATATATATATATATATATATATATATATATATATATATATATATATATATATATATATATATATATATATATATATATATATATATATATATATATATATATATATATATATATATTGCATTAGTGTTATTTTCAATTAAGTTTAAATTTTTAAGATTAAAATTAATTAGATTCACCTAGTAATTAAATTTTCTTATCTGAGAGGATGATGCAAATTTTATAGACCTTTCTTACAGTATCACAAATCTTAGTTTACACATGGAAGACATTTTGAATAGAAAATAGTACCGTTTTGCGTTACGACCTTCATTTTTTAACGATAGGCGCTCGATTAAAAAAAAACATCACATCCCTAGTTTAGTTTGCCGGTTTATGAGAATGCCACGGCCGTGGGCGCGGCAACCCGCTTGCCTAGCGGCCATCCCAAGTATCTAATAGACTTTTAACTTGCTATTAGTACTGACATCAAGGTTTAATGTCAATTAATTTAGCGAACTTTAAAACCAAAACAGAAAAGACATGCTGCCATGATTTTTGTTATTGTGACGTCACAGGAGCTCGAAATCGATTAATTAAATCGAACCGAATCGAACTAAACCGATAAGCTGAGCTGAAAAAAGGCGTTCGTTTTAAAATAAAAGACGGATCGGAATATACGTCTATATACGCCTCCAGAAGCTATAATAAATCCAGAATGTTACTTTTAAATGCGTAAGGGTGTTTATTTTTTTTAATTTTACCACTTTTTTTCAAGTCTTTAGCATTTTTGGTGTCGACGTGTTGTCACAACAGCGGCCCAGACGGCCGGCACGGCCCCAGGCTTTCGTCTGGAAGAGGTGCAAAGTGGTCGAAGTGGTGGCGACGCGATTTTGAAATCAAATTAAACTTACTTTTTTATACTTTTTTCTAATAGTTATACATATTATAGAAGCATGTAATATTTTTAAAAAATTATATCAGTTAAAATAACCTTGTTGTGGGACATATTTAAAAAATGAAGATTACTACGCCTTGGCGACGTCTAGTCTGGGATCTCATGCGTAATCTAAGGCTTGTTTTACTGTATATGAAAAATAGAAATGTTGATTAATAAAAAAATAATTTTGTCATTTTTTTATGTTTTGTTTTGAGGTTAGTTTTCGAATTGTTCAGGTTGGTGTGCAGTGTTGTAAATACACACGTAAATTTATTCAGAATTAAGTCATCAACAGCATTAGAAATCATCAACATTGTATCAACTATGTAACAACATTAGATATTTTTCAAGCCTTATTAGCTACTAGGAAATAATGCACATACATAGCTATTCCACTTTTCTCATTAGACATAATTAATAGATAGCAGTACGTACTGGAGTGGGTGCTGGAGAGGGTGCATTACTGCTAGGCAGAGACGCAGTCGGTGGAGGCATCAGAAGACTCTTGACAGGACTGCCAGGTGCTGAGCTGTTGGTTAATGAGTCCCAGCGCCTCATGCCAGGAACGCTCTCATCCCTCTGTAAAGTCACATCATTACCGTGAGGATGAGACCATCAGTTTTGTTAATTAAGGAAGGGGGTAAACTCTAACACTAATGGAGCCACAACACTGATCAGGTAGCACACATGGCATTTGCAACATTTACATGCCAGGATAGTAGGATCATCAACTGTTCTACATAAAAATATCAAACTAAGTCTGGTTTGAACTAATATTATAATCATTCTCATAGTTTAAAACAAAAAAATATATGTTACTACTATCTAAATACTATTGAATTACTATGTCAAGTGCTTTTTTAAAAAATAAGTTTTCCCTATTTTTTGTTCAACTTACCGAAAACCAAAAAGAATAAGGATATTAATAATGCTCAGAAGCAGGCACGGATTCCCCCCCCCCCCCCCCACCTGAAATTTTGGATTTAACATGGGCAATATAGGCACTTCTCCCTTTCCAATTTTTTTTTAACAGTGGCCTTTTGGAGACAGCCCTCCCCCCACCTCCCAATTTTTTTTTTCTGGATCCGCGCCTGCTCAGAAGTACAACATAATTTCATATACTGTGTGTATATATCGTCCCTCGTCCGGAATAATGAGCTACCTGCCTACCAAAATTCAAATGCAATAATGAGCTGTCTGCTTTACCAGGTGAATGCAATTTAATGTAAAAGGAAAAGCAGACAGCTCATTATTGCATTTGAATTTTGGAAGGCAGATAGCTCATTATTCCGGACGAGGGACGATATATATATATATATATATATATTGTAAATAGAAGGAGTTGTAAAAGTTGTAACACTCAAGCAATCTTAATGAAATTTTTATTCCTACAACAAATATATGAGGCCCCAGAGATTGCATCAGCTTAAAACCCATTTACACTATAGAGATGCGACATGAGAAACAATATTTTCTTGCTACGGTTTATATTTATAAGCCCTTTTGATTGCCAGGCCCTTAGGTTATTGTTTTTTTGTTTTTTTTATTATTATTATTATTATTTTTTGTTTTTAACTCCCAACCAAGTTGGGGTGGTTTATTATTATTATTATTATTATTATTATTATTATTATTATTATTATTATTATTATTATTTAATTAAATGGTACAGTAGTGTCCAGAAAAGGCAGAGCCTTATGAATTGGTAATATAAAAAACTTTGTAATATATAAACTTTAATAAACCCAATGGTTGACAAGTTATAGACACAGTCAGTGAGGCTACATTGAAAGGCACAGCAAAGGGTAGCACTCAAACTTAAGGATTGGAAAACAAAATAAATAAATAAATAAATAAATAAATAAATAAATAAATAAATAAATAAATAAATAAATAAATAAATAAATAAATAAATAAATAAATAAATAAATAAATAAATAAATAAATAAATAAATAAATAAATAAATAAATAAATAAATAAATAAATAAACAAACACAAACACAAAGAAAACGGCTGTTCTTAACTCTAAATAGTGAATGAAATTCCAGAGTAGACAATATCAACCTGCATACAGAATATAAAATATATACAAACAACAAAATGAGGAAAATGAAATAAGAAAATCCTAGCTAGAGTTGTTAGTTTTCTACAGGAAGAGAAAAGACAGATAGAACGAGATGGACAGAGGTGGTTGCAGAAATAAAGGGCCAAGGAAAGGATGGGGAGATACTTACAGACCGATGACGTCGGTGACCTTTGAAGAATGCTTTGAGTGAGGACGTTTGCCTCGTTAGTGATCCTTGCCTCACCTGAACACATCAACATGCACCGAGCAATCAGAAATACAGCATTGTTGCTTGCCATCACCACCAACTCTAGGTATGAAGTTGTTGTGGTACATAAACCACAGTTCTTACTACAGCTACATTATGTTGTAATAATAGTCAAAACAATTTATTATTTTATGTTCTAACAACTTCTTGAACAGAGTACAGCAAATAAATTGTTTAACAAATATGAGAGGAAGAAAAAAAAAAGTACTCGTTACAAAATGATGTCTTATTGCTACTGCTTTTCTCCTTGGTGGCATTTCTTAGTATCAAAATAGTTGCATAGTTTCTCAATTGCTCGGTGCAGTAAATTCATTACTACAACTCATATTAAAGTTGTGCTGGTGAGGGGAAAGCGTGTAGCAAGGAAGTTGGTTAGTATGTTAGCAGCAAGCATGCAGGCAGTTATGGGCGTTTTTATTGGACAGAAAAATTCCTGGAGGAGCAGCTTCTACATATTACCAAAATTATTTCATGTGACTAAAATTTTAGTAAATATACATAATATATTAATATATATTAATCAATTAACCTAAACACCATTGCTTGTAGCTTAATCAAAGTGTTAGTCACAAGACTAATTTAACATTTAAATGAAGCAACATAACGAAAATCTGCTCCTACAGATATTATAATGTTTATGTTTAAGGCATAGAAACTGTGATGAGAAGATGAAAAGAGTAAATAATATCAAAGAATTTAAATGTAGATTCAAATTTAACTTGTCAGATTATACTTAAGATATATTGTACTACAAAGTATAATGTTTAAATTACGTGTTTTCTTTACTCTATTATTTTTATTAGAATGATTACTAGTCATCTGTCACCACAAAACTGTTGGTATACAGGAGAAATTAATTTCATACTGATTTACTGGAATTTAAACCAATAATACACACCATTTCCTAGTCTCTGATCCAAACAAATTGAACTTCAGCATCTTCTACATGCACAGTATCTAGCTAAGGGAGTAGTTTTAATGCTGCTTATGCTGCTGCTGCTCCTGCTGCTACCTGCAGCCTTACCCTTTGAGGCTGAGGTGGTTCTGAGGATGAGTCCCTGTCTCTGTCACGAGGCTTTCGAGGTGCTACAGGGCTCATGTTCTCTAGCTGGCCGCAACTGCCACCCAGTACAGGCAGCTGGTCTGGTTTATCTCGCAGCTGTGCCATCACTTCAAACAACAGCTCCACCAACACCTCACTGTGAGCTTCAGGCAGCAGCTTCTCACCAACCTGCACAATATAATACAATATTTCAGCTTAATTAATTATTTGAAAAAAAATTTCAATTCTCTTTTTAATTAATTATTCTCTTTTTGCTGGGTCAATGACGGCTAAAAGCTCGAACTATCTCCCTTCCCAACAAATCTTTTTCTATCGTATGTGTTTCTATCTTCTTTAAATAAATAAATATTTCAGATTACAACTTTATTAAAAAAATGAAACAAAAAACTTAAAAGCTGCATCTCTTAATATATCAATCATCACAACAAAGGGATTGTATCTTTAATACAAATGTTTTGCTTTCTTCTTGAAAAGAAAAAATACTGTGGAATGCATAAAGGTTTGATTAAACTGGCATCTACTATATCAGCTACGAGTTTTGCCTGAATTGCTGAATGTATATATTATGCAAATTATTATTTTATAAAACAGTTATAATTAAAGACAAAGGATAGGAATGACTAGGTCTTATTGATTGAAAAAGTCACAACAGATGAAACTCTTATGTTTACTAGAAAAATATTTACATTTTAAGGTGTTTTACATTGTTTGGATGATTCAATAAATAACATGACACCAAATCCCTTACAGGGTAAGCCAGTAGCATTATTACTTCGGCCTTCCACAAATGGACCTCCACTGTACTCAATTTTTACATACTCCACTTGCTTCTGAGATATCCATGACACTATTTTGCGTTCTGTACTCTCTATTGCACAAAATACTTCTAACACAACTGTTCTTCAAACATTCTTTAATCACATCAAACCAAACCTTTATTGGTCTACCTAATCCTTTCATTCCTTTCTTGGACTGTTTCGCGATTTGTGCAATACAGAGCTAGTCCCGGCAGAGTATAGACAGCCATAAGCTGCCTTCCTCCTACCAACTTCACCGTCTAGTAGTTAGACATCTATCTTAAGGTATAACCTGAGAATTTGTCTGTCAAGGTCAAGAGGCGTGGCTACACCTGCAAATCTGACAACACTGTTACAATAGTAATGCGAATAAAAGATTAGGAGGGGGTGGTAACTACAGTCCTTGAGAGCGTTGCCAAGTTTCTTAGGACATATCAGAAACGATCATCGCCACGGTTCGAAATATATGAAAACAATTCAGAAAAATAGTCCAAAAAATTAGCTTTTAATCCATGTAAAATTCTAAAAAAATTCTCGAGCCGTTTTTGTGCAATGTTGATTGAAAAATTTAACATTGAAAGGATACAAAATACACATTTGAATAAATTAATTATAATTAATCCAACGGTTAAAAAAATCTTAAAAAAATCAGTAGTATTTGGACAATTGTTGTAAGTCTACCAAATTAATTTCAAGAACATCTGTCGATACGACTTTTTTCGTCCGAATATCTCAGGTTAAGCCTTAAGTAACAAAAAATTCACCATGTTCTGGATTTGAACCAGGGACCTTTTGGACAAGAGATAAGCACTCTAAACCAATACATCATAGAGTTGGATACAACAAAAATAAAAGGCTAAATTTCAGTGAATTGGTAAGAAACATAGCCCTTATTATGACAGTCTTGTTTTCAAGCTGGTGGTCTTAACTGTTTTTAGTGCATGCTTACCAGGTTGTTGGCTATATCTGTGAAAACAGCATCGTCAGAGTCAAACTGGAAGGTGACTGTCTTCTGCCGACTGCACTCGAGCTGGCACTCCACCATAGAGTTGTTTACTGAGAGCACTGTGAGGCGTGGTCCTCGGCCTTCGCCTCTTCGTCTACGTCTGGTGCGCTGACGGTCCAGACGCTGTACTGCTGCTCCCTCTCTGCAGCACAAGCAAACCCAGCAGTTAGTAAAAACACTTTAAATACATTACTAAAGATGAGAGGCCTGCTTAGACACATAACATTTAAAATGAAGTAACAAAATAAGAAAGAAGAAATACTGTAGTGTTGAAAATAATGTTGAACTTAACAAACAATTCATACGAGCAACAAAAATAGTGCGAAAAAATTACTGTAAAATTATATTTAAACTGGTAATTTCTTTCTATCTTTCCTGTTTCTATGCCACAGGCTTCTGGATAGAGGACAAAACATATAAGCCAGTTATGTTCATCTGGCTTCAAGTTGCTTTATTGTTTTGAAAGCTTTTATAAAATGTATAAAATTACTACACTATAAATACCTGGCCACATCCAAAAGGGTACAAAAATACATATGGCATCAATAATATTTAATTTTAATTTAATTAAATTACTAAAGAATGTTTAAATTAGTAAAGAATTATTAATAAATGTGCAAAGTGTGAAACACAGAAAGCAATAGTTTTTGCTGGCATTCAAAGTAGACAGATAATTGTTTTGCATTGTGCTCTTTAATGTAGAGAGCTTAAACACCAGAAAAGAAAAAGCAAAGAAAAAAAGTTAATTTTTTCTAAAAGTAGTTTTGTAAAGTCAGATTGAATGCATCATTTAACATGTAACATGGGGCTTTACCTGACAAAACCCCACAATTTGTTTACAAAAATCAACATAGTATTACGGGAAATTGGATTCACAGCCCTTTTTCTTTTCTTTTCTCTTTTTTTTTTTTAATTAGAGTAGAATATTACTATATTTTTTAACAACATGCATCAGTTGACTTTTGGGGAAGAAATTGTGGGTTTTTCTCATGTTAAGGGTAAGGTAACACGAAACAGCTGATCAACACAGTCCCATTTGAGTAACCTGTAAACCTTAATAGCAACCTATTTTTTTTTTTTGGAAGTTGCAGAAAAAATTTCAAAACAATCGGATGAGCCAATTTTTTAAATTAAAGGGGTACCAAAGTGAATACTTTTTTTACATATTCGGGCAGCTAAGAATTATTCTGATATCCCTGTGTCTCAATATTTTCGTAAAATGCCTAGTTATTTTACAATTAATTATTTAGTTTGAAAAGTGAGTTTGATAACCGTTGGTTGATTCAAGTCGGTGCGCGCCCGCAGCAGCCGCTGATACGACGAGAATCTCCCGCGAATCGGGGGAACCTCCTCCCGTCCCCTTCTTGTCGTATCACCGGCCGCTGCGGCCGCGGGGATGCTTGAATCAACCAACGGTTTTCAAACTCACTTTTCAAACTAAATAATTAATTATAAAATAACTAGGCATCGTACGTAAATATTGAGCCTCAGGGATATTAGAATAATTTGTAGCTGCCCGAACATGTAAAAAAAGTATTCACTTTGGTACCCCTTTAAGATTTTGAGTTTTCAGTATGGGGCTTTCCCATGGAGAGCTGAAGTAAAAAAATAATTTGAAAAAATCAGCTTGTCCGATTGTTCTGTAATTTTTTCAGCAACTTTTTGGTGCTAAGGACTGTCTATAAAAAAAAAAAAAAAAAAAAAACAGAATTATTAAGAGGTTGCTAAGGTTTACTTGTTAATCATATGAGACTACGTCGATCAGCTGTTTCGTGTTACTTTATCCTTAAACAAATCCACTCTGTCTATGGATTTTTTTTCTGAAGAAATTATATGCCAGATAGATTTTTTTTTCTAAAATGAAGAGGACCACTTTTATTATACACACGCATTTTCTTTTTTTTCTGGAGTTATCTCTACTTCGGCACAAAGTTTTTGTTAACTAAACACAATTAAGGAAACTAATGCTATACTGTTCTTATTCTGACAATCAAATGCCATTAAATTTAATTTTTAAATGCAAGGCTTTTGATGGACTACTCACCCATCAGGCTGAGTGATGAGTCCCTCAGTGTCTTGAAGTGCCTCTCCTGGTTGCAGCTGCTCTACCATGCCAGCCAACTCCTGTGAGCCAATTGGTGAGCCTGTCTCCTGCAACGTTGCTTCTCGTTGCAGGGTTGGCTTCGATTGTTCAGCCTGAAACTCTTGCTGGAGCTCCTGTTGCTGTTGCTGCTGTTGTTGTTGTTGTTGCTGCTGTTGTTGTTGTTGCTGCTGTTGTTGTTGCTGCTGTTGTTGTTGTTGCTGCTGTTGTTGTTGCTGCTGTTGTTGTTGCTGCTGTTGTTGTTGTTGTTGCTGCTGCTGTTGTTGTTGCTGCTGTTGTTGTTGTTGTTGTTGCTGCTGTTGTTGTTGCTGCTGCTGCTGTTGTTGTTGCTGCTGCTGGTATTGTTGCTGTTGATGATAAAGTAATTGCCGTGCAGAGTATTCCTGATTAGCATAATCCTGCTGAAGCAGGTAATCCTGCTCTTGCATCTCACTTACAGGTTGGTATCCTTGGTAATCTGATTGGTTTACAAATTCAGGCTGATTGAGTATTGGTGCAGTGTTGATGAATTCTGTTGGTTGGTAACTTGCATTAGGTGGACAGTCTGGATAGTTCTCAATGCTAGGCTGGTAAGTGACGGTTGGAGGGAAGTCTTGGTAGTTTTCACGATTCTGCAAAAGCTGCTGGTGCTGCTGTTGTAACATTACCACTTGTTGTTGATAGTGTTGAGCAGTGCTGATGTCCAGAGGCTGCACAGTAGCAACAAAAAGAAAATTAGAAATAAAATTTAATTTAAAATAGAGCATTCACTTGAAAATTTTAAGGAGTCAGGTGTGTTGTATTTGTAAAATAGTGTAAGTGATTGTACTTCACACCAGATTGCACAAAATCTTCAAAAACAGCAACTTATTGGAGTTATTTAAATATACTTCAAAGAAATGTATGATGATAAATTAATCTCTACAAATAAATAGATGAATAAATGAATAAATGAATAAATAAATAAATAAATAAATAAATAAATAAATAAATAAATAAATAAATAAATAAATAAATAAATAAATGTTTTCTTGCTAAAAAAAGTTATTATATGAATTTTATATTATATATTGCTTTTTGAGATTTAGTACAATTTGTAGTTGACAGGATGCAATTTGGATACAGTTGTTGATCACACTTAAACCAATATTTTAATATAACAAAAATTTCTTGTGTAAGCTCAGCTTTAAATTTGATAGACTACACAATTATGGAGAAATATAATCATATAAGACGATTTTTTTTTATTTTTTATATATATATATTTTATCATAATTATTGTTGTGTGATATGTGAAGTAAAATTAAGTGTTAAGTGTAATATAGTTTACTTAGTAGAAACATTGTCATCTCGGCAGGGGGGAGGGAAAAAACAAAATAGGAGAAATATATTTCCTTTAAAAGGGGAAAGGGGAGGGGTGCGGGACATTTAATACATAAAATTTGGGATTAAAAGTTAATGTTAGGGTTGTTAAAAGTGATGGTGCTTTAGAGCACGCAGTGAACAAAATATAGCAGAAAGAAGTAAAATATTTATACATCGTAAATACAATAAAACAACTTCAATATAGAGAGAAAAACTAGTTTACATAGGAAAGAAAATATTTTTACAAAAGATAACCATGCAAAAAAAAAAAAAAAGGCAACTTAAAATATTGTACTTTCTAACATACATCAAATAAAGGAAAAAACTACACTCGAGTCTTTTTATTTCAAAACCAAACTTATTTTCGTTGCTAACTGCAGTTTGCATTTGTAAGGCATAGTAAAATGTACAATATTACAGTATAATATAAGGCATACATACTGGATGTACATAGGGTGTTTATAAAATTTGATGGCATGATTTTAATGGTAAATTGAAGCATGAGGTTTGATGTACATAATTTATGTTTAATTAATAAAAGATTTATGTTAAAGCATAAAATTAAAGCCAAAAATCTGCACACTTTTAAAGAAATTAACAAAGTTTATATAATCCTTTTATTAGGCACAAAAGAACTGCATATTGATAACACTTATGCTGCAAAAAAAGACATGACATTGCTACTGATGCTCAGCAAAAGTGCACCGTGTTCCATGTCACGATTAAAGTCTCCAACAGAAGCTCAAAGAATCCATGTGAATCCAGAGCAAGATTCGTGTCAAAAATTATTTTGACACGAATCTTGGAGACTGTCAATCTGGATGCCAAAGAACATTTTGTGCTTTTTGCTAACCAGTAAATATCTCACACCTTCATCTACAGCAAAATTGCTTGCAATCAAAGAGAAATTAATAATACGCAATCTAGCTTCATTGAAAAAATAAAATAATAATTATAATAATAAAAAATTAATTAAAAAAACAAACAAACAAAAAATGTGAACAACAAAATTAAATGTAGACACATAAGCTTTAATTTGCAGTATTAAACGTATATTCATTAATGAATTCATGCTTTAATTTGCATGCCAAATAATGATGACTTTTGTGAAAACCCTGTATATTACTTAAGACGTTGTTGTACAATAGAAATCAATTAATAAATATATTATGTGGGTTTTTTAACATAAAGACTCATTTAATAAAAATGTATACATTGACAGAGGCAAAATGAAATCTCACTTCATAAATTATATTACTGTTGCAACCTATAGTACGAAACAAAGAAATAAAGAAAAAAATAAAGAAGAAAATTTTACCATTAAAAATACCAAACCATAATAAAAGGTAGATAGTTAGCTCGAAATATACAGTTCAACAACATTATTAGTTAATGTTGGGTTGAGATGTTGATAAAACTGGACATTAAAGTGATGATCGCCCCACAAGCAAAATATTACTTGATGCAAATTAGCCAGAATTATCAAACTGTGTTCTAAACCTGCTCTGCATCTTACTCAAGGATTAAAATATTCAGGTCTCATCAGCTTGACAACATCTAATTTAGGATAAAACTAATGCTGTATTGTAACAATTTACTGTCACTGTATTTACTGACAGTGATCAAATAAAAATATTCTATTATATTTTTTGTAAGAAAAAGATAAATAAAAATGTAGCAATGCTGAAATTAATTTAGCCAACCATCAAGTAAATAAAACAATACTAGAAAATGGCTGGACGGGAATCTAGATAAATTATTTTGTCAAATAATTATAAAAATGTTAATGTTAAAGATTTTCCTAACATCAGACTACATGATAATTATAGTGATGGCCTACATTACCTTTCTGCAAAATTTCAAAGTTTAATTTATACGAGATCACTTTACACAAAAATTAGACAGTTGCAATTTTCATAATAACCTTCTTTTAGCAATTTGTTTGGCAAATTATATATATATATATATATATATATATATATATATATATATATTGAATCTGAAGATCTGGTATGTAAAAAGGACAGAAACTTGGTCTGCTCGCCACTTATGACTGCAATCTCTAAGTAGTGTGGCTAATAAATATTATACATGAACACTTGAAATACTATGACAAAATATGGGCATATAACTTCTCCCCATATATATTAAAGAGCTAGTTTTCTTCTTCTAACTCTTTCACATAAAAACTTACTAAGAGTGTTATGAAACAAAATACTTCATTTTGTAAGGAATAGCACTAACAGAAATAGAACTAAAAAAAGGGAGCAAAATATAAAACGAAAGCTATATTGATTTATATGGAAGCATACATTTTCTTGCATTCCATTTTCTTTCGTATTAAAAGTTATTTTTACACATCATTTTACACTTCAATTAATATTGAAAATTACTAAGGAAAAGCTTGAATTAAACAAATTAGCCTGCAATGACTTTAAAAGTTTTTATAATCATCTCAGGGAGCATTGCAAAGCAAGCAAGCACAGGGGATGTTAAAAAATAAACGCAATTAATTTATATAATGGAAAATGTACACATAAAAAAAAAATTTGTCTACAATTTGAAAAATATATTTCTTTTATATAACATAATACATTACATATATGGTGACCCACAATTCGTGTCCCATTTTCAGTCTTAGATTTTGTTATTGGAGCTTTGAAACCTTGCACCCTGATAGCATATAAACCATTGCTTATGACCGTAATAATTAATTTCCGATAAAAAAAAAAAAAAAAAAAAAAACATTCCTTCTGGAGGTCTTACACCCAAAAATGACATCTGTCTTTTCAATGGAATTTCAATTTTAAAACAAAGTGATACAAAAGTTTCATTGGATGTGAACTTTTTTATTATTTATTTTCAATAATCGTCACTCCCAGGCGAATGCCGGGGCAGTTCCTAACACAAGGCCACAGCCGCCTCCTTTCTTATCCTAGTATCCCACTGTTGTTAAGTTTGAATGCTTACACTAGTAACAGAATATGCTGTAGTAAGCTAACATTAAAAAAAAATAATAAAAAATAAATAAATAAATAAATAAATAAATAAATAAATAAATAAATAAATAAATAAATAAATAAATAAATAAATAAATAAATAAATAAATAAAAAAAAAATAAAAAAAAATAAAAAATAAAAAATAAATAAAAAAAAAAATAAAAAATAAATAAATACATAAATAAAATAAATAAATAAACAAAGCCAGTTTATGATGCATTTTTTATAATTATATAACTATTGCATACAATTTTCCCTTACAAGAAAAATTAAAATTCATTTATTTGTGTGGGATGAAATTTTCTTGTAAGGAATAATTGCATACAAAATTGTATTGTGTAATATAGGCTTAATAAATTGACCTTCTGAATCCACATTGGTGCTATTTTAACATAAACCAAAACTTATTGAAAACTTGGGTTCCCACACATCAAATAATCAATTTATCTTCTTTCTGACATTGCCATTCAAACCACATTTTTTACCCTAGAAAGAACTTCTGAATTTTGTTAATCTGTTCAAATCAACATTTTAAAATTAAAGAATGAAAGTTTTTTTTTTTTTTAAATTCTTATTGTGAACCAATTATATAAATAAGAAAAAATGTTGCTTTTTCTGGCATTAAAAATGAAATCTGATTGAATGGCAAAGTCAGAAAGAAGATAAATCAATTACTTGTTGTGTTGGAGCCCAACTTTCCATTAAGGGTTGTTTTGGTTTATTTTAAAATAGCTACCATGAATTCAAATAAATGTGTAGTGCATGCTGAATATAATTGATTTTTGTATCACTATTTTAATTTAATATGGAAATCCCGGGTTTAAGACCCCCCCTTCTTCTTCTTCTTTTTTTTTGTTTTTTTGTTTTTTTTTTCTGTTTTTTTTTTTACTGAACTTAACCACCAGCGTCACAAACAAAAGTATCTTGGCTATCAGGGTACAACATAAGAAAACTCCACAAACAACCTTTCAATGACAATGCATGACCAAAAATTAAACATAAACTGTGGCTCACTATGTATTTAACGATTATTGTCACCGGAAGTTCCGCCATCTTTCTTTTATGCGCCGCCATCTTCTTTTCATACGCAATACATATGAGTGACAAGAACAAGCACTATTAGGAAAGCAGTGATCAGCACAGTAAAATATGTTAATTTAATAAAATGAATCACTTTAAATACTTTCTCGTGTATTTATTCATCCATCATCCTTGCAAACATTGAAAAACATTTAAATATGAGTGGTAAATAGTTGTACGCAGTTTTGACTCACTAGTCAAAATGGCTGCTCATGACCGCAATTCATTTGTTTTTTCTGCTGAAAAGTGTAAAGTTGTTTTTTGACGATTTGGCAACATTGTTATCCCATCCAGTTAAGCTACGAGCAGCATTGCCGAATTGTGCAGTTTTTATGAAGGCTTGTATCTCAAAAAGTAAATGATTATCTATAATTATTATTTCATCATAATTCTATTTAAAATAATAAAATTTGAATCCATTATTCAGTACCATTACGGAGATTGAAATTTGCATTTGATAACATGCGTTTTTTATATCTCAATTTAAAAAATAATGGCACTGAATTTAGGTGTATTTTATTGCATGAGAATTTTTATTTATTTTTTCTCTATGCAATGCTGAAAAATTGGAGTGATTTACCATTTCCTAAGACCAGTGACAATAATCCTTAATGGTAAAAAAACAAGCAATAAATAAACTTTAAAAATAAAATTTGATTTTTCGCAGTAGTTCTTATCCTCTTTGAACAAATATTTCATTTCGTTATACACAATTCTACAACAATACTACTACAAGAGGAAAAGTGTGAGCCACTAATAAAAGAAGAACATTAATGCCTTAATGTTTTGTAGTTGAGTATTTTTTTTTTTTTTTTTTTAGTTAAGCAGAAGAAATGAAAAGCAATGCTAATTACAATTAGATTTATGTAATAATTTAAAATATTCATTAAATTGGGGCTAGTATGTGCAAACTTTACAACTGCATAATTAGAAACGATTAGGGTTTTTTTTATTACAAGCCCACAATATGACATAATGACAAAGAAAGGGCATAGATAATTATAATTGGAATCAATGTTGTGTTGTAGAACTTACTGATAGTGAAACATAATACATTATTGCTGAATGCAAATATAAAAAAAATACATAATATATTATATTATAATATAATATAATATAATATAATATAATATAATATAATATAATATAATATAATATAATATAATATAATATAATATAATATAATATAATATAATATAATATAATATAATATAATATAATATAATATAATATAATATAATATAATATAAAAAAAAAAATATATATATAATAGCATTAATTTTAATGCATTAAAAAGGGGACACTTGTAATACGTATTAAAAAGGCCTGTTTTTTTATTATTATTATTCTAATCATCACAAAAGATTGCATTTCTTTCATTTCTCCTAATCACGAAAGTTAACGTAAAATATTTTAAGCATTAAAATTTAAATAAATATAGTTGCTACTTGATAAAATCAAAACAACAAAAAATAAAGTAAGAATAAGAAATATAGTATAAACGGCAAGGAGGATTTTAAAAACCTTACACCAATTACAATATCTACCTACCCCAAATAAAACTAATAAAGGTATTTACAAACATATACATACAAGCAGGCAGGCCACAATGCAAAGGATAATAAATCATAGTGAGAAGGAGAAAGGTGGCTTCTAGAGGGGGTACCTGGAGCCTTGCCTGGGCTGCCTGCTTTAATCTGGGCGAGTCTTGTAGAGTCGATGCATCTCTGCTGTCACTCTCCTTTCGTATGCCCGCAGATTCTGACACCTCAGCTTCATTGTCTCGCTGATGAGTAGTTTGTGGAATGCCTTCTCGCTGAGAGCTCATAATATTACATCCTGTAATACCTAAACTAGATTGAGAGACATCATTATCTTGTGGTGAAATAGCCTCTGAAATGGAGCTCAACTGTTGCTGCTTACTATCAAATGAAATAAGGCTGGACACTTGTTGTATTTGCTGAGGTAAAGGAACAAATTTAAGTTGTTGCTCTGTTACATTTTGTTGAAGCATAATTTTTAAATTTGACTCTACTATGGAACTTTGATTATTTACGTTTTTCTGCTCAGAGTTATTATTACTTTTAAATGGAGACAATATAGTTGGCGCTTGCGATATTGAAGAAGTTTGTTCAGTTAAATTTTGTGGTACTGAATTGTCTGTATACTCATTAAATTGTGAAGAAGATAGGGTTTCTGTTCCTTGAGGCTGATTTGAGCTTGCAACTTGTTGAATAACTGTAGTTGATGGATCTGGAACTTGTTGAAAGTTCTGAGATTCTGATATTAACGTTACATTTTGCTGCTGATACACCCCCTGTAGTTGTTGTTGTTGTTGGAACTGATGCAAAGAAGTTTGAGAAACTTCAAACATTGTAGGTTGGATATTTTGAGGCTGCTGGAACTGCTGAGGTACAGTTTCACTCATGGTTGGATTTGAACTGAGATGCTGCTGTACGGACATCTGCTGCATTTGCTGCTCAGAATAATTTGCCTGCTGAGCAAGCTGAGCAGAATTACGTCTGGAAGCAACCTCTTGGGGGGACTGAGATCCTAAATTCAATGGCTGATTCACTTGAATCTCAGCACAGAGTTGTTGAGCTGATTGTTGTAACAATTGTTGCTGATACATCGCAGAATTTTGCTGTTGTTGCTGTTGATATAAAGTAGAATCTTGTTGCTGTTTTTTATGTATGGTGTTTCCATCATACTGTTGATAAATTTGTTGGTCAACAGTTGAAGACTTAACTGTATCCTGAGTGCATTGAAATTGAGATACCGGAAAAGATTGTTGATCCATTTGAATTGCTGTTTGTTCTTGACTTGTTGTATTTGTTGGCAAAACCTGCTGCTGTATATAAGTGGGATGTACCTGTAAAGTTGGAGTAAAGCAACCCTTTTCCGATTGCTGTATTGGCTGGAATTGTTGCTGTGAAGATATAGAAGTTTGCTGCATTTGAGAGGTTGTCTGTGTATCACAGTAACTGGTTGGGTGTAACTGTACAGTGTTTGATAGCTGCTGCATTACTGTTTGGTTGGTTGTAATATTATTTTGTGTTGAAAATGATGGACAGTTTTGTTGAATAATTAGAGATTGGTGTTCAGCATTCAATACTCCTACTGTTGCCAATGAGTTAAATTGCTGATCTGTTGTTTGAGTTACAAAATCCTTCAATGGAGCTTGTGGCTGCTGGGATACATTGGTGTCATCTAAAAACAATTCGGTACCTTGTGCAAGTTGCTCCTGTTGCTGACTCCCCAACTGAAGGGCATTATTTTGTTGCATTGTTATAGAATGTCGTTGAGAAATAGATTGATCTATTTCTTGCTGCAAAGTTTGAGAGGCAGAAATATTATGAGACACAAGTAGTTCTGTATTTTGTTGAAAAGCAGTATTTTGCTGGCTACTCGGAACAATTTGCTGATTTAATTCTTGCTGATGATAATGCATTTGTTGTTGCTGTTGTTGTTGATGTTGATACTCTTGATTGCTTGAATTTCGTTGCATTCCCAAATCATTCTGCTGAGTAGAGGACTGTTGTGGCATAGACACGTGCACATTACATTGCATTTGCTGCTCTTGCGTTTGAGAATTTTCTATCAGATTCATTGAAGACTGCTGTGATCCCAATAATTGCTGTGAATTTGCATTAAAATCAACTGATGATTGTCCAACTACATTTTCATGAACAACTGGAAGCTGTGAAACAATCTGAGGATGGCTGGTAAGATCACACAAATCTAGTGATGGAGTGGTTTGTGTTGCTTTACAATCTGGATTAGGAGAGGGAAAAGTTGAAGTTGTCAACATGGGCGGAGCAACTAACTGATGACTAGAGGAAGGGACTAGAATTTGTGAAGACTGCTGAGCTAGCGTAGGTGTTGTAGCTGTGCTATGACTTAACTTTTGTGATGGAATAATTAACTCATTTTGATTGCCAACTATGTCACTTGATTGCTGAGAAATATAATTATTTCCGGACATTGTATTACTTAACATATAAGTTGATTGTCTTTTTGGAGACATATTCTGATGTAAAGGTTCATTTGTATTAATTGAAGGAATTGTATGCAATTGCTGGGCAATAGAATTATCTACAAGCGTGGTTGCTATACTGGACGTGCTGTCTACATATGATTGTTGTTGTACCACTGTATTTTCATAATATCTAGCAGCAGGTGTTGTGATACTGTTAACATGATTAGTTTGCTCGTAACTTACGTGCTCAACAGGCACTTGTGGCTGAGGAGGAGGCTGCTGCTCCATGAGGGTGGATGCGTAAGAGGCATCAACAGGATTCATCTGCTGCAGGCTCAGCATAGTTGTGGGAGGGAAGGGAGCAGTTGAGGGTGCTCCTGGTGTAACTCCATACCCAGAGTTCACCAGCAGTGTGGCCACAGGTGCATACACTGTGGTCGTACCCGCATTGGGAGGAGCGGACTGGAATGCTGCATAGCCAGCTGGGGGCTGGAACACCTGTTGCAAAGGGGGTTGAGATTGGCTGGGGGGAGGGTAAGGGGTGAACTGGTAGAATTGCTGTTGCTGCTGGGGTGGCTGGGCTTGTTGCAGCTGCTGCTGTTGCTGCTGTTGTTGCTGGATATCTCCCTGTTAATACATTGAGATTACTACACTTCTTAACTTATAACATTACTCAACAATTTTTTTTTACATATTCAGGAACCATAGACATATTTTGGAATCCATGTGAATTTGAAAAGTGAAGGCAAACAATGACAACTAATGGTATCATCAAAGAAAATGGATAGAGGTATTAGAGGTTGAAGTGAGGTGCCAGATATAAAAATGAAACAATAGAATTGGGTGGGCAGCTTTTAGGACATTATATTTGTACGGCTTGACTTGTAGTAACATGGCGGCATCCATCCGCTGACCTAGGTGCATTTGCTAACCTGAGCTAGGTATGCGGACTTCAATTCTATTATGCAGAATTGTGTGGCTGTCATTAATTGTTAAGAGTCATTATAACTCATTATTGAATGCGGTGGAAAGTGCTCTCAAACTATCACACTTATTGTGAATATCTAATGCACCGGACACACTCGTCATTCAAGAAGCACCTTTAATTTCACAATGGGTATCACACTATGAGATCAACAAACCTTATTTATACTTTGTCAATCTTATAATCGAAGTTGAAGGAGTGATCAAACTATAAAACAAATTTAGAAAGTACAAAAATACATACAATGTAGCAATGTACTGTATTATGTGTTACATTTTTAACTTTTATACATTGCATTTGTGTCAAGGGTTTGAAAAGTGATTAAGTATCAGACTGGTGCATACCTGAGGCTGCTGCTGCAAATAGGCTGCTGCCTGTCCAGCCAACAGGCTCTGGTCTCCCTTCTGCATTGTCACATAGCCAGAGTCAGGTGAGAATTCTAGAAAATAAAATAAAATAGAAATAAATTGAGGCAGAAGATTTGATCATAAATACACAATCATTAAATAATAAAAAAATCAGATGAACCTTGTGTAAAACGAACATAAGGACTATCTAATAATGGACAACCTGCATGAAAAATTTTTGGGACCTTTTATTCATTTCTGCAATAAAAAAATTTCATGCAGATTGTCCATTGATTGATTGATTGATCATTGTGCATTTATGAACATATTTCATGATATCGTCCCTTGTTGGCAATAATGAGCTATCTGCGCTATCTGCTATTTTAGGTGAGAACAATCATTATTGCAGACGAGATTACGGTAATGGTAATTGTGGTTATAGTGACTTACATGCATTAGCAATGGTAACCTGTATAAAAGTTTTTATATTGCATATTTGGATAGAGGATTTTGAGTTATGAATTGACAACATTTTTTTTTTTTTTTTTTTTTTAACCCTTTAGCCTTAAAATTGTTCTTTAAAATTCTGTGACTTTATTATAGTTATGTAAATATTTAAAGATACTGTATTCTTTAACATGCAATAATAGGGAAAGGCATAACACATGACTATATACTATGTAACAGCATCTTTCCCCTCGATTTTGAACAAAAAATGTACAGTACATAAGTCAAGGTCCTCGACACATGGTAAGCATCAAGTCAATAAGGCAATGAAGGAAAATTAAAACATTCTTTTATTAATTCCATTCATCCTACAATCATAAAATCAATTACATTATGGATGTTGAGGTTTTTAGGACAAGTCAAAGTTACAACTGTTAAGATGAGGTAACAATTATGCTAGTAATTATGCAGCTTTGTTCTGTATATCACTTCAACCTTCATGACATTCTTCATTTATTCAACATAAATGCCTACTTATTACCTGTGACTGCATCTGCTGCAAGCAGCTCTCCACGCTCTGTCTCTCCTCTTTCATCCTGTGCTCGCCGCTCCTCAAGCTCCTTCATCAGCGCCGTTATGTGCGAGCGAAGCAGTTTGGCCACCGTGTTGGTCTCCTCTGGGATTATCAGCCCACCAGAAGTCTGAAGCATATTAAATGAAAAGAACAATGTTGTATCTTATTGATGAGCATTGCTTCTTCTGATATGTAAGAGACTGGTCAACTGATATGTGATGTGAAACAAATCATGTAATGACAGTACAACAAGTGATTAAATGAGACCGTCAAATTTGGCTCTTTGACTTTTCGATAAGAGCTTTATTCCTTATCACCTGAAAGAGAGACTTTATCAGAAAGTCAAAGAGCAGGTTTTAAAGCTGGCAGTCTAAAATATACCTATTATTAAGAGTCCAATTTTGCATCTCAAAATAATATAATGAGAGTAATGATTAATAATATTTCTTAAACAAATAAAAGCATAAAATAATTACTGTAAAATTTTATTTAATTTTGGCAATTGAAATAATAAGCATTTGCTTGTTGTTCAGATCAAAGAAGTTGTTAACTGAGATTGTAAGTACTGGCAGCTTAGTAAGGTTAATTTTCCATCCCACTACTGGTGACATATACAATAACGAAGTAGCAGTGCTTATTGCCAACAAGACCACATTTGGTTATATTTAAGCATCATATGAGACAACATACCATAGCCATGGCAAGTTTATCAGGCGTGTCAGTCTTGAAGTCATACTCAAACTGGATGGCTTCATTCTCCTTAGTTTTGTTCTTGCGCTTGTTGTTGTCGGTGACTCGCAAACGCAGTGTGACAGAACCCATGCCCTCAGCCAGCACTTGCTCGCGCTTAGTCACCATCTCAAGACGCAAGCCCATATCCTCAGCAAAGAACTCGTGGTTCAACAAATCTCGCACACATGGCCTACGAACAATACGACATAGGACTTAGCAATTGTAAAAAGTATAAAGTTCAACAAGTTCTAAGAAGTAAAAAGTATAAATTGAAATGTCTTTGATTTTCAATGCAATATTTTCTGCCTGCATGTAAAAATGTTTCTGTATGTTTATATATTTTACATATATATTTTGCTATTGATTATACTTCAATATCGAATACAGTATGTAGATTTTTCTTTTCTTTTTTCTGTTTACACCAAAACTTATAGCATAAAATATTATAATCCTATTGTTTTAATGTAATTTAATGCATGATTGTAGATTGTCAAGAGAAATTACCACCTTAATTTGTGGAGCAGCCTCTTGTGGCCTTTGATCTGCGATAACAGCTAGTGGTATAACAATATCAAGTTACCTAGCAGTGAGGCGAACTACAACACAATGACGCAATAACAAACACTTCTTGTGCTTTTGTGCTTGTAAGAGGAGTGCGAGAGCTCCCCCCCCCCCCCCCCCGTCCTCTCTAATTCCCCATTTTTCCTGGTTTCAACATTTCCTATGGATTATCACAGTCTCGGGGGCCTCAGGTAGATTATTGTTTTAGTGCTCACCTTTCCTCTCGCTTCAGCCTTATACACTGTTCTATTATGTCCTTGATCTCGGGATTCTCCACCTTTTCATAACTCTGAGGCTTCACTCCCTGCAATAAAGTATATAAAAAAAATTATATACATTCACAGACACAGACACTAACTCAATAATTTTACAAGCAAACTTTAAAAATTGTTAGACAATACTCAACAGTTGAGACAATTTAAAATCAAAGCTCAGAAGTTCATTAGATTTAGTTATTTCATTTGATAAAATTAAGAAATAGAAGTTAAAACTTCGTGAAGATTAACACACAAAGCAAATAGAACTGTCATATTGATAACATTCACTCACTGTCAGTTCACTCTAGTTTAAATGTATGAGTAAATATTCCCTTAAGGTCTGTCGCTATGAAAATATGCAAGTGGAATGAAAAGAGATGTCACTACCAGTCTTTAGTAAACGATGTCCGAGATTGGGTGAATTTAATTCCAACATTTCAAAGGAAATAATAAGATTAACCGTTTTTAAATGAGCAACAGTCATTATAAGTATGTTTATCTATTTCCTAGTCTGATTAATTTGTGAATACAATAATTATATGTTAAGTTATTGCAGTTAAAAAAATGCCCCTATAACTCAGAGAGCGAAAGCTCAAGGCAAAGAAAGAAATATGAAGGGCAGCCGTGCCGTGATGAATGCGCCTGCTGTGCCGTTGCGAGTGCGCCTCAACACTTCATTGTATTTTAAATTGAATAGAAGGAAGAGTAACGGTAAATAAACAAATATGTATTTTGAAAGAATTAATATTATGATTTTTAGGATAGTAAGCATCGAAACTTTTTTTTTCTTCGATAAAAAAATAAAATATATTATTATATTTTTTAATTCCTTTTGTTATATATAATGAATCTAACTCGAATCTAAGTAATAATCCTAATAATTACGTAATTTTATATATTAAAATTTACTATCATTCATAATGCTGTTTCGCTTTATGTGGCTCATCATATCTAATCATATGCTTGAAATAAAAATAATTTGATAATAATTTGTATCTGGATCCGCGCCTGATAATATTTATATATTAATAATTATTCAAATTAAGGAAAATAAACCATTTAGGTTGTGATAATCTTATTAAAAGAAAAGGATAGGAATAACCAGCAAGGCCTTACCGATCGAAAGAGTCACAGCAGGTGGAAATTCTTGCGGTCACAGAGGTTCACTCGAAAGTTTTTACATTTTTGAAACGTTTCGCATCGTGGAGATGCTTCTTCAGTCACAAGAAGAAGTAGATTGTGACTCTTTCGATCGGTAAGGGCTTGCTGGTTATTCCTATCCTTTTCTTTTAATAAGATTATATTAATAATTAAAAAAATAATAATAAATAGTTATTTATATTTATATATATTTTATATTTTTGTATGTATTTATATAACTATATTATAAATGTTATAATAAATATTATAATTTTATATTCCTCTACATATAATTACGGTCCAATAATTAATAATAATTATAATAATTAATTAATTTTTCTCTCAATAAAAAAAATTGATACATATATATATGTATTTTTTTTATTATTATTATTGGAAGAATTTAATAGCTAGAGCTAGGCCTTGTAGGAGCCATCAATTTCGGTGTGCAGACTACCAATGCTGAGCTGCATGAGCACGGCCCACGGGTCTGCACGGCCCACGGGCCCGCCCGTGCAGATCCGTGTGCGAGCCCGCAGAACCTAAGCCGTCTCGGCGCCCTTCCTGCTGCTGGTAAAGCTCAAGCTGACCATCCTCACTTGCCTCGCTGCTTGCTGGCGAGCAAGCTAGGTGCAGTCCCGAACAATGGGACAATGCACAGTACATCCGAGGAGAAAAAAATTCAGCAAGATGGCTTGTGACAAAGTAGGGAAATATAGTGTGTAATTTTCTTACTTGTAAAGTCCTTAAAACATTGCTGTACCGTATCCATATTAACTTGTTCATCAGAGAATATATATATAATTAATATTATACAATTAAAAATTAAATATCCTTTAAAGTTTTGTAAAAATGTTGGAACAAAATTCTTCCAATCAGTATTTTTCGAAATGCAAACGTTGCGCCTCTGGTGGCCGGCTACGTAGCGACAGTCCTTAATTTACGATATTGAAATAACTTCTGTCATGCAGAATTGTTATGTACTTACACTAACAACCTTCTTGTATATCTGAGCAGGCCCTGTGCATTCTGAGTACGGGTACTCCGAGGTGGCCATCTCGAGCATGCACATACCAAAAGCATAGACATCCACACTCTCATCATAGTGCTCCTCGTACATCTCAGGTGCCATAAACTCTGGAGTGCCTGTCAAACACACAAACGTCAGAATCGTAAACAATATGAACCACAAGACTGTTGGTTTGAGTTCTATTAGCAACCACTGAAATAAGGTCATATTTTCTTAGATTGTATTGGAAATGTCTGCATTAATCACAAGGTTAAGAAAACAATTTTTTTTTTTTTTTTTTCCACCTTAAGATCTCCAAAGACATGTTCATATATAGAGAGTTAACAAATTATTTGTATAATAGATGCTGACAATGTAACTTTTTGTTCCCTTATCATTGAATTACCTCGATTTGTATGTAAAATGTATGCAATGTCAAATACTTTTCAAGTTTGCCTTTTGTAAAAGTTAAGCAGGGAGACAGCTTGGTTGCAATGAGAGTGAATATTTTTTTGCTGTGATAGAACTGACAGCACATCTCTCCTCTGCTGAGTGAAGAAGAGTGATGTCGCACAAGTTTTCTGGGGCTCCTTGCTTTAATGGCCTATCATGTCCACGAATCAGGGAAACTCAAATTAACCAATTCACATCAATGTTAACTGTGTAATTAATGCTGAGAAATTGTTCACAGGGCCTTAATTACAGAATTTTGAGTACAAATGAATATGGATATAAAGTTTTTTTAAACAGTTTGTAGTCATAACACTAATATAATGTAAATAATTTTCAAAACAAACCTGTGACCACAAGATTTCCCCCTATTGTGACTTTTTCCATCAGTAAGGAAAAAAGTCACAGTAAGTTGTTATTCCTGTCCTTTTTTTTTTAAATATATATATATATATATATATATATAGTACTAGAGTTTTTTTTTTAAAGAGCAGGGGAAGGAGGGGGACAGAAGGGGAATAAAATAAAAATCATGTATTGACTTCCTGCATACACACCAAATTAATTGACTCAAGGTTCACCATGGTATTCAAGGATTCAATTTCATAGATTTCACTGTAGCAACATTTTCTTTCAACGTAAAATACACTACGGGTATAGAAAGAGAGCATAGTGTGAAACCGATAGCAGACTTTTTTTTTTTTCTTTTCTATTGGATTTTCGGCTGTCTTTTTATTCAACAGCTCATTTCTAAAATATTTTTTCCCCTCACCCGCTGTTCAATTATCGTCTTCACACATGCACGACGAATATTTCAAGAATCCAGAGTTTTATCTCTAATATTGTGAAATATTTGGAGTGGTGGGGGAAGCAAATTCTAGGATTTTGGTTTAGGAATATAAAAATGTATTCTTCATTGTGAATATTTCTCTCTTTCTGCCTTAAATTTCCCTCATGTTAGCAAACAGAAGCTAGCCTATTTACCTATGACAGACTTGGCAAAGGAACGGTTCTTGAGTGTGGCAAGGCCTAGATCTCCTATCTTGACACTGCCAGTTGTTCCCGTTATGAAGATATTGTCACATTTGAGGTCACGGTGTATGATGGGAGGTGACCGTGAGTGCAGGAAGTGCAGGCCTTTGAGGATTTGTCTACACCAGGACTTCAACACCTTGGGATTGATCTTCTTGAAACGTCTCAAGTACCTACAACAAGCAATGATATGTGAAATTTCACAATAAACAATTTTATTGTTTGATTCTACAAATATGGACACTAGGAATTTTGTTCTATATACATAAAGTGACATAAATACATACATTACATATTTTTATTTCAAATCTTCACTAGCTCATAAAAAAGGTGGAAAGTATCTTATAAATGGATTTAGATGAATATCAAAAGCAATGTAAAAGTAATGAAGTTAAGGCAGTAACCAAACCATAATGAGGTGTGATTTTTTTTTCTTTTAAATTGTTAATAGTATTTTGTATTTATATTATTTTAAATAAAGGACAGGAATATTAGCTAAACCTTACCGATTAAGAGTCACAATAGGAGAAAATCTTGGGGTCACAGGATCACTCCAAAGATTCTTTACATTCTCTAAAAATATATATTAAGGAAAAGAACCATTAAGGTTTGGATGTTTGGGTAAAGAACGCATTCTCTTAAAGCATCGTTTAGAGCTTCATCAGTTGCAAGTAGAAGTTTCTTATAGAACTAATGCAACAGAATAGCTTGTAGCAAAAAGCTATAACATATTAAAATCAAACTATTGAACAGTCATTTAAAAATAAAACTCTATGAGATAGATAATTGACGGGTCAACCTCTACTTGCAACTGATGAAGCATCTAAATGATGCAAAACGTATTAAGAGAATGTGAATAATTTTCAAAGTGAACCTGTGACCACAAGATTTTCACCTACTGTGACTTTTTCGATTGGTAAGGCCTTGCTGGTTATTCCTATTCATTTCTTCAAATAATATATTGCACTCTTAAAAAATTAATATTTTTATTTCAAAATTTTAAAAAGTGCACATGAGGAGATATTTTAAGACTTACGTCTTGAGAGTGCCAGAGGTCATGAGCTCGGTGACCAGCACAATGTACTTTCGCTTAGTCAGTGTCACCTCCCAGTAGTCGTAAAAGCGTACTATGTTGGGGTGCTGAAGACCCTTGAGCATCTCTGCCTCATCACGAAACCTCATACGCTCATTCTTGTTCAGCTTCTTCTCCTGAAACAGACAACAAATGTCAGTGCTACATAATTTAATTTCTGCGTGCAGATTTTTTTTCAGTCACAAGGTTTTGGATTCCTCACAGAATTAATGCAGCAAAATAACCTGTAGCAAGAAAATGTACTAGCTATAAAACATTAAAATCAAACTATTGAAAAATCTGAATCAAGAAGAGGATATAAGAATCGAGTACAGTTGACGGCAATTTGTGGACAGTCAAAGTAATAATACTTATCCCGTAATGAATATGGCATCATGTTATTATGAATGTATGAAAAATCATTTGTACAAAAAACAAAACTCCATGAGGTAGAATTTTTACATGATTTTTCTTAATGAATTCTTTCAATAATTCAATAACATTGTCAACATGACATGTATACAACAAAGTTGTAAGGCAAACTGAGATTTTTAAAGATCTTGACAGTTAATTTGATTTGACAACATTTCAGAACCTAAAAAAATGTGTTACTAGGGGGGGGGGGGGGGGGGAAGGAAAAGAAAACCTGGCCATTTATATCATCACTCCTACCCATAATTTTATATGTTACCGGTACAGTACCTGCAGTTCGCACCAGGCAACGTCTACACCAGTTTGAGTGTCCAGGCCACGGTAAACTGTCTTGAAGCTGCCACGTCCAATCTCCTGCTCAAACTTGAGAAACCTGCCATCTGGCGACACTGCCACTGCTTTGTCATCGTCTTCACGTGCTTTTTCTCCTAGCCCCTCTTCTCCAGGCTCTGTGAAGCAACACCCAAATCAGACATCACTCACCCCACTAGTATATAATTATGTACATTCCCCTGAAATCTTAGATAACTACCTTAATAGAACTTTATTTATTCAATTTTTTTCTTTAGACATAAAAAAAAATATATATTTTATAAATTATGTGAAAATTATTCAAATATTTAATATACTGTATATATGTTGATGGTGCCGAAGCAAAACGTACTAACAGCAAATGTTGTTAATTGTTTTATACCTGGAAATTCCTGTGCAAAAATGATTAACAATGTTTCGCTACATATGCATTGCAGTTAGTAGTCCGATTTTCCGCTGCATCCTCGATATATATATTAAAAAAGGCAAAACGAACACGGACAAACAGCAAATGTTGCAAAACTTGTTAGTCGTTTTATACCTGCAAAAATGACTAACATTTGTTTTGCTACATTTTCTGTTAATCCCATCGGTAGGAAAAATTTTATTAAGATTAACTGATATATATAGTTCAAAATAATTGAAATTGGTCATCCCCTTGAAGCAATTTGAATTAAACTCAATTTGAATAATTTCATTCATCTAGACAATGTAAAACACCTTAAAATGTAAATGTTTTTCAAATGAACATGCCAGTTATTCCTATCCTTTTATTTTCAATATTCTTATAAAATTTGTAGATTTAATGCCCTCTAAAGGTTCTACAGAGCCAAAACTTCACTTCTAGAGCAATAAGTTTCTATCTCTTCTCCACCCTTACCCTAAATGACCTAAATGATAGCTTGAAAAAAGTAGCCTTTTATTCAGCCCTTTACCAAGTGATGAAAGAGTGAATATATAATTTTGGACAACCAGAAGCAGCTCACCTGTAGTCCCAGTAGCTGCTGCGAGTGTCGTGCTCTGGGAGGCAGGTGGGGAGGTGGAGGCAGCTGTTGAGGGCAGTATGGGGACCAGCTTCGAGTCACCAGTGGGTAGCCTACCCTCAACAACCCTGTTGGCTGCAGCTGCCAACGCCTCTTTTTCAGTCTTCTCCAGGTCCTGTTGTCAAACAAACAACACATATTCACTTTAGCAAATTCCACTACATTACTTCTTTTTTATAATTATTAATTATATTAATAGATTTACACAGACAAATAAATTTTACATAATAACGAGTGTTATAAAGATGCAAACTAAGGCTTACGTTAGTGCTATTTACGTAACTGAAAGTGGGAGTGTATATTGCATTTTCTGTTCGATATTTCATATCTTTCAAAGTTTGTGTCAAATTTTTGATTACTTGAATGTTTAACAGATACTCGCACTAATAACTTAAGTAACCATATATCAAATTTCTTGATGGACAAAAATGTTGAGAATAAACTCAAAAGCTAGCCTTAAATTAAAAAAAGTACCACATGAAGATGATGTTGAGATTTTTTTTTTTTTTTTTTTTTTTAAACCCAGAGACTTTGACTTTTGATAATTATTCATTCTATATATCGTCGCCTCAGAATGCAAATCACGTAACTACAAAAAAAATTTGATGCAACTTTAAACCTTATCTCACTAGAACATAAGGGTCAAAGTTCCATAAATTTTTTTTGTAGTTACGTGATTTGCATTCTGAGGCGACGATATGTACTTAGGTGAATAAAAAAAGAATAAAATAATCAAAAGTCAAAGATATGTCCAGGTAAAACAAAATATATAAAAAAAATCTCAACATCAAACCTCTACTAATATTGTATTTTTTAATGAAGGCTAACTCTTACTTATCATTGCTGATAATAACCAGCCAAGAAATAGAAAGAAAATCAGGAAATAGTCAGGGAGAAAGAATGAAGACATTAATGCATAATGATAATAATAATAATAACAATAATGATAATGTGCATTGTATGGTGCGCATTGAAAATGCACCCTCCCACCCTTCATTAAACTTGATCCAGGCAGATAGGATGAGAAGGAGACTTTCTTCCTCTCTTTACCTGTTTCTCTCGGCCTGGATCATCATTGGCTATGACAGCTGACATCGGCGGCCCAATCACGGCCTCCTCGATGGTGGCTTGTCGAGAGAGCCGATGCGACAAAGACCCCTGCAGCACCCAATAACAAACTCAGCCTCAGCACAAAGAGAATATTGCAGGACCCACTTCTTATAAAAAGTATATAATAAATTAACTAACTGAAATTTTTATATCCCACATTATATAATAAGTAAATAAACTAAACTTCAGGGGTTCAAACTATTAAAGAGGTGTGAATGGCCCTTCAACCACGGGGCCCACAATTTGTAATTACGCCACTGGTACACAAGTACATACAGAAACTACCAACACAAGAATATCAGCAAGCATGCAAGGGCAAGAACAGGAACATAATGGGTTTTATTTTTATCTCGTGATATTAATAGTTTATGGAGCCCTACAAACTCAGGAAAAATGTTTAAATTAGAAGAGCCAATTACAGTATTATTCGGACCAAACATTCCATTATCAAACTCAAAATCTCCTCTTCAGATATTGCATTGCAATGGATGGGTTATTTATTTTTAATGTTATATCACTAGATGATAATGTCAGTTCCAAACACGATGCTAACATTTGCAATAAAGGCCAGTTTTCAGGAATTACAGTAATGATATAAAAGAACAATGATTTCTCTCATCTGAAAGCATAAATAAAATATATTATGCCCATTTTGGGAGAAACACACAGTTACAGATAAACAACAGGACGGTCATTGTCATTAGTTGTCTGTGTTTGATGAAGTTTTTCACACTTTCAACACCGATAATTGGTTCTTTCAAAACACCATAACATGCAAAATTACAGTTAATTTGATATGGATATTATCTTTCCCTTCAGATGTAATATAATAAATGTTATCTATATAATATACTGCATATTTATTTTAAGATTTTTGTGTTGATTGATATATTTTAGATATAATTTTAAACTGTGGGTTCACCACTGGTATATGTACTTTGTTTGTAATACAGTATTAATATTGACGGAATAATTAACTACATTATCACCCTACATTAGAAACTACAAAACTACACGAAACTACACTTTACACTTTTCATAAAAATATATAAAATCTCTGACAAATTTCTTTCTTACTTTGGCGGGTAAACCACGGTTGGGTTTAAATTATTAAAATCTTAAAATCGCCACCAAAGATTGTGTAAGTTGTAAAAACTTACATATATTCAATCATATATATTATATACTGTATAATGTATATAATGTATATAAATTAGTATAAATTACTACTTATAATGAGAAGTGTAGTTTCTAATATAGGGTGAAAATGTATTTATTCCGTGAATATTAAACTTACAAACAAAGTACACATGCCAGTGGTAAACAAACACAGAGTTATAATAATATCCAAAATATATCAGTCAACTCAAAAAATCTTAAAAAAAATTTAATTAGACATAGGAAGGATACACCTAAAATTTTGATTCTCAAGGAAAAATCTCTTGATTTTCAAGGTATACATTTTTATGAACTCAAGAATCTTAATATAATACGAGTCAAAGTTAGAAAATAATGAATAAAAAAAAAAAAAAAAACAACAAGGGTGAAAAATATACCTAACCTTGTATTGCTTGGCATTGAAATAATTACAGTAAGTTAAGTGGCAACCAGTAATGTAGAGGGGACCAAGTTATTTTTTACTCCCCCTATTAAACAAGTGAATTCCCCCCAAAAATATACCTCATATACCTGGGATAGCACTTTTTTCAAATCACATTTAGGCTTCAAATTTTGATACCCATGATTACAATTTTAATATTTTAAGTTTAAATGATTCAGGTCACATACAGTCAAATTTATTTGACATTCCCACCCGAAGTAAGAGGTTTCTGGTCTTGCTATTCATGTCTGAATTTTGATTGTTTTGTTTTGTAAATAAGTCAATACTTTAATATAAAAAATTATACAAAATTTTAGATTTCAAATGCGAACTGAAGAGAAACCTCACATTTCCGGTTACTTCCATTGGGAATATCAAATTAATTTGAGTGTACTTCATCACTCAAATTAAGAGCTGTTAGCAATGGACATCATTATTATTACAGTACTTTAAGATCATAATTTAAAGTGATGATACATTAGTGGCCAACAAGCAAATGAACTCAAGTATTACAACACAGTGCAAACACACATCACTCATACAGAAATATATTAAGGTTTAAAAAATTAAAAAAAAATGCAAATACCTACAATATAACTTAATAGAGTTACAGGGGGGCCATCAAATATTACTCCCCAAATAAATTTCCCAATTATAATTATATGTATATAAACCCACCCGCCAAGAAAAGAAAGATATTTCTAAGAGAATTTAAAAAGTTTCGCCGAGGTGGGACTCAAACCCACATCTTAAGCCATTCGCGGGCTATGCGCCTTATACCATTAGACCACTGGGCTCGTCCTTTCTCGTTGAAAACTTTTAAATTCTCTGACAAATTTCTTTCTTTTCTTGGCGGGTAAAAACATGGTTGGGTTTAAATTTAAAATTATTAAAATCACCGCCACAGATTGTGTAAGTTGAAAAACTTACTTATATTCAATCATAAATATGTACATATATATAATATATATATGTATATATATATATATATATATATATATATACATATTTATATTTATATTTTCATATTTATACTGAGTTTAGAAACTAAAACATTGTATATTAATAAAGATGACCATGTAAAGCCAATAAAAGAAGATTTAAAAATTTGCCTTTTAATAACTTTTAATGTAATATAGCTAGTACATTATTTTTTGACGACACCTACAACTAGCATATCATTAAAGTGACTCACTTTGTCCATGAGTCGTCGCGCCTTAAGTCCCCCTGGTTGGGGTGACTTGGCAGGTCCTCGGTGTTGGAGCTGGTGTTCAGGCACTGCACCAGCAGTGGCTTGTGATGAAGGGGACTTGCGCCGAGTGCGTGACGATGCAGCTGTTGGGGAACGCCCCAATGATGTTATTGGAGAACCAACTCCAATAGGCGAGGTAGGGTTGGAACGGGTACGTTGAAATGTAGAGGAGAATAGTCCTCGGACTGCCGAGCCTGTTTAAAGACAATTATAAGAGTCTCTAAGGGGATGTGATTTCTTGCTTAGATAAAGAGCAATGTGACAACTTTCCTAATATTACATACCTATTATTGGCACAAAGGCAATATAAGTCACCAAGGTGTTACTAGGCAAATTTCTAGTCAATAAGGCTACATAATATAATTCACACTTTTTTTGTGCTTTATGGTGAGACTAGAAAGTTACCCTAAATGTGAATGTCTTATACTATTTTATATTTGCAACTGAAACTACTGCAAAGCTTTCAAATTGAAAGTAGAAGATTACTCAAAATTGATTTCTTATTTTAATTTAAGTCAGTAAAACCATCAATAACTAAGAATTAATTATACTAGTTTGACTAAATTTTTTAAGCGGGTCAAATTGAGCATTCATTAACCTAGAATCTTGTTACTTATTGTACTTGTTAATAGCTACGGTTAAGCCATGCAACTATTAAAACTTCTAACCAGCATTGAAAAAAAAATATATATATATAATTTAATAATAATAATGCCAACACCCACTTGCATCTTGTCACATGCAACTAGAGCTTAGCATTTATAGATACCTCTATTAAGAAGTCACGGAAGAAGACTTTCAGATTATATTTCAATTTGATAACTTTACATTACTTATTTAAAAACCACTATGCAAAATTTTAAATTGCAAAGTAAACAGAAAGTCAGAAAACATGCACTTACAGCTACTTTAAGGTAACTCCAATGGCATTAACAGCAGTGGTGGCACACTCACACACAGTAGGTAGACCCACTCACCAAGGGGCTGTCTCCTTCTTGTTGGACTTGGTGAGAGCGCACCTCCGCCTGCCTCTCCATCCTCGGTGCCAGCACTGCTGCCTCCCCCTCCTCCTGTACCCCCTCCCCCTGCCCCTGCCCCACCACTGCCAGCAGGAGGAGAGTTTCGAAACCTTCCCTTGCTCATGGTGAGTCCCTAAACGTTGGGACGTGATGTTCACTTCTCCTCCTCTGCCTCCTCACCTACCTCCGTGGGCAATACGACTCGCAGCTTGAGGGCCACAGTCACATCTTCTTTTCTAAAGTTAGTAACCTGTAATGCAAAAAATACACTTGGTTAGATAAAAAAGGTTGAAAAAGGCTATGTTTACAGTACAGAAACTACTTCTGGTTTATTTATAACGGCCCAAGAAATATACCCCGTAAGGGATTGAACGGCATATTAAAAATGTGTAGAAACATAGAAACCACTCGAATTTGACGTGTTTTCAAAACAAATGAAATAAGAAGATAAGAAACTAAACTAAACTTTACCTGTAATCAGGCACGAATCCCAAAACAAAAACAAAATTTCAGGGAAGGGGAAGGGGACTGGCTGGCTACCTAAGGCCAATTGATGTTAATCAAAAATCAAAATTGGAGTGTAGAAAATGAGAATCAAATTTATATTGCCCATAGTAAACCCAAAATTGGGGGCTGACCCCCTCCCTTTTCCGCCCCTGCCCTCCGTATTCCCGCCTGCCTGCTACGGTTTATAAACCTGTTTGATAGCGAAGCCCATGTTTAATATTAATTTATATTATACAAGTAAATTTATTGTTCATCGTGTTTTTTACCTCAATGTAAATATGTTGATAATCTATAATACAGTACCAATACAATGGGATTATCTGCTTTCTGCTCAATAAAACCTATATTATTATTACTATGCATTCCCTTCAGTACAGGATATATCCATTTTCATTTCATTTCTGTGTATTTATTTTATAAATTTTATAAGTGTGATTTTCATTTGGAATTACTGTAAAAGAGTTAACATTACGTATTATTAAATTTCCTGAAATACCCATATGTGCTATATGTACTGTACTTAAAAATGCACTTTTCCGAGCCTAGAAAATATGAATTGAGGGAAAGAAAAATAAATCAAAACACAATTGAGAACTTCTCATTGTATGTTCTCACTAACATGTAATTTTATAACTTAAACCGTGATCTATGCCAACGATCAAAATAAGATTATTATTATTAGTTAAGTCATTTAAAAATTTATGAAATCTAAGCCTAAATTCTTGCATTGCTTTGATGGATAAAAAAAATGCAGTAGGAAAATATATTGCTTCGGAGAGAGCCAGAGTGAACTTTAGTAACGTAATACAGAAGAGATTACGGGTAATACATAGTACATACGTATTGTACGACAGCTACAATGGTATATTGACCTGATTTTTTTTAATGCAAAAATGGATAGAGGGTGCAAACTGCAAAGTTAATCTGCTACCCTTATTTTATTCAGATTTTTTACAGCCCGGGAATTATTTTTAAAAAATTATTGAAAGTCCTTTTGGTGACGTCACAAGGCGGCAATTCCTATCCTTTTCTTAAAGAGTGACGCCTCGTGACGTCACTAAACAGAACTTTCAATATTTTTTTAAAAATAGTTCCAGGGCTGTAAAAAAATCTGAAAAAAATCAGGGTAGCATAACTTAGCACCCTCTATCCATTTCTGCAATAAAAAAAAATAGAGGTTGATACTCCATTATTCCAACAAAACAGTGTCGTCCTCCTTTTCAAACTTATGAATCTTATGATGGTACTGCTTATTGTAAACTATCTATGAAGGGGAGGTAGACAGCTACTGTAGTGTTGGGTGTTGGGGAAGTTAACTATAAAAAATTTAACTCTAAAAAAAATTGTGCAGAAGGATATCTGATCTTTGAACTGATCATATTGTCATATATATTTTTTACATTTCTCTGATAAACATATTGATTTTTGAGAATTTATTGAAGATCGCAATTGGAAATCTTTTTTTTAAACACGCGGTAAGAAAAAGCTGCATGCATTACAACCTGCTTGTAACACGTGGGTATCTTGAGGCTACATGAAACAAAGGTAAATACTGGCTTTTATTTGTGTGTTTGCGTCTAAAAAACTGAAATGACGACATAAAGCGGAGCGGGTTGCATTTGTATCGTTAAAAAGTACCTAAAAATCAATAATAAATCATTGTAGAAATGTAAAACAAATTACTGATTATTTCAATGAACTTAGATTTTAGTATTTTTTAAAAATACACTGATATTTTGCATGGTATTTTGTAGGCTACTTTGTATTTCACTGAATTAAATAATAAAATAATGTAAATAATGTTAATTAGGATTGTTTTGATTTTCTATTATATTAATTGTTAAATTTTATATAGAATGTTTAGATGGTAGAAAATCAATGTGAAAACAAAAATTAAAACAAATCGTAGAGCTGTTAATTATTTATTCAGTGCATGCAGTATTTATAGCGATAAATAAAATTTACAATAATGCCAGACTTATAAAAGAAGATGAGCTGTAGGTGTTTTAAGCGATTCATTAGTTATTAATGATATTACGTCAAATTGACTTAAAACATTCAGTAGAATAACGTTTTATTGCAAACACTTCGGTGAGACACACGTATAATAACGCCTCGAAAAAATATAATATTTTAGGCCTAGGTCGTTTCATTAATACGTAAGGTTTACCTTCTCAAACAATATAGTATTTACACACGGTGGCCTTAGCGTAGTTTCAAGTATAGTAGCGCTGACGTCATCATTGCAATCGTGCAATATGAAACCTTATGGAGCTATACATAACAATCGGTCGGCATGCCTAGACTTTTCCTCGCGGTGTAATTTAAATTTAAAATATCGATTGTTTCATTTCCATATCAGCCGCAAAACAATAAAACGTGATCACTCCCTATTAGGTAAGAAACAAGCCTACATTATTCTGTTATAACATGTGTGTACATAATAGTATATAGTATATTATGCATATATATAAAAGTAAATATATTATACATAAATTAAAACTTGTCTGTAATTTGACTGCAAGGCATTTCATTAACATAATACAGTATGGTATTATGATATATATTTATTTTCCCCTTCTTAATTTATACATTACAAAATAAAAAAATAAAAAAATCTTGCGACACTATTTCTGATCAAACCTTGAGGTAAGCAGTAAGATTCACGGAAGTTTGTGGCGACGTCACAGCACCCATTCATTTAGTCTGATTTAGTTAGTGCGATACATAGTTGTCACGTGTAGGCCTAGGTGCATGAAAATTGAGGCCATGGCAGGGCAAGGTGATGTGACACGGTCAAGGCAACATGTACTACAGCAGCAGGCTACGGTGAGCTTTATATCATAAGCAGACTGACTCGAATTTAGCCATCCATCGACGGTGAGAGGGCGTGAAAGTATGCAGCATGCATCCCCTATTAATTTTTTAATATAGATTGAACGGATCCAGAACATTAGTATGATATTAATTATATAGGTGGTATTCAATTACGTTATAACGTTAACCGGTCCACACGACCAGCTCTTAAATTCATTTAGAGCTCCATTAAAAAAAAAAAAAAAAAAAAAGTAAAATTGTTTCACGTTGATGGCGCAAAAAAAATGGAACATCTCCTTTGATCTCCTCCTATTTCTCTGCATGAAATGTGACAGCCATGCACTTTGCTTTCTCTAGGAACAGGCGCGGATCAAGAAAAAAAAAATCGGGGGGGTGGAGGGGGGGGCTGCCTAAGGTTAAAAAAAATTGGAGTGGGGGAATCGCCTATATTGCCCATGCTAAACCCAAAATTTAAAATTCCCCCCCAAAAAAATCCTAAATTTCTAAAAGCCCCCCCCCCCCTCCCCCCTGGATCCGCGCTTGTATAATATATAGGAATGGTAGGATTCCAATTATATAATTATTACCAAGGTGTTTGTTACACGCTCTTCTCTAAAGAATACTGCATATCTGCAGTGACAGAACTAAATTAATATATTATGTATAGCTTGACTGACAGTTCAGGACTTAAGGTGCAAAAAAATGTTTAATTTTTAAGTTTCTGGATAACATTTATAAGTTAAGAGATCCATTACGCTGGTTATTGACTGCATTTATCATTTTTTTTAATCAAATTATATGCGCATGATTTATCTACATTGGTTGAAATGGTACCTAAGTCCACTTTCAACCGCGGTACGTTGACGTCACTTCATATTTGTACGTCTTGTAACTTTTGATGAAGTAACTTCACGTGCAACCATTACACTTCAAGCCTTAAGAGTAAAACACGCTATAAAAAACAATTTAAAATTAAATTACTAAATTACGTTGCAAAAATATTACGTTTATGCAAATTTTAATTTAAGAATATCCGAACACTGCCTTCAGCATTTAAGTCTGTAACAAACACGTATATTTGATCCAAGAGTTTCAACATAACTTGATAATGGATAATGTAAAACGATATTTTATATATATTATATTCGTATAGCTATCTGCAATAAAAGATAGTCCTTAAATACTTCGAAATTAATCTACACTCTGTTTAAGGTAGAGATAACGTCGAACAGCTGTTCGACGTAATCCCCTTTGATTAACATGTAAACCTTAGCAAATTGACAAAAATTCTGAAATTTTTTTGAGAGGCAGATATTATAGTGCCTAAAAGCCACGAAAGCCATAGAAAAAGTTTTAAAAACATTTAACGAGACGATTTTTTTAAATTAATTTTTTAGTTTGGCTCTCCATGGGAAAGCCCTATGCTGAAAATTAAAAAAAAATAATAATTAAAAAAAAATCGGCTCGTTAAATTGTTTTGAAATTTTTTCTATGGCTTTTAGGCACTAATATCTGCCTCTCAAAAAATTTCAGAATTTTTGTCAATTTGCTAAGGTTTACATGTTAATCAAAGGGCATTACGTCGATCAGCTGTTCGACGTTATCTCTACAGTACCTTAAGTATAAAAGACATTTAATCACAAGCTATATTACAATAAAACAACCAATTCGCAAAAAAAAAATAATAATAATAATAATTTATTCAGTCATCCTAGGATAACATGATACAGGGCAGAGCAGACTGCTCTGCATGATATAAATAAACTACTGTAAGTCGATTACTTTTTTTAAAAACTTTAAATTCGTTAATGTTTTAATTGAGTACATTCAGTCGAGAACATTCAGTCAGCTACATAACACCGAAATCATCACGAGGATTTGATTAGCCGCCTAAACAGCTAAAAACAAATAATCAGGTATTCATTCCAACGCTATCATCGGGAAGATGAATTTAATGACAAAAATTATCGAATCAATTCAATTTTAAGGTACTCACTTAATAATTGTCACAACATCGTCAAAATAAAATATGATCTGCTCCATTTTACTTTCTAGTATATAAGAATGTGAAGCAAGAACGTATTCAGGGAAAAGGGGGGGGGGGGCGATCTTAAAACCCCTTGCAGTTCCATGAGAGGTTTTGTGAGTTTTACCACCCGTCGCTTACCCCCTCCCTCTTATAGCGCAACAAATTAATGAATTAATGATAGAGCTAGCGGCGGTGATAGACCCTTATCACCGCTGGCTGGATCCGCCCTGAAGGCAAGGTACTGTTGTGGAAATGCTGAAATTCGAGCAACTACCTTTTTTATTGTTACTGACATGTTCTTACGGTTACAGAGATTTTAAAAGTAAAACTGTAATAAGTAATAACATTCAATTATGCTTGTATATAACTACACTCTAAATATTATTATTCTTTGGAGCTGAGCTATATAATGTACGTGTATAACACATTTAACATAATTAATATTGTTTTAAACACTTCATGTTCCGAGACTTAATTTTTAAAATATATAATACTGTATATATATTAATTACATATTTTGTGGTATTATTATCATCTGTTCTCAAGCGCGGATCAAAAAAAAAAAAAACGTGGGGGGGTGGAGGCGGGGGGCTGCAAAATTTCGGGAGGGGCTGCCTAATGTTAAAAAAAATTGGAGTGGGGGAAAGGCCTATATTACCCATGTTAAATCCGAAATTTCGGGGGCAGCCCCCCAGTCCCCCTGGATCCGCGCCTGTCTGTTCTCATTACTTTTCAACAACAACACAATCAGTCAGCTATTCTCAGAGATGCAAGCCATAATATATAGGCGTGGAACGTATTTTCACAACAACATTTATTCATGGTATTTAATTAAGCATAAACTGCGTAAATATGTTCCAAAAAGTCACGATATCTGATATTCTTGTGATGTTTTTTTTACTGAAGTTAATGCCTTCCAATTTTTTTTTTCCTTAATTAACTAGCTCAAATAATGTGTAAAAAATATTTTAATTAATCCTATATTCAATAAAAATGCAAGGCAAGAAACAAACTATCATGCAGGCAAAGCAAAACTTACCAAACTTATATATTTTATAACTAAAATGTCGAAGTTTATAATAAACGTGAATATTAAGAAGCATGTTATGATTCATAACGTTCATATAATATTGTGAAATACATATTGACGTTCTTATTAATTAAACTACTGACTTCATGTATGTAAATAAAAAATAGTATACACTGTATGATAACAAAATGTAACAATCTAATAGCAAGTTGCTATAGGATATAGGAGAATAAATTTATGGCCAAAATGAAAAACGACTCATTTATTTGTCATTGGAATGTTCTAGTCGAATGACTTTACTTATAACTATAACTATGCGTGATTATTTCTGTTTGCATCAAGTCCATCGCCACATCTGCAGTACTATTATTTAGCCCATGCATGAGGTGGAATGATTCATGTCACGAGCTGCTAGCTGCGAACTTTGCGCCGGGCGGGCGGCGAGCGGTATCGCAAGTATCGCGGCGGCCCTGCTGTCAGGCGCCTGCTACTGCTGCTGCTGTGACCCTGATATCACACATTCGTATGGCACGCCGCGTAGCGAAGCTATCTATACACCCACCTGCAGGTCAGGTGTAAAACCGATCGAATCAAATTCCTTTAAATAACAATATATTTCATAATTATTGTACGCACCAAATCTCAAAATTGTATTCTGCTCTACACGGCTCTTTCACCATACGTCATAAGGCAAAATGACATCATGATTGTGTAGGCAAAATATTGTCAGCGGCATAGCAGATAATGTTCTAAAGTTGGTCTTGAAATTAATTTCTCCTTTCTGTTCGCATCATTTTTCTTGAAAATTTCTTTCACAAGAAGGTTGCTATTGAAGAAAAAAATTTGGTGGCCAGAACTATAATTAAAAAAGATAGATGTTGTGAGTTACGTTAACCCGCAAGCTAGCATCCTAGGATTTTAGGGTTTTCTGCCAACACCCCGAAGAACTTTGGACGGCTTCGGGCATTTCCGTGAAACCCAAAACGTAAAATGAGAAGCTTTAATATTGACGACACAATTCTCTCAGCCAATGAAAATCTAGCGCGCGAACTGCGCGCGACGACATGTTCTATCAAGTTTCCTATCCTTTAACCCAGCGGTACCTGGTTTTTAATTTTTTTCGGTGGTTCTTATGAAGGGCAAGATTAATAATTCATATGAGCCACGGGAAAGATCACTTTACACGACATAAAAAATATTCGAGATTTTGTGCAGCATAGAATTTGAATGAAAAAATAAATAAGATTTTTCTCCTAACAAACCTTATGGAGCGATGTCAGAATGCGGCGCTGCGGCATTTTTAAGTTGAAGCTTGTCAAAATAACAATAAAGATTCCTCTGGCAGGGATTTTTTTTAACACCATTTACAACGCTTTTCAATTCTTAAAAAATGATAATATTATTAATCATGTATCCCCTCAAAAAAAAATCGATCCGCTCAGGTTCAAATGATAGAAAAATGTTATTCCTTCCGCTTAGATATATGAACAAAATACATATATTTTATATCCTTGCAAAATAAATTAATTTATAATATTGTTTGGGTTTTGGGTATGACTTGTGTTTAAAATAACTTAATTAGAAGTATGTAACAAATGATGTGATCCATGCTTTAAAGACTATATTATAATATATGATCGTAAAAAAGCTTGAATTAAAACTTTAAAATGCACCCAACTTCATGATTAAAATTGACGATTTCTTGACTGTTGGTGACAATTTCGATAAAATACAATACTTTTTCAGTATAAAAGTTATACTAAAACTATAACAAACTATATATAATATCGTGACTTCTGAATATTTCTCAATTGTGGCCTCTTCTTCAATTGTTCCAAATTTACGCTTCTTAATTATGTAAAAACTTGTAAAAAGTTAACTGTCTAGTTCACTAAAATAGGATTTTATTAAAACAGTACTTGTTTGCCAGCATACAGAAGAAAAATAATAAAAATGTCCTTCTTAAAACATAGTTCTGGTGGATTTGTTTGTTAGTTTTGTTACACTATTTAATGTTTTGTTGTTGTTTTTCGAATCATCACAGCTTTAATTAAAATCAGTTTTTAGTTTAATTCAACTATTTTCATTTAGGCTATTGATGTTAATATATAAATTTTATGTTAAAAAATGTACAATGTATAATATAAATAAAAATCCTCACTTTTAATTTCTGTTTGCTTTTCTATGCAACTAATTTTTTGATTGGTTGAATTAATGAGACTTCAGCCAATGAAAACAAATTATTCGAGAATACTCGATATTGTTTGAACTTGGTTATCTTTTCAAAATAATATTAAAATATTAAAATGGAAATAACGGCACATGCATGCAGGTCAGGCGCGGATCCACGGGAAGGGGGGGGGGGAGAAATTCCGAAATTTTGGATTTAACATATGGGTTATAATTTAGGTATCCCCTCCCCCTTCAATTTTTTTACTAACATTGGGCTTATGAGACCAACGCCTACTGAAATTTTGTTTTATTGTATCCGCTTCTGATGCAGATCGACACTATTAAATTTGGGGGAGGAGGGAGGGAGAAGGAAGCAAAGCTAAAAGATAGTTGACAGTTGATAATGAGAAGAAACCGCATGTCGATCAGATTACGCACTAATAAAATGCGGATCTGATATAAATTATAAATATATAATTGGATTACATAATTATTTTTACACACGTACGTAGGATTGTGAATTGCGAGTAGAGGGATCAAGCAAAATTTTTCAAATTGCAGTACTAATTAAGACTTAATAATTAAGAAATTAGGTACATATCTTTAATAATTAAACTGTACATACAGTGTATAATTATGTAATATGTACTATAATATACTGTACCCCCATACAGGCCTAGTTAAGTCAACAGACTTAAAAACTATTGTAAGCTCCTGAAGGCTATAAGGTGGTCCCTAAATGCATACGGCGAACGATTTTTGTTTTCATGCATGATTAATATACTTGCAGAGGTAACGTTACACCTTCTTAATACGTATGCGTACGCGCCGTACGCTGGATGTCTCAAGTGTTTTTCTTACTCGACGAGGTTCAAATTTTATAAATTTTGTTAATCATATATAAAAGGCTAAAAGCTGGCGTTATAAGCGCTACAAGCAATAGATTAATAAAATAAAAAGAAAGAAACGGAAGTTCTCTATACATTGTTTAAATGTGTTATTGTACTACAAAAAATAATAACATTAGTTTTAACCGGCGGGCGATAAGACGGCATACACATGACAGTTAATTGCGTTTCTTAAACAAGTTATTATAAAAATTTACATATTATATCTAACCATGAAAACTATATATTTATATTAAAATGAAATACGTTAATCGATTCTTAAATATTTGAAAGGGATTGGGAAACATTAATAGAATATTGATGAAATCGGGAATAGAGGTTTGAAAAGTTCCCGGCGTTTTGAAAGTGATGTCACTTACTGTCGTTTTTGACATTTCTTTTACTAGACAAAAAATTAAATGTACATTACATGGAAAAATCAAATTGCTAAATACATAAGGATTACCGTATTGCAGACTTAAAATTAATATTTATGTAAAAATGTGTCGAGACGAAAGTGCCCTGCCTACTTTTTAAAGAGCCCCTAATGTCGGCAATATTAACTGCGTCATCATTTCAACTTTACACACATGGACTGATAACTTTAATTCCTATACTTGATTCCACGAGAATTTAGGGGACATAATAAGAAAGCACAATTACTTACTTTCGGAGAGACTTGAAGCACATCCAACTCTTGTCTTGCATTCTCCAGACTGCAGCAGAAAAAAAAAATAACCGTCCGTATTATGCTTTGTTACAAAAATTACCAAAGCTTTTACTATCATGCGCAATATGGCGCATTTCACGGTATTGTAAAAACTGCGCAAGTTTAAAATACTTTTAAATGTATTTACGAACAAAACCAATTCATTATAATCGTAATATGCTGCACTCTGGTGAGTAAAATTTTAACAATAAAATGGCGGTGAAATCTTTGAATGTTCTAGACTTACTGTCAGACATACTGTATATAATATATATTATACGCAGTATATTGTAGAGATGATGTTCGTATCTTATAGGATTGGGATTTGATTAGAAATTAGAAATATTTATTTGATCGTTAGGCAGTATACAGCGAATAAATCACAATACAAACATAGATCTCGTTATATACATATGTATAAAAATACTAATTAATACATTAAAGCCCAAACAATTAAGTTTAATTGTCATCATCAGTTTTTTAACTACATATACATTGTTTTAATTATTTTACTATTTAATTCGAATCACTATAGCTTATACATAAATATTTTTTATAGAATAATACATTATTATTAATTATTGTATATTAATTTTGTTCAATATTTTTTCTGGAGACAAATTTAAGTATATTATTATTATCTGTACATGTTTATTTTGTAATCACAGTCAAAATAATCTTTTACATCATAATATTCATTATAGATTAGTATTATTTTTAATACATTTTTAAATAATGTGTTATTAGATATAGAACTTGAATTTAGTTTCACCGGAATTACGAGTGGCCACGCTACTATCGACCAATCAGCGTGGTTTCACCATCAATGACGTCATCCGAGCTGATCACAAAATCCCCGATTGGGTACCTCGGATGACGTCATACCACGGAGGTCTCTATATACTCGATAAAATAGTAGTGTTTCTGCATGAGGTGGCTGAGAGTGCTGACTATTATTGCTGAGACCTATATATACTGCAGAACACAGAGACCATTAGAAACCTCCGTGTCTAACGGCCAGAAATTCGACCAATATTTCCAGAGCTTATTCACGGGTCTGAGCGCAGCGTCGCTAGTGTAGCGCATGTATTGCCATTTGGTGGCTCTATAATATTAACTATGGTACGTACACGATGATGCAGTTACGATCGCCAATTTTCAAATTTCACGAGTAAACTATTCAACTTTTTATCCAATGACCGGGCTTAATTGCTGTCACGTGACAAGAATTACGCCCTCTGATTGGCTAAATCTTTTACATGAGTCTTATCCGTGTCACTTTTGGAATTGGATCAACGTTTCAAGTAAAAATTACGTTGCTTTTTGGGGTAAATTCGTCTCGCTTTCCAACCAATGCAGAGATGCACTTGTGAGTGGTTCCCCAGGTTTTGGGCGTCACTTAAATTTGGTCTCCCCATTGATAAAAAGTAGAGGTGACCGTCGTGACTGAGGTTTTCCACGGTTCCCTCAGTCTCGATATCACCTCAGCGAATTTCAGAAGGTTCCATAATTATGTTCCTCGATTCGGGGTATATATGTCACGCATGTCAAGTTTAATTAGCGACATCCTTCGCTACAGCCTGCATTGCCTGCAACCTGTAGCTGAACGGTAATTCCGGTAATTGAGATCGAGTTCAATGTTACTATTTTTATTTATTTATTTATTTATTTATTTATTTATTTATTTATTTATTTATTTATTTATTTATTATATTTCCCTTCGAACAAGATACAAAGAATTGAACAAAGGTGGGAAACCCAAGAGAATCCAATAAGGATTATGAAAAACCAGGGGTTTATTTAACACGGGTACCCAATAACAATCATATAATATCACTATAATAATATAATAGTTATAATTTTCTATGTAGCATAAGTAGCATTGAGATGGATTTGTAAATTTATAAAATATTTATTTTTTACAAGGATACACCCCTATATGAGCTTTGAGCTCCAGGCGTGCATGGTAATGGCTTAGGGAGAAGGGCGGGTAAGGATTGTGGCCACGGCCTGTTACGCGTCCCAGGATTCACCGAGGTGAGACTGAGCGAACCATAGAAAACCTCAGTCAAGACGGACACCTCTACCTTTTATCAAAGGACTAAAGCAGTGTCCATAGCCTAGGGAACCATACACAAATGCATCACTGTACTGGGTGGAAGGTGAGACGAATTTACTCAATGAAAGATTTGATGAGCACCAAATATTTATTTTTAAAATGTAATAGAACTTAGCTTTATACATATTGCGGTGAGTTTCCATAAATGCTTTTTTTTTTTATATATAACCAAGAACAACCATGAAAGAAAAATTAGGATGCAATACATCAAACAATAAATCATCGCCTTCTTTACATTGCTTTTCATTCAAACTTAATTTTTTATCCCAGAAAAAGCTTTTGATTTTTTTAATGGGTTTACGTTTTAAATTTAAACTTAAAATTTATTTTACACATTTATAAAATTACAAGAAAATTAAGCGTCTAAATTACCATCGAACTTCGTGCTTTAATTTACCTGCCAAACCGTAACGATTGTGTAACATATATATATATATATGTGTGTAATTCAATTGACTCGGGTTTATTTTTTTTTTTTTCTGTTATTCAAGCATTAAATGTATATAACATTTACATTTAACCCCATTTTTAATATATATGATTTTATACTATCGTATATATATATATATATATATATATATATATATATATATATATATATATATAATATATATATATAATAACATTAATTTTTTATATGCTATATGTATATACTGTCATTTTTTATTGAGCAAAATAACAATTAACAAGAATACATTATACACATGATAATAATTTTAATAAATTATTGTGGTTACTACAGTATTACAAATCTTAGTTTACGTGTGGATTCAACTGCACGCGGCGGACGTCTTGAAAATAAATATTAAGGTAGAGATAATACAGATCAGCTGGCCCAATGCTAAAAAATCCCATTCATAAAAATTATGAAAAAATTTAAAATGTTCTCCTCTACATCCCCTATCAGTAGGTAAAATATCAGGTATACAAAAACAAGCTAGTTTTCGAGTTATTAATTTTTAAAGTTCTCTAATTTAACATGGAGAAATGGAGCTTCCATGTTAAATTAGTCAACTTTAAAAATTAATACCTCGAAAACTAGCTCGTTTTTGTACATCTGATATTTTACCTACTGATAGGGGATGTAGAGGAGAACATTTTATTTTTTTCCCATAATTTTTATGATTGGGATTTTTTTAACATTGGGCCAGCTGATCCGTGTTATCTCTACCTTAAGAATCTTATGGATGCCGCCATCCGGTCCAGACTGTCTGGAGCTGGCGTATAGTGTCTGCAGGTAACCTAAGATCTGTTAGACTGGTACTGGCTTATGAGGAAGCAGGAATATTTTTTTAAGGAGAAAGTGCATGATTTTATTTATTTATTTATTTATTTATTTATTTATTTATTTATTTATTTATTTATTTATTTATTTTGTTTATTCACATTAAATACCATTTGGTACATTGTGATTACATACTAGAATTTCAAATGGAATTTATACAAAGCAACACCACTTGCTCCAAAATGCAGACTTAATTTGTAATTAAATTAATAAAATTCATTTAGTAAATAATTTGGATATATTCCAGATTCATTAAAAGAGGTACACCAATATACCGAATTTTAAAATTCTGGTAAGTGTTTCTAAATAAGCATCTAGCTGCTATAATGTAGACGTTGCAGATAGACGAGTGCTAAATGTCTACTGTAATGATTTCTTAAATGTGTTTTATTATTTTTCCCTCTAAATTAAAATGGCTTATACTCATACTTGCCATATAATTATAATGTATATTGGCTCTGTTTTATGTGATATGCATTTCAAATTTTTAGTTGAATGATATAAATTAATTTTATTGAAAGGAAGTAATACACGGGTAATAATTTTCAAATATATGTTTATTATATATTTCAAATTTCCCTTGACATAAAAACATATTAAAAAAGGGAATGAAATTCTCTTCATTGAATTATCTTCTGCATACTTAAATAAAAGAAAGAAAACAAATTAATACATTAATAATATATTGTAATTAAAACCTTTTCCATCCTCTGCAGTGACAGACTTTTGACTCACAAGCCTCAGTCTTAATATATACAGGCTGTATAAGACTTTTAAGAGGCTTGTGATAATATAGGTTCAATATTGTCCACCTTGTCTTAAGAAACTAAGAAGTTTATCATCATGTTAGCAGATCAAAGCATTTCCTGTTATATAGTTGGTAACCTTTTAATCTCACATTCTAACATGTTATATCCTGTAAATTTCAAATGACAACGGTCTTGTCTAAGCATTAATTCTGTCGGTAATATACCACACGTTACATCGTAACAAGTTTTGAGTGAAAAAAAAGGAACATAATACATTTTTTTTTTTTTTAAAGTTACTCGTACAATTTGATAAATTCAGACTTGATAGAGTCTATCAACAATTATTTTACCATATTTGAAAATGACGTCATCGATGTATAATTTCAAAAAACTTCAAACTTTTAAAACTATTTATTTTTGAATTGTTTTCATTGATTTGTTTTTAAAAAATCTCATGTGACGATATTAAGCTCTTTGATCCTTTAGCAAGATAAATCTAAATTTCGTTAAATTATAGAAAATAGCTAACTAACAATAAGTTCAATTAATTACAAGTAATTAAATCTATATTGGCAGGACCAGTGAACGAAGGTGGAAGACTCTCCACCCTCCTTCCCTCCTCCTGCATACAAAAGGATTCGAAATTACATGATGTATGCGCAATATATTCATGATGTTGTCTTTTTGCAAATCCCAACTTGTTGATTTTCTTCACACTATTGCCATGCAGCACCAGGAAATCCAATAAAAGAACTGGACCTACCCTTTCTGGTTGTGACTGGTTGAGTTATGATAACTCAACCAGTCAACCAGAAGAGTTATGGGTATATAATCAACTAAATCAACACATATATATTATTGTTCTTGCTTATAGTATACTCCAGTACTGCATTGAATTCAGATTGTTAACATAAAATAAAATTTAAAAGGATTGATGATTATTAGCGAAAGCTATCAAATAAATTTCATTTCATTTCATCCAGTGACAATATTAATGCATAATTGCATATAAATATTGTAAACGCAACCATCTTACTAACTCGGTAATTTCAGTGCATCCACCAACTTATAATATCAACCAATGTGTATATTGATATAATGATATATTGGTATAGTGAATTCTAATAAACAGATATAACGTACATCATAAAACATAGTGAAAGATTTGTTAACACTTATTTATGCATCAATGGAAATGTGATATAGATAGTAGATATAGATAGTAGATTTTCGTAATCTTATGTTTCAAATCCTATACATACTATGTTCATGAAATTGTGATTCGTTGAGACATATAAATATGGGGAATTCTCTTACAACTCAAATTTTAATTTAACTACTATATTATGATAGGGTACATATTAACAATAAGTTTGACTTAAGTTTCAACTTTTTAAACTCAAATTTGGGGACTCTGAAGGTCTGAAGGGATTATTAGAATAGGGGCAAAGTATGCAACCCGCGCGCAAACCTGAAAATTGTGACGTAGAAACTCCCTAGTTAACACACAACAACTGCTTGATATCATGATTTGAGCGTCAAGGAGTGATTGGCTATAAATTTTAGTAACACAATCGAAATCAGCAGGTTTTTTTCTACCCTATAAGTATCAATAGTTTTGTCTCCAATATCAGTTTATTTTAAGAGTGATAATCGAAAATATAAATTTATTGCAGGAAAATTTCGCCTGCTAGGCAGTTTCTACGTCACGTTTTGGCGCTAAATTCAAAAGAAGGAAGATTTTTAAAAAATTCCCTTGTCTCCAATTTTGAAGATTGAAACTTTTTTGTTTTGGGACATTTAATTTCAAGGCATAGAGCATCTGAAAAAAAAAAAAATAAAATAAATGTAGGAGAATTCCCCATTACTACTATGTGAAAATCTTTGAAAGGCTGAAAGGTATATTTCAAGATCGATCGAAAAGTCATCATATGTTGATGTTTTCTGTGTTAATTAAAGCTAACTTGAATAAAATATTAAACGTTTAAGTTGGCGCGAGATATATTTTTAAATTTATTTTTTTATATAGTTTTATCTATCCATCTATATATGGGTGCAGCCCTTATGCGCCGCGGTCAAAATTTCTTGAAAAAGGTACAGGTCTTTTGCGCCGCGGTCAGTACAGGTCTTTTGCGCCCCTGCACAGCAGGGTGCAAACAGGATGATTGCGCCGCCCGTTTTTGAGGCTGTGACTAGGGTTTAACATAAACATACTTAATTAAAACTTCTTTTCTAGCTGAACCATATGTGCTATCTCATTGTGATAAATTTAATTGAACGATTTATATTAGAGTACAATGCAGTATATATTAAGCGTATCTATATATTATTTAATTTTATTTACTCAATAAATAATCTTCGTAGGAAATCCACGGAAGAGGTAAAAAATTATTTTATGTATAATAGTGATAATATACGTTTCTGTACAATCTTAATATTCTTAATCCAAAAATGCCAAATGCTAAAATTCAATGGTAATTCAGTCACTAATACTTATACTTTTAAAAGTATGCACATGAATTTAAATTTATTCTAAATTTATAAAAGTTTTATTCTTTTAAACCAGTCATAAAAATAATTAATAAACATTTTAACAAAGATTAAAAAGCTCACTGCTTTAACTATAATATTAAAACATAAATAGATAGATAGATAACTTTTGCAAGTATCGGCTAACTTTTGATATTTTGCTTCAATTATAAAGACTTTTCATTTTTAGTGATATAATTTTTCTCAGAAACTTATTAAAATTAAGTTGTATAATGCAAAAAAAAAAAAAAAAAATAAATAAATAAAAAAAAAAATAATAAATAAAATAAATAAAAAATAAAAACTAAAATAAAAGCTCTATATAATTATAGAAAAGAGCAAAATAGAGTATCGATCTCAAAGTTGTTGTTTGTTTTGTTTTTGTTTTTTCAAAACGAATAGAGTTCAATATATAGAGGGTGCAAAGGTATGCCATTCTGATTTTTTTCAGATAATTTAGAGGCTGGGAAGTATTGCTAAAAAGTTGTGCCAAGGTCGGGTTTGAACCCACGCTCCTCCTTTTGTTTGAATCCTTTTATTAAGAGAGGCGCCAAGAGGCGCATTACTCCAGAGCGTACTTGAGTAGGAGGCCAAAACCCAGCCGGCGCGATCGTCATCTGTCGAGACATTAGCCGTCCGGAATTTAAAAAATAACATGCAATGTAATCGGGAGGAAATATTTTTTTTTAAATATTTACTTGATATTAATGAAGGTGTCTTGTAGTGCAATAATACTTCAATGTAGTCTCCCGTTTGCTAATTATTTTATTTAGTTCATAAATATCATACTTCTTGAGATATAAGACGGTAAAGTTAGGGCGGGAACTTGGTTCTATCTTCCAAGCTTTAGTAATGTATCATGACGTCACGAAATATTGAAAATATAAAAGTACTTGAATCAACTTTCATACATTATTTTCGATGTAGTAAATAACTTTACTTGATACATACGAAGTATAGAAAATGCAATTAAGTAAAGTGAAAGTCACTCGCTATGAAGAAAGGCTTTCAATGTTCATATGACGTCATCGCCAGTAAACTGACTTTTATTACTTCGCGCATGCCGGCGCATGCGCAGATGTAACAGAAGTAGCAGAAGTCGGATTCATAAAAGTTTAATTTAAGTGTATTAATATTGTTTTTGCGTGAAAAAAAAGGTTGTCCAGTAAGATTAAACTATATTAGAGTTAAACTTGTTTCATTTTGAAAACTCTAGCATACAGCGTAATTGTCGTAAATCGCGACCAAAGTCAAGCCCTCTCCCATTTGATTACACGCAAACCTGCTGCTCAGTAGGACGGCTATTGAAAAGTGGGCGCGGTCGTGTTGTGGCCTTCTACTCAAGTTTGCTCTGATTACTCTCTCAGTACTTACAATAACTTTTTGAAAATACTTCCCGGACTCTAAAAAAGCAGGAAAAAATTAGAGTTGCATAATTTTGCACCCTCCATCCATTTCTGCAATAAAAAAATATGAGGTTGGCACTTTATATATTATTGTGATTTGTTGCGAAAATTAGAACACTGCTGAACTGTGATACCAGCTGAGATACCTATTCGCTTCAGCTACAATGTAATATTTTGAAAGCAAACAGAAATAAAAAGAAGAAATCAAAGCTAAATCAGATAACGTACATTTTTTAATATAAAATCTCTGGATTTATGAATGTATTTCCCAATAAATTTTATAGTACATATGAACATATAACAAAGTTATATTATTAATTATTATAAATAATATTATGATAAATTAATATAACTTCATGCATTTTATGCCATGAAATGACGTGTTCGGCTAGAAAAGAGGTTTTTAATATACGTTTATGTTAAACCCCAGTCACAGCCTCAAAATCGGGCGGCGCAATCGTCCTGCTTGTACCCTGCTGTGCAGGGGCGCAAAAGACCTGTCCACCGCGGCGCAAAAGACCTGTTTACTTGTTCGCGTTGGGGCGCAAAAGACCGGTCATTAAGGGAAATCGGCGCAAACGTCTGTCACCGCTATATATCTATATATGTGTGTGTATTTTCGATAAAATAAATTATTGGAAGCACCTTTGTTTTTCACTACAATTTTTTTATTAATAAAAATACTAATTAGTTAATCACAGTTTTATTTGAACATTTTTTTTTAATTTAAATACTGTATTTCCCCATTATATTAAATCAAAATCATTATAGTTAAAACATTATATAATATATTATATAAATCAATTTCGCAATCATTTGCAAGTATAAAAAATTATAAATTTTGTTAACCTAGTCTATAGTCAACATAATGTCTTGAATTTGTAACGTGATTAGGTTTAACCACAGCTCCCCAAAATAAAGGCAATCCAGTTGGTTCATGCCGTAATAAAATCAAAAACGGTCTGTCCGCTTTAAAAACCGCTGATCCTCTCATGTAATCAATTGATCCTGCTGTAATGGCTGCTGCCTCTGTACCTGTCTCCGACAGCTCTAGCACAGTTTCATGTAGTATCGTCTCAGAAGATGTGGTTCCAAGTGCTTGACCAGGGTCTTCCAGCAATCCTGCGAGCTGATCTCTCCCACCACTACCAGGAGGATTCAGTTTCAAAGAACCTCGCAGTACCAGCTTAGGAACTGTAACTGTAACGTCTTTGGATTTCATGGACGAGATTATTTCATCAAGTTCCCAGTTATCAAACTGATCTGGTATCTCAGTCCGTGTGCTTAATGGAGATGCAAATGATGATGCTTGTTTATGTGCCTCCCAAGATGCAGGAAGTGGATCTTGGAAACTTTTAACGGGTGTAAAATTACTAGAATCCATTCTTTGATTTAATACATGGCCATTGGGTTTTAACAATTTCTTTGCAAGATCTTGAATACTTGTATTTTCATTTTTCGGTAAAAACATGTAAAGAACTATATCATCTGTTTCGTTGTATGCCAGGCCTAAAGCTTTTACTCCAAATTTACTACTATCAATAAATTTAGATCCATCGCAAATTTCACCCCTCATGAACGGAACAGTGACTTTCTCAGAACGTGAAACATGGAACTCAGCAGGGGATGTCAGCATCTCGTTGAAGCTGTTTCGCCACGGAGCTTTGAAGTACAGCGAGCTTGCAAACAGAGCCGCAGTATTTGGTGACGGAGGTCCAGGGAGGAATTGTTTTATCTTGCCATGAGACACGTTTTCTGCCCACTGGTTGATGGCAGACACGCTTGCGTACGGTTCGTTGCTGAAACAACATAAAATATGAAATATAAATTTATACAATAATTATGCATTCGTGTTTTTTTGCTTAATTTTTTTTAAATGTTCATTGGAAAATTATCGGGGAATAATTTTTGTTTTTGTTTGTTTGCTTGTTGTTGATTTTTTTAAAAAAGTGAAACGGGTACAAAAATGTAATTTTTGGGGAACGAAAGAAAAATAATATATATATATATGAATAATAGAGTAAGTCAAAATTATAGTATTTAAATTTAAAAATGTGAAATAATGATTTTTTTTTTTCCAATTCATCTAAACGTATTGTAACCTAGTGAATTCAAATTTACGCTGGAGGAAAAAAAAATCATGCAATTTTATTAATTTTACCATGTTATTATTATATGATCATATTTCATGCCATCCCCCTATAACACCCGTAGAGCCAAAGGAATTATTGCACAGGAAATAAATTACAGCGATTCCATAATTTTAATTATAAATTTCACCTGTAAAAACAATCGTTCATATAGACATTGCTTGCATGGATGGGGAGCTGATATAATATATTGAAGAATTGGTTAAGTTATTGTTATTTGCTAATATATTATAAGAAATATAGTATTTTTATAGTAATTAATTTGATTACAATGGATTAATCAGTTAATCTCAGTTATTATTATGATTATACTCTGTGTTGTACATATTAGTTTATAGTTATATTTATTTCTACTGTGCATGTATATTAATGTGTGTAATATATGTCTTATTTTATTTATGTTTTAGGATTGTAACTGTATTATATATAAACATATAATAATAAAAATAAATAAAGGTGAGATGCTAAACAAACTAGATTAAAGATCTTGGTGTGACTTTTGATCAAAAACTCAAATTTGACGCACATATTGATGATGTTTGTGCTCGTTCAAATATATAATAGGTTATTTGCAGCGTCATTGTAATAGCTATTCTCTCTTCAAACGATGCATGATAATCCTGTATAAATTTCTCACTGATGCGGCGTATTCATGATAACGCTATAGCTCCGTTTGGTCCCCACATCAACAAAAAACAACAAAAAGTCTCTCGAGCGTATCTATAGCAAAGTTTTGTAAAATGTGCCAAAAAATTAATGTTGACTACCACAGGCTGAATATATTGCTCACTGTTCCAATCATAAGATGCCATTGTTTGATAAGAGACGCGCATATGAAATAAATGATGCATTGTTTTTTTAAAAAAAGTATTAAACCATATTATGAATGCGACTGATATTATGTGTGAAGTAAATTTGTAGGTACCACAACGTTAACTCAGACAACAGCAGCTTTTTTCTGTTGAAACCGTTGCACTACCAAATGTACCAAAATTTGTATATAATATGGCAAGGGTGCAGTGCAGACGGTATAATCCATTAACTTAATTAATGTGTCACCTTTATTTGATATTTTTAATTTAAACTATAAAAAGTGTAAGGATGTGTTAAGTTAAGGTTACTTGTTTATATTATAAGAAATATAAATATGGTATATTCATAATAACAATAATTTTATTACAAAGGGATTAATCAATGTGACTTAATTACACTTGATTAATAACTTAATCTCAGCTATTATTATGATTATACTCTGTGTTGTAAGTCGTGTATTAGTTTATAGATTTGTACTTAACTACTGTGTATGTATAATGTGTATAATATGTATGTCTATTTTATTTATGTTTTAGGATTGTAACTACTATAATATTATATAATAATATGTTTCCACAATTTAATAAAGGAATTTTCTGTGTTGGAACCTGCAATAAACAAATCAAACCATGGTATTAGATTACGTGTCGACTCTATGGCACCTAGCTTCGAAACTGTCTAAACGAATGTCTGGATGGGATAAAACAAAAGACGATTGCCGCGCGCAGTCGAATCTACACGTAAACTATTATAAGATCTGTACGCATGCATCCTCACTGCAGCTGCGCTTTATAAGATGATATAGTGATATAGTGCATGCAGGTGCTAAATAAGTGTTGCTAACCTGAAGTCTAGCAGTGCAAGCCTGCCTTGGTAAAGGTTCTCGATGCCGTGGATGAAGGTTGGCCGCACCATCAGCCTCGTCTGCACGAAGATCGCTGTGTTGGACTCAAGGGAGTAGGGGTCTGCGTTTCGATTCCATACGTTGCGGTTAGGAGACGATCCATCGTGACGTTGCATCGATCGCACCAGCTTTCCAAGCTGCTTGTGATAGTTTAATTCATGGCACACCTGGTGGCAAATGCAATGCGTGAAAATCAAGTAGTGTACTGTATACCACTGGGATACCAAGACACATTTCATTTTAATTAAGGAGTTGGAAACTATATAATAGTTTCTACACATGCACATATTGTATTTATAAGAGTAGTTGATGATTTTTTTTTAAAAAAAACATATTTGTTTGTGTTATGTCACTTATAGAAAAGTTATAGGCTAGATCGAACCCTCAGATCTAAAAGGGGACGGTAGGTGGAACATTTAAATTATATATCTTAATTAATAAATTTTAAGCTTTTTTAATTTAAGTAATTTAAGCAGGGTATCGGAGGGAGTGAAGAGCACCACCACTCATGTATTCCAAGACTTTTTAGAAAAGCCACTGCCTTAAAAAAATTAAAGTTTAACAAAAATTTATTTAACTTCAATGTAAAAAGGTTATATAAATAAGATGAAAACTAAGACAGCTTAAAGTTGTGATAAAAGTTAATTGCACTTTCAAAGATAGATTAAGATCGGATCATGCAGAAAGTGCAAGTGTCCTGTTTCTGTTTGCATCTGGCGGTTTCATATGATATGTTAAGGTTCAGGTATAATAATAAATTCATAAGTTAATAGTTTATAACTCTCGAAGGTTATCAGCACATATAACATATGATGTAACATTTGCAAGTAGATAATGTCGATTGATGTTCAATATCAAAGAAATCATCTTTTAATTAATTAAACAATTTATTATTCTGTGTTAAATCACATCAAGTCATTTTGGAATCACTTTGGTTTTCAGCACTAATACGAGAAGTTATAAGAAAAATAATGATCCAGCAGAAATTATGCACGAAGTTTTATTATATTACGCTCAAGGACTTAATTACTTTAGTAACTTTTAATTTAAAAGTTAAAACTTAAAAGTACATTGCGTATATAAGCAGGCGCGGATCCATAAAAAAATTTCGGGTGGGGGGGGGGGGGGGCTGCTTCCATAAGGCCAATGTTAAAAAAAAATTTGGAGTGGGGGAAATGCCTATATTGTCCATGTTAAATCCAAAATTTCGGGGGGGCTGCAGCCCCCCCAGCCCCCCCCCCTGGATCCGCGCCTGTATATAAGTATATTTTATCATTTACTATTTATCTTATATTTATATATTGCCATATTTTATTGTCTTAATTTAATATAACAATCTTTTTAATAAACCTCCTCGACGCAATTTTTTTTTATAACTACAGCGAAGTTGTGCATTTTGTGGTGTTTGAAAGGAATTAACTAGCCAGTTGATGATTTTTTACCTCCTCATGTGGGTCTGGCTTGGTATAGAGGCGGAGAGCCCCGCGGAGGAACGTCTTGGCACGCGGCCCGGCTGCCATCATCATCTGCGCCATGGTCAGCCCCACGCTAAGCGGCGACACCAGGAAGTTGGGGTTGGTACCATCCCACGAGCCACTACTGCTGCCAGCACCAGACACCAACACTGTCTGTGAAGTACCACAAAAAATAAACAAAATTAAATAACCATGTTTTCCTTCTTTATTATTTAATTGTTAAAAGGGATGCTATGCGTAACTCGTTTGTTGCGTTTTGTTCTGTATATAGGACTGTGTTAGTATCGCCTGCCATCTTTTATATTATGTAACAATAGGAAAATTTAATAAATAAATAAATAAATAAATAAATAAATAAATAAATAAATAAATAAATAAATAAATAAATAAATAAATAAATAAATAAATAAATAAATAAATAAATAAATAAATAAATAAATAAACAAATAAATAAATTTGCCATCTTTCAGCAAGCGATATCATCAAAACTAAAGAAAGCTGCATTTGAATTTTGGAAGGCAGATAGCTCATTATTCCGGACGAGGGACGATATATATATATATATATATTGTAAATAGAAGGAGTTGTAAAAGTTGTAACACTCAAGCAATCTTAATGAAATTTTCATTCCTACAACAAATATATGAGGCCCCAGAGATTGCATCAGCTTAAAACCCATTTACACTATAGAGATGCGACATGAGAAACAATATTTTCTTGCTACGGTTTATATTTATAAGCCCTTTTGATTGCCAGGCCCTTAGGTTATTGTTTTTTTTTTTTTTTTTTTTATTATTATTATTATTATTATTTTTTAATTAAATGGTACAGTAGTGTCCAGAAAAGGCAGAGCCTTATGAATTGGTAATATAAAAAACTTTGTAATATATAAACTTTAATAAACCCAATGGTTGACAAGTTATAGACACAGTCAGTGAAGCTACATTGAAAGGCACAGCAAAGGGTAGCACTCAAACTTAAGGATTGGAAAACAAAATAAATAAATAAATAAATAAATAAATAAATAAATAAATAAATAAATAAATAAATAAATAAATAAATAAATAAATAAATAAACAAATAAATAAATTTGCCATCTTTCAGCAAGCGATATCATCAAAACTAAAGAAAGCTGCATTGAAGTCATGAATAGAAGAGGAAATAAAAAGTATAAAAGTTGATGTTTTATATTTTGAAATTTCGTATCTCGTGAGACATCGAACAAACAATAATTTTAATTTCGTTACCTATAACAGAAAGATAATTTCGAATTTAATAATGAAACAAATCATATTTTGTTTCAATCAGCAGCAACGCCAGCAACAAGACGCATAAGACGCAGAATTGTAAGAACTCGAAAAAAAAAAAATCTATTTCATCTTTTATATCTACAAGTAATTGATATTTTCTTAACTCAGATTAGTTTAATTTAATAATTGTTACACAAATATGTTACTAAATTAAATTTAAAAAATTCATGCCATACTGATCTGAAAAAATTAACACCATCAAAGAGCGCAAGTCTTCCTGGCAAACGCTTTAAACAGAGTTTCCATTTGTATTTATTTTATCTACAATATTGATGTCTTGAATTAACAACAGCGAAAAGTAAAAATTATAAAACCCAGAGGACTTTACTCTGACTGCATCACAAGGAACATTCCATTTTAGATCAGCTGAAATATGTACACCAATTAATAATTATTATTATTAAGTGCGAGAGTGTTTTGATTTTCTCACTCTAAATAACTATTAATTAAATATTTCATTGTATCATTTCAGGTTAAATTATGTTCAAAATAAAGAGCATAAAAAGATGACAACGCAAACATGCACACATCTGTTAACTGATCCATACTGACTGAGATACTGTAGAATCTGTAGATATAACAACGCTTCACATGCAACTTTAATACATCTTATCAATAATAACATATTTATGCCTATTAATTTCCTAAGACATCCTAAGAATTCACGAAGAACATTATAGATTCATGAGTACTATTACACTTATTATTTTAAAGATTCACTCATATTTAGTTTAAAAAATATATATATTATAAAATTTCACTGTTAAAATAAATATTTTCCGATTAAGTTTACATTTAATAAAAGAACCGCAGTATATTAATTTATCACATTAATTTTTATATTGTATATTTTTTTACCTGCAAGTATTGGTGCACGCTTCTGATGGACCTCGTGGCCTCCGTGGCATCTGAAGGGTTTTGGTTCTGAGTAGTAGCTGGGACAGATGGGGACATAGGGTTTGTGTTGGAGCCCACGCGGTTGTCCGGGCTTTCTACATTCGGCTTAAGTAGCGACGGTGCGGCAGCTATCGAGCCTGCCTGGGGCCTCAAGCTGCTGGAGCTAGATTCCGAGCCATGTTGTGGCCTCATGCCAGGAACTTGATGACCAGAGTTTGACCCTTGAGACATGGACGGTGGTGGCCTTTGAGTTGGACGCATATAGGGAGGTTTATTACCCGGAGGAAACCGCGTAGGAGGAAACCGCGTAGGTGGTCTCGTTGCACCATTAATCAACTCAGGAACTCGTGTTAAATTTGGCAAACTTATTGTACTTGGGTTCATTAAAGTTTGCGTATCATTTTTACGAACCCCTCCCAAATTTTGAGTGGTTGGTTCGCTTCCTGTAAGAATTTCAAAGACTTGGGGCGGGAAAGCGATGCCAGTAAATTCTCGCTGTGTAGAGGTGGATGGTCTTTGAGTGGTGGGTGCGTTGGTGGGTCCTTGATTCCTTGCAGGACGTATTAAACTAGTAAAGAAGCTGAACTCGTTGTGTTGTTGGTATTGAGGGTACTGCATCTCGAACGCCTGCACCTGTCCAGGAAACGTGACGCCCCCCAGCACGAGTTTGGAGAGCAGAGCCACGTGTAGGGCCACGTAGTGCAGAGACAGCGTACTTTTCATCTCGTCGCTTGTGTCTGAAATGCAAAGAAGCAACAAAATTCAAGAAACGTCACAATATGTAAAGTATTTGGGCAATTATGACTTGTTAAATATTGTTTTCTTAGCTGGCTATTAGCTTTAGTCAAATATTTATGCTTACATAATATCTGTATACTTATGTACATCCTATTGGTTTATGTAAATTATGGCAAATTATAGCACACTATCATGACAATGCGACAATTCATAGTCAACATAAAATTTCTATACTTACAAAAAATCATTTCATTTTTTTTCTTTGTCCTTTTAGTTTGGGGATAAAGGGTTTGGCTTTAAAGAAACAAGTACCCAAAATATCAATTTATGGAAATTTAATTGATACGTTTCCTAATTAATCGTATAATTATATATAACCTAGCTCTTCCAGAAAATTACCAAAGCCGCTGTCACGAAAAGCCGTTTGATATTTCTGTACGAGGTTTTGACTGGCCACTGCCTGGGATGTGAGGGCCCCAAACCTTGGGCCCCTAGGTCCCCTGATATCACTTCAAATGACTTTATCTTGTAGTGCCACCTAGAACGTGTTCAAAACTCCAAAGCGCAACGTGTTGGAGATCAAGCAGCGCATCACGCCCATCATCATGTCAGTCCGCCACACTTGCGATGCTGCGGAACGTTTGGCGAGAGCTTGAGCAGTTGTGACATGTGTCCCATGCTACACGAGTGGTGCGCATTAGGAGGACCCTTACGGTAATTTGGTAACAAAAATTCATCAAGCAGGAGAGGTTTGTTGCATTAAATTTAAGCTGCTGAAGTCACGAAACTCCCAGAAAAAGAAGAGTAAAAGCGCATTTTTCACCTTGTTTCAACTTGTTCGAAAACTAATTTGTCCATCAATTTTTCAAATTAAGTTTCAAAAATTTCAAATTCAGGGCTTTAAATTGATGTATAGAAAGTGTATACTAAAATGTATGTTGTAGGTTTTAATTGAGACTACAAATGTCAAAGACTTTTGGTCCACCCTGTATTATTAATTAATTTTTAAATTTTTCATACAAAATTCTAAGATTGCAGATTGTGGAGCTATCTATACAGGAAGTGATTATAATAATTATATAAAGGGCTTATTTTCCATTTTTTAGAGTCCAAGAACTGTCTTTAAAAATTTATTGAAAGTCCATTATATGACGGCATGAGGCGGCACTCCTTAAAAAGGGGCGTGGTCGTTTAAACTGAACTTTCAATTATATATTTTTTTAAAATAGTTCCTGGGTTTTAAAATACTTAAAAAATCGAAAAAAATCGGAGTGTCATAACTTAACAAAAAAATTGGATCGGAATTCTATTAGCAATGAATCCAACTATAAAATTCAAAAATTAAATTGAAAATGATTTCAGTGAAAAGAAATTAATGAGAAATATAGTTTTATTTTAGCTCACGCTATTATTATAATTTGTTATTGTATATAACAAAACATACTTTGTTACATAAAAAATAATAAGAAAAAATCAAATTATTCACACATTATAAAGCATTTTCTACAAAATATATTAGCAATTAGCCTACAATATACAATTTAGTATAAACATCATATTTTTAAATAAATATAGGGCGCGATTCACGAAGCAATTAGCCAGGTTTCTAACCACGTTTAACTAGGGTTGTTCAATACGTAAAACAGGTATAGTTAAACGTGGTTAAGGTAAACGTGGTTAGAAACCTGGTTAACTGCTTCGTGAATCGCACCCATATTATTTAAAAATTAATATTCAATTTATCATAATTTATTTTCTAAAGATTTGACTTTATATATATATTATATTTTAACATAATTTTTGTTTCATTAAAATTGTTGACCAAAAGAAAATTCAGATTTATTTTAACAAATTGAGCATACATTTCCTCTTATATAACTCCCTATCCGAAAGTATGAAAGTATATATATATATATATATATATATATATATATATTATATATATATATATATATATATATATATATATATATATATGTATGTAGGGAGTTATATGTTATATGACTTGGTTCCACATTATGGGCAAAACAAATATATAGAGCCAATGTATAAAAATTTATCATTAAGTTCTTTACCATGCACACAACCAGCACCCACCCATATATTTAACTTAAAAGAATTATTCCGTGCATACCTTCCCCATGTAACAACACACTTTTGGGGAATAATGATATATATAATATATATTAATTATATTACATTAAAGTTTTAGGTGTATCTTCATCGAGTTGCGGAATTACATGATTACGAACGATCGAGTTCAATGCTCTCAACACAAGTGCTTGCTTCAAGGTCAGTACCGATATGATGTAAAGAGAGAGCATATTTGCCTTTTACTCATAAAAAATTATTCTTAAGTTTTCGTTTTATGGTTGTTCAATTTCAAATATTTGAGTATTTGAGATGTAATCTTAGCATCCTCAATATAAAAAAATGCAATTAAAATTAAGAGGCTTCATTATAATCAGCAAGATGATATCGACATAATTTGAAATTAAATGAAACCAGACTTCCTTATTTTGAGTTTTATATATTGCAGGATGTTGGCTTATTACATGGCCTAGAGAAACAAAACACGCAACCTGCATGGAAATAAATTATTCAGTACAACAAAGAAACAAACAACGGGGAACTTTTTAAGATGTATAGAAAAAATTAGTCTGAGAAACACGATTGTAATGCTAGAAATAATCACATTAAATTCACTCAAGCAACAGACATTCCAACGAAACAAAATACTACAAAACGCACGAAGGTTATAGTCGTGATGACAAATTGGTAATTCCAAAAGAATAAAGATGAGCCATGCATGAATGGAGTACGTAGCATTGTGTTTATATTAAGCACTTAATTAGTATATAATATGTTTGTTTAGAATTTTAGTTCATATTAAAAAAAATATTGAACTTAAGGTTACTGGTGAATTCAACTGTTATACGTCTCACTATCAAGATAAAAAACGAAAAGATTATAAAATGTATTATATTTTTCAACTTGCTAAAATCACTAATTAAGTTAATTGTGAATCCCTGACACTGGAAAATGTTAATACAATGCATACGTAACTTTATAAGTACCGAGTACCGATGTCGCAAGTAGAAAATGTTTAAACACAGACAAACATATTGGTAACATTGATCTGCTTGATCGTGCGAAGAAAATTTTATTAGACTGATTAGAGTGATAATACAACTAAATGGAAACCTCAGGCATCCAGGGGAATATAGACATTTTCTCGTTGTTTCACGATGTACCTCGAGACACCACAAACTTAATCTTGATCTGCTCTGTTTGTCGGCGTTGTTACGAGATTATGGAGGTGTAAAAAGCTTGAACTTCGCTTAGAATATCTGTACTGTACATGGCTAAACTACGGTCTCTTCTTGCCTCCCCCAAAATTGCAACTTTGCATCTCTTATTTGTCTTTTGGAACTGCTGCTCCAGCAAATCAGGCTTTGTGCATTACCTTTCTTCATATATTATTCTGTACTTCACGCGTAACGATGTGAAAACAAATGGGGTGAGTGGACAGACAATGATAATATAATGACCTCAACACTCGTTAAGTCTCATCATATACCGTGATAACACAGATAACAACATATAATCCTGTAAGGGGGCATAATTATGCTGTCATGCTCTGCCTTACTTTAATGTAGTAGAAATTAAAAGCCTCAAGCATAATTCAAAGAGATGGGAGGGGGGAGAGAAGAGTAAATTCACAAATCCGTGCATGCATTTATAATATTTCGTAAATCACGCTTAAGCAAGTTATATACTCAGTGCGCGGATCCAAGGGGGGGGGGGGCTGGGGGGACTGAAATGTTGGATTTAACATTGGGGCAATATAGACATTTCCACCACTCTAACTTTTTTTTTAACATTTGGCCTTATGGAAGATGCCCTCCCCCCCCCCCTCCCTATTTTTTTTTTTTTTTTTTTTTTCTGTATCCTTGCCTGACTCGGTATATTGTGTCTCAAAACTAAGCGAAATAGTGCACTCAAATATACTTAAAACGCAACATTTTGGACAATTTACTTATCATGTTCCTTAAAATGTATGGGTTTGCAGGATAAAAAACTCTCATGTAATGCATGGTAATTATAATAAAACATGTAAAACCCATTGTGAGCTTGCAAATTAGTGGAACTTGCAATTTTTAATTAAAGGTCAAAGGGAAATCCATGTGCAAGGTCGTCAGCAGCTAACACAATGGAACAGACTTGTACACTCCATGCACTTAGATAAAAAAAAATCGATCCGGCTATGTATAACAGAATTTCATATCATAATGAAATGAGAGACTAAATGAAAAACTGTTTGTTTTCATTTTTATTTTACTTCGCATTAAGCCCTGCAGACTTAACCATTAACCATTTTATAGTTGTTGCACTATTGCATTTAGTACACAGTAAGTACGGTTTGAATCCTTCATATTTCAACGCCCATTAAATATATACAGTATAATTATGTAGTAACACTGACTACATGTATGGTACATACGTTGAATGTTTTGTACTAAAATAGCTCCAAATGTGGAAATATGCACATTGTGTTGTCTGTTTTGAGGAATTCTGACACCTGAGGTTTGCCATTATTGCCACTGGCTGTGATTGACATTCCTTCATAATCTCCTGTAAACATATTTCAGTTATAACTTTTCTGTTCGGCTAAATTTTTTTTCAGATAAATTAATTGTGCTGAGAATGAAGTATCAACCTCAAAATTTTTTATTGCAAAAATGGAAAGTTATGCTACTCTGATTTTTTCCAGATTTTTAGAACCTGGAAACTTCGGAATAACTTTTTAGCAATAAAAAACTTGCAAAAAAAAATCATTCCTGCAATATTCTTTTTTTGAGGTCGATACTATAATATATTGACATGTTTAAAACAATTGCTAGAATGTTTTTAAAAAGGTATTAAGGGTAAGGTAACGCCACCAATGTTAAAAAAAATCCCTCACAAAAATTCTGAAAAAAATTTAAAATGTTCTCCTCTATACCCCCTATCAGTACCTAAAATATCAGGTATACAAATACGATCTAGTTTTTGAGTTATAAATTTTTAAAGTTGACTACTTTTACATGGAGAAATGAAACTCCCATGTTAAATTGGTCAACTTTAAAAATTCATAACTCAAAAACTAGATCGTATTTGTATACCTGATATTTTAGCTACTGATAGGGGGTGTAGAGGAGAACATTTTAAATTTTTTTCAGAATTTTTGTGAGAGGGATTTTTTTTAACATAGGTGGCGTTACCTTACCCTTAATAAAATCGTGTTAAAAAAATTACATAACTCACTTAATAACAGAAAGATTAATATGTTTTGTAACAAAGAATAATAATTACTAAAGTTCATTACCGAATCATAATTATAATTGCATGGGAGCAGTGAATGAAATTTCACAATCATAACAATAATTTTTATATTCAGTACTTAAAATTTATGCATCGTATTAAAGATAAGCTCATGCAGCCTTTCGTAATATCGGAATAAGTCCACGAGCGGAAATAATGTAAAAAAACAATATAGAATAGAATAGAATAGAATAGAATAGAATAGAATAGAATAGAATAGAATAGAATAGAATAGAATAGAATAGAATAGAATAGAATAGAATAGAATAGAATAGAATAGAATAGAATAGAATAGAATAGAATAGAATAGAATAGAATAGAATAGAATAGAATAGAATAGAATAGAATAGAATAGAATAGAATAGAATAGAATAGAATAGAATAGAATAGAATAGAATAGAATAGAATAGAATAGAATAGAATAGAATAGAATAGAATAGAATAGAATAGAATAGAATAGAATAGAATAGAATAGAATAGAATAGAATAAATTATTGATTTCTTTGACATATAAAATATGCAAAATATTTTATGCTTATTTTATAAATTTTAAGACAAATGCCATAAAGCTAAATTAATTTTTATTGGAAAGTACCAAACCTAATAATATTAGCTATAAACTATAATAATATTAGTATCAGTGACTTGCTATGTGGAATTGTAAACAATATTAAATAATACTCAGGCACTCAAACCTCCTGCTCAGTTGCAAGTGGATTAAGTTTACAGCTCACGACGTTTTGGACCGTGTCCTTGGGGCTCCACCTCAAGGACAATTTACTACAGTAAAGAGTTCTTGGCTCCACCTGGGAGTTGGTTATATTTCCCAGAATTCCCAGTCTATTACCAGGTGTATGACGGTGTATCAGTTATGGATCCCTGCAGAGCTCTCCCTGCTTCTAAAAAAAAATTCAGGTGGGAAGTGCCCTGAGAAAATGCTTATACTACCTATTTCTTACGTAATGATGCCGGAAAGGGGCGTGGTCGTCACTTTAAACTTTTAAATAAAACGTTTTTGCTCTGAAATATATGAAAACAAGCAAAGTAACTTAACTTATCATGGCCAATTATAATCTTCTGTATTTTAAAAGAATTTTAATAATAAAAAAATTAACTGTGATATTATATAATTACAATCAGTTGACGCAAAAAATATATAATTATAATATATGTATAATATAATTCGGAAACATCGGCCATTTCTTATACGTACACTCCATTCAAATAAAAATGTCCGATTCGGCTATTTTGGCTATACTTTAATATGGCCGGATCGGACTTTTATATTTGAATAGAGTGTACAGTTTATAACAGTATAAAGTATAAACCAAAAGATAAAAATAACTGCAGATCATACGTTCTCAACAAAAAGAGTCCTAGCTTCATATAATTTGCCTACTTATTGAAATTTATCATATATTTCAGTAGAGGAGGGTGTATACATATATGTATATATACATATATGTATGTATGTACATATATTTTATAACATTTATATTCATCTCTGAGTCCATCTTGCATACTCATATCTAATACTTTTTATTTACCATGCAAATTTTATTTAACAACTTAACTTGAGAATATTCTGATTGAAGTGTGTGCTAAAACTTACTAACCTTGTCTGTTGACTGTTGATGGATGTATATTAGCATATTAGCTATATAAACTATTTATACTGTAGTGTAAAAAAAAAAAAAAAAAAAAAAAAAATCATGATGACAACATTTTTTTTTTTTTTTTTTAGATAAACCAAGTCATTACCATCTTTAATCAAGCTGCGATATTATGTTATTTAACGTTTAAGCTGTTCTAACAGTACTTGAATATATTAAACGTATTCTTAAGGGGTGAAGAGGCAGGTGGAGCGATGAAGACCTCTTTGATAGATGACAAGCAATTTGGTGAATAATGAATACATTATTTTTTCTCCACGTTCACTTCATATGTGGCCATTGAAATAAATATGAGATTTTTTAAATGATTTCAGCATGAACAAATCGTGTAACTCCAATGTTTGAGATTTTTATGGAGATCATTCACAAAGCACTTTCACCCCACTTCTCCTACGTACTTTTATCGCATTTTTCCTTAAGTAATATTCCATGCAGGGACTGAACCTGGGTAAACATGGTACTAAAAATTCGAGCTAAATAAATTGGTGCTGAGCGATGTTAAACAGATGATAGGTTAGCACCTTTAAATCTGTAGGATAAAATTGGCCTTAAGTTAAGTGCTTTGTGAATGCCTCCATAATGGTGGCAAGATTTTAAGACAAATAAAAAATCTAATGGAGTTGAACCTCTTTCAATCTAATTTTTTAAATTTCATTACATTTTATAAGTCTGTCCTCCCCTCCTTCTCCCTCGCTCACATATAAATTATTCTTGTAAAATTTCCATTCACCTATTATTAACTGCACCTATGTGCGAACAGCTGTCGTGCTTGATAAATATTTGTTCGAATTATGAATTTGACCAGCCTCTCACTCATACAAGTATATAGATGCCAGTTGTCAAAACAATTTATAAATGAATTGATTACAACGACTTAAAACAGTGATAATTTCAAATCAATCAATAATATAAATAGGAATTGAATTTTTAATTTATTTCAATAAATGAAATGCCGTCAGTATGACCGGGTGCGGAAATGCGGCCCGGGCTCCGTCTGTGGCGGGCCACATGGGTCTTTGCAAAATATATAGATTTTTTTTTTTAATATTTTAAAGTTCTTTAAATGTTGAACTAAAATGCTGCAACTTTTTTAACAAGTGTTTAAATAAATGCGATGACATTGATAATCATCCTTCTAGCACTTTTTTTTATAATATTTACGCAATAGAAATTTTTATTTTTGATAGCCGGGACGCCGGGACCCAATGATAATACTATTTTCGAGTACTGGTGGATGGACAGTTAATTTTATACTAAATAAGGGTTTTAATGTCATATTTTAAAATGTTGTTGCAATTTTCTAAAAATGATTTTAGTGCTTCTCTATAATGTATGGAACCGAAAACTAAACAAATATATCTCTATAACCATAGGTTCTCCGAAGGAAAAAAAAAAAAAAAAGGAAAAAAAAATCTGAAGTCATGACTTGTGGATCATCATTTACAACATGTCGTTTAATAATATGGCTTATATAGTAACCTGTCAAAATCTCTCGATTTTATTGAAAAAAGGTCATGACCAAAGTGATATTTTACGACTCAAGCTTAGCAAGAAAAAAAAAAATAATTTTATGATATATGTAACCAAGCTCCTGTGGGAAAAACACTCAAATCTTCGTTGTTAAATATTATAAGATTATAATATTTAACATAGCAGATTTTTTTATTTATTCACAGAAAATTAGTTCCAAAATGAAACAATTTTGAAAATATTTTGGTTAAAGCTCGAGCCATTCTCTATATTTTGTAATACATGAACTATCCACAAACTATCTTCGATTAAATCGAGGTGTTTTTCTATGAAGTACCACAACAAGGCCCCATGTTAACTAAATGATGCGTTAAGCCTAACTTTGAATTTTCTTCTGGAGAGCCAGCATACGAGAAAGATTTTTTTTCGATTTCGGTTCCATATGGAGGAAGGAGGAACACTGCAGAAAATATTATTTTGTAGAAAATCCTACGAGATATATTTTTATATATAAAAAAAATGTTTTAAAAAAGTAGTGGTTCACAGTTCAATGCTTCAATCTTTCATCTTTCACACCACAGTTAGACGCCACTGGACCTCTAAAGAAATCACGCTGCCCTCTCCTCCCCCTTCCCCCGCTACACGGACCCTTCGGGGCTCGTCTGTGGTCTGAACCTTTTGCTGCCACACCAGGCACGGACTGGGTCGTAATGCCCGATCGGTCGAGAAAGAAAGACGGCCCACATTAGGCGGAGGCAAACCCTCATTCGGGAGGTCTGGGGGGCGGAGCCCCCCAGTTGCCCGCCGCAGGCGCGATTTTTTGGAAAAAGGGGCGTGGTTTTTCAATTTTTTAATACTAAAATGTGAAAGGAATAACTGCGAGTTTTTATTGCTTTTCTTACGAAAAATTGAATTCGGAAGAAATTTATTTCAAACATATTTTTTTAGAACATCAATACACAATTTTTTATATTTTTATTTTTTTCATGCCACTTATCGAATTTCAGATTTTTGCATGTTAAACGATTAAATCGACGCGTTTACTCTGACCATGATTTTGGATTAATTTTCTGTGTTTACGCTCATATGTAATAAAAAATTATTAAAAAATTTTCAACCTGACCAGTTTTCTATAAAAAAAAGCAACAAAATCTTGTTAATTCTCATTAGGTTTTTCTTCATTTTTTTAAGGAAAATTAACCCATCCAAAATTATCATAAAAAAGATTTGGTTAAAGCTCATCGAGTCATAAAATAGATCGATATTATATTTTTTTTCAGACCACCGTATATATGCAATATTTTCTTCGAGTTATATATTCGAGTCAATCGAGGAATCGCTCTGACTTGGTATTTTTTTTCTGGTGAATCTAAGTGAGATATATATATATATATATATATATTTTCGGTTCGACATGGAAGATCATTTGAATAATTTTTAGAAAATACGATGTTTTCGCGCGTTGACCCCGATCATCGCAAGTGACCATTTCATGTGTATTTCGTATTCGCAGCAACGTTTTTGTGTATTGATAAAATTAAAAAATAGTTCATGTGGTTTTGAAACACACCTCATTTTTTGTAGAAAAATCTGAAGGTAGTAGGTATCACAAAGTCATAGTTGCTCACGCTAAATGGGCCGGATCGCTGTTTTTTTTTTTTTTTTTATTATTAATCATAGTTACAGTATTTCCACGCTAGCTGTTTCGAAAGTTACGATAATTAGTTGTACTGTGAAATATTCTACCATGCAAACAGTAAGACTTATTTATTAAATTGTGTATTATTTATAATTTTAATAAGTATATATTGACTAGCGAGTTGCTGAGCACCCCTGCGCACCCAATCGGGCCGCCTCAAAATTTTTACTATTTGAAGAAAACAACAACTACATAATTATTCCACCAAAAAAGCGGCCCTTTTTCTACAGCATTAATATATATACCAGTTTATGTAAAAATTATGCATTATATTGTTTAATTGCTTATATACATTATTTAAGTCTTTGTTGTTTCTCTTCTTCTTCTTTGTCTTATTTTTATTTATTTTTTTTTTTTCCTCTCGCCTTTTTTTCTCTCCTATTTTTTATTCGCGGCCCGCGGCCCACTTTTGCCCTGGCGGCCCATTTTTGCCACGGCCCATCGGTCCGCGACCGAAAGTTTGATAGGCCAGTCCGTGCCTGTGCCACACCGACTCTATTTCAGTAAAAAACAGGTACACTTGAACACGACATACTTTTCAAGTGCAAGCTGTTTGAGCAAAGATCGCAATTTAGATAATCACACGAATTTCAGACCACAAACGTCTAGAACGCTATGATTTATAAATATATATCCGCATTTAAGGATAGATGCGGGAACAACAACAGAAAACTTGAAAGTGTGTTATGTCAAATTACAAAGCAAGGTCGTGCGCTCCTTGCTGGCAGCGCTGGCACCAAGTGCAGTTGAAACCTTATTAGTTAATTAGTTAGTTAACTAGTTAGTTAATTAGTTAGCTGCAAGCAATTTAGTCTCGCACGTACTTAAAAACAGGAATAATGCAAGTGAATTTTTAAAAGTACAAATGGAACAATTAAGACAGAAAAATTAAAGTCTTTCAGTATTTAAAACTTCAGAATAGTAAATTGTTTGGTTATTTATCAAGAATACATTAATAAGATCATGATTACTTCATTCATTAATTCTTGATTTTTTTTCTTAATTACATTATTAAATCTTTTGGGTTTCCCACCTTTCTTTAATTATTTGAATCTTGTTCGCGCGAAGGAAAATATAATAAATAAAAATGTATAACTAAAATATTTGGGTGATTTGCAAACAATACTATTAATAAGAAGCTAATTTTTTCTTCATAAAAAAATATATGTAACAAGAAATACATCCATCATTGAAACACGTGTTGACAATAAAATATGTGTCAATGTTTTTGTCTAAAAATCTTTTGTTTTGATTTTAATTATTTTATCTTAATGATTTTGTTGACGTTATATTTTTAGAGCCTGGATCAATTTGAGGCTACAGACGAGACTTAAAGCTGACCCAAGGTTAAATGACTGCTCACCTCGCTCCTTGTTTCGTGACTCCACGGAAATGTGAACCAAGTTGAGGAGCCGCGAGCTGCGCCTGTCTGCTGCTTGTTCGCGCTCACTCGCTTGCTTGCTTTCTGCGCTGGTCTGCCGCAACTAAAAGTAGTAAGCAAACTCCGAACTTATTTCCCACTCTCCGGGCCTCAACTTTACCAGTCACGTGACTCAATTGCTAACCAACCACATTGCTGGATTGATATGACGTCATTATAGCCCGTTATATGAAATTTTCTATCATTATTATAAAAAAATCCTTGTAAAAATAAAGAGGAAATACAAATGACGTAAGTTAAGTGGTTTTAGAGGAAGGAAATCCGAAAAACCACGTTTTTACGGGAAATAGATTTTGGTCAATTTAGTTTAATTAATTACATTTGGGGATTATGACAAAGGTACCAAAGCTAATAAATCAATCTGGTATTTATATTATAGTTAAACGCTTGAAACTTTTATCAAAGTAATTAGTAGAATATATATTTATTCTTTGACATACTACAGTGTATATAGAATAGTGTAATTAAGCCGTAAGCACATATATATAAAACATGGAAGAATGGTAGAAATTAGAATAGTGTACGTTACACACACAGTACATAAGCATATATAATATATAAAAGAATAATATCCTTTTTAACTGAATGAAAATTAATGAAGTGCTGAATACATGAAAAAAAGTATCATGATTGCAAAAGTCATGTTCTAAATTTCCTTAAAAAAAAGTGAGTATACAAGATTCGAGCGCACGTGTGGATGACAAGATTTAATTACAACATATAATTAAATATGAGATCACGAGATGCATGCAAAACTAAACAATTATAATTATTTTTGATAAAGGTTACTTTCAACGTTCAGACATAAAGCCTGGTTTACGCAGACGCAAAAAAAAAAAAAACTTCTGCGTCAAGCATCTAGCATCAAGATTTGTTCTGTTCTCGCAGACGCATTTTTCATGCTTCTCGTAGTTCTCGTACTACTTCGTCAGTTATCGGTCACGCTCGCTTGATTTTTTCTTCTCCTTACGACTTCACAGTGATGTTAGTCCGCGCATATTCGCGGGCAATCTGCGGCCGCATATGCGCGCATATTCGCGAATATTGAAAATTGACTTTCCCGCCACAAAAATAGCAATTTAAAACTGGTTAAAACTACAGTAAATGCTACAGAGAGTCTTTTCTTATTTTTCTTGGTATAATCCCTTGCTTAAGTAGTGTTTGGATTAAATTAGAGTTAATTAATCATGGAATTAAAGCAATCGGCCTTTCAGGCTGCCGAGGTGCTCACGTGATTTTAATTGCGCGCGGCCGCCATCTTGAAAGTATCTTTCGCGCATATGCGCGCATTTGCGCGCATATTCGCATGCGCATATTCGTGGACCAATCTTCGCGCGAATTTCACATCACTGCGGACTTCATAATAATTCGGCACTTGTCGGCACTTCTCGAGATCAAAATTCTTTCGGTCAGTTAATTTTTTATTTGTTCAGCTTCCGAGAGAGCTGAAGACATTTTACAACTTTTAAATTCAATATTAAATCAAAACAATTTTTCGTTTTCTTCCAAAATCAAGTGAAGAATTTCGCTTGATTTTCTAGTTTTGGCGCAATTTCATTGTTTCGAAATGCGCGCATCTCATTGGTCGGGGGGCGGGGCAGACGCAGAAGCAAGAAGCAAAAGTTGAGAGTTGGTCAACTTTTGCGTCTTGCGTCTGCTTCTTGCGTTTGGCGTCTGGATGCGTAAACCATGCCATAAGGTAACACGTACTTCAACTCTAGCGTCTGACGCAGAAGTTTTTTTTTTTGCGTCTGCGTAAACCAGGCTTAAGGAATATTATATTATTTATTATTCAGGTGCGGATCCAGAAAAAAAATGTCGTGGGGGGGAGGGGGGGGTACCCTCTCCATAAGGCCAATGTTTAAAAAAAAATTGAAGTGGGGGGGGGGGGGGGGAAGATGAGTGCCCTCCCAGCTTCCCCCCTCTGAATCCGCGCCTTGATTGTTTTGCATCTAAATTACAAAGAATATAAACAGAAAAAATCCTCAAGAATTAAAGTTAAAGAACTAAAAGCAGGAAATAATAAAAGAATTAAGAAAAAGTACCAAATGAACATAATTATAAAACTTTTAAAGGTATAAATTTTGAAAGATATTGATGTAATTAAATATTTATTTATTTATTTTTACTGAAACTGAACCCTGTTGTATAGGGTACTGATCACAACTAACAATAAGTGACATTTGACTTTCACTTCCCGGCTCTTCGTGATATGGACTCGATCGTGGTTGAGACTGAGGGAATTATGGAAACCTCAGTCAGAATGGTTCAATTGATGGAGAATATACCTCTCAGATGCACAATTGAGTGCCATATGTTCTATAGCAACCGCCACTTAATTGTGACAAGTTTATAGTGATGCTTGTGGGATATCGAACTCACGGCCATCTGATTACAAATCAGATATATACCATTGCACTAAATGCCCGATCTTTATTGAGTTTAAAATGCAGCTAGCTTCCCAATCCTTGCATGCATAATGAAGAGCGCGTCAATACTGTAATGTAGTATTGTAGCTAAAATGGCTAAATGTTAAATAAAGGATTTTATATTTACGCATGTAAAAAAATCTTGCCAGTGTGTGAATGTAAGTAATAAGTATGTATATAATATAAAATATACATGTTAATGATGCATATGTATGATTTTTATATATATTATGTCGTTACACCAACAGGATGACACTATGCAGTTATAGTTCAACATTTTTGCTCCTCTTGCTACCGTATATATATTATCTGAAACTGAATGTAAGCATACGAAACATGTATATTATAAACCATTTAACAAAGAAACTCGTACTCTTAATAGACTGCGCTGGTAAAATTTGAACAGCTAGGAAGGAAATAAAATTGTCGCCGTGGTTGCAATTACGCGTATCTTTTGCAGCGATCGCGTACTGTACGAATCATTCTTTCCTCCGAGTCACACGTACGTAAGTTGCCTATATTTATGGCTCTTTGTTGAATCTTGTTTACCTAATATAATAACTATAATAAGCTATCCAAAGTGACTAAAGCCGGTATTACACGATGCAATTTTGCATACAATTTTTCCTTGCAAGAAAATTGTATTCAATAGTTAGAAAAATTGTATCGTGTAATACCAGCTTAACTTTTTACTTACAAGCTAGATAAAAAAAGTGCTTTAAAAAAAATAATAACTTTCCATTTACGCCACAATAAATTGCATGCAGTATATTCTTCAAACAGATAATAATAAAACAATTAACGAATTGTATGATAGCACTACAACTAATAATTCACTATACTCCTTATCCAATTACCTTATAGCTTATTTTCAGTTTTGATCACCAAGCCCTCGTATATTATAATTAAATATACATTATATATTTGAAAGTAAGATACTCTTTATTTATTTTATTTTATTTTTATTATATTTTTCTCATGAGTACATAAATAACAAGTCAGAGGCAGGAGATTTACAAACAGTCCAATAAGAGCAAATTTAATACGAGAACACTAGCTGTTTACAGGTTACATTTTACAGGCAGTTACAGTTTCGTGGGACAATTACATCAACATCATGTTCAACCATGTAAGCGATGCAACTTGTTCAATACACTCTTTCAGTAGAATTCTAATGGCGATACCCTTGTCAAAAAATGAGTCTAGTAGTCAAGTGGTTGACGACTTAAAACAAGTAGTTGACTACTTAAAACAAGTAGTCAGACTACTGGGTCAAGTAGTCGGACTACTGAGTCAAGTGCTCAGGTGCTCAGTGTTCAAAATCTTGACCACTTGTTAAGTAGTCGGACCACTGAATCAAGTAGTCAGCGCTCAGTGTTCATAAAATCTCGATCACTTGGTAAGTAGTCAGAATTTTGTGACCACTTATGCAAGTAGTCGGCGCTCAGTGTTCATAAAATCTCAACCACTTGGTAAGTAGTCAGAATTTTGTGACTACTTATGCAAGTAGTCGGCGCTCAGTGTTCATAAAATCTCGACCACTTCGTAAGTAGTCAGAATTTTGTGACTACTTATGCAAGTAGTCGGCGCTCAGTGTTCATAAAATTTCGACCACTTGGTAAGTAGTCAGATTTTTGTGACTACTTATGCAAGTAGTCGGCGCTCAGTGTTCATAAAATCTTGATCACTTGGTAAGTAGTCAGAATTTTGTGACTACTTATGCAAGTAGTCGAAACATCATGACCACTTAGCATTTGACTACTTAATTAGTTGTCACAAAATTCTGACTACTTAAGAAAGTGATCACTTACCAAGTAGTCAATTGTACGGGGTTCTCGTGATGAAGAAAATTATCTAAAATGGTGGCACTAAACACATGTGAGACGGGGTTGTGTGTGCAGAGCTCCCGGAACAATTTGTTTTTCAAGCAGTTTTACATCAGATAAGTACCTTTTCAGTACCTAAAACGTATTATGAAATGTTATTTATTAAAATTCTCGTTACTTTGTGTCAAATTATTTGTTCTAGGTAGCCTTAAACAGTCAATGTTTATCGGCTCTTGGAACTTGATAAAAAAGACGCCGAGTTGAAAGCCGTTGGTAATTATTCTTCAAAGATGTTCATATTTTATTATGTATTTTATTTATTTTATATTAATAATTATAAATCTTTAATAATCAACGTGTTTTTTTTATCATATATATTTTTTTTTATTATATATTTATAAAGTATGAATTAAAAAATATTATTCTTTCATTTTGCTGTAAAAAATTAAAAAAATACTTAGGAAATTAAATTAAAATTAATAAGTTAGGAATAATTTAATAAAGTAAATGTTTTAAAAAGTTTTTTTTTTTAAAAAAAGTTTAAAAAAAAAAGTAAATGTTTTTATTGCATGGAGCGTAAAATTGGTATGTATATTATAGATGTTTCTCGTCCTATTTGTTTGTCACGTTTTTATCTTGAATTATTACAAAGTATTATAATTACATTTTAATAATTCAAGTTAAAAATGTGAAAGAATAATTTCTTTACTTGTTCCAGTTATAATTTATCTATCTGTTGGCTTAAACGGGAAAAAACTGCATCGTGATGATAGACGGATATATCGCGAGAAAATACTAAAAAACCGTTTAATTTGACCACTTGAAATCGACTACTGGTGACTACTTGAAAGTGACTACTGGTGACCACTTGAAAGTGACTACTGGTGACTACTTGAAAGTGACTACTGGTGACTACTTGAAAGTGACTACTGGTGACTACTTGAAAGTGACTACTGGTGACTACTTGCGACCACTTGGGCAGTGACTACTTGACCACTGCTCAAATTATCACTTAGCAGTAGTCACCACTTGACTACTGCCTTTATTTTTCGACTAGGGTAGTTACATGTTATATATATATATATATATATATATATATATATACGCACTTTTACAGTGCATCTCTATACAATATAAATGGAACTACCATGTTAAATTAGTCAACTTTAAAAATTCATAACTAAAAAACTAGCTCGTATTTGTATACCTGATATTTTAGCTACTGATACCAGGCGAACATTTTTTTTTTTTCAAATTTTCATGTTGCAGATTTATTTTATTAATTATAATGTGTGTCATAATATGTTAAACATAACAAAAAGTAACACAATGAACATAATATTAATGATTCAATCAATATGTTAATTTAAAATTTTAAAACTAATTAAAGATGTGGCGCATTGCGTTTGACATGTAGGTGATGAAGGGTCTACCGAAGTCAAGCAACGCCGAGTGTGGCTATATAGGGTTAGTAGTTGGATGCATGATGGGTAACCATTTTCGATAAAATCACGTTTCCCATCCAGGGGTAAATCGTTACGTTTTCTACTATATGTGGTTTATATTACCTGGCTTTGGATCATTGCACTTCTGCATGATCCAGTGACAGTGGCAAAAGCTGCATATATGTAGTGTCCATCCTGGCTAAGGTTTTCACATTTCCCTCAGTTACAGGCAAATGTCGGAATGGATTGTCAGGCCGTGGCTCCCCTGTTCCAATGAATCCGTGGAACTCTCAAATTATTGTTTCGGAAGGTTTGGGACTTCAGACTTTTGTTAGTAAGTAAAACAATGTTAACTCAATTGTGGTTTCATTTAAGAGAAAATAGAAAAGATTTTTTTATAACCATTATTGTTCGATATTATTTGGTGTTTTGAAATTGTTTCTAGCATTATCTTATACAACTAATATATATATTGTATGTAGTAAAAAGGGCGTTGAATTTGCCTTAATGGATGACGACATGAAAGACGTTTGGCATCAAAGAGTGATTCAAGGTAAATTTTTTATACATTTTTTGTAATTTGTATTAGTGATAAAAATTGAATTGATTGATGTATTGACTTTTAGTCTGTGAACCTAGCAGTCATTGCCCGTAACTATGAGTGATAAGAGAAAGCAGCATCGACTGATCTATAATAGCTTTACTTACCTTACTCTATAAATTCAATACATATCGTTGGCGATACAACGTAAGCAAAAAGACAAATTCAACACCCACATCGGTACAGTGAAGGTCAAAAAGACTATATTACCCTTGGCTGCATGAGAACCAAAGTAGCCACCATGTAAATAGTTCACTCGCTATGCTGAGTGGCAGTGAGTGGCAACATTCTTATTTTAGTGGCCAGGTGGAGGAGACGTTTATGAGGCACCTCATCTGCACTCCGACGGTGTTATCAGATAAGCCAAGTGAGTGGACTGATGGTGTTCACTTCTACACTCATACATGCCAAGGGTCCCAGTCGTTTTGATGTTATTAACTGTAGTAACCGTACAATCCATGTATCTATATAAAAATGTAACATTATGGAGATCTATTAAATTTCAAAGAACTTGATCTTGCAGTCATCATATCTTTACTGCATTAGTCACTTCCTCAAAATACGATACCAGGGGAGTCTTCAAATAACACAAATTAATCTATAATGTTATTATATATATATATATATATATATATATATCCTTAGGTTACGAGTTATATATCATTCAAGGACATATATTTATTAAATTATTTGCCATAAACTGGTTTAAATCAAATACAAAATACTGCATAAATGTAGTGATACTAATAAATAATATACTGTAACATCTACAAATTTGTCAAATTTAAATCATAATACCCTGACTCTTCATGCTTTCCAATTGTACAATAAAATTGTTGTTACTTATTTTTATATATATATATATATATATATATATATGATACACTGTAGACTATAATACCGTAACTAAATCTCACGTTTTTGTTTAGCACTCAAATAAAATCTATGCACTTGCAAAATCAGTCAGATGTAAAGATCTCAAGGTTAAAAGCTTAGTAAAAAGCTATTTTTTCTCGTATACATAAAACACAACGACCAACAACACCTATATACAACCGTGTGAGCGTATCCGTCACGGACGTCTTTTCTTTGCAATTCGCGTGACAGAAAAAAAGGATGTATATGTTGTATATGAAATAGAGGGACAAAAATCATTATATATATATATTAATATACATCATGTTATTTCTTATATATTAAGTTCGATAAACTTAGTGAACTTGAATTTTTATACTCTTTACATTGACGCAAAGCGTTGCTAATCTTTAAATCTGAAAAGAAAAAAAAAATATGGGAAGCATGGTCTTTTGTAAGCAATTTAAGATGAGACATTGTTAAAGGTTTGCAAAAAGACAGGAAAAAGGTGTACAAAAGATTTGAGATGCATAAAGGGAGGATTTTATATAAAAGGCATGTCAGTGCTGCATTAACTTTGAATCTGTTAACAAGACTGCTGCTGTGTTTCTTGCTTGCTATATTGCCAATGGCTCGGTTGTTCCTCCTGTTGTTTGGTATCTCCTTATGTGCCGGGGTGTCTCGTGGCACAGGCTACGATGCTGTGACAGATGACGATTACTACTTCGACTGGGACCGTGTACCTCTGCCTCTGCGCTTTGTGCCATACTACCGCCGCAATGAAATCGAGGCTGCGGCCAACCCAGGCAGGACGAGGCTGGGACAAGGAATATTCAGGTTGCTCTCTAGAGGACGAGATGCAGAACTTCGGTGTGAATTTCCAACGCACGATCTTGTATCGGTAAGCTCAATGTTCAATGCATCCCCCCCCCCTCCCCCGAGAAGGTGTTATTCTAGATTGAGTGCTCTTAATTCTTACTTAATTGCCTCAAAATTGCAAATCTACATCTCTTTGTTTCTTGGAGCTGCAGCTCCAGCAATTAAATCATGCGGGTAAAGTTCCACACACACATTCATGTACTCCTTAGTTAGAATAGATTTTTATTAAAAATTTTATCATATATGTATACACTATATATTATGTATACATGAAAATGCTCCAAAGCCGAAATAAAAAAGTCTCCATCGCCTTTGGAGCATTTTGATTTGATCAGAACTAGTTTGGAGCATCGTGGTTTGACCCAAACCCGAAATTAATTCGTTTTTCACCTTTGGGTCAAACCACGATGCTCCAATCTAGTTCTGGTCAAATGAAAATGCTCCAAAGCCGAAGATCGGCTTTAAGCATTTCGATTTGACCAAAACTAAATTGGAGCATTGTGGTTTGACCCAAAGTCTAAATGAGATTTTATTTCGGGTTTGGAGCAAAATTTGCCCACATCTAGTTCTACGCATTTTGCAGAGTTCACGTTACTTATTTATATTATTTGATCAGTTTGAGTACTTCACGTCAAAATAATGATTACCATGCATTTACTCAAGAGACGGATTATAAGTGCGCAGCGGGGGCATACATGACCAAAATGTGTCAATTGCCCCAAAATATCAACCAATCAATCATAAGTGTGCAGCACAATTGTTCAAAAAGTAATTTATTATTATTATTATTATTATTATTTTGTTTTTTTACTTAAAAAAAGTAAAACAACAATTTTTTTAAATTTATTGTTAGGGTCTAATTGAATAAACTGCCACCATGTTTTTGTATTATAATTTATAATAAATGCTGATCCCAGTGAATTAAAACATAGGCTTGAGCGAAAAATAGGATAAATTTAGAGAAATGACTTTCAACCTACCTTTACCATCCCATGTGGCAGCTGAACAATTATTTTATAATTATTTATTTATTTTATTTATTTATTTACAAAATAATTATTCCTTCGTCGTGAAAATATCCCAATTAAATGTTCTCAAGAACTATTAAATAAATTACTAATAAATGTCATGAAATTTAAAATTTTGAGTGAAGTTAGAAACTTGTAGTTTTACTTTTACTTTTTTAAATAAATATTGTGCTGCTCATATATAATCTGTCTCTTGTGTAAATGTGGTAAGCACTGACGTGAAATACTCAAACTAATCAAAGAATATAAATAATTAACGTGCTGCATGGACTCTGCAAAATGCGCAGATCTAGATGTAATCAAATTTTGCTCCAAACCCGAAATAAAATCTCATTTCAGCTTTGGGTCAAACCACGATGCTCCAATCTAGTTCTGCATGGTCAAATGAAATTGCTCCAAAGCCGAAGTAAAAGTCTCCATCGGCTTTGGAGCTTGACCAGAACTAGATTTGGCCCTGCAGGGGCTGAATTAAATATACAATTATATTTATTACATTATGTATTTATAAATGAAGCTTATCTTCTTCAGAAAGGCTTATAAAATTCTTTGAAAAGCTTCACTTCAAGAAATACATTACATATTTTTGTACTACAGCAGACGTCATTCATATCAAAAATCACTACACAACTTACACCACCTACAATGAGTACAATGTGTGTAGAATGACTGTTCAGAATTTAATTAGCTTCTTTTCCGTTCTGAAATTTCCCACTTATTAACATTCAGTGTGAGTTGTCACGTTTATCACGTTCCGAGGCTATACTCTGCAGCTGCCTGCTGTTGCGATAGCGAACGTCACGCAGCAATACTCCTTCAGGTTTATATCTACAACGAATTCCACTTCACGGGAATATACTGCGAATCACGTGCGACACCATGTCAGTCATAACATTGACCTGACAAAATAATAATAAAATAAATAAACATTATAATATAACTTTAATGAATATTGCAATATACCTAATAACTCTAATGATAAAAAATAATATATTTATAAATAATAATTATTATGGTTATTTAAATATTATCAACTCATATAGATATCTTGATAGTGATGCTATTAATTTAATAGGACTTGTAAATATTCAGTATTCGTTGGTGCTAAAATAATTACAAAAAATATAAACATGATACTCAAAAAATTACTCAAACATAAAAAAATAAATATCTGCTTCAAATGAAATAAATAAATATTAAACTATATAATAGGAATAATTATAAATTTTATATAGATAATTAAATAAGAGGTTATAACAGAAAATACGTTGTAATTCTAGCATACCTTTTCTGAATACCCCCTGCCTCCCTCTATTCTTAGTAATTTACTCGAATAACTTTACTGCATGACGACGTACAATAGCCTACCAAATACTTCCTTGTATCTACTTGAATGATGATATATGCATATCACGGAGAGTATAGTACGATATCATAATTATAAATTACAAAATTAATGTATATATATATATATATATATATATATATATATATATAATATTATATCTGTCATATAAATCTGTAATCTACAAAAATAAAAGGTAGGTCAATAGTCGATTAAAGTTGCGTTAATCATGCAAAATATATTTATTTTTAGAATAATAAAACTTAGCAGGCGAAGTAGACATTATAAACTATTTTTGTTTTACATACCATTTGATGTATGCTGGGCAATCTTCGCCGATCCTTTATTTTATGCAACACTCTACAATTAGCACTGATTTTAATAATATTTAAATTAAGTATATACATATGCATTGCATATGTTATTTTAATAATTATTATTCACAAAAATGTACAATTTTGCACAAAACTTGATGTAATCACTTTAAACTAATTGGTGATATTTCGCAAGTAATCTACTTGCTTTGACGAACCAAACTCTACTGCTGGCTCTGTAGATTTTTTGTTTAGTTGAAGACAAGTAACAACACGTGTCGGGGTAGGTCAGGGAGAAGGGGGTGGGGGGTTTATGGCGGGGGTGGGTGTGAGAGGGGGTGTTCATGTTTTTGTAACGGTCGTCGGGTGACTTGGAGACCTCTGGCTCGCACATTGATGCCCGCTACCGCCGTCGGCTACGCTCTTCTTTCTTTGCTTGAGTTCGAGTTGTTTTTCCTTCTCTCTCTTTCTCTCTCTCTCGTTTGCTAGCAAACCTCTCCACACTTTCGGTATATCAAAACTTGGCTGTGAAATAACGTTGTCATGTGACGTCATACATATCGCCTCGTGAATTTTTCTTTTCTTCCAGCCTGATTCTCTTGCTACAATTTCAAAATTAAAGGATTATTGTCACTGGTCTTAGGAAATGGTAAATCACTCCAATTTTTCAGCATTGCATAGAGAAAAAATAAATAAAAATTCTCATGCAATAAAATACACCTAAATTCAGTGCCATTATTTTTTAAATTGAGATATAAAAAACGCATGTTATCAAATGCAAATTTCAATCTCCGTAATGGTACTGAATAATGGATTCAAATTTTAGCTTAAAAAACAATCATTATTTTAAATAGAATTATGATGAAATAATAATTATAGATAATCATTTACTTTTTGAGATACAAGCCTTCATAAAAACTGCACAATTCGGCAATGCTGCTTGTAGCTTAACTGGATGGGATAACAATGTTGCCAAATCGTCAAAAAACAACTTTACACTTTTCAGCAGAAAAAACAAATGAATTGCGGTTATTTTGACTAGTGAGTCAAAACTGCGTACAACTATTTACCACTCATATTTAAATGTTTTTCAATGTTTGCAAGGATGATGGATGAATAAATACACGAGAAAGTGTTTAAAGTGATTCATTTTATTAAATTAACATATTTTACTGTGCTGATCACTGCTTTCCTATAATAGTGCTTGTTCTTGTCACTCATATGTATTGCGTATGAAAAGAAGATGGCGGCGCATAAAAGAAAGATGGTGGAACTTCCGGTGACAATAATCGTTAAAGTCTATTTTATGATTATATTCTAAAGCATGATCGGCTAATTTTGATGAATCAAATTTTCTGTTCTTAATTTTTTCTTCGTGTTCTTTTAATCTTACTGCTACTGGTCTTAGCGTTTCTCCGTAGTATTTTTTCTCACATTCACATTCTATACTATAAACACAGTTCTTTATTTTTCCTTTCTCTTGTTTTGGTTTGTTATTACAAAGACGTTTTTTCAGTGTATCTGAAAAAAACAGTGTATCAGTGTATTCATTTTTGTGAATAATAATTATTAAAATAACATATGCATACTTAATTTAAATATTATTAAAATCAGTGCTAATTGTAGAGTGTTGCATAAAATAAAGGATCGGCGAAGATTGCCCAGCATACATCAAATGGTATGTAAAACAAAAATAGTTTATATTTATTTTTCTTGATACATTTTTAGCAGCTTACATAAATATGATCATCTTCACAAAGCATTTCACCGCCTCTATGTAGAAACATACGTGCCTGTGAGAGTGTTTCAATGTAAGCGTAGTAATACAGGATGATCATAAAGTTCTTAAAAATTGTAGCCACAAATAAAACTAATAAAATCAATCTGAATTAATGTACACTTTCTGTACATCAACCTGAAGCCCTGGATTCAACATTTTCAAAACTTGATCCATTTTTTTTTTTTTTTTTACAAAGTGGTTTCCTCACAAGTTGAAACAAGATGAAAATAGTTTTCACCTCTTTTTCTTGATGTTTTGGACTGCAGCACCTAAAATTTAATGCATCAAAACCCTTGCTTGTTGAATTTTTTTACCTTAAGATTTCTCCACATATGCCCCATTACCTATTCGTAACACAAAACAATGAAACGCATGTAACCGCACCTCTAGCTCCCGCCAAAGGTTGCGTGAAATAGCAAGATTCGCATGACAAGTGTGGTGGATTGAAAGACACTCTTCTGATGGGCTGCTTGAGCTGCAGTGTCTTGAATACTGTGTTCTTATGTAACTCAAAAGAAGAATTTGAGTGTAATGAGGTCAGGGGACCTTAGGTCCCAAGTTGTGGGACCGTCATAACATCTGTTCAAGTGTCCGAATAAGACTCAGTACAGACAAGAGCGCACGTCGTTTCGTGACAGAGCGCATCATTGTCTTGTACGAGGTCTTCCCCGCCGGTAACTTCCTCAAATGCGACGGTCCCACAATATGGGACCCGAGGTCCCCTGACCTCACTACACTCAAATTCTTCTTTGGAGAACAACGTGTTCAAGACATTGCATGGAGAAGAACACCGTGCAACTCAAGAGCGCACTTTTCACTTTTCAGTCCACTGCGCTTGCGAATCTTGCGACGCCACGTAATCTTTGGCGAGAGCTTGAGGTGCGGTTACATGTGTTTTGAGGTACGAGTGGGGTCAATATGGAGAAACCTTAAGGTAATGTGGGTGAAAAAATTCAACATGCAGGAGTTTTTATGCATTAAATTTCAGGTGCTGCAGTCTAAAACATCAAGAAAAAGAGGTGAAAAAACGCAATTTTTAACATGTTTCAACTTTGTGAGAAAACCATTTTGACAAAAAACATTTTGAATCAAGTTTTGAAAATGTTGAATCCAGGGCTTCGATTTGATGTATAGAAAGTGTACATACAGATTGATTTTATTAGTTTTATTTGCGGCTACAATTTTCAAGAACTTTATGATCACCCTGTATAATTATATAACATTGAATAGATACACAATAATAATGTTGAGGAAAATCCCAAAAATCAGAGAGCACAGCTCTCTGAAATAATATTAACAATGTTTTTCGTTCATTTTTAAAGTTTAGCTTCTAGGGTGTCCTCATCATATATAAATATATACATATAACGCGGAGGCATTCCTGTCGTATGACTATATAATATATAATAAAGTTTTTTGTTTGTTCTTTTTGTTTATGTGACTTTTCTGCTAAAAACATATCAAATAAAGATATTGATATTTTATATATGTAATATCGACATTCTGTATACCACTTTCTTGGAATTCTTAAATAAAGCTATCATAATAATACAAAGTATTTTTTTATAAACTTTTATTTGTTTATTATTTAATTCATCAATATAAATTACAAAAAAAAAACAAACAAAAAAACAAGAAAACTTATGGATAACGTAATTATAATGAAAGTTGTTGTATATTTTTCAGCATGAATATAAAGAATACAATGCAAATCAATTGTAAAACACCCTGGAGTGTAAGATCATTTATAAAAATTTAAATATTAATACTATTAGTATTAACTATTAGTACTTACTGTAGTTTGCAAGACGAGCAACTATAAGAGCACACATACAATTTAAAACCAAAAAATGAGTTAACTGGAGGAAGGATATATTTAATAACAATTTAAATGGAAAGTTTAATTGATAAATATTGAATACACTCTAATCCTCATTCCCAGCCTTCATCATGCATGGACGATGAAAAAAAAAAAAAATAAATAAAAAATAAAGGTTGTGTTTCGATGGCTCTATTTGTCCAGAACATTTCTTCTATAGATTTAATTCAGTTGATATAATTTATTAATTATTTTATTTTATTTGGCAACATGTATACTGTATACAGTATACATGCGTAATGCGTATACACAATATACACACATATATATGTATTACATTCCTCCTCTAGTGCCTTACTCGATGTTTATTACATTTTACCATTATGATTCGAGAATCAGCAGTGGTACAATATTTTACTTTAGGATAGATAGGCACCATTTTTTTTTATTTATTTTTTTTTTTTTCATTTTTTAGTTACACCGTAAATTGAAATCCCCTTGAGATTCAACAAGTGGCGTAATTCAATTTCAATCCATTCAACACAATTTGATAATGCATGCAGATGTAATATATTAGTAGCTTTCTCGTTTATCTAAAACTGTTTATTTATAAATGAGTGCCAAAACCGTAAATTAGATAAGAGGGCGATGAGACGTTGGTTGAAGTTAATTTGGTTTAATTTAGGGTGTTTTTCAACCTATATAGAAACTAATGGTATATTAATTATTTTTTATTCATGCAGAGGGCAATGAGGGCATCATCCGATTTAGTTGGTAGAATCACAGAAGAGGTTCACTTTTGGAGTATATTTGTGTTTTAATTTTTATTGCATAACTGAATAAAGACTGCAAAATTGTGTTGCTTTTCTTGTTTTCAGACTTTTCTGAGTACCGGATTATTATTGTAGTAGTAGTAGTAGTAGTAGTAGTAGTAGTAGTAGTAGTAGTAGTAGTAGTAGTAGTAGTAGTAGTAGTAGTAGTAGTAGTAGTAGTAGTAGTAGTAGTAGTAGTAGTAGTAGTAGTAGTAGTAGTAGTAGTAGTAGTAGTAGTAGTAGTAGTAGTAGTAGTAGTAGTAGTAGTAGTAGTAGTAGTAGTAGTAGTAGTAGTAGTAGTAGTAGTAGTAGTAGTAGTAGTAGTAGTAGTAGTAGTAGTAGTAGTAGTAGTAGTAAATCATTGAAGGTACCAACCACGTCTCCTGGAGATAAGCTCCTTAATAAAAGTTTAAACTCTGAAGAGGTGCTAGCTTGACCTCACTAATATTAAAACTATTTAAAAATAGTTCCCCTGCTCTGAAAAATGCTGGGAAAAAAAATCAGAGCACCGTTGTTTATGCTCTCTCCATTTGGAATAATTTTTGTGTGCAAGCTGTTTATTCATGTATATTTAATGAACAACATTAAAACCTTGAAACCGCGAGAGCAGAGGAATTTCATTTTTCAATACTAAAAATAAACAGGAGTAAATTGGTATAGATCTATCTGTCCCTAACTATGCAGAAAATTTCCAAGTCCTAGATTAAAATGTTATTGGAAATGTAATAATGGTAACAAAACTTGTGGACACTATTTTTGGAGAGATTTCTTCCCACGTACAAACAATGGGTTTATCTTCATTTTGACATTGCTAATGGAACAGGCTGATATTTTTACCTGAGAAAAAAATAAAATACATCTGAGGAACTTCATAATGGACAACATACATGAAAAAATTTTATTGCAGAAATAAATAGAGGGTACCAAATTATACTACTCTGATTTTTTTCAGATTTTTTTGAGACCCGCAGAACTATTTTTAAATATTAATTATTGAAAGTGCGGCCACGCCCCCTGGAGGCGTCAATAGGCGTCCAATCCCTATCCTTTTTATTAAGAATTCAGGGGTGCCAACTGAAATCACAGGACTTTCAATAATTATTTAAAAATAGTTCCGGGTCTCAAAAAAATCTGAAAAAATTCAGAGTAGCATAATTTGGTACCCTCTATTCATTTCTGTAATAAAATTTTCTCATGCATGTTGTCCATTGCTTTATTGTCTTTCAAATTTTTAAACAATACATTAAGCCTCCAATAAAACAATATTCTCTATGCCCTATATGTATCTTAAATTGCTTGCTCTATCAAACTCAAATTCATGTCCTTAATATATCCTACAATCAAAGCATTAATAATAACATTCCTCGAAGTTTGCTAGATGCCACTACTAAAAAATTAAAAAAAAAATGTCATTTTTATAGGCTTGATATTTATCGTATACGCCAAAAATTAATATCCTGTATTCAAATCTTCTGTTAGCAATTATTACATATGACATATAGATCACCTGAAACTTTTTCTGTTGATAGTATTCTTGTGACTATAAGTGTGTGACTTGTGACTACTAATTACCATATTATTACACGATGATTCCTATTAATAGGTGCGATTCACGAAGCAGTTAGCCAGGTTTCTAACCACGTTTAACTTAACCACGTTTAACTAGGTAGTTTAACACGTAAAACAGGTATAGTTAAAACGTGGTTAAACTAAACATGGTTAGAAACCTGGCCAAGTGCTTCGTGAATCGCACACATATATTCATAGCTTTTAATATTAATACATGTTGGACATAAAAGTTTACACACGGAATATAATTTTATCCTTGCAAAAGCTTACGTTTACAAAAGAACAGAACAATAAAGTTCTCATTTTATAATAAACTTAAAATTTTCCTTACTAAACAAATTCATAAATTAACCAGTGCGATATTTATTACATGAACTGGGTACATTTTAGTATAAGGAAGTTACAAAAGTAACAGTCAAGCCCAAGTAAGAAGTCGTGTGTTTACCTTGGAAATAATTTATATTTGGAGCATCACACATAATGTACTTTGCATGTATGAAAATGTGAAGTGTCTAACTGCCATCTGCTGGCCGTTGTGCCGTTGTCGTGTTGCAGAACGTACAGTGGGAGCGCGTGACGGACCCGACTGGTCGCAGCTTCTCCTACCGACCCTACTACATCACGGACCACGGACAGCGCGGTGACTACTTTCACGCAGGTAATCAAATAGCCTGGGAAATAATTATTAATTAAAGCAGGCAGGTAGTAAGTAGGTGCTGATGTACTGTACATTATAAGGGGCATTCACAAAGCCTTAAGGCCACATTTAAGGCTCGATATTTTAAGACCAGAAATTTTGGGTCTAAAAATCACGCCTAATTTCTGGTCTTAAATTATCGAGCCTTAAATGTGGCCTTAAGGCTTTGTAAATGCCCCTTTATTAGACCTCCATTTTTATTATTAAATATCCATTAGCTATTTTTCAGGTAATACTGATGGATAATTTTCCAGTGCGTGGACAGTATAGAAATTTGCTACACTCCAAATTTTTGTAATTTTAATGGAAATGCATATTTTTCTGAGTATAGCAGAAATGCATGAGACAAAATGCTAGGAGTTCTCACCGTGCAGAAAAAGACAAGGTCCTAAAACTATTATTTTAACTATTATTAATTAAGGTCCAATTTCTTTTATTTCGTATCTGATGTTATTTGACCATTATGTTTATAATTTTATCGCTAAACTTATCCTGAGTAGAGCGTAATTATTGTTTTCTTCAATAATCATTTTATATGAAATTTTGAAACATTATTATATAAATTAATGCAGCGTTAAAAGTTATGAGATTAGCTAGTAGTGCTTTGGCTTTGTATCTTTTAAAAATTTCCTGGAACGATACAAATTTGAGAAAAAGAAATAAGAGGGAACAGGAAATTTCACGCTCTATTGTTAATTTATTATTTTAGTGAATATTTTTAAAGCAGTGTATTAAAGTTATATTTTTTATACTCCTTATATACAGTATAATACAGCACTAATCCCAGTATACTGTCCAACAAGAATGTATCAAATTATAGCCAATTCAATATGGCAATAGCTCTATATACATTGCATGTAATATTTTAAGTTTTGAATGGCTTTCTATTTATTAATTATCAATTTATCGTAAAAATTATTACAAGTAATGAAAAGTTGTCTCATAAAAACAATATTAAATATTATACATTCTATTGATTTTATTTTCAATATTTTGTAAACAATATAAAAATTCCTTAATTATTGAGGAATTCTGTAAAATGCGATTAATTTTTCTTTATAACAACCTAAAATTCACAACAAAAATACAGAAGAGTGAATGCTGCTATGGAACTGAATATCGCTATTTTATACTGTGGCGCGTATGCAATGTATACAATGTTGAATTCAATTTTTGTTTACTTTTGACCATTATTATATTACCTGTCTATTCTTCTGCCAACATTCAACCTAATTAAGTAAATTAAAAGTAGAAAAAAAAAGTGTATTTACAAAATTTAATTGATTACAGATCACTAATACAGTTCCTATAATTTTATATTAGTACTCTCATACTCTCATGCTATGCTGCCTGCATACCATGAAGCAATATTTTAGTGATTTAGTTACTTTCTCCTTTAAATTTACGTAAGAAATCTGGAGCACAATGCAGGAAAACTCGATGCCAGGAAAACTTGAAGACAAAAGTCCTGTGTCCTGTACAATAGAAAAACACGGTGCGCGGAAATGTCAGAGCTAGGAAACGTAGAAGTCCCGCTAGGGACCGCTAGGAAACGTAAGAGCCCCGCTAGGATACGTAGGAGCCCCGCTAGGAAAACTTGATTGATTATATAGTTTGTATTTTGGGGCAATTGACACATTTTGGTCATGTATGCCCACTAGGAAAACTTGATGCGTCGTGTATTATTCTCTCGATCGTCATTGCGATATACATTGTGAGTATATCACAGGACATGGTGATTAACAAGGCTGCAAGTGAGAAATTTTCCAAGGCGACGAATGTACATTAAATTTGCGTTAAGGTATAAAATACTGTTTAGTTAATAATTTAATATACAAATATTTACAACTATAGTACCATTTTTTAAAGAAAATTAATTAAATTAATAAAGAAATATTAATTAACTGAAGAAAATTTATACATAAATATGGTATTTCAGTCTACAATAGTCTACATAGACATAGGTTTAAATTTTTTAACTTCTTAATTGAACAAATGCTTTTTCAAGTCCTTATGTGACTCCTGGGTGAGTACCTGAACTGTAAAAATCTTTTAAAGGAAGATTTGAGTAAGAAGCGTAAACATTATTAAGTATTCAACTCGTGCTGAACGACTCGTCCTTGGCGCTCAATAAAAAGAAGAATCGTGACTTCTATAAAATCTTAATTTTTTTTTTAATTATATATATATATATATATATATATATATATATATATATATATATATATATATATATATATATATATATATATACACACACACTTAAATTTTATATTAAATATTAAACTTATATGTAAATTTTTTCACTTTGCTGCATGGAAAACTTTATGTGAAAATTGAATTTGAATCTGTGTTTTGATTGTTTACGAATTTCAAGATACTACTGGTATTAATACTCGGCACAATTTTGCTCACACATGACAGTTCATGTAGTCTTGAAAATGTTTTCTAACAATTATTCTAAACATAATACATTTGTGTGTATATATATATATATATATATATATATATATATATATATATATATATATATATATATATATAATAGAGAAGATTTCGCTTACATATTATAACAAAGACCAACAGCAACCAACAACCAGAATTTGAAGTCTATTTTTCATTTCAACGTGATGTAAATAGAAGAATTTAATTTACGTTTGAAAATAACAACAATAATAATAATAATAATGGACGGGAGCATTATTCATCATCTTGATGCCGAAGCGCGGTACAAGTACCTGGGAGTGAGTGAGAGTCACGTTCAGGTTACTGTGAAGTGCCAGGCTGCACTTCGTGGCGAGTATGTCCGACGCCTGAAGAAGATTTGGGGCTCCAGGTTGTCGGGTCGCAACAAGATCCATGCGACAAACATGCTTGCTGTCCCTGTCATGCTCTACGCGTTTGGCGCCATGAAGTGGAACGTGATGGAGCTTAGAGACCTCGATTTCACCACGAGGAAGATCATGTCCTCCAGTTTTAGCCACCACAAGAGAGCCTCGGTAGAGCGGGTCTATCTCCCTCGTGAGCAGGGGGGTAGGGGCTTGTTGGGAGTGGAGAACATTTACAATCGGATGGTTGTCTTGATGGCTTGTCAAGTAGCAACGAGTGTGGATCCCCATTTGCAGCTTGTGTATCAGCATGAGCTGTACAGACGTGGAGCGTTTTTGTTCAGTGCAGCTGAAAGGGCAGCGCAAATCCTTGGGTTAGAGCTGGACTTGGCACAGCCGGATGCGAGGCCAGGCGAGAATCTCGCGGGGTTGCCTCGTGCTGTGGCTAAGAAGAGGGAGTGGGAGGCGGAGTGTAGGATGCTGATGCAAGGGCACATGGAGAAGAACATGCACAGTGTGTTTTTCAAGAACATCGAGAGCTTGGGCCTGAGCAGGGAGCGGACCTTTGCCTTCCTTCAATCCTCCGGCTTGACATCTGAGGCTGAGAGCAATATCATCAAGATGCAAGATGGTGTGTTTGCGACCCTTGCGTACCAGCAGGTCGTGTTTGGGCGTCACTTGGATGCCAAGTTTTGGGCGTGTTTCCGATTCCCCAAGACCACCATGCATCTGCTCTCTGCCTGTTCATTCTACGCCAGGACTCTGTACATTGAGCGGCATAATTCTGCATTGAGAGTGCTTTATTTCCACCTAAGGCACCATTTTGGTATTGACGAAACGCCTGTCATACCATTCGCTCCGGGGGACGTAGAGACGGTGGTAGAGAACGACCAGGTGAAGATCTTCTGGAATTACTCGTTCCCTACCACTCGCCAGCTCCATGCTACCAAGCCAGACATTGTTCTGCTTGAGAAGCGCAAGAAGGTCATGACAGTGATTGAATTTTCTGCTCCTGCGGAGCACAACATCACTGACAAGTACACAGAAAAGCGCGACAAGTATCGAGACCTTGTCATGGACTTGCGACAAAGCTACCGGGGACATTCGGTGTCTCTTGTTGTCCTGTTGGTTGGCGTGATGGGTGGGGTGCCTGACACACTACTCTCTGGGCTTCGGCAAGTACCAGGTTGCCGTGGATCCGCTGAGCGGCTGGCGGATGCCATGCAGAAGGCAGTGTTGCTGGGCTCTCTTCGTCTCCTTCGCGCGCATGAGGAGGTTGGGTGAGGTGCACCCATAAAAATAGAAAACGCAGCCCTGGAGTTTACTGCACGAGAGTGCGGAGCGCCGGGGTCGAGTTTCTCTAGCTGTTGAAGTTGTTAGAAGAGGAATACTCTGTTTTACATGGAGCCTGTACTTTCAACTTTGGCATGCTGGGGAAAAAAAAAAAAATAATAATAATAATAAGGGGCACCCGGCTGTTCTTGACTCATGCTAAACACTGTGTGGGGAAAGTTCAGTACGCGACGCGTGGGACCGCGCCCTTGGGGCTCCACCTGGGGGTTGTTTAATTACGGCCCTCAGTCCATAGCCATAACCGGTTATGGAGCCTGAGCTCTCCCTGCTGCCGCGGAGCTCAAAGTACCTAGGCAGCAAAATCTCGGCAATGCTGGGCACTCTCATTGTTTAACAGCAGACTATGGGAGGATAAATGCAACGGTCCCTAGCGCAATTGTCAGAGGTTGCGTGAAGGAGTCCCAGGATGGCCGGCGTGATCAGTTTGCCGGCTGCACCTAGTGGCGGGGAGGTCCGCGGGATCGGCCACCTTACCATCAGGGTGGTTTTGGAGGGAAGGAGGAGGCTGCACTCATTGGGGGGATGGTCATCGGTGCATCTGAACCCCATTGGGTGGCGGCGGTGGGCCGACGGAACGGCGACTTACTTGACGCAAGTCAGGAGTCGCCGTGTCGGTGGGGGATGGGTAAATGTGGGTGGGGGGTGGGCGCGAGTGCTATGTGGCGTATTCACTGTGGGTGGGGGACTATTCAGTCTCCTGTCTGTCTCTCTCGAGAGCTTACCGAATGGGTGGGTGAAGCACTAATGCCCGACCCCACAGTGAACGGCGCTCGCGGACGGGTCATGGGGACGGGGGAGAGGGTGCAAAGCTCGGTCATGGTGGGGCTGATGGTCACTGCGGTGACACTATCCATTTGTTTAAGCCCGGGGGTATTGGATCCGGGGCGAATGGATGTGATTCCGTGGAGGCTGGGTAACACCATGGTCGAAAGTCTGGCACTCCAATTGGGGAAAAAAAAATAATAATAATAATAATAATAAAGGGCCCCCGGCTGTTCTTGACTCATGCTAAACACTGTGTGGGGAAAGTTCAGTACGCGACGCGTGGGACCGCGCCCTTGGGGCTCCACCTGGGGGTTGTTTAATTACAGCCCTACGTCCATAGCCACTAACCGGTTATGGAGCCTGAGCTCTCCCTGCTGCCGCGGAGCTCAGAGTACCTAGGCAGCAAAATCTCGGCAATGCTGGGGACTCTTATAATTTAACAGCAGACTATGGGAGGATAAATGCAACGGTCCCTAGCGCAATTGTCGGAGGTTGCGTGAAGGAGTCCCCGGATGGCCGGCGTGATCAGTTTGCCGGCTGCACCTAGTGGCGGGGAGGTCCGCGGGATCGGCCACCTTACCATCAGGGTGGTTTTGGTACAGGTGGGTGCTCCACTCTGTGGGTCGATGGTTATTGGTGCACCAGAAACCTGCAGAGTGTGAGCGGCAGGCTGACGGAACGGTGGCTTACTTGACGCAAGTCAGGAGCAGCCGTGTCAGCGTAGGATGGGGTTTTTGTGGGTGGGGGGTGGGCGCGAGCGCTATGTGGTGTATTCACTGTGTGGGGGGAACTATGTTTCGTGTATGGTGACCAGCCGGCCGGCTCAGGGAGATGTGGTGCCAATATATCGTAGTGGCCCGTGCAGTCAGGAAGTAGTCCCCTAGGTCTGACACTTGTATGACGAACGCTCCTCATGGATATTTTCGGTGAGGCAGCGGTCTGAAGGTGAGGCTCTCCAAACGGGTGGGTGAAGCAAAGCTAATATCCGAACACAACAGTGAACGGCGCTCGCGGACGGGGATTGTGGGTCGGGGGAGAGGGTGCAAAGCTCGGTCGCGGTGGGGCTGATGGTCACTGCGGTGACACTATTCGTACGTCATGCTCGGGGTAATAGACCCGGGTCCTACGGGTGTGATTCCGTGGAGGCTGGGTAACACCGTGGCTGAAAGTCTGGCACTCCAAAGGGGCATTGTTGGGGAAAAAACGAGGCACAGCTGGGTCTGTCCTATGACCAGGGCAATCCAGTAGTGTCTCACAAAAAAAAAAAAAAAAAAAATAATAATAATAATAATATAATAATAATAATTGGGCCTTCACCTTGGCCCAATTGGGCCCGGTGCTGGCGCTAAACCACCCCAACTTGATTGGGAGTTAAAAACAAAAAAAAAAATAATAATAATAATAATTATTATTATTATTATAATAATATTATAATAATAATAATATTATTATATTATATTATTATAATAATATTAGAGTTTTGGAGTGGTCAACAAAAGCATTGCATGGTCGGTTTGCTGCAGCGTTATCTTCGGATCAGGTGGACACCAAGAGTTCCACTGAGTGGCTGCGGACAAGTGGGTTGTTTGCGGAGACAGAGGGCTTTGTCTGTGCCATACAGGATCAGGTCATCAGGACTAGGGCGTATGAGCGACACATCCTCAAAGTCAACATCAGTGACCGGTGTCGTCTTTGCAAGCAGGCTAACGAGTCCATTCAGCATGTCACTGGGGGCTGTCCAGTGCTTGCTCCAAAAGAGTACTTAGAGCGCCACAATTCTGTTGCCAAAGTTGTACATCAAGCTTTGGCCAAGAAAGTTGGTCTCATTGAGACAGAGGTTCCGCACTATAAGTGCAAGCCGGAACAAGTTCTCCGTAATCAGGATGCAAAAATCCTGTGGGATTCTGCCATCACCACAGATAGAGCTGTTGAAGCAAACAGACCTGATCTTGTTCTCTTCGACAAGAAAGCTCGAACAGCGGTGATTGTCGACATTGCTGTCCCGCTGGACGAGAATCTTGTGACCACAGTTGCGGAGAAAAAGCGCAAGTACCAGCCACTTGCTGTCGAGCTCAAAGACATGTACCAGCTCCGTAGTGTTGATGTGGTTCCAGTTGTGATCTCTAGTAACGGTCTTGTGACCAAAGACTGGTCATTTGCCAGAGAGAAGTTGGCTCTCAAAGAATACCACATGCGTGTCATGCAGAAGGCTGCTATTCTTGGCACAGCTAACATTGTGCGCAAGGTTTTGAGCTTGTAGCACCCCCGCATGTGTACCCGCAATCCCCTCTCAATGTTTGGTACGGGCGCTTGCACCTTGGCTTGATTGAGCCCGGTGTTAGTGCTTATGAAGAAGAAAGCAAGAAAAAGACATAATAATAATAATATAATATTATTATAATAATATAATATAATAATAATACCATATGCGTGTCATGCAGAAGGCTGCTATTCTTGGCACGGCTAACATAGTGCGCAAGGTTTTGAGCTTGTAGCACCCCCGCATGTGTACCCGCAATCCCCTCTCAATGTTTGGTACGGGCGCTTGCACCTTGGCTTGATTGAGCCCGGTGTTAGTGTTTATGAAGAAGAAAGCAAGAAAAAGACATAATAATAATAATAATTATAAGTTTCATTTAGGAAAATGTGCAGCTTAATCTTTGTGACTGCTAACGAGTTGTATTTTCGAATGAGCTCTATATTATTACATAACACGTTTTATTTTCCCTAGTACAAAATTCTATTGTATTAGTTTCCGCGTGAGATCATATAGTTTATGTTTATAATATTCATAGAATTGTTTCGTATTCCTGAGACCCCTGAGTCATCATAGCTATTTAGTATTCTAGAAGTAGTTCCTACTCGTGCTCTTAACATTAATTTTTAAAATTCTAATCATACACAATTATTAATGGTACAAAAATAGTGAAAACAATACAGCATTAAAAACAAACAAATGAGCACGTGGTTTTTAGCAGTAAAAATTAATGGATTGAAGCGATTGAAGCATGCAATATCGCAACCTATCCGTACAGCACTTGATTTTTTTCATTTTTATTATTATTATTACTTATTTATTTTTTTGTTAATCTTTTCTCTCCTACAATCAGAACATCACGGTTATAGACTTTTGTTGAGGTTAATAGGATACGTCAATTGACAATGAAAAGCCGAGGGATAGATTTAAACAGTATACAATATTATATTATATTCGTATTATATTTCTGTCAAAGTCTTGTCAGTATTTAATATTGACAATTCCATTATTCTTGATGATTTATTTCATATGCTCTCAGCTCAGATGTCAATATATGATACTCAAAAACTTATCATTAAAACAAGTCAGGAAAAAGTGGGAAATCATATCAGTTTATCAATGAAGGTACATGGAAATCCCCATGATATTACCACGCCAGACTTCGTCATGACGCAATCCTTCATGCAAGCGCCCAACGTTGTTGAATTTATTTTGTATAGTACTGTATATAATATAGTTGAAATTATTTTCTGTTGCTTAATAACAAATTAAATCATCACGTATTTAATAGCATTTTGTTTTTTCTGCAGTTTAAATACCATTTTTTTTTTTAATAATTTTAATGTTGACTTATATAAGCGTGCATCTAGCTGTTGTTATATATACTGTCTCTTTTCTTTTCTACTTTACGTTGAAGAAGAAATTGTGTTTGCAATTATCGTTAGTACAACAAATAAATTATATTTGATATAATTGTGTAAAAATATCTATGAATCGGAACCATAATGTATACAATGGAAATAAATAGAACAATTTATTACAATTTGGTATAATTATCATTTAATATATGATGATATACGTATAATATATATGCTAATTAATTTGGTATTTTTATCGCATCTAACACGTCAGTTTAATTTTATTCTATCCGTATCTGCTTTTTATAAAAATAATCCATATTACCAAACTCATAAAATCTATGATTTTTTACCCGAGTCATTGAGGGATGAAATTAGTGATAATGTATTTAAAAATAAATTAAAAACTATATTAATCAAAAAAGAATATTATAACATAAAAGATTTTTATGATGAAAAATCAAAAATAACGCAGGAGGATGTTGCAAACTGGAACGTTGCTCTTACGGATCAACACAAACAAAAAATGTTATCTTTATCTATGGCTCCGAAATAAAGATAGTAAACAAATTTAATATCTGACCATCAAAGTGTTATGTGAACTATAGTGCAAAGTGTTATGTTATCTATTTAATAGTGCAACAAGAAATCATATGTGGAGATAATAAAACAATTATATTAAAAAGAGTGAAAGTGATATTGAAAACTTAAACTATTTTTAAATATTAAAAAAAAACAAAACAAAAAAAAAAACATCAAGATTAAAGAACCTGATAATAATGAATAATACAATACATATATTATGTTAATAGTGCAAATTTATTTAAAATCATTTGTGTAAACCTATGTATGTTAATTTTAGGTAATTTTAATTAGATTTAAGTACCTGTTATGTATGATTTATGTAACAAATCTGACGTGATCTATGCTGTAAAGCCAACGATCGAAATAAAATTATTATTATTATTATATAAAATATAATGACTATAAATTTATTGTTACTGTTTGTTATTTTTTTTTAACGGTCCAACAGTAAACAGTTTTTTTAAATTTATAATATTTAAGGGAATTAAAAATACGAACTGAAATTTTAATGCTGTCTGAAAATTCTTGTTGTACGCTGAAAGTTCCCTTTTGCAGCCTTGTTAATCGCCATTGTGATACACTCCTAGAGCGTGGTCAGACGGTTTCAGAGGCGACGATTGATTAATTTGATCCCTCTGTATTTGTACTATTTGTACAAAATAATTTTGACAAACAAATGAAGTGGCGTATAGCCAGGAAAAAATCAATGGGTTCTTCAGCTTCGGAGAGGAGAGAGGGAAGAAGGGAAGGGGGGGGGGGGGAAGTTTGTCATAAAAATTAGGGATGATATAGGGATGGGTGGGGGAAGGTGCACCGTCCCACAGTCCATGTTTTTTATACTCTATACGGTGACTTCACCTCCCCCCCCCCCCTCCTTTCCTTAAAATTGTATACGTATTAGGACTTTTGAGTGTCACTATAACTTTTATATGTGACGATAGTTGTTGACGATTATTATTATTATTTTTTTTTTTTTTTTGCTTACAGGTTCTGCTGAAGGGGGTTATTACGGACGCACAGCGGTGTTACAGCGCACAGAGGGTGCCTCTCTCTTCGTGCGGGATGTGGCGCCATCAGATGCCGGTGTGTACCGGTGTTTGGCATCCCGCCGTGTGCCACACAGCGTTGGACGCTGGGCACAGGCTGTTGAGACCATTTTCCAAGATGTCTACTTTTTTCCAGGAGGCGCCATTGACATATAACACTTATATATTACTTATATGTTATAATATATATTATACGGTAAGCATCATGAATGCCTGAGGTGGATTTGCAATAGCTCTTTATCTTAACAACTATATATTTTTTAAAAGCAATAGTGATGTATCTCACTACGAAGACTTTCTCCGATTCTTTTTTAAACAAATTATATGGTATAATAAAAAGTGGTAAAAGAAGTCAATGAATATTAATTTTATAATTTCATAAAAATTCCCCTCAAGTACGGCCGGTGTCTATAACCCATGATGAAAGTATAATAATACATCTTGCTACATAATAACCACATGCTTGGAGCTTTTGAAAATCCACATTTATAAATTTTTAAACATTCACAATATATGTAATTACGATGCAGTGTAGTAATAAGTAATTTTATTGTATTTATTTCATATTTTTCATTTTGTCATCAATGTAAGTTAATAGAAATTATTAAAATTAAAATTGTAACTGATGAATAAAGGTATTTATATGTATAATTAATTGCTTCCCTGCAATTCCTATTTTTCTAATTCTTTGCATATAAATAATAATTTAAGCACACTTCGAATCTTCTTCGCGTGAACAAGAAATTTATATTTGCGCAAGGATTCCAGTTCATTTATGATTTATTAGTTTGCTTTTGATAATTTGATCACTTGCAATAAATCACTTTCCTTTTAAATAGTTAAAATGAAAAGGCATATTACATATTATTATATCCATATATTCATGGTTAAAATCACGTCAGATCAATAAGAACACGGGCGCGGGTCAATAGATTTCGATGAATTTCACATGTTACACATCTGACCTAGGTTGATGAGGTTTTTATATTATTTTTTCAAATTAAAAAAAAAAAAAAAAAATCAGAATTTCTCAAAAAGTTAATAAAGAGGGCAATCTCGAGAGATAAAAAAAATTGTATCTCAAATTTTGCTCTACATAGAATTATAATTTAATTTGTTTTAAGTTTATAGTAAGATGGCTAAGCTTTTTTGCATTGACGATGTTGACCTTGAAGTTTTATTTAGTTCAAAGGTCAGCGGTCAAACTACAAAAAGCGTATATTTTCATGCCAAAAACCTTACTAAAAAACAAAAAACAAAAACAAAAAAAACAAAAACAATATATAGGTTTTGAAGAGTGTTTATCCTTTATAACTTACCGTTTTTAGAGTCATGGAGAATTCAATATTTCGAAGATACGATTTTTTTTTTATTAATTATTACAGTATTATTACATTATATATTAAATGAAAAAATATATTAATAATACTTATAATCATATAATTTTTTATTTATTTCACTTGTCTATTGAATCCAATACAGTATATAGAACCATAGTATTTCCATAATATATAAATTTGAATACTTGATATAGTATATCTCCAGCCAATAATTAAATTAACATAAAACAAATTTCAAGATATGATTTAAATAAATATATAATTAATTGTACCTTATTTATACCCATATTATGTACTCACATTTATATATATTACATTATCATGAATTGTTATGTTTATTAGGGCATTTAATTTCGTATTAAATTATTCTATTATTATCGAATTATTCAATGTCTTTTATATTGCTCTAATAAAAACAAACAAAAGTAAAATTTTTATGATACATTGCAGTTTTCAATTGTTTATAATTTAGCTGAATTAAATCAAATAATGGGGACAAATTCATTTTGTTTCAATATAGATATACCTGAACTCTCGCTGTGTACGTAAACTTATAGGGACGTACATTTGTAGTACAAGTTATATTTGAGAATATTAATTCGTTGCTGCCTAAGGCTGCGTTGAGGAACATCCAAATTTATTGTCCTAAGGATATAATAACATAATTAAAATATTATTATGCGATTCCTTTTAATTTTCAGTAATTTGAGGTATTAAATCATAGAGTAAATTACGAAACGTTGTATGTATATAAAAATATATATAAGCTACATGGTGAGTTGGTGTCCATCTGAAATGACCGCCGCCGTGATACGACTGACACAGCATCTGCCACTGCTGCAATGAGATCATGTATACTGTACGTGAGTACGCTTGCCAGGTGGTCACGATTTTTGCAAACTTCACATTAACTCCTTTTATATTTTATTTTACAAAACTCGTGTTGTATTTTGTTTTACTATTTGATGCGCAATGTCAGCGATGAAAGTTAATTTGTGCAGTCAAATTTTGAAGTTTTAAAGATTGTTAAAGTAGGGTACGTTGACTTGTCGAGAAGAAACTGCTGACAGTACAAACATATATATATATATATATATATATATATATATATATATATATATATATATATTGTGATGACAAATTTTGTTCAACCATAAAGGTCTCAAAGGTCTCAAACCCAAAACTCGTAAATTTCATATGGGATTTCCATGTTAAATGAAAGTGATACAAAAATTGTAAACATGTGCACAAAATTTTTAAATTTTTATTTTTTAAAGTAAATCGACTTGCTGAATTCAATGGTGCTAATTTAAAATTATCTAAAACAACCCGTAATGGATATTTTAGCTCCGTCACATGAAATAATCAAAATCAATTTATATTTTTTTCCGACATTGCCATTCAATCAACCTTAACTTTTTACCTCAGAAAAAGCTTTTGAATTTTTAAAATTTGTTCACATTAACAATTTTATTAAGCTTGCATGCCTTGCATGGTCAACTAATTCGCACTAAATCCATGCAATGTCACGTCATTTTTTTGTTTCAGCTATAATTAATATGTATAATATATACAATTAAAGACAATCCTAACTGCAGCAATAGAGAGGGAAAATGTCGATAATTGTCAGGTCAAGGAAAAAATTTTTAGGCCAAACATTATAATACGAAGTATCAATGGTGACTAATTAAAGGAAACATAAACAAACATTGCAAATTCATTTGATCAAGTTTCATTGTTTAGGTTTAAACGACGCCGTAAGAAAAAACTTGAAGAAAAACAAGTATATATATATATATATATATATATATATATATATATATATATATAATTACACAGTATGTGCGTGCTGCAACAACTTGTAGCTATATAATATAATATATATTGCAATCGATGCATGCATTGTAGTAAATTAGATAAAGTTCTAACTTAAAAAAAGACAGTGTAATAATCATCAATGTTACCAATATATGCTCATATATTTTGTTGATATAACCACATTTTGTCATTATATAACATAAACATTTATATACTTAACTATTACAATAACTATTATGTGTAAATTATACATTATACAATGCTCACTTTACAATTTAAAAATTTACATATTATGTTATTCTTACTGTAGCAGATGTTTTGTTATTATCATAACGTAATAAAAATATATTGCCAAAAAATCTAATTAAAATTATGTAGTTTAAATATTTATTATATGTTGTATGATAATAAGGAATGAAGGAATCGTTAACAATTAAATTGAATTTTTACTCCCCATACCTCATAAAACAATTATTAAAGGATTTAATTAAAGGATTTTAGCTTTTGCAGAACATATTTTTATGAGTTAAACATGCAAAACATATCAATAATACATAAAATATCGCGTTCAGAGGCATTCTGAGTCATTCTCTCAAATTTCCGATACTTCCACTCGTAACACGAAGAGTAAATCGAAGGTAATAATAAAAAAAAATACCAATGGACAAACTGCATGCAATTTTTTTATTGCATAAATAAATGAAAATATGGTACCAAATTATGCTATCCTGATTATATAGGTCTGTTCGTAAACCCTGCTCGGAGTACACAGAGTAATGCACCAGTTGCACCATACCAGTAGGGAGTGCGGTGCAAATATAATGACGTCACAATTTTTTTATCTTAAACTTGCCCAGAGTACTCTGAGCAGAGTCTATATACGAACAGTACGAACAGGCGTATTTTGCGAATTTTGACAGATTTTTTAGAGCCCGGTAACTATTTTTAAACAAATTACAGAGAAAGCTAGGCGTCAAAAGGCGTCTTTTCTTAATAAAAAGATAGAAAATAAAAGGAGCGTGGGCTAAAACCTGAACTTTGAATAACTTTTTAGCAATACTTCCTGGCCTCTAAAAATCTGCAAAAGTTCAGAGTAATGTAATTTGGTGCCCTCTTTTATTTCTGCAATAAAAAAAATTTCATGCAAGTTTTGCTTTGGCGTTTTAGTGAGAATAATTCAAACAAATGAAACCTGCGATTTTCAATGTCATAATTAAAATAAAATAATAAGAAATTAAACTGTATGTAGTGATTTATAATTTAATGTATTCAAAACTAAACTAAAACACATATACAGTACATTCTAAAATCTAACAGTATTACTATTACACATGATGCAAATGAAAGAATTTAATTTAGAAAGTTTACATAAGAATAGCAAAATAATAGATATATGGAGATGTCACGATAGAAACGTTGTTCTACTTGCTCTTACACAAAAGCAAATTTAATATAATGATATGTGATTGATTTTTGTTACCTCAAATGGAACTCGAATCCCTCCCGTTTTATAATTAATATTCGATATAATATAGGAATATTATAAGGATATTATTTGGGGAATTCAATTTTATATCTGTAGAGAAATGCCTTTTCATAATTAATTTATAATAATATAAATATAATGGGCAATAATGGGCGCGGATTCAGAAAAAAATGTAAGGAATGAAGTGACGGTATTAAGGAATTAGCTGGCGCGATTCACGAAGGAGTTAACGTATGATACTAATTAATATATTATAATGATATCCAGGTTTCTCACTAACTGCGGTTAGCCCAGACTAACTCAACGACAACTAAACGTGGTTAGTGAGAAACCTAAATAACTTCCTTCGGATTAACATTAATAATCACGCCAAGTATTATAGCTATTATATATATATATATAACAACGTACAAAGTGGTTTTTAAAGTTTGTAACCCTCCTTCCCCCTCTCCCCTCCCCCGATTCACACCGTTCTGCACACGCATTAAAATATAATATATAAATATGCAAATGCAAAATAGCTATGACTTAATTTAATTCATGTATGTATTTAATTGTGACCATTATATAGTGTACGTGCATTATCTACACCCGATTGCATAGATGAGACTCTAAGCTGGGGCTAGCTTTGATGATTTAGATTGTTTCGACATTCAAAATCATTCAGAGATAGTCCTGACTTAGAGTTAGACCTCATCTATGCATTCGGGTGAAATTGTGTTTATTATAGTACGTAAAATGTAATTTTGTATGAACTGTATGAAGCTAACTACAAATATACTATGCTGATCTAATATTACTAGCAAAAGCTATAATCTAAATTTAATTTCATTTTAAAAAAACGAGATACATTTATTTACACATATATATAAAATATCAAGATAAGCAGAACCGAGGGGAAATCCGCGGAAAGAGTTCATCACGGATGGAGCAAGAAAAACGAGAACAAACAATACATCAAAAGCTTTTATATATATACATATAATATCGCAGGAAATCGTGGTGTGCAGGTGGGGCGACCGACACTGATGTATGGGTGTGCCATGCGCTCGTGTTAGGCCGCTCCGCTGCTCGCGTGGCTTTTATATATATTTTTAATGCACGTCAATGCGTCACGCTTCTTTTAATTTTCGTGGTTTCATAAAAGCAGGTTCATTTGAGTGCTTCTTGATGTGATTCATCTTAAATTAATTTGAGATACGCAAATCTCGTGGAGTACGTCAACAAGACACGACAAGAGACATTCAGGGCTGGTCCAATGGGATTTTCAGTTTGCGTTTTCCATTAAATTGCTAAAATCGCTAATATATTGGGGAACTGTACGTATACGTCTTAGAAAAAAAATAATTCTATAAAAAATTAAGGGTAAGGTAACACCACCAATGTTAAAAAAAATCCCTCTCACAAAAATTCTGAAAAAAATTTAAAATGTTCTCCTCTACACCCCCTATCAGTAGCTAAAATATCAGGTATACAAATACGATCTAGTTTTCGAGTTATGAATTTTTAAAGTTGACCAATTTAACATGGGATTTTCATTTCTCCATGTTAAAGTAGTCAACTTTAAAAATTTATAACTCAAAAACTAGATCGTATTTGTATACCTGATATTTTAGGTACTGATAGGGGGTATAGAGGAGAACATTTTAAATTTTTTTCAGAATTTTTGTGAGAGGGATTTTTTTTAACATTGGTGGCGTTACCTTACCCTTAAGCAGATGAATTACATTGAACTGATGATAAAATTGTTTTACGTTTTACGTTTCTACGATGATTTGTTAATTCTTGGGCAGGCACGGACTGGCCTACCAACCTTTTGGTCGCGGACCGATGGGCCACCAGGGCAAAAGTGGGCCGCACGCCGCGAATAAAAAATAGGAGAGAAAAATAGGCGAGAAGGAAAAAAAAAAGGACAAAGAAAAAGAAGAGAAACAACAAAGACTTATATAATAAAGATATAAGCAATTAAACAATATAATTATATAATGCATAATTTTTACATAAACCCCATAAACCGGTATATCAACGGTGAAGAAAAAGCTAGGGCCGCTTTTTTGATGGAATAATTATGTATAGTTGTTGTTTTCTTCAAATAATAAAAATTTTGAGGCGGCCCGTTTGGGTGCGCAGGGGTGTTCAACAACTCGCTAGTCAATATACTTACTAAAATTATAAATATTACACAATTTAATAAATAAGTCTTACTGTTTTTATGGTAGAATATTCCACAGTACAATTAATTATCGTAACTTTCGAAACAGCGTGAAAACACTAAAAACTATGATTAACTCTGTATGAAAAAATAAAAAAAAACTGCGATTTGGCCCATTTAGCGTGAGTAACTGTGACACCTACCCACCCTCAGAATTTTCTACAAAAAATGAGGTGTGTCTCAGAAGGTCTTAACCACACGAAATATTTTTTAATTTCATTAATAAACAAAAACGTTGCTGCAAATATGAAATACGCATGGAATGCCATGGTCACTTGGCGATAAGTGAGCGGGGGCAACGAAAACGTTACGTCCATCACGGTATGTGCATGCAGCCCTAGCTGGCTCCTATATTTAACTGAATTGACTTAAAATTACTTGACAATGGTTATCTATGAACTGTTATTCATTTTTTTTTATATGAGTAGAGTGGTGTTAAACCAGGAAAAAAATGGAGTTGGTATTTTCTAAAAATTATTCAAATAGTCTTCCATATCGAACCGAAAAAAAATATCTCACTTAGATTCACCAGAAAATAAAAATCCCAAGTCAGAGTGGACGTTAACATGGGCCCTTACCTGACAAAGACCCTCAATTTACTCGAATAACTCGAAGAAAAAAATATTGCATGCGGTGGCCTGAAAAAAATAATATATATATCAATCAGTTTTCTGACTCGAGCATTAACCAAAACTTTTTTATGCTAATTTTTTGTGGGAACAGTTAATTTTCCTTTAAAAAAATCAAGAAAAGCCTAATGGGAATTAACAGGAAGATTTTGTTGCTTTTTTTTTTATAGAAAACTGGTCAGGTCGAAAATTATTAAAAACAATATTTTTATTACTTGAGCGTGAACACAGAAAAAGATTCCAAAATCATATGGTCAGAGTAAACGCGTCGATTTAATCGTTTAACATGCAAAACTCTGAAATTCGATAAGTGTCATGAAAAAAATAATAATAAAAAAAATTGTATTGATGTTCTGAAAAAAAAAAAATATGTTGGAAAGAAATTTCTTCCGAATCCAATTTTTCGTAAGAAAAACAATAAAAACTCGCAGTTTTTCTTTTGACATTTTAGTATTAAAAAAATTAGAAAACCACGCCACTTTTTCCAAAAAAATCACACTTGCGGCGGGCAACTGGGGGGCTCCGCCTCCAGACCCCCCGAATGGGTATTTGCCTCCGCCTATGTGGGCCGTCTTTCTTTCTCGACCGATGGGTCGTTATAGCCCAGTCCGTGCCTGTTCTTGGGAATTTTAAGAAGATCGAAGCGGGAAATCTGGTTTTTAAACGCCTCAGACATGCACGCTTGCGATATAAAAGATGTCACTTTCCTGTATCAACAATTAAACACACGTGGATTGTAGCCTGAGGCTATATATATGGAACAAAGGTAAATGCTTGTTTACGTACAGGAAAATGACAGTATTTTCCTGTATATACCACAGAAAGTGGTATATACAGCATACTGTATATACCACTTTTAAAGTGAGTTGCCTATGTAGCCTTTTCTTATCGAGCATTTTAAAACCAGCTTTCTTGCTTTGATCGTTAAAAAATTCCTGAAAATCAGAAAATCATATTAGGTCTGTTCGTAAACCCTGCACGCTCGGTGTACACTTTTACATCACTTTCTTATATACCATATGCAACTAAGAGAGTGGGGTAGCTAGGGAGTGCAGTGCAAATGACGTCACGATTTTTGTTTGTAAACTTGCTCAGCTAGAGTACATACCGATACAGCATATTTTGATGTTTGATTTTTCCTATTTTGAGCAAATTGTTGTGAAATATATGGGACTTTTTAACATTATCTGAGAACATTTTTATTAAAGTTAGATTTTTTATATTTTCAGGTAGAAAATGGATGGCTTTACATAGGATTGAAAATTTACCTAGACTGATTCTTGTAAAATCAATATGGAAATTGTTTGATCGCCTTATGTGTTGTGTATGTGTACTGTATATCTCTATTTAGAACCAAGGAAAAATGATTTTTAATAAAATTTTTGTTGATCTTATACACAAAAAGAAAAAGATTTTTTTTTAATTTAAATTAACCTTTAATATTCAGCATAAAATATATTTGTTTCTTTATACAGAGCTATAGTATGTTTTCTCCATTCATGATTATAAAAAAATATTTTTAGTACTTTGTTTTGCAATATTTGTAACGATTTTAATAAATTTTGGCAAGCATTTACCCATATTCCTAGGCCATGTAATTTAAATGTGAATGAATAAATTTGTTTTTTAACATTTAATTGGTACGAGTACGAGTACGCCATATATTTAATGTTCCTATTACTGGCATTTTTTTGTTTTTTACGGAGTTAATTAATATGATTTTCCCATTTTAATTGAAAATCAATAATAAAACCTAGATATCAATTCATCAATTTGTTCTATTATTATATTATCTATTGAATTCAGGCGCGGATCCAGAGGAGGAGCAGCCCCCCTCCCCCCCCCGCCCCTACCGAAATTTCAGATTTAACATGGGCAATAAGGCATTTCCCCCACTCCATTTTTATAGAAGGATCGAGGGACTTCACATAATATTTTGTGTCCACTTTTTTACTACCATAAATTTAGTTTTATTTGCATTAAGGAGTTAGAAATTTAGTTTTAAACCAATCATTTAATAAATTTAGATTTTAAACCAATTATTTAATAAATTTAGATTGTATTGCATGTCATTGACTATATTTTCTTGATTTTTTGAGCAATATATATACATACTAGACAAATATCATCAGCAAATTTCCATAGATCGCCTCGTAATTTTAGATTAATTATACTATAATATATTAATATAAATATTGAAAAGTCTTGGTGAAACAATACCTCCTTGAGGGATGCCGTAGGAGATATTACGTTCTGTGCTTTTATTATCCTTATTGACAATTATTTGTTTCCTGTTTGTTAGGCATGATTCAAATAATTTTAAGATTTCATTTCTAATACTCATATATTCAAGTTTTTTTTTTTTTTTTTAATTACGTGCGTTACTTGATTCAAGTAACTTGATGAACAGTATCGAACGTTTTTTTTAAATCAATAAATAAAAGACTATGCACCAATATTATCTTTATGTTCATTTAGAGAGGTTTGTAATTTATTAACGACGTACGTCATAAACAGCGGTCTCCGTATTTGAGTTTGTGGACAGAATTCACACAGAATCCAAACTGTGAACTACTTAATTATGAATTGAGTTGCAGTAAGATAAGCTTGAAGTCGCAAGTCTAGAATTTTCTCAAATATTTGGGATATTATTGTTAAGCTCATTGAGGTGTAAACAAAAATCCTGCATGTAATCTACAAAATGTATTATGTATATTATATCTATAATGAAAAAAAACAAAAACAAAAACAAAAAAAAGAATACTCTGAAATTGGTCGGTCAAAAACTTTTTGCCCAGTATACAGTCGTTGTGTAACTATATTAGTTACATACTTCCATACTTGACATGGATCTCCTGATTCATATCCATTGCAATTTTTAGTTTATCCGGGAAAGTTCCTGTCTCCAGATTTTTTTTTTTTTTTTTTTTTTACAAGGATATACTTTTAAGAGCTTACAGCTCGCGGCGCCCTGACTCCACGGCACAGTAGGGCACAGTTGGGCACAGTTATAGTTCACAGTTAAGGAAAATGTGACGCCAAAGGATTCACAGTTTGGCAAACTGTGCCAAACTGTGACGCCAAAGGTTTCACAGTTTGGCACAGTTGCCAAATTGTGTAGCCAAAGATTGTCCAGCTTCTACATTTGGAGCATCATGGCAATACACTGGATACACTTTGGAGATATATAATATATTATATAAATATCTCCTAAAAGTGTATGTGTACCTGCATGCAGTTATAGTACTATATTATGTTTATTATGAATATATGTACACCAGATTGTATAACCTTGGAAGCTTAAATGTCATTCCAGTGTGTATTAATTGTAGATTTTACTCTTTTTTTTTTATAAAAGAACCAATAGATTGTGGTAAATATTGTTAAAATGAATTACATTTTGAAGTAGATAATAAAAAAATAACCTGTTTAATATTATGTTAAGACTGTAACTTTTCTGTGTATTTTTATTTTTTGTTGTATATACTAGAGAGCTAATATATTTATTTATTTATTTATTTATTCACATTAAATACCAGTTGGTACATTGTGACTACATTATACAGTTATTTAATATATATATATATATATATATATATATATATATATATATATATATATATATATATATATATATATATATATATATATTAGCTCTCTAGTATATATAGTAGCTCTCTAGTATCTAGTAGTAGGTCGGTTTGTTTTGATACTAAAACAGCTGATTCCGAAAGAGGTAAGAAGTGCGCCAAATGGACGTTTGAAGATTCATTCTTTTTAACCGTTTTTTAACTGTTGCGTTCGAGAATAAATCACTTGAAAACTGAAACAATATTCAGTAAAACTACAATTTTATTTATTTTTTTTCATTCGTAAGGGTTAAAAGTAGATGTTTAGTGTTATTTTGCAGCTGAAAAGTTATGAATACTGAATTTGACTCACAACTTTGACTCAATCTGTGCATAACTTCCTGTGACGTAGTTTTAATTTCTTGGAACAAGCCCGGGAACAAGCTTTCTTTGATGTAGTCGATGCTGTCTAGTTGCTGTTAAAAGTTTTGAAATTTTGTAATTTGGGTTGCATTTTTGCTATAAAAACGATGTTTGCTTTGGTGCAATTTGTACATAGCACTAGTCGTAATATAATTCGAACAGATAGTATTAAAAATTTTAGTGTAGACGATGAAAAGAGATTTGAGAAGAAATACCAGGTTGTAATATCATCAAAGAATCCAACAACAACTTGTGCAGCTCAAGTTATTCAAACTGGTGGTAAGTTACTGGAAATGAATACATAATATAATATATGTATATTTTGTGAAATTATCATTTTGCACAAGACGAGCATAATGAATACAAGACGAGTAAATAAAAAAGCATAAATTAAACCCATCTTAATTGGTTTTCATTGCAATTGCAATTGAATATAAATATTTTGATTATGCATACATCAAGCTCAGTGTAGTTCAAAAAATGCATATTTGTATGCATACTGTGTACAGTATCTGGTGGGATTGGTGTGACAACTGGAAAATTGACTCGCACTTTCAGAGCTTTGCAGCATCTGAGTGTGTTACGTACCACTAGTGTAAAAGCACATTGGCGCACAGCTAGGTAGCACAGCTGACGGGGGTTGTTGTGAGCCACTGTGAGAGGTGTGCTGATGTGTTAAGGTGCTTTCACATATTCGAAAATCGCTACGGAGTTCCGTAGCAATGCCGTAAAAGCCTTTCACATATTCTGGTTCGTCTGCGGCAGCTGCGGCGGAAAATCATGTGAATGCCGCAGCAAAATCAAACTCATCTTGATTTTGCCACGGAGTTCCGTAGAACGTGCTGCAGAAGATCGTGAGGTGCTACGGAGCGCCGCAGCAAAATTAACACATTTGCTACGGAGTAGCTACGGAGCGTTTCCGTAGCGATTTTCAAATATGTGAAAAGCACCTTTACGGTCCACGGACAAAATACTCCCGGACAAAATACACCCATTTTAATCAGAAGAAAGCGGATTGTGGAAGAGGGGGCTTTTTAATCAGAAGAAACCGGAAAGCGAAATCGTGGCAGGGGGTCTCTTTAATTAAATTAAAAACGACAGGAAGAATAGTTATTTAGTCTACACGGGTGTATTTCGTTCGGGGGTATTTGGTCCGCTTACCAGTGTTACACTAGCAGTGTCATGCTCAGTTTCCATAAAATTCTGCTGATGCTACAATGGTTTATTTTCTGACCATGAAAGGAACAGATCGAGGTCTGTAAAGGTCTCTGGCAAGCATACACCTGACATCAACCAAATTCCAAAGTCTTCCTCGAGTGACACAAAAAATTGCTGAGATATGTGTTCCTATATAGTCCTATATATTTGCATTTTTAAAAATTATCTTTCAATATTTTTCGCAGAAACACTTGCTGAGCTCAATGCAAATGCACGACAGCACAGACCGATTGCAAAACCAAAGAGATTCTTGGATTCTGCCTCTTCGCTCGATGAAAACGAAGGCACCAGCATGCAGCCCGTACCCAAGAAACCACATCTAAATGCTCTGAGAGAGAAAGTAAGTAACATGATTTCACTTTGAACGTCATTTCCATAGAGCTATGCATACTGCACCAAATATTCTGCACTTAATATTCTGCAGGATGAAAAGTATAAATATTTGGGTGTAGTCATTCATAGTAAATTGATGTGGAATGAGCATATTAAATATGTTACATCGAAGGGAAGGAGGTGTTTGGAGTTTGTCATGAGAAATCTTAAGGGTACCAGTAGGATAGTTAAAGATAATGCGTATAGAGCTTTGGTGAGACCAGTGCTTGAATATGGTTGCTGTGTTTGGGACCCATATAGATGTGTGGGGGTGAAGGAGTTGGAAAAGGTTCAGCGGAGAGCAGCAAGAAGGGTTACAGGTCGTGTGGGAAGGTTTCAGTTTGTGGGGGATGGTGCTGATGTTAGAAAGGAGTATGTTAGTGTGTCTGCTTTAATTGAGACTTTGGGGTGGGAGTCGTTGGAGTTAAGAAGGAAAAATTGTAGACTTGGTGTTATGTATAAGATAACAAGAAATTGTGAGGGTTGGGAAGAGTTGAGGATACTGATTTTATTTTGTCATAACTTGTATGTTACTCATGATTGTAAGTTTAAGCTTCATACTTCTTTTATTAGCAAATACTTGTTGACAACTTTCATCCAATCCACTTTAAAATTATGTATCGCAGCGTAAAGCAATACCAAATTGCAGGCACGGACTGGGCTGAAATTTCCTACCGAACGAGACAAAAGGACGGCCCACATAGGCGGAGGCCTGGACTCAAAAGGGGGGTCTGGGAGGCGGAGGCCCCCAGTAGCCCGCCGGAGGCGCGATTTTGTTTAGGATTTCACTAGATTTTTTACTAAATTTCACTAGATTTTTTACTAAAGTTCACTAAAATATCCTTAAATCGCCTAAAACATTTTTCGCAGGGGCGAATTTTTTTTATGATTTCACTAGATTTTTTACAAAATTTCAATAGATTTTTTACTGAAGGTAGAGATAATACGGATCAGCTGGCCCAATGCTAAAAAAATCCCACTCATAAAAATTATGAAAAAAATTTAAAATGTTCTCCTCTACATCCGGTCCCCTATCAGTGTGTAACAAGTATACAAAAACGAGCTAGTTTTCGAGTAATTAATTTATTAAGTTCTCTAATTTAACATGGAGAAATGGAACTTCCATGTTAAATTAGTCAACTTTAAAAATTAATAACTCGAAAACTAGCTCGTTTTTGTACACCTGATATTTTACCTACTGATAGAGGGGATGTAGACGAGAACATTTTAATTTTTTTTTTCATAATTTTTATGAATGGGATTTTTTTTAGCATTGGGCGCGGGGCCAGCTGATCCGTGTTATCTCTACCTTAAGTTCACTAAAATATCCTCAAATTGCCTAAAACATTTTTTTTTCTTATTCTTATAGGTGTACAATAAGGGTAAGGTAACACGGATCAGCTGTTTTTTTTAGTCCCATTTGATTAACATTTTGTAAACCTTGGCATATTCACAAATATTCTGAAATTTTTTCGAGAGACAGATCTTAGTACCTAAAGATGATCAGCGAGACACAGCAAAAATTTCAAAACAATTATTCGAGCCGATTTTTTTTTATTAATTTTTTAGTTTCGCTCTCCATGAGAAAGTTCTTTGCTGAAAATTATAAATCATAATAAAATTTAAAAAAAAAAGTCAGCTTGAAAATTTGTTTTGAAATTTTTTCTGTGGCTTTCAGGTATACTGTCTCAAAAAAAAAAAAATAATAATAATAATAATAATAAAAATAATATATTTGTGAATTTGCTAAGGTTTACGCATGTACATGTTAATCATGCAAATGGTACTAAGAAAACAGCTGATCTGTGTTACTTTACCCTTACTAAAATGTATATTAGTTCCTAGTTTTTTTTTTTTTTTTAATCGCAGGTCCAACTCAAAATGTTATAATTAAAAATTGAGATATATGTACTGTATACGATTTCGTAAGAAAATGCACTTTTATTTATTCCCGCCTTCATCCTTTTCTTTTTCTTTTTTTTTTCTTTTTGGCTGGCGGCCCACATTTGGCCCAGCGGCCCACTTTTGCCGCGGCCCACCGAACGGCGTTCGGTGGGCCAGTCCGTCGCTGCCCAATTGGTTCCAATACTACGCTGTAATTAATGCGCAGCTTTCTGTGACATTTTGTCTACACATTTTAGTTTCGTTGCTCGCATCTTTTAACCCAATGACAAAATATATTCCAACGGCATTTTTTTCTTTATCAAATCCTTTTATTATTTTGCATCAAATTGAATATTCCAACTATTACCAGAATTTTTATACTCCTCTTAGTTCTCTTCAAAAATAAGGCAAATTTATTTGTTGGTACAATGCAGCACAATCTTTACTGTTATTTATGTTTTAGGTAATATTTTTGAACAAATTTCCAAGAAACCAGTTGAAACAATTGGAAACACCACTGAAATAGGAACCGTTAAGGATTCTCAGGTAATTTTGTTCACCTTTCTATTGTAAAAAAAAAAAAAATCCAACAGATCTTAGATTACATGTAGACTCTGTGGCGCCTAGCTTCGAGACATGTCTAGCCGTATGTCTGGGATGGGATAAATCAAAAGATGATCTCCGCGCGCAGTTGAATCTACACGTAAACTATAGGCCTGTTCGTAAACCCTGCCAAGTGTCAACTTTCTACACCCAATCAACCTTATGCCCATGTGCATAAGGTTGATTGGGTGCAGAAAGTGTACACCGTGCAGGGTTTACGAACAGGTCTTATATAAGATCTTTAATACTGTAGTAGTCGTTGCAGTAAGCATGTTGCACGATTTTCCCTTACCACACACACAGCTGTTGCAGACATTTATGCATATTATTTTTGCGAATAAGTGTGATAATACTGATAATAGTAAACACTCCCTACTCCATAGACTACTGCTTATAATGATTAAATGAAGTTCAATTTTAAGAAATTTAATTACAAAAAAAAAAATAAAAAAAAATAAACATTTCTTATTTGAAATTATTATTATTTTACTTGCACTGTAATAAGGCTGACTGATGGCATTTGTATTAAAAATTTTAATGTTTTTTTTTTCCCGACAACAATTTGTTGGGTAGGCTCTTGTTTTGTTTTAGAAATTTTTATATTTTAAAGAAAATGTAGATTTATAGTGTTCAATATATATGGCAACAGTTGTGATATTAGGTATTCTTCTTATATCTGTATTGTTTCCCAGTTTGGAAACTTGAAGAATTTTTAGATTCTTATGGATGACAACCATTTTAATTATATTATGATTTGACAGGTACATATCGGGAAAAACTACTATATTGACAGTTATGATTATGAAAAACTTCAATATAATAGTGACACCCCTTCAATATATGTAAGAAACCTTGCCGTGTTGATGTTTGGTGAAGCCACACTTCGTGAGAGTACCGTCTGTGGAAAAGCATGCCCACGCTTCAAGAACTCCACTGCGAGGCCAGAACTCTGCTATAAAAAAATAGAGGCTATCGCAGGTAAGAAACCTATTCTTCCTTAGTAAGAATTGACCTCAGGTGATTAAGATAACGTAATCTGCATATAAATGCTACATTACAAGATTTCCAGAGAACTTGGAACTCACCATCAATTAGTGGCATGTAAATTTTGAAGTTTATTAGTCTCATCAGTTTTGAGAAAACTGATGTAAAAGTTTAACATTGGTCTTATGGGTTGAAACTGGAAATAGAGTTATTGTGAGGAAACCACCCCCTTAAATCTGCTCAAACTAAAAATATATAATTAAGTTTTAGAGCGTTCTGGAATTTTTAAAATTATTTCATTCGATTCCGCCTGACAGAAATTTTCTATGACTCGTTGTAACTGAGCTCAATCGTTAAAATGATCCTGATTTTTTTTTTTTACACGTAATAAAATGGCTGTGTTGTGATTTTAGTCTAAAAGATTGTGACTTTTGGTGAGTCAGAAACCCATGTGAACTCCAAACAATTTGCTTCATTGCTTACTGATATATATGTTAAGTCAACCACTGCAAACACATTTTGATGACTATCCTTTTGTATTCACTCATTCGTAATCTTCTTAAGAATTAACGTCACTGTGGCAGCAATTGTTTAATATTTTCCGATGATAAACTGAAAATTTTATTAGTTCCTCTTTTCGTGTGAAAAAGGAAATGGATACTCATTTGACTAAAAGTCGCAGCAGGAGCTGCAGTCCCCTCCTCTCCCCGAAATTTTGGATTTAACATGGGCAACATAGGCATTTCCCCTACTCCATTTTATTTTTTTTTAACATGGGCCTTATGGAGGCAGCCCCCTTCGAAAATTATTTTTGGGTCCGCGTTTGTCAGAAGAAGTTTTGCTGAAAATTTCATAGTGGTTCACCATATACTATTGGGCCCACATAATAGGATTTTGCATTTTAACAATTTAATGGTAATTCCTTCCAATTATCCCACCTTGAGCTCCAAGCTCGTATAATCTTTAAAAAAAAATAGTTGATGTAGTCCAATCTGACTATCATGTAAACCTTATTTGTACACTCAACAAAATTTGAAATATTAATGTCTAGATGCTGCAGCAAAAAATGAAAAACAATTTGAGGAGACAGTATTTTAAAATTTATTTTATAAATTTTTAGTATAGGACTTACCCTCTGAGAGCTAAACTAAAAAGTAATTTGAAACGAATTGTCTCGATCAACAACAAATCGTTTTGAAATTTTTGATAAAGGCAACATCTTAATTAATATTGCAGAATTTTTACGAGTTTGCTAAGGTTTGCATGCTAGTCACATGGGACTACGTCTATTATAGCTTATTTGGTTAAGGTAGAGATAATACGGATCAGCTGGCCCAATGCTAAAAAAATCCCATTCATAAAAATTATGAAAAAAATTTAAAATGTTCTCCTCTACATCCCCTATCAGTAGGTAAAATATCAGGTATACAAAAACGAGCTAGTTTTCGAGTTATTAATTTTTAAAGTTGACTAATTTAACATGGAGAAATAGAACTTCCATGTTAAATTAGTCAACTTTAAAAATTAATAACTCGAAAACTAGCTCGTTTTTGTATACCTGATATTTTACCTACTGATAGGGGATGTAGAGGAGAACATTTTAAATTTTTTTCATAATTTTTATGAATGGGATTTTTTTAGCATTGGGCCAGCTGATCCGTATTATCTCTACCTTAATGATTGTTTTGTGTTGTTACAGAAAATCTTGCACACTGGCTTAAGAAAAATGGTTCTTCTGGTGATAAGATCAAATTGGAAATTCCCCTCATCAACAAGTACATAGGTGCCAAAATTTGTGACTTACGGAGACCTCCCAGAAAAAACCACAAGAAGAAGCAACCAGTGGAAGTCCCAGAGTCGGATTCAGAAAATGAATTGGTAAATTCAGAAGCTGAATCGGTACATTCCATGAATGCAACCAGCCCCGATGTTGACGATACTTCTATGCACTCATCTATTAGCTCACAGAAAACTTATTATAATTCCCAATTGCAAAATGGCTTTGAGGAATCAGAAAATGAATTCATCAATGACAGTGAAGCAGAGGAAGCAGTAAACCTTTTAGAGAACATGCCAATTGAAAATGTTCATGGAAGATTTGATAGAAACACTGAACTAACGTTTAGCGATATACCGAGCTAAGTTTTTAATAACATTTAATGTGATATATAATTTGCAATTTTTTTTATTGGATAAAATTCATATATAAAATAAAATCAATAACAATAATAAAAAAAAAAAAATTATTAAGGTTTTCACGGTGAAATAATTGTTGAATGCTAGGCAGCAAATTGAACTCTGTTAAAATCCGTGGCTGCTGTTGACCTTCTCCTTGTTGGTCTTGCGGCGTTCGAAGAACAACAAAAACAAGGTCAACAGCAGCCACCGATTTCCAGAGAGTTTGACCTAGCTGCTATTTGGCAATCAAGAAAATATAAAACATGCAAAGAATTATGTTCTGCTTTCATTGGTTTGTTATGTTTCTTCATTGCAATTCTTATTTTTAGCCCATGACCAATTGTATTGTTATTAAAATTGAATTCTGATCTGTGGTCTGTATATAATGCAATTTTTAACATCATTGATGTTGGGAAAATATGCTTAATATTCTTGGGATTTTTCCATTCCTTGCAGCTCTACTGTCGGAACCAAAATGGTGTGCCCCTGAACAGCATACAAGTCCCATAAGGAGATGAGGGGCACATCTTTTTGGTTCTGATAGTAATGCATGTCAAGTGAATGTGTATCCTGCAATTATTTTATAAATTTACTATATTATATTGATGTTTTTGTCATTTGAATTTTTGTGATTTGAATTTTTGTTCATGGCTGTAGTCAGTTACTGCTTGAGAAAGGTCCGACAGCTTTTGACCTTGGGATAGTTTTCTCTAAAGCAAAAGTTCCAAAGAGTTCTAATCACTTGTATATTTTACTTCGTTAACAAAATGTCTCTATGCGTCACCTTATCGCACAACAGAATAGCGTCTTTTTAAAAATAATTTTTTTATATTGTTAGATTTCTCACTATTTCATTCTAATGTCAGTTTTAAATTATTTTCATGTCTTGATATTAAATTAACCAGTGAAATTATGAAAAAATAAGTTTCATTATCAACATATAACTTTCATGAAAATAAATTAAGTGAAATTAATATTTCTGAAGCATGTACAGTATGTAAGAATTGAGTTCTTTGGAGGGCAATTTGTAGACGGCCGAGGTAAAAATGCTGCTGGCTTACCCCGTAAAGGGATATGGCGTCATGTTATATGTATATGTATGTAAATTAAGTAAAGAGTTGCAATTTGTGATCAAATTGCTGGCCATGAGATTTAAAGGTCTGATTATTTGTGGTTCTAGGGCGTAAAGAACTTTATTTACCTGTACTTTTTTTTTTCTTTATTCTTGAAATTAAGTTTTTCTTTAAAATAATTTTTATGTAATGACTGTTTAGATTAGTAGTGAAATACACCTCTCCTTTTGTGTGTCAAAAATTTTCCATGTACTAAGTGATTAGAATGTGTGTATAGCTTACAATCTTGTTATTACGTAAAGTCCGCAGGTACCCAGAAAATTAATTATATATACCTTATATTGAGTTTTTCCTATACCCGCAATGCTAATTATTTTTGACGGGACCCTCCTACCCTCAATATCTAGTTTTGCCTAACAACAAGTTACGTAATAACAGGTTTTTAATGTACATATTAATTAATACATTATATTAATATCACACAGTTCATATACACAGTTCATATATTAAATATATGGAATAATTATGTAAAATGTAAGTGTTCCTATGTTCCACACTAGTATATACATCAGCAGTCCTGCAATATTAGGAATAATAATAATAATATAAATGTGTTTTTGGCAATATAATATATAATACAGTGATACAGTTTTTATAACAGAATGCTCAAAGGGTTTAAGTGTTTAAGTCACTCATATAGGTGCAAACAGTAGGAAAAACTATTCATCTATGTGAAGAGATTACATGTTTCTTATTTTACCATTTGAATTGATGCAAGTGTTTTAGATGTCTTTATGTAAATATGTTAAAAAAAAAAAGTATAATTATACCTTTGTTAGAAAAGAAAAAAAATACCTTTAATAAAGTATAATAAATCTCAAATTAATAAAAATTAATTTGTGATTAATTTCACTTTGATAAAAGGCTTTTTTATGAGGGTATTTAATTATAAAACATCATAAAAATATTTTTTGTAATGTATGTCTTTCCAATAATTAAAATAAATACAAGAGAACTAAATATGAAGCGCTCTTTCTTTTAATTGATTCAAACAATCCTTATTAATTGGAAGTTATGACTTTTTTTTACAATGGTTTATAATTTGGGGAAGAAATTTTAATTAAGGGGGAGGGGGAGAGCTACCAAGTCTAAACCATTGGTCGAACTGTACTTTGCCAAGTTCAGCCATCTTGTGAGAATCACAGTTCAGCCAAGTGTCTTTGACTAGGTACCTCTGTGAATTTCACAATTGCGCCGAAGCACAAGGGGATTAACAACCGGGCTGCCAAGTTCAAATTACAATGTTAATAGAACACAAGATTGAACTTGGCACCTAACTGTGCCCAACTGTGCCGTGGAGTCAGGGCGGGGTAATGGGTAGGGATAAGGTAGAGAACGGATGATGACCACGGCCTATTACGTGTCCCAGCATTCGCTGAGGTGAGACTGAGGGAACCGTGGAAAACCTCAGTCAGGACGGACACCTCTACTTTTTCTCAATGGACCAAAGCGATGTCCAAAGCCTAGGGAACCACACACAAGTGCATCACTGCACTGCCCATGTAGCACATTTGATCGGCGCAATATTCACCACAGATCGTTTTGATATCGCCTCAATATCAAATTCGACGTTGGTCCAATAGTGCAGCTGCAACAAACCTCTATGGCTGGACGATATTTAATATCAATGTTGCACCAACATTTAAAATAAGCATTGTTCGGATATTTAATTTTAATATCGTTTCAATAGTGCAGCTGCAACAAACCTCTAGGGCTGGACGATATTTAATGTCAATGTTGCACCAACATTTAAAATAAACATTGTTCGGATATTTAATTTTAATATCATTTAAATAGTGCAGCTGCAACAAACCTCTATGGCTGGAGGATATTTATTGCCAATGTTGCACCAACATTTAAAATAAACATTCTTTGATATTTAATTTAATATTGGGCAAGTGTTGCTATATACAATATATTTTTTATAAATCTCAGGAATGGCCAACCAATATTGGCACAATATTGGATTCGATTTTGATTCCATAGGGTAATAATATGTATTTAACATATATTACATATATGGAGCTGCATGCATCATGGGGCTTTTTTTTTTTTTTAAGACTTTTTCCCAAGTCTCGATGATGGAGTATATTTTTAATGTATAACACTTGTATTTTTATCATAGACTATTTGTTATTTCAATCTATATCTCTTTTTAGAGTTTCTCTTATTGTTTATTAATTTTTGATTCCGTTAACAACAGCATTAAAATATTTATTGTCTTAAAAATTCCCAGCATAATGGTTCTATTTAGTGTTTACTTTTAAAAAAAAGTACAGTGACTTAAATTAATTTTAATTTAATATTTAAGTGTTTTTTAAATTGAATTAATTTTGCTGCCATCTATTGACAAAGTTAGAACTTATAATTGGTGCAATATTGGGCCAATATTTAGCCAATCCCAATCTAAATATTTCGAACATCGCACTTCAATGCCCACCCAACGTTGCATTGACATTGGGAAACTTACATACAATGAATATTCGGCAAAGTATATTGGAGCAACGTAATGAAATTAAATATTGTGCTGGAAACCTTAATCCAACATTGCATGAATATCGAGCACAAATATTCAGCAATATTCACATATCAATATTGTTTATATATTTATTACAAATTCCTATGATACATTGACTGTCAATCCGTAGCCAACATTCAACCAATGTTTAATGTTGACACTGCAGCAATATCAGAAAGCCATTATTGTACCGACATAAATATTTCAAGTATTGAACATCAATGCCCAGCCAACGTTGCATTGACATTGGGAAACTACATACAATGAATATACGGCAAAGTATCTTGGACCAACGTAATGAAATTAAATATTGTGCTAGTAACTTTAATCCAACATTGCATGAATATCGAGCACCAATATTGAGCAATATTCACATATCAATATTGTTTGAATATTTGTTACAAATTCCTATATGATACATTGACTTTCAATCCTTAGCCAACATTCAACCAATGTTTAATTTTGACACCGCAGCAATATCAGAAAGCCATTATTGTACCGACATAAATATTTCAAGTATTGAACTTCAATGCCCAGCCAACGTTGCATTGACATTGGGACAACCACATTTAATGAATATATGGCTAACGTATATTGGACCAAGGTAGTGAAATTAAATATTGCGCTACCAACTTTTAGCCAACATTGTATGAATATTAAATGCCAAAATTGGGCAATGTCGGCATATCAATATTGTAAGAACATTGGCTACATATGGGTGATATCGTAGATTTTAAGCCAATATTCCCAATATCTGACCAATATTTAGCCGATAAAGTGTGCTACATGGGTGGGTGGAAAGCGAGATGTATTTACCCCAGGGAGGGACCAACGTAATTTTTACTCGATACGGTCACCCTGACCGCGACTCGATCACCCATCCAAGTACTACCACGCTCGACGTAGCCTGACTTCGGTGATCTAACGAGAACCGGTCAAGCACTGCGCCACGCTCGACCACATTTATTTATTTTTTATTTTTTCACAAGGATACACCTCTAAGAGCTTCCAGCTCGCGGCGGAGTAATGGGTGTGGCTGCATGGTGGATAAGGTAGGGAACGGATGATGGCCACGACCTGTTACGCGTCCCAGCATTCGCTGAGGTGAGACTGAGGGAACCGTGGAAAACCTCATTTTTTTTAACCACTAATTTAAAAAAAAAAAAAAAAAATTATATTTGTAATAGGCTAAAATGCTAAAATAGGTATTAATAGTCACGAAGAACAAATTTTTATGAATTTGCAAGTAATTCCATCTACTCCAGGGCTGGTATTAACTTTTTGAGACTTTATTATTGATGCTACTTCTTTTAAATTAGTTTTATGTGCATATACGCACTACCATCACAATTAGTAAATTTAGTATTCGTATTTAGTAAATTATGTTTATCAATTTTATTGGCTGTCAGCTCCTACATTGCAAAAATAATTACTTATATGATTCAGTTTCTCACAGTCTTCTTCAATAATCTTAATAACATCAATAAAATATTTTGGTAACATATAATATATGTTGGATGCATTTTTAGTTTTTTAATTATTATTCATTTTATATCATAGATTGATGTGTATCAGCATTTTTTAGGAGTATCAAGTTTATTTTGGTTTCTAAAATGTACGTTTCGTCGTAGCTATAAGTCTTTTTTGTTTCGTAATTTCATTGCGAATTTCTTTTTATTTTTCTTCATATCTTTTAAGTTTAGGCTAAAGTTTGTTGTATGCAAAATATTTAATTTTTAGTTTAATGAGTGCCAGCTAGTATTTCCTGAATAATCCAACATTTAATTAGTCGTAGGTTATTTTCAGTATTTATATTAATTAATTGTAACGGTGCATTTTTTTACTCTATTTTGTAATATTTGTCCTATATATAGCTCGAGTTTTAAGATCTTGATTGAATTTTAATTACTAAATTAAACTTTACGTTTTAATTTAGTTAGTATTTTCAACATTTTTCTAAACTATTAAGGGTAAGGTAACGCCACCAATGTTAAAAAAAATCCCTCTCACAAAAATTCTGAAAAAAATTTAAAATGTTCTCCTCTATACCCCCTATCAGTACCTAAAATATCAGGTTTACAAATACGATCTAGTTTTTGAGTTATAAAATTTTAAAGTTGACTACTTTAACATGGAGAAATGAAACTCCCATGTTAAATTGGTCAACTTTAAAAATTCATAACTCAAAAACTAGATCGTATTTGTATACCTGATATTTTAGCTACTGATAGGGGGTGTAGAGGAGAACATTTTAAATTTTTTTCAGAATTTTTGTGAGAGGGATTTTTTTTAACATTGGTGGCGTTACCTTACCCTTAACACTGCGTTTATTATACATAGCCTGCTAGTTTCAGTCTGGCAAGTATATATATGGGACTCACATATTTTAAACAATAACACAATGAAGAAGAAAATCCAAGGCAGAAAAAGGCTTAATTATTATAATAAATTTTGGTAACGTGGAACTATAATAATAATTAATAGTTTGTTTGTTTGTATTAATACAATTAACAAACTATAACTGTATAAAATCTATATACACGATAAATAAAGACATATAATATGGTGGTCGGTATTTAGAGGAAATTTCTTAAGGTATAAGAGATAACACGCCCAATGTTAATAAAAATCCCATTCATAAAAAATTATGAAAAAAATTTAAAATGTTCTCTTAAAATGCTGGTCTTATCAGTAGGTAAAATATCAGGTTTACAAAAACGAGCTAGTTTTCGAGTTATTAATTTTTAAATTTGACTACCCCTACGATAATAATATATCAGGCCTGATATCAGGCTGATATCAGGGGGTATCAGGCTGATATCAGGGGGTATCAGGCTGATATCAGGGGGTATCAGGCTGATGTCAGGTCACATCAGCCTGATATCAGGGGGACATCAGGGCTATATCAGCCTGATATCAGGGGGTATCAGGGGAGTGTCAGGCTCCATTAGTTATAAGTTTTAACGCTAGGCGGCACCATTGTTGCATCAAAGGAGAAAGGTTTGTTGATAGAAAAATGGCAGCTACTTCAGGAGAGGAGAAAATCAACAAATAATGGTAATTAAACTATAATTCTTTAGCTTATAAGTTGTTTTGGGGGTAATATACTATGTGGGGTGTCTTTTGCTGCAGGTATTTTAGGACTCTGAGGCCTGAAATATTAGAAAATCCACCGTCTTGCTGCCTATAGCTGTGGACCATGGGACAACAGTCGAGCCAGCTAGAATAAAGGCCACCTAGCTCCTAGCTGCACAACATCGCATTTGTATTTAAATTTTCTTCAATTTGTTTTATTGGTTCTTTATTTAGTGTTAATGATAATAGTGTTATTTATTTAATTTAATTCTAATAATAAAATGTGTTTTTATCTATTATAGTCCAAAATGGTAGCCATCAGGCGTTAATTCAGTGATGCAACGCTTCGCGAAGCTTCGAAATTTCGCTAGTTTCGCGAATATTCGCGAAGTTTCGCAAGCCAAGTTTCGCGAAAGTTTCGCGCGAAACTTCGCAAAATTGATATATTTGAATTTCCCGCTCTACTTTTTCGAATCGTATTTAATGAATACGCCATTTTCTTCCTAATTTTACTTTAATGACAGGTTTAATTGCATAAATGAGTTAAAAAAGAGTTCAATTTAATTTATTAGATATAAAAAATTTTATTTCTTTTTTTTTTTAATTTTAAAAATTACTTTTAATTATTTTTAAAATCATTTAACACATTCGAGGATAGACAGGTCATGAAAGGGGCCATTTTATCTTGTTTTCTTAATTTTTTGATGAAAATATGAAAAATCGCATTGCGACAGTCATTTTTTAAATTTCGCGAAATTTTCGCGAAGTTTCGCGAATATTCGCGCGAAAGTTTCGCGCACCATGTTTCGCGCGAATTTTTGCATCTCTGGGCGTTATAGTCAGGAAACCATCAGGGAACTATCAGGTGGAGACGTCAGGGAAACATCAGGCCAGCCTGATGTCAGGTTTCTTCTGTCCACTTCCTGATATCAGGCTGATATATTATTATCGTAGGGGTAATTTAACATGGAAGTTCCATTTCTCCATTTTAAATTAGAATTAGTGAACTTTAAAAATTAATAACTCGAAAACTGGTTCGTTTTTGTATACCTGATATTTTACCTACTGATAATTAAGGTATAGTAGAACCATCATATGGTCAGCGCTGTCACTTTGACATGGCAGATAAGCCAGGAATGCATAAAAAAGTCTGAAGAGACAGGCATATATGCAGGTGGGATGGATAATATTATGTTATGTTATGATTTACATTTATAAAATACTTCAATATTCTTATGCGTTATTATACGGCGACCTTATAAAAAAAAGTATTTGTCAGGAAAACAAATGTTTTAATTTTACCTATTTTTAAACTGATTTATTCTATCACATTACTCCCACTATTCCACCTCATTTTCTTTATATCTTGTCTCAGGAAGCCGCGAACAATTTCAAACCTTGAAGAAAAGATATTAAGAAAAAGAGGTGGAATAGTGGGAGTTATGTGTTAATTAGTATAAATCAGTTCAAAAATACGTAAAATAAAATATTTATTTTCCTAACACGTACTTTTCTTATAAGGTCACCGTATAATAACGCATAAGAAAATAGAAGTATTTTATAAATGTAAATCATAAAATCATATTATCCATTCCACCTGTCTGTTTCTTCAGACTTTCCGATCGTACGCTTTCGTATGCATTCCTGACTTTTATCTGCCATGTCAAAGTGACAGCGCGGACCATATGTTGGTTCTACTATAGTAAAGGAGAACATTCTAAACTTTTTTCATAATTTTCATGAATGGGATTTTTATTAACATTGGGCGTATTATATCTCTAGCTTAATTAATAACTGCATGGTTTGTTAGTCATTAACTCAACACATTTTGTTTGCATCAATTCCTTAGCTGAAACTATAATAAGCCATGATAAGCTAGAGAATATAGTGAAAAATTATATAACAAGAATAGAGTATCGGATCGACCTCAAAATTTTTTGTTGCAAATATGGATACAGGATACAAAGTTATGCCACTTTGATTTTTTTTTTTTTTTTTTTTTTTTAGATTTTTTAGAGCCTGGGAAGCTAAAAAGTTTTGCCAAGGTTTGAACTCAAGCCCCTTTTAGGTCCTATCCTTTTTTTTATTAAGAGAGGCGTCCAGAGGTGTCACTTTCTCTAGCTGTACTTTCAATAATTTATTAAAAATAGTTCTTGCATGCATGGACTCTAAAAAATCTGAAAAAATCAGTCTAGCATAACTTTGCACCCCAGCTCTATCTTCTGCAAATAAAAGATTTTGAGGGCGATACTCCATTATTATATGAAGAAATTGGAACCCAAAAATTTATAATTGTTATGTGGAAATCTCCAAAAGTTCCATATATTCTGTCCCTTAATTAATCATGGCATATTTTTATTGTTATAATAACTTAATTAAGACGCTTTATGACCATTATTCCATTTAATTGTATATATATATATATACATATATACACACACACGTATATATAATTAAATGGAATGATGGTCATAAAGCGTCTTAATAACAATATACTATATGATTATTAAGTCCGGGGGACAAAATATATGGATCATGTTTTTCATTTAGTATTGAAAATAAATGCAATTTTACTACATTACGATGCCTCTAATTAATATAATATACTTGTAATATTTTTTTGTATTCAATCATATATGATCCTTTGGATTACAAGTTATTCTGTCTTTAGCAACAAGAACAGATCGAACATAATTATATATTTTTACGGAATTGCAAAACACAAATGTAACCTTAATTGGGTTATTAATGCATGGTTTGAATTTTTGAGTGTTTTTATATATATACCACAGATATAATTAATTAACCAAATAAACTGCAGCACAGTTTACATAAAACACCAATAAGTATAATAATTATATAAACAAAAGCATAATATAGTGTAGTGATGTAGTCCAAGAAGATGTCCTTTTGTTTAGGTTTTAGCCTAGCTATTATTTACGCAGCTAAAGCTATAGAGGCTCCAAATAAAATTCCTTGTCGAGCTTTTTTGTTTTTTTCGATTTGGCCACTTCTATATGGAAATGGCTAATTTTAAATGAGCAAAACGCAAAACAAAATTTTTCATCGTACATTATATATATATTTGTTGCAAATCGGTATAAATATATATATTATAGCTAGGCCCTTGCATTTGACGTCAGATTCCGAGTTTCAATGGTCGTCAACATTCTTGTTGATGGGGCGCTCGATCGCTACAGCCTTGAATAAGCATATGGGGCAAAACAGTTGCATACAAATACATCTATATGCATACAATATAATAATATATATTATTATATAAAGAAACAAATTCAAAACCCTGAGCAAATTAATGTTAATTTTAATGTTCGCAAATTTAATGTTAAACATATTTTGTTCACCTGTAGCTACCATTTTTTTATTTAGATTTTAAACTATTTATAATATTTGTTTTTAAACTTTTGCCTGCATGCAGAATTCTGTACTATTCCACTGCCATGGCGGCTTGCTTGCACCCTTTTCCTGTGTAGACTGATTGTGTTGCTGCATGCTCATGCAACTACCTAATACATATCTGCATGCATGGTACTGGAATTAACTAAAATCAAAATTTTATTCCATTAATTATTCTGTTCCAAATTTTCTTTTGTTTGATCAGGTCTTTATTTTGTTTCAAATGTATACTGTATTTTTGTTGGTCATGCAGTTCAACCTTACACTTCAATATCTTTCATTTTTCATTTTTGTTGATTGCCGGGCCCTCATCCGAATACATTACATTTTCTAAAATCAAGACAACTACTGTACTCAGACACAATTATATTGTATATCCCATTTATTATCTCCTTGTACATACAAATCAGCTGGCTGAGTGTGCAAGCCAATTTGCTTGACAGCTTAGCACATCATACACTGCATGGGAAGCCTATCCAACAGCGTGGAAGGAAGCTCTACTGCACATTTTACTGCAAGGAAGCATGAAGAAGAAAGCCTTGGATCTTGTGCTAGCATATGCCAAGACTTTCCTCAACGATTCAACTTAGATTGCATCCTTCATTTTTCCATTGGTTAAAAGAATTCTTAAAAAAATTAATTCTTGATATCGAATGTAAAAAAGCAAATTATTTTTAATATTTTTACATGAATTTTGAAACAATTTATTTTTTTTTTAAATGCATAACAAAAATAGCATGCCCCATCCCAAAGCACTCCATTAAGCTCAATCTTACAATATATATTGTTTCACAAAAATAATATCCATCTATCTCATAGTATCACAACTAATTACATTTATAACACTAAAATAAAACACATCATAATTAAGCTATTGCTTGACCCTATTTACAATATATATTATAGAAATATATGAATGCAGGAGTTAAGAAGAAAAAAATAAGACTTTAATTGTTAGTGAAACAATCAGCACTGCCTTTTAAATACTCTTTACTCTTTTTATAAAGTTTAATTAATTACCATCATATAATTGCCCAATGCTCATCTCCCCTTCTCACTTCCCAAATCATCATAATTATTTTAATTCACAGATTCACAGCAAATATAAAATGTAACATTGTAAGTTATTGTAAGTTTCACCTGAGAAGAGATGAAACATTAGAAAGAAATTTCTAAAACGACTAAGCTTTTACTAACAATGCCCCCCCCCCCCCTTTTCCTTTTTCCTTCAAGTACAAAAGTACAGTAAAACAGCAGTGAAACTGTTAGTGTGAGGCCATCCAGGTGTAAGGAAGTTTTTTTATTGAAAGAAAAAAAAAAAAAAAAAAAGTGAATGTGGATGGGATGCATCTCAATCAATTTGTACAGCAAGGACTCCCAACTTTAGTTCCTTGTGCGTATTCAAATATATATATATTTGAATACACAAATATATATATATATATATATATATATATATATATATATATATATATATATATATATATATATATATATATATATATATATATATATATATATATTGCAGTGAAGCTTTTAGGCAAAAATGCAATCTGGTAATAAATATTTGGAACACTGATCCTGAACATTTATCAAGCAGTATATTGATTACAAAGTTTTAACAGTCAACATTAATATATTCTTTGATTTTGTGAACTTAATAAATATTAATAAAATGGTGAACAGAATAGAGCCATAGCAAAAGCTTGTGGCAGGGTCAACCAACCACTCATAGGATTTGTAATGTTGCTGTTTTGGCCTAACACAATGTTAATGATTTGATTTTATGTTGAGGGCATCACAAAATAATTTAAGCCCATAGCACCAAACATTCAAGCTATGGCTCCCATCAAATGTGGCATTTAAAATGACAAAAATGCACAATTAAAAATATGTATAAAAAAAATGAACATACTGTATTAAGATTCAGGTAAAAAATATATGATCAAAGATGGATTTAATTTGAAAGAACATTATTTTTTCTCCAACAATTAACACAGAACATTCAGTCTTTACATGAATGGCACAAAGAACACACAGTACCAGTATCTAGTAATTATCTTTCCTACACATACCCTTAAAACAAATCAGAAAAATAGAATGCCCAAGCTTAAACAAATAACTAAAGTTGAATTGTGCAACATTGCTGTGCTGCTTCTTTTTCCTAAAATTATTAACAATAACAATAATGCTACATTTTGTCTACTTTTTCTACAGCTTCTAAAATAAAACAACACTGCAATCAATAAAAATTACACCACACAAACAATTTTATTGGAGTAACTATTTGAAAAAGAGTCTTCATTTAGCTCAGGTTACAGGTTTTCCGATCAGCAAAACAGCAATGAACAAACAGCTAGTACGCAATTTCCATTAAACACATAAGAAAAACTTTATTTTAATCTGATGAGAAGATTGAGTCATTCGTATGATTAGATCAAAATTACTTGAATTTTGATGGGGCTCACTTGCTATGTAGACATAATGGTATCATAGAATAGTGGGACCTGATGCATTGATGCAAATAAATTCACCATCAAAATTTGTATTATACCTTTTTGAAAACAGCAGACTCTATTCTGCATTTTACAAATAAATATTTTTGTAACAGTATTCTTATATGCATATTTAGTTTAATTTTAAATACATTTAACAAGCAATTTTATATGCAAAATGTGTTAATATTAACAATTGAATATACATCACAGTATGAATTATAACATTGTGCTTAAAATTTTTGTAACATTTATGATTAAAATATTCACACAGCATCAATTTACATCAATCAAAACACCCTTTTTTTCTGTGTCAAGTAGTGCTGCTGCAAAACAATAATTGTTCAATTATTGGTTTGAGTGTGTGTACACATATTATATATATATATATATATATATATATAAATATAAATAGCCCTCAGATTCCAACTAGCTTATATCCACTTCTCAATAACGGTCAGTTTCTCATCTTGTTTTATACTCTTGTTGCCATATAGATAACAACAATGGCTTTTTTGCTAGTTTAATCCTCATAACCTCATATACTCACACACATACATTATTTATTTGAAAAATATATTGGTTTTACAGAGATCAAACTGCAATTTATTATGAGCATTGAAAATAAGTTTCCCTGACTGAATAACAAATAAAATAAGGTAATACCAGTACATATTGTATAAGTTTAGTGGACACATTTGTGATAAAAAAACAGTATTACAAAGTATAAAATATGAGTAAGGGGAATTTGTGCATGAAATGTAAAGTAGAGAGGATGCATACATATTTTGAAATTTATTTTTTCCATGGTTTAATTTACTTCTGTATTCTGTAGAGACAATTACTGTAACAATCTTATTAGGCAACTGAAAGCTATGATATACATTTTCATCTAAAATGTTTTCCAGATTAAAAAAATAAAAGAATGTAAAACAAGATATCAAAGCAACTTGACAAACTGCTCTTACAACTTAAGCAATTAATAACCAGTTCTCTGAAATTTCTTGTCTCTAATTTGCTAGAAAATCACGTTAATTTATGAAAATTTATTGTATATAAAATTCAAGTTTCAAAATAGATTTTTCAATAGATGACTGCACTCCTTATCTATTTGCAACTTTCTTACGAGAATAAGCTATTACAAATATTTTGGAAAATTCATTATAAACTTATAAGCACCCTGATTCAGATTCCCTTAACAGTCTTTGCTACAATACTTCTTGCTATATTTCATTTTAAGGCTTATTTTTACAGAATTTGTTTTTATTTGATATTGAAAAATACTTGAACGTTGCAGCCACAGTTATATAATTATTATTTTGACTTTCTGATGAAAAAAAGAAGGGCGGGGAGGGGAAGGTACAATTTAGCGATATTAATATAAAATATTAAATAAAATAAAAATATAAAAATACCCTAAAAATTCTACAGGAGCACTAGTTTGATCTTGATTTTTTGCACTCTCGTAGTTTTACAACTTGACAGCCTTGTTGGCAGAAATGTGAGGAATAAATTTTCTTGAAAAGGCTTCTCTCTCCTGCTCCAGCAACTTAGCTCCACTTAGGTGGAAAAATGTAAGAAATATATCTTGACCCTCGAGACAATATGCAGATTTACATGATATTAAGTATAATTTTTGATCTGTTACTAGTTTGCCAATAAAAGTGAACAAACCCTTTCTCCATAACGTTACATAGCAGAGATTTGAAATATTTAAGTGGAGAATCTTAAATTTTATGAATGAAAATATTATCAAGTTTTCCTTAATTTACATAAACATTGTCTGATAAAAAAATGTAATCTTTATTAATATCAAAAACAATAAAAGATCCTAGAGTACAGTGTGAGGAAAACTTTTGGACTGAAAAAATTCCTGGTCAGGATTCCCATTAAGTTAGAGTCGATAGTGAGAATATGCAGGGTATTTTTAGATTTTTTTTTTCTAATTAGCAAAATACAATAACATCAAATTAATTCTATGCAAAATGTGAGAAGCAATAAACAATATACGTCAAAACAATGTTCTATCAGATCTTAGATACCTCATGGAACTTTGAAAATCAGATCTTCCCTTCACTAACAATAAGTCAGAACTTAAGGTGTACCAAAGTGAATACCTTTTTTTACATATTCGGGTACTTAAGAGTAATTTTGGTATCCCTATGGCTCAATATTTTTGTACGACATCTAATGAATTTACAATTAATTATTTAGTTTGAAAAGTGAATTAGAAAATTGTTGCTGGATTCAAGCCAGAGCGCGATCGCAGCAACCGATGATACAACAAGAATCTTCCGTGAATCGGGGGAACCTCTTGCATCATCTCCTTCCTGTCGTTTCACCGGGTGCTGCAGCCGCACGCTGCGCTGAATCAATCAACAATTTTCTAATTCACTTTTCAAACTAAATAATTAAATGTAAATTAATTAGACTTCGTATGAAAATATTAAGCCATAGGGATACCAAAATAACTCTTAAGTACCCCCTTTAAAGGGGCAAATAGGTGATTTTTCAGAATTTCTGGAGGAATATACAATTTGTTAAAATAATTAACATTAAGGGTAATAGCTTTGTAGAGCATAGATTTAAATGTATTACTAACTGTGGCTAGCACTATTTAAATAGCAGTTACATTTGATATATTGAAGGTTCAAGCTTCTAACTTAATGCGAGGTGAAAAAGCTCCTTTTAAGAAAAAAAATAAACAAAAAATAATAATAAATAAATAAATAAATAAAAATAACGTAAATTTACAGATAAAGGGGATAATTGGTGAGTATAGTTTTGAAACTCGCCGATAAATCTTTTTTGTAGGGCTTTTCATTTGATAACCCCATCTATAAAAGTATGACAGCATGGTCCTCAAATGCAATAAGACAATATTCTATTCTATTCTAAATTTTCGTCTGCAGAATATGATGACCGCAGTTCTTTCTTTGTTTTTTTTTTTTTTTGTTTTACGGAAAAAATTACTTTTGATTTTTAAAATATTTGTGTATAAAAAAACAAAAAATTAAAAGGCACAATAATAATACAACTCATTTAGTAAGCCTACTGGAATATATATCCTCAACAGTCTTAACATTTAGTATTAGAAAGTAGTGACGGCTTTTATGAACAAAAATTAGAAGGATGGTAAAAATGTTACATTGATTTCAAACAAAATAACATTATCTAAAATCAAGATTTTTTAAGTCAAAGTATGCTTTATGGTTTTGTAGAAATGCAATTTATGGACTTAAAATGCAACAAAGAAGAGATTGATTTTTCAAGAGGAAGGGAGACAGTGAGGGAGGGGGGGGGGGGGGGTAAAAATTATTCAATAGTTTCAATTTATGATTTTTGTGACTTGATAATTCAAGATAGTGAGATTTCAAAGTTCAATACAATATAAATTATATTTATATATAATATACACTTAAATATGAGCATGAAAACAGACAGGATCATTGGTATGAGCAGCTGAAAATTTACAAAATGTTTTCACTTCTAGCTAGAAGAATACTTTCCTAATATTCACAATGAATGCCATTTTCAAAATTTGAAAAACTTTTATCACCCCTAGCTGGAAAGTTTGTTTTGTATTTTCAGCCATAGCAAATCTAAGGCATTCCTAAATTACACAAAATGGCCCATCACAATCTTACAATGGGGAAGTGTACTAATTTTCAAAAACAAAGTTGTTGAGCTGTGCTCTCAATAACGTTTTGTTGTTTATTTTTAGGAATTTTTAAATGATTACACCGAGAAACCTGTTTTCTTAAATGTCCAATAAGAAAAGGCTACATATGCAACCCTTAGTATGACTTCAACGCAATCACATATAGTATCAGACTACCCACGTGTTTTGTATATACAGGAAAATGACGACATAGCATGCACTGGCTGATTCCTATGCATGCAACCATTTCTTTTTGGGCGTTAAAAAAAACAGGCTTCCTGCTGAAATCTTCAATAAACTTCCTCAAAGCAATAAATTATTGTAAATATTAAACAATGTTGTGATCAGTTCAATGATTTCTAGTTGATACTTTTTTATTGATTTATTTTTATCTAGTACACTTCTCCATTGTTAACATGATGTTGACCCTTACTTACACGCACACGCAAACTAATACAACCAAATTTCATTCTGTGACCTTAATTTACATTGATTTGCAAGTTTCATGTATTTTTGATACAAATTCGATCAGTCAGAGTGAGTGAGTAAAAGGTAAGATGGTGATCCTAATCACATGTTAATTTACTAAGTGTAGTGAAAAAAAAAAAAAAAAAAAAAATTAAAAGAAATAAAAAAATAATATGAAGAAATATTATGATATGCAAGATCGCATACAATCTTACCCCCTTGAAAATCACATTAATTTGAGATGTTCTGATTTGCTGGAAGTCAGCTATTTTATACCATAGCTCAGAAGAAGGGAGAGAAGATGAAGTAAGGGAGTAAACAATTAAAATTGCAGATATAGGAATGATCTAAGAGCACACTGGTATTGTAACGTGCGTTACATTTGTTAAGCAACAAAAGTAATTACTTTTATCACTAATGAACATACATACTGCATTCAGAATAATTGATTTCATATAAATAAATATATATATATATATATATATATATATATATATATATATATATATATATATATATATATATATATATATATATATATATATATATATATATATTCTCTCCTATCCTCCGAAAATTGTCAAGGACATTTTTATGAATAATTAACAGAAATGACCGTCACATATCTCTAAGCTCAACCACAAACATAAAAATATGAACTTAAAGAAAATAATTTGAGAGTACATGCCAGTGCAAATGTCCCATGAATATTATGAAGCAGACACTGTAATTAATTTCAGAGTCGTTATTGAAATTTTATTACATTATTTTATTTGTTATTTTATATTTTATTACATTAAAATATTCTCTATGTACAATGCAATAGAGGAGTGTTTTTTTCATTCAATTGCTGACATCAGTAAGGAAGCAGTTACTATATTGTTCTACTTAAAAATATATACTGTATATATTTATGTACCATACCATTCACTTTTCAACTTTACTTAGCACTATTGCAGAAATTTGTTTGTTAGTTTGCTTGTTTCTTTGTTAAAGATAATTTACTATCAAGTATGCTGACATACCATGATGATACATTTCTTTTCTAAATGGAACAACAGCAGCAAACAAACAAAATCTCTTCTAGCAAGTTTATGGTGTATGTTTGTTTACACTGGCACATTCTCTCTGAAGTCCTAAAAAAGCAGTAAAATAGAATTCCATATACAGCTAGATCCCTGTTACGAGATTGGTCACTGGTTTTTACGTTTTCTCCTCTTCCGACGACCACTTGCTGGTGTAATGGTGGCGAGAGGTTTGTGTGAGCGGTATCAGGTGTCTTTGGAGGTCTCCAGCACAAGTTTCAGTGCTCCAAACAGCATCAAAGAAAACCAGTACATCTGGGGTAACAGCAGAATTGGCACCACTACCTTCACACCCCACGGCAGAGTCCACAGAGCCTGAAATTTAAAAGAAAAAAGTTTATATTAAACTATTGTCTAATTATTAAAAAAAAAAAAAAAAAAAAGCTTAAAAAGTTCTTGTCTCATGTTAACATTCTATGCAGAACTTAACTAATTTATCTTTATGAATTAGTGTTTCAATAAATAGAGTAGAAGAATTTTGAATTACTTTATTTATGTATTATCTAGATAAATGATATTAGTAATTTTTCTCTGGTTTAATTTTTTATGGTGCGCATGAGCAATCTATTAATAGATTATTTATTGCTCAGAAGCGAGCACCCAGGACAACATTAAGATTTAAAAAGAGAGACTCATGTGTATAATATGTATCACATTTTAGGAGGAATAACATGCCTACATTACATTGTATGTATATTTTAGTTTGTGCTCTATTTAGACGAAAACATACTGAATACAATGAGTGTCATAAACATGTGTATAAAACTAGAATTAAGATCAAAGTCTAGAATAAGCTGTAGTATCTTATGGCAAAAACCAGAACTGCTTAATTTCCCTTGTTTATGCATTTTTTCTATGATAAAGTTTTTAAGGAAGAACATTAATATATTTGAAAGAAATAAAAATATAACTGGCTGTAACATCAGAAATTCTCAAAATATTTATGTCGATATTGCAAAATCAGAACAAGAGAAGCAAAGTTTATTTGTACTAGGTCCGAAGCTATACAATAATCTTCCGGATTTCATAAAAACTTCAACTAGTGACCAACAATTTAAGTAAAGTTATTTCACTTTGTACTTCAAAACAATTTTTCTAGCATTACAAAGGGACGAACAGCAGCAAAAAATGTAAATGCGTTTCTTATTCTAGACTACTAACATTTTAGAATTGCAATAATATTAAGTGAGAGGCATGTACATGTCAAATATATTTAAAAATTAAAAAAATATATACTTATTTAAAAATACATATAAAAATTATATATTCTTTATTATTCTTTATTATTAAACATCACTTTCGGGATCCCAAAATTAACCAGCGTTTTCCTATGCTGGGAAGCACTTCCTTTGGGAGAGCGTCTGGGTTCGTCGGAACCCGACGAAACTTTTCCTGGGGGTTCCTGGGGGTAGCCGCCATAACCAGGAAAATAATAAAAAATCCACATCTGGGGGGGGGGGGGGGGGCTTAATTTTTTTCTTTAGATTTTTGGGTTTTTTCGGCCTCCGAGCTCTTCCGGTGCCCTGCGCTGGCCGTGGGCGGTGGAGGTCTTTGCCCGGTGAACTTTTGTTCCTGCCGAGTCGTGTTCGGTTCCGGACACCGTTTCGGCAGTGCACGCCGACCGTGAGGTTACGTTTTGAAATTTGGGCTCCTCGGTGTCGTGTGGTCTGTGTTTTTGTGTTTTGAATCACCGTGTGTTCGAGTGTTGGTGCGTGGTGTGTTGTCGTGGCCGTGTAGTGAGGACGTCATGCTATTGCGACGTATTACGTGTCACTTTGATGTGTTATGGCCCTCTATCATGCACTTTGAATCACAAATGTGGACATTGTGGACACGGGGTGACCTTGTGCCGTGTGACTCCAGGGCTAGGGGATCTCCTCCCTGAGTTCATCTTTTCATTGGTTTCGATTTGTGTTTTCTGATACGTAAACATGCAACACACAACGTACTAGTGCTACTTTTTCCATTTTTTATACATACAGTGTTTCCTGCCATTGGAAAGTTTATGGTTACCAACTTCAACAGCTTCTTTGTCGTCCAAGTTTGAATGTTGGTGGAAAAATGCAAGTCTACCATTGGTAAAAAGACTTCTGCTAACTGGGACTGACTGAAGCTTTTGCATATTGCCAATGTTTTGAAATTATTAACTTCCTTTGTGTGACTGCTGCCATCCCATTAGCTGCTTCTGTTTAGAGGCAACATTGCAAAAGGGGATCTGACTGCTCAGTGCAGTGATGTGAAATTCGCGCGAAGATTGGTCCGCGAAAATGCGCATGCGAATATCCGCGCAAGTGCGCGCATATGTGCGTAAGATAGTTTCATGATGGTGGCCGCCCGCAAATGGAATCACGTGAGCACAGATATTGTAGACATTCAGAAGTTCAATATTTTTCCCATATATGGAGATGCCATGGTAGCACATTCCAAGCAAACTACTTTCAGGTGTGACTTCATTAATATAACTTTATATAAAATTGATTATTTTCGTAAATAATGCTCGGATTTACTCCCAATTAGGTCTAGGGGGGGTTATAAAATTAAGGTGCAAGTAATGCGGGTTGCATACTTTCAGGGGCCTGTAGGTTGAAGTTGCATACTTTCAGGGGAATTTTGGTCGGGTTGCATACTTTCAGGGGCATGTAAGTGAAAGTTGCCTACCTTTAAGGGTAACTTATAATAACTTTATATAAAAACGAATATTTTCGTAAATAATGCTCGGATCATCTCCCAATTAGGTCTAGGGGGGTTATCAAATTAAGGTGTAATTAATGCAGGTTGCATACTTTCAGGGGCATGTAGGTTGGGTTGCCTACTTTTAGGGGCAATTTGCGTTCGGTACATCATAGCATTACGAGGTTTAATTACAACTGGCCACCTCTTTGTGTTGAAGATGGGCAGTGTCCGGAGTAAGCCCATTGCCTTGCTCGCTCGATCACGACCGGACGCTAAGAAAATAATTAACTCGAATCTCCCCAAACTCCTTAAAAAATTATTAAATAAAATAAAATAAATAATAATAAAATAGTAGGGGCCTAACAACTGCGTCTGAGTCGGATTGTTATCTGAGCCTGTTCATCTTCACTAATTTAAAACACTATAATATCTGTCAACATAGGGCTGAGAGATTTTTGGAAGTGCATCACTGCACTGGGTGGAAAGCAAGACGAATTTATCCCAGGGAGGGAGCGGCGTATTTTTATACTTGAAATGGTCACCCATCCAAGTATTAACCACGCTTGACGTAGCCTGACTTCAGTGATCTAACGAGAACCGGTCAATGCATAACGCCACGCTCCACCTCTACTCTGAATTACTCTGAATTTTTTTAGATTTTTATGAGTCCTGCAACTATTTCTAAATAATTATTGAACGTTCTGTAATTTAAGTTGGCACCCCTAAATCGTTAATAAAAAGGATAGGACAGAGACGCCTGTTGACGCCTCCAGGGGGCGTAGCAGCACATTTAATAATTATTTAAAAATAGTTCTGGGTTTCAAAAAAATCTGGAAAAAATCAGAGTAGCATAATTTGTACCTTCATTTCATTTCTGTAATAAAAAATATAGATGGCAACATATGATTGACAAAATTAATTAAAAGACTTGAAACCAAACGAGTGTAAGCGAGTTTACACCCCACCCCTAGTTTTGTTTTTATATCTTCACAGTTACTACTGTAAAATTAGAACAATAATTTAGGTTTGTGTTTATTAATTTTAGTAAAAAAATGTAAATTGATGATGATATTTATATGTAGATCTATGTTTAATTCCAAAAATGTTCTTATTACAGATATTAGCAATGTAAACACTATGTACCTCATGGTTCTTTATGTGTAATAAATACATACAAATTTAATATTTTAAATTGCATTAACTATAACAGGCAGCAGTAGTAGTCGAGCACTGCTCTGCTTGTCTTTTTTTTCCCTCCCACTAAATCCCATGAGATGCTGACCTGCCAGAAGCTCATCTTAGTTGACTGAATGTAGAGGTAACCAGCGTATGGGAAGACAAGAATACGGCACAGCAGGAAGGTACCGAGCATCATCAGCCCATTGTAAAGGTAGAGTGCTGATGATTTCATCTGCAAAGAACGGTTTACAATGAGGAATTTGCATGCGTGAATCTGATTGGCTTAATCGAAAGAGGGGGCGGAGAAATACATGTGTGAATTTTATGCGAATTTTTTTAGCACTGCAAGTATGCTCAAATGCATATTTAAAAGATGCACTTTACCTGGAGGCGATGGCACATCGCCAGTGACGTCATCGCTATATCAGGTTCCGTTCACTATAGATATGCATACCTGTACGCACCTGCATAACAGGTAGCCAATCAAAAACAATCTAGCCAAAATTCAAAATTTCAAATGCCTAGCCTATTAGTTTTAAAACTTAAAAAATGCACATTATTCCATATACGCATACTGTAAAAACACACTGGGAGATAAGTAATATTACAAACGTACCTTTCATCATATTTAAACAATAGAAATTGTTTCGCAAATAGTTTCATTTCATTGAAGAGAAGATGCAATCGGTGCAATATCAAGTCCTGAGACCACATTTTATGTTTTAATTATTGGCGCGTCATGCAGCAATCAGCCAATAAAAATGTGTAAATTTATCATACCGGACTCCTTCCGTATCTGCTGATTATCTATTGAATTATTTTATTAAACCTAAATCTGAGCCTCTTTTCTTATCTACGAAGATAGTAGGATGCTGTAGGATTCAATATTTAATTTTATTAAGACCCTTGAATCATAATTCTTCAATGTCTTTTCAACCCCCTGTTTGCTGCTTCTGAAACCAGTAATTAACGGAAGGTTTGAAAAATAAATACAGTTCTAATTTCAATTTTCCTAGCACGGCTATATGTGGTCCAGTGGAAAAGCACTCGCCTTCCGTGCAAGAGGTGTTGGGTTCAAATCCCCTCTGGTTCATTTTACATTTTTAGTAGCAAGAAGAATTAATTCAAACGTACGGGGTAAAATAATCTTATTTTTTCTTAAAATATAATCATATTATATTATTATAAGTCACACTTTTTCATGCAAATACGCATTTAAAAAACTTCAAACAAACAAACAAAAAAACAAAAAAAAAACAAACAAAAAAAGCGTTTCATACAATGATAAAAAAATTAATAAGAAATTATAAACAAAACTATTTTACCCCGTTTGAGTTAAAAATATGAAATAAACTTCTTCGTGCTACTAAAAATGTAAAATGAACCAGAGGGGAATTGAACCCAACACCTCTTGCATGGAGGGCTAGTGCTTTTGCACTGGACCACATATAGCCGTACTAGGAAAGTTGAAATTAGAACTGTATTTATTTTTCAATCCTTCCGTTACTGGTTTCAGCAGCAGCAAAAAGACATTGAAAAATTATGATTCAAGGGTCTTAATAAAGTTAAATATTGAATCCTACGGCATCCTACTATCTTCGTAGATAAGAAAAGAGGCTCAGATTTAGGTTTAATAAAATAATTCAATAGATAATCAGCAGATACGGAAGGAGTCGGTATGATAAATTTACACATTTATATTGGCTGATTGCTGCATGACGCGCCAATAATTTAAACATAAAATGTGGTGGCAGGACTTGATATTGCATCGATTGCATCTTCTCTTCAATGAAATGAAACTATTTGTGAAACAATTTCTATTGTTTAAATATGATGAAAGGTACGTTTGTAATATTACTTATCTCCAAGTGTGTTTTTACAGTATGCATATATGGAATAATGTGCATTTTTTAAGTTTTAAAACTAATAGGCTAGGCATTTGAAATTTTGAATTTTGGCTAGATTGTTTTTGATTGGCTACCTGTTATGCAGGTGCGTACAGGTATGCATATCTATAGTGAACGGAACCTGACATAGCGATGACGTCACTGGCGATGCGCCATCGCCTCCAGGTAAAGTGCATCTTTTAAATTTGCATTTGAGCATACTTGCAGTGCTCAAAAAATTCGCATAAAATTCACACATGTATTTCTCCGCCCCCTCTTTCGATTAAGCTAATCAGATTCACGCATGCAAATTCCTTATTTGAGTTATACCACTTGTAGTAAATACTGTACTACATTTCAATTTTAACAGGCTTATGTTGTGTGGAATGGGGTACTGACCAAAATAAAAGTTTCAAGTTTTTGTCAGTATTTCAAAAGGCACGAGAATTTCATGAAGAACAAGCCCTATTACAGCATTCTACGACCATTTCCTGATTTTATATGAATTTTTGAAACCTCTCAAAAATGATGTCATAGCATTGAATCTTAAATGGGAAAATAGATCAGTTAACATTGCCAAATCCTATACTTAATATTGAAATGTAACCAAACCTTTATTTGCAAGGTTTTTAGGTGCTAGAATCACGATAATGAAGGTTTTAAATTCCTACTTTAATAGCTTTTCATTTTAGCAATGTTAACTGATGCATTTTCCCATTTAAAATGGAGTACTGACCGGTATTTGAGTTAGCAATACAAGTAAAAAGTACTGTGAATTCTATGAAGAACGAGCCTTATTAGAGCATTCTACGACAATTTGCTGATTTTATATGAATTTTTAAAACTTTTTTTGATGACGTCATAGTATTGAATCTTAAATGGGAAAATGCATTAGTAAACATTGCTAAAATGAAAAGTTATTGAGGTAGGAATTTGAAACCTTCATTATCGTGATTCTAGCACCTAAAAACCTTGCAAATTAAGGTTTGGTTAAATTTCAATATTAAGTATGGGATTTGGCAATATTAACTGATCTATTTTCCCATTTAAGATTCAATGCTATGACGTCATTTTTAAGAGGTTTCAAAAATTCATATAAAATCAGGAAATTGTTGTAGAATACTGTAATAGAACTTGTTCTTCATGAAATTCTCGTGCCTTTTGAAATGTTGACAAAAACTTGAAACTTTTTTTTTTGGTCAGTACCCCATTCAATGCTATGACGTCATCAAAAAAAGTTTTAAAAATTCATATAAAATCAGCAAATTGTCGTAGAATGCTCTAATATGACTCGTTCTTCATAGAATTCACAGTACTTTTTACTAGTATTGCTAACTCAAATACCGGTCAGTACCCCATTGCCTAAATATATACATAGTCAAATAGCTTAAAATTAATCAAATTAAACAAGTTTTTAATATTTCAAAATTAAGCAAAGGAATTCAGGGATCCAATAATATTACAGTAATTTGTTTGAAGAAAGACTTGATAATGGAGTAGTGACCTCAATTTTTTTTATTGCAGAAATGGATAGAGGGTGCAAAGTTATGCTACCCTGATTTTTTCCAGATTTTTTAGAGCCCGGGAACTATTTTTAAAAAATTATTGAAAGTTATTTTTGTGACGTCACGAGACGCCGCTCCTTAAGAAAAAGATAGGACTTGCCGCCGCGTGACGTCACAAAAAGGACTTTCAATAATTTTTTAAAAATACTTCCTGGGCTCTAAAAAATCTGAAAAAAATCAGGGTAGCATAACTTTGCACGCTCTATCCATTTATGCAATAAAAAAAAATTGAGGACAATACTCCATTAACTTGAGCAAATAAATAAGAAACTTAAAACAGTTTCACTTCAGAACTATGAACAATAGATATATATGTTAACAATTTAAAGATTGTGATAAAAATAATCAATGAAATTAAATCGGAATTAATCCACTGTTCCATAGTATTGATGTATTATATCAATACACCAGTACTACTTAATCACATCATCCACCGGCAAAGGCAAAAGTCTGATTTAATTTCATTTATTATTTTTATCATAATGAATATTCTTTGCTCGTCAAATACAATTACTAATTTAAAGATTACCCTAAATTACTTTTTCAAGAAAGTCAGGATTAATTAAATTACATACATACATAACATGACGCCATATCCCTTTATGGGGTAAGCCAGCAGCATTATTACCTTGGCCGTCTACAAATTGCCCTCCACAGCACTCGATTCTTTCATACTCCATTTGCTTCCGAAATACTCATAACACTCTTTTGCCTTCTACACTCTCTATTACACTGAATACTTTTAACACTCTTGCTCTTTAAACATTCTGCAATCACATCCAACCAAACATTTTTTGGTCTACCTAATCCTTTCATGCCTTGTACACTACCTATAAATATCTGTTTTGCAAATTGTTTATCACCCATTCTTTCAACATGTCCAAACCAATGTAGCGAACTATGTTCATACTTGTCAATTATGCTTTCTTTCACTCCACACTCACTCATCACCCATGTGTTTCTCACTCTATCCATCCTAGTTTTACCACACATATTCCATAAAAAACTCATACCAACTGCATTCAACTTACTCCTATGCTTCGTTTGACACACCCATACTTCAGACCCATACATCAAAGTTGGTATTAGGACAGAATTGTACACAGCTAACTTAGCCATATTAGACAAAACCCTGCCATACTACCCACAATCCTCTTATCAGCACTTACTCTCCTATCAATATCTCCATCTACGCTTCCATCCTCCTGAAACAATCTTCCTAAATATACAAATTCTTTTACTCGTTCCAGCTGTTCTCTTTTTAGATCAATTCCTTTTGCCTCGTTGCTATCTGTACTACCAAACACCATTACTTTTATAAGGAGTTTGTTTAGTGCTATTTCGCCATCCGATTATTGCAATGCATGTATACAAGTATCAACATTAGAAATAAAAGAGATGTCCCCACCGGGCTTCGAACCCCGGGCCTTCCCTGAAATCCAGTCTGGGTGCTCTACCGACTGAGCTATCTGGCCATCTCCCCTACTCTGTGTTGGAAACTTGAATACATACGTTGCAATTCTTTGCCGCTAACTGCAGCTGTTTGCTCACTCCCTCAGAACATCTATCTGATCTGGGTGTGAACGGCTCTTCCATCTACCGGAGGAAGTTGTAATTATGATATTTTCAACACAGAGTAGGGAAGATGGCCACATAGCTCAGTCGGTAGAGCACCCAGACTGGATTTCAGGGAAGGCCCGGGGTTCGAAGCCCGTTGGGGACATCTCTTTTATTTCTAATGTTGATACTTGTATACATGCATTGCAATAATCGGATGGCGAAATAGCACTAAACAAACTCCTTATAATTTAATATCACGCTATCCAGTCAGAAGTAGAATTACAAAAAATCTTGAACCATTACGTTTGTCTTGCTCACACGACTAGCATAGCACTCACTTCTAAACGGTTTAACATTCTTTGCAAGTCATCTGCACTATCAGCTAACACCAGCTATCTTCATACAACAACAACCATAACATTATCGTACCCACACTAATTCCACTTTCTCCTATACCAGCCAATCTTACACACTTATCCATGAACACATTAAACAGCCATGGCGACATCACACAACCCTGTCTCACTCCTCGCTTCACTTCAAACCACTCGCTCAATCCACCATTCACCCTCACACACGCTTTACTACCTTCATACATAGATTTTACTGCGTTCAGCAATTCATCATATACCCCATACTCGGACAACACTTTCCACAGCATACTTCTATTCACCTTATCATACGCCTTTTCTAAATCTACAAATGCGACAAACAACTTTTTATCAACAGCCATATGTTTCTCAATCAACTGTTCCACAGTAAAGAGCTGATCTCTGCAGCCTTAAATTACAGTATTAAGTTAAATTAATAATTAATATACAGTTGAATTATATTTAATTAGTTCAGTACCTTGAGGCGGCTTAGGATAACTCTTGCTGATACGAAGGGAGTGCTCATCTCCATGAGGTACACAAAGCCGAAAACACAATCTCCCAAACCTCCTCGTAGCCACTGTAACATGTATTTCAAACAAATTGTGAAATTACTAACAAATTAATGTTAGTGAATGGAGTCAGCATTGAGGCACCACCAATTTCGAATAATTTCAAATATATGCAACATGTCCTCGGTACATGGGGTCTAGTAAGTCTCACTACTTGAAATAACATCTTACTAAAAAGTAGAGAAAAATTGCCTTGGACATCGACGATATATCGTTATAGCCATAAAGCAATTTCTAAAAACTGAAGAAAAATATCAGCTAGTTTTTTTTTTTTTTTTTTGTCCATAAAGCTCTATGCTATTTGTGGCAAATAAAATATTACCCCTCATTTTTTCAAAGTGTCAAATTCTTTTAGTATTCCAACTAAAAACTGTATTAAGGGTAAGGTAACGAACGCGCCTATGTTAAAAAAAAAAAAAAAATCCCATACATGAAAATTATGAAAAGAATTTTAATGTTCTCCTCTGCATCCCCTATCAGTGGCTAAAATATCAGGTATACAAATTCGAGCTAGTTTTTAAGCTATAAATTTTTAAAGTTGACTAATTTAACATGGAAGTTTGATTTTTCCCTTTTGAAACGAAAACTCAACTAATTTTATAGCTCGACTCTTCTTCTCTTCATATATGCAAACAGCATGTTTCTAAGTTAGTTAGAACATTGTTTTATGAAATATTCGCATCTTTATGGCATAAGAACACTATTACAGTATATTAAATTCTATTAAAATTATTTGACAAAGGTTTGTTATGCTTGAGACTTAGGCAGTTATTCTCCATTTCCTTTCCCCCTCCTTTCATTGACCAAATGCTACCTTTTTACACTTTTCTTTTGTTAGATGTCTGAGAAGTAACTTTAAAAATCCACTTTATGCTTACCACAATTATAAGAAATCCTACTGTTCCAATGAAAAGGTGGTGACCAACAATAAGTGGTTGTGAAGCCATGTAAGCCTTGACTCTATTGGTGAGGTCTGCAGGTAAAGTGCGGCTTGTGTCCTGTCCCCAGACGTAGTACATGGACCAGAGGTCATAGAAGAAGTATGCAGTGCCAAACCAAGCATACGCCTCACTCATATAATGTGAGGTACAGAGGAAGTTGCGCTGACACGACCACAAGCAGATCACAGCACCAGCAACACAGCACAGCGCAGACTGGACAGCAGATACGATCCTTGGACATGACACAAGATTAATAATCAATTTTGTATTATTATATTACACAATTTATTACAATACATATAAACTTAATAGGCTTAACATACTGTCCTTCCTTTGGAGAAATGAGCTATATGCTTTACCCTGATCATGTGCAATAATGAGTTGTTTGCTACAGTCAGGTGAGTGCAATAATGAGCTTTACCGGTATGTTTGATCAATTAACAACTCATAATTGCACTCACCTGATTTAGCAGACAGATCATTATTGCAAATTATTGTTGCAAGCAGGTAGTTCATTATTCTGGATGAGAAACAAGAAATATTGATAACACCAACATTGCAAACCTAATTTTGCATTTTCTATTATGTACAATACTTTATATTATTTTAATTAATTTAATGATTAATCTAAGTTACTGCTGGTGCTGGATTTTATATATATATATACAGTAAAAACTTGTTATTACGTAACTTGTTATAATAGTGCAGGAAAACTTGGTGTTTACCCCGGCAAAATTCCAAACTCGCTAAATTTTGGCTCAAAGTTAGCCTCTAGCATGTAGATGAAAATATCAAAATACCTCCTCTGGAAAACGCTTGCTTCTGACGGAAAATTGGAAAATGTAAGCAAGAAGGTGTCTCGGGAGAAAAATTATGCTGGCCGTACTGTACAATGCAGCTCGACAATTTTTTCGGCAAAGTACTCTCAAATATGTACTTTATTAGGAAAAAATTAAAATATGAATTTTAACCTTTTGAAGCTGCATAAATGAGATGCAAATAAAAACTGCACTTTTCCTGCATTTTCTACTCTAATGCAAAATGATACGGTATTTTTGTGTCTTACAAAAAAGAAGTGCATTGGTACGCTGATTTTAATATTTTTTGATTGAAGTCACTATCTGCACTTATTCGTGAGATAATGGCAATAGTGCATGATTTTTTTATTGATTTTTTTGTAACTAAAATTTTTAATTTCATCTAATTTTATTTTTTCCTCTCAAAAACTTCAGACGTTGTACTGGTTAGTGTTATTGTCAATTATGTTTAACATTTTTAAAATTTGGATAATTATTTTCATTGTTATATGGAAGTGTAGTCTCAACAAATAAGGCTACTAATTAAATAATTACAGCAACTGCAATTTTTAATGAAAAATTATGAAATTGAATTCCTAGACAGATAATGTAACCAAGATTTAATATAAAATATAAACAACTCAATCTTCGAACATGTAACACATTAGTTCAGCAATTGTTTATGCGGTAAAGTAATGCCATCGGTTTACGTAATATCACATACTCAGGACCACCAAATGCTATGTTGAACTATTGTTATGATGAAAAGGTGGCTACCTGATCATTCTTTTTAGTACTTAATTTTAAATTGCAACATTAAAGCTTTAATGAAGTCCATAATAAACCTTCAATTACAGTATTTCTTAATCACTTTTGGTTAGAAAGTTGTTACATTAATTCTTGAGTATTTCAAACTAAAATAATTAATATTATAAATATCTGAAGTATTACAATTTTAAATTATATAATAAATACTAATGAGAATGATCAGGTAGCCACCTATTCATCATAACAATAGTTCAATATGGCATTTGGTGGTCCTCACTATGTGATGTTCTGTAAAATCAATGTCGTTACTTTACCGCATAAACAATTGCTGAACTAATGTGTTACATGTTCGAAGATTAAGTTTTTATATTTTATATTAAATCTTGGTTACATTATCTGTCTAGGAATTCAATTTCATAATTTTTCATTAAAAATTGCAGTTGCTGTAATTTTTTAATTAGTAGCCTTATTTGTTGAGACTACACTTCCATATAACAATGAAAATAATTATCCAAATTTTAAAAATGTAAAACATAATTGACAATATCACTTATCAGCACAACGTCTGAAGTTTTTGAGAGGAAAACATAAAATTAGATAAAAATTAAAAATTTTAGTTACAAAAAAAATCAATAAAAAAATCATGCACTATTGCCATTATCTCACGAATAAGTGCAGATAGTGACTTCAATTAAAAAATATTAAAATCAGCGTACCAATGCACTTCTTTTTTGTAACACAAAAAATACCGTATCATTTTGCATTAGAGTGGAAAATGCAGGAAAAGTGCATTTTGTAAAGTGCAGTTCTTATTTGCATCTCATTTATGCAGCTTCAAAAGGTTAAAATTGCCAATTTTATTTTTTTCCTAATAAAGTACATATTTGAGAGTACTTTGCCGAAAAAATTGTTGAGCTGCATTGTACACTACGGCCAGCATAATTTTTCTCTCGAGACACCTTTTTGCTTACATTTTCCAATTTTCCGTCAGAAGCAAGCGTTTTCCAGAGGAGGTATTTTGATATTTTCATCTACGTGCTAGAGGCTAACTTTGAGCCAAAATTTAGCGAGTTTGGAATTTTGCCGGGGTCTACATAGGAAATATCCCAAAAAATCCTGTACTATAAGGTAAAAACTCAATATTGAGTAACGGAGTAAAGGTCCCGTAAAAAATAATTAGTATTGCAGGTATAGGAAAAACTTGATATAAGGTGTACTCGATATAAGGTAAACCCAATTTCCTGGGTCCCTTGACTTGAATAACAAGTTTTTACTGTGTATATATATATATGTTAATTTAGGTTTACAAGGTAAAGTCAGGTTTGTTTAAAAAGAAATTAACCTTGGTTAAAGCTAAATGTATAGGTAATAATTTTTTGAATTGTAAATTGAAATCTATGAGGAGAAAAAGAAATGATAAATAAAAATAACAAAATTATTGTAGTTCTCGAAAAAAGACTCATATTAAATTAGTTCATCATTCAGACTTTAGGAATTTGTTCTGAAAGAACAATGCATGATTATTTTGACTAGCTGAAGAACAATATATATTTTTTTTAATATGAACTACAGAATGCTACTGTAGATGAAGTGACGAGAAATCTTATTTGTGACTTATTATTATTATTTTTTTTACGACATGCTTAATAATTTATTTATTTTTACAATTATATAAATACTAGAACATGTAACAACTCACTTATTAGATATATCAAGGACCTCATGTGCTCTTAAGTCATATTTCTTCATGCATCGATGACCAGCGTGAGTTCTTAATGCCAAGTGGTTTAGTAGGTCAAACAGAGACACAAAAAATATGACTCCCAGCAATGAGATCCACAGTCCTCGTGTCACAGAGATGTGGTCGCTAGGATCAAGTACAATCACCGATCCAGCAGCAGTTCCAAGTGAAGCAAGAACTGACACCAGCAACAGTGAGCCAGCAGGTGCAAACACAGAGTTCCGAAGCGGCTGGGGAAAAAATAATAATGATAATAAAGTGTGTCAGATAGCATACAAAAAAAGTAACAAATGTTTATGGCAGCGCAATCATCAATAGCACTGTACTATATTGCTTACGAAGAACACAACCAATACAGTACATATTTTACAACCATAAATAGGAGGAATTTTGAGTGAGTTTGAAATCACGGGCCAGTTTAGGCGGAAGCTGTTTTTATCGTCAAGTGGGGCCAGCCTGTCGGCCATTTTCCCTCCTCTCATGACGTCACTTCCTGGCTGGCCCAGGCTGACACAGGCCCACTCGAGAGTGCGACTGAAACCTAGCGGCGAGACTGGTATCTAAAGATGAGCATCGAAATGATGTTAATGAACTGTTAATAAATCAATTAAACCTCACACGGCTCTGCAATATTATCATAAAGAACTGCTGCACCATTAATTAACCTTGCTATTAAAACAATCCGTACAGTATTTTTTTTTTTTTTCAAATTTCACGGCATCACAATCTCTATTTATACAGTCTAAGAAGTTTTAAATTAGAAGTGGAAAGTTGGAAATTGCGCTTTTCTGACTGTTTTTGTTTTTTATCCATCTTTTAACTTATAACCAAAAGCAGAAATAAGCAAAACATTCTAATCCAGGCAAAAACCAAGATTTGTTTTGACTTGTAGTGACAAACCAATTAACCAATTAATTTAAGGCCTTATGAACCTTTTCATAGTATTAGGTACACGGTTAGCTTTGCTTCAGTGTGATTCGGCTGCATAATTGTTTTTTGTTTCAGTAGCACAAATATCAGAGAAAATAGCCGATGAAGAAGCACCTGTGACGTCACTCACGCTCATTCAGCGGCGACAATATAGGGAAATCCCTGCAAAACATAGGTTCACTCCCGCTGCAACCACGGCCACAATTTTACTTCTGGAATTTTGAAACTTTACCAGGGCAGTCTTGATAGTATTTGTCAAATAGACTGAAAGAATTTTTTTGGTGGCGTTTGTACAGACTGAGTTATTGCGGTAGCAAGAAAAGCCAAAAATTTAACATTGTTTTCCTATACAGCATTTTCGCTCCTTTTTCTACCGCAATAACTCGGTTTGCATGAATGTCATCAAAAAAAACTTTCAGGCTATTTGAAAAATACTATCAAGACTGTCCTGGTAAAGTTTCAAAATTACAGAAGTCAAATTGTGTCCGTGGTTGCAGCGGGAGTGAACCTATCTTTTGCAGGGATTTCCCTATATTGTTGCCGCTGAATGAGCGTGAGTGACGTCACAGGTCCCTTTTCATCGGCTATTATCTCTGATATTTGTGCTGCTGAAACAAAAAATTTTATGCAGCCGAATCACACTGTAACAAAGCTTACCGTGTGCTTAATATTGTGCAAAGGTTCATAAGGCCTTTAAGTATATTACAGTACAGTAACATAAATATACAAATTAAATCCTGGTTTAAATTTAATTAAAACCTCATTTATGCAATAGGGTAAATGGATCTTAGATCCTCTGGCAGCAATAGTTGTCTCCTTGTCACCCACGGTGGTTCACCTCTTGGGTGGGTGGGTTTATGATATTTATATAATATATTTATGCATACACAGAGACTATATGCTACTGTACAGTATACAGTACAGCCCATTTTTGGATTTTTGCCCTGTTTTGGTTCCGAACTGCTTTTAGGCTCCTTATAGGCAGAAAAAGTAAAAAAAAGAAAATTGTAACTGATTAACCAAACCCTCCCTTCCATGAAAATAACAACTGCAATACCTTGATAATTTTTTTACTGGTTCAAAAAAAAATCAAAAACGAATAAAAACAGGGTTTTTAACAAATGGTTCGTTTTTATTTTTTCTTAACTAGTAAAAAATATATCACGGTATTGCAGTTGTTATTTTTATGAAAAGGCTGATTTGGTTAATGGGTTAAAATTTTATTTTTTTACTTTTTTTGGCTATAAGGAGTCCAAAAGCAGGCCTGGACCAAAACCGGAACATTATTTTTTTCATGTCCCTCCACATAAATTTTTTTTTTACTTAAAGAAATGCTCTGATATGGAACTGAAATACTGATATGGAATATGGCAGATACAAATTGTTAAAAGTGAAAAATGTCTTAATTAAGGGGGTCCGTTACCGGGCTGCGTGGTGTACATGCATTATAATTATGTACTAGCTGTGGACTTACACTACGTATATATACATATAGTATGATATACTGTGTATTGTATCAAATGTCATTTGCATACATTAGGCACATTTTGCATATATACAATTAATACTGTCTGCCAAAATATTATGAATTACAGTACAGTATGCATACTGTACTGTACGATGCAGTGTGATTGGTATGTATGCATACCTACTGTACAGTATCGTACATGAAAATACAGAGTTGACACTAGATAGTTGGAAAAATTTCTTACCTCATTGTCAGCAGCTTTGGGCGAAAGAGGTTGCTGCTCCATCAGCATTTTTATAATCTTATACAAACAATAAATGCAGCTTGACAGACGGTATGCATATAATAGCTGCCTGGCATATATAAAACTGTCTCACATTTCTATCGTTATCACAACAGATTTAGCCAGGAAATGCACAGTTAATTTCCCTAAGTAGAAGCCGCTAACCTTCAATAATTCAATCAAGGTGAAGTAAATCTTGTATCAAATAATTACAGCCTTGAAAACCCACAAGATGTTTGTGCAGGCAGAGAGAAAACAGGAAGATATTCCTGGGTGATAGGAAACAGCTGATTTTTATAAGGCTGCGGGGTATGACTGTAGATAACGTCATCACGAGGACACGAGGTACTTCTTCTTGATTCGATTTTGAGTATATCCGTAATTATAACAGAATGCACCCAGAATTACGTTGTATTGTTCTTTGTTCTAGTAATTAACTAATGGTCAGCATCCATGATGACATCACCAATCCTTTGTCCTCCCATTTACTTACAAAAAAAGATTGGGCGCACGTAAGATCCTATACGGAGCAATTTTTAGATCGCTTATTGTTAACCCTCTAAATAAGTTATGTTTGCAAATTTAAAATTACGTATTGACACTAACCTTTTACGTTTGCTGCTATAAAATATTTATTATTTGCCTTGGGTCAGTTTAATTAAAGAGCATCTAAAGAATTTCGCGGTAGTAGAGTGTTTTGACTTCGAGCCGAAAAAACGTGCGCAGAATTTAAGGGTTGCGCGCCGATGCGCGGTGGTTGTAGCAAGAGTCAAAATCAGCAAACGAACATGGCAACTATATAATTTTTCTCATGGATACTTTTACCATTAAAGTTAGGAGGGGCTTGTAAAGGATTATCATGGATGAGCAATGGGTAGGATTTTTGATTATGGGATGAGGTATGCAAGATGGGAAGGTGATGATGGGAATGCCAACATGCAAGGTATGCAATGTGGAGGTGATGTTATAGGTCCAAAAGTACGATTATATACAGTGATGCAACGCTTTGCGAAGCTTCGCGCGAAATTTCGCTAGTTTCGCGAATATTCGCGAAGTTTCGCAAGCCAAGTTTCGCGAAAGTTTCGCGCGAAACTTCGCGAAATTGATATATTTGAATTTCCCGCTCTACTTTTTCGAATCGTATTTAATGAATACGCCGTTTTTCTTCCTAATTTTACTTTAATGACAGGTTTAATTGCATGAATGAATTAAAAAAGAGTTCAATTTAATTTATTATATATAAATAATATAAAAGAATTTATTTATTTTTTATTAATTTTAAAAATTACTTTTAATTATTTATAAAATCATTGAACACATTCGAGGTTAGACAGGTCATGAAAGGGGCCATTTTATCTTGTTTTCTTAATTTTTTTATGAATATATGAAAAATCGCATTGCGACAGTCATTTTTTAAATTTCGCGAAATTTTCGCGAAGTTTCGCGAATATTCGCGCGAAAGTTTCGCGAAAGTTTCGCACACCATGTTTCGCGCGAAGTTTTGCATCTCTGATTATATATATGGGGCGTGGGGTGCAAAAAATGCAAAAATGTAGGTTGATGATGCATGCAGGCGCCAACATGAACAAGATGGAACAGGAATTTGAAGCGTCACGTGACAGCTAGTCCTTTGTGTCTTCAAATAACACAAATTACAACAATCCTAAAATTAAGACAGAGTCTTAGCGTATTCTTTATTGTTGCGCTAAGACAGTCTAGCTTAGGCTAAGTTTAAGAAAGTATAGAGTGAGCAAAAAATTGACCGATGGTAAAGCTCATTCTCTTGCTGCCTCTTGCATGTAAAAAGTTACTTTGGAGCACCATAAATAAGCATCTGAAATCAGTTGAGACCGTCCTTCGTAAAAATTCTGAGCATTTGGGTCTAAAAGTCGATGACTTAATTCGTCCATCTACTCCATGCTAACGCTCGAAAATCGTGGCTTCTTTTTTATTCGAACTTTAATTTCTTTCGCAATCTCCCGTAAAATGTGTTTAAAAAATATTCGAAGATAGAACATATTATATATGGAGAATCAGAAAGTGTCATAACCTTTATTAGCCCTTCATAAAAATTTTGAGAAAATTCTGATACAATACCAAAATCCGAGGCAAATTTTCATTTCAAATGTTGCGGTCTACGATGTCAAAATAATTATTTTAATTAAAAATAAAGTTATACAGGAAATCATATATATAATAATTATAATTTATAATCATGTGTAAGTTTTTTTCATACACTATAACATTTTTTTTTTTTTTTTTTTTAAAATATGATATATTTTTATAACATTTAATTACAATATATTATTTATATGGAGAAATTTATTATTTTTATTTGGTTAATTATTGAAACAATTCTGTGGATAATTAACGTAATTTTTAAAAATTAAATTATACATGATAAAATTCTTTGCTTAAAAACATTAATTCTGTTTTGTTGTTGTATAATATTTATGTTAACTGAAAGTTGATAAGCTATATACTGCACGCAGGATTTAATTAGATTAAATTACAGCTTTTACTCCCGAGCGCCTTGTCGATCAATCCCTATATAAATGTATATAAAGGCTATATATTAATTGTATCATACTTTTAATTGCTAAAAAAGTTTCTACTATATTTTATAATAATATATGAATATAATTATTATTGCTAGTATTATATATTTTTTCATTGATATAAAAAGATAGGGGTGAACAAATCTAAAACAACTTAAGGGTAAGGTAACGCCACCAATGTTAAAAAAAATCCCTCACACAAAAATTCTGAAAAAAATTTAAAATGTTCTCCTCTACACCCCCTATCAGTAGCTAAAATATCAGGTATACAAATTCGATCTAGTTTTTGAGTTATGAATTTTTAAAGTTGACTACTTTAAATTAACATGGAGAAATATGGAACTCCCATGTTAAATTAGTCAACTTTAAAAATTCATAACTCAAAAACTAGATCGAATTTGTATACCTGATATTTTAGCTACTGATAAGGGGTGTAGAGGAGAACATTTTAAATTTTTTTCAGAATTTTTGTGTGAGGGACTTTTTTTAACATTGGTGGCGTTACCTTACCCTTAATTAATATAAAAAAAAATGTGTTGATTTTACAGAGTCAAATTCCTGAAACAAGCAAGGTAAAGCATGACAATGGATGCACCAGCATGGGTGACGGGGACAAAGAATCAAGTCCAAGGACAAACTGCAGTCTGCAGTAAAGTCTTCTCTAACAGAAACTTATTGCTAACTGCTGCTCAAGAATCAAAGACAAACTACATGAAAGTTTTTACAAGCACGAACGGATAGCCCAAAACACACTACAATAAAGTCTTTGGTGGCAGAAATGGGTTTACCCATAATGAGGAACACAAGGCAAATCACAATAAAGCTTTTTGTAGCAGCAATGTGTATGCAAGTGGAGATAATGCTGCTTTCCATTTCCCAAAACAATTAACTAGATTAAGTGAAAACCTGCAATGAACAATTTTGTCAAGCCAATTAAGCTCTGGAGCAAATCAAGGTCATCTGACTATGAAGACAATCCCATACGAAGATAAGTGGTTACAATGAATACATGGTATGTATTTTATTGATGAATTATTTGACTATTATATAGACTTGAAGACGAGGACTTTTAACTTGTGATCAATAGGTGGCACACAAATTTTGAAGTGGATTTGTCTTAAACAGTTTTGTGAAAATTGAAGTAAAAAACTTTAACATGGAACCTCCGACATCAGAAATGGAGCTATTGTGAGAAAACCGCCCCTTTTGAATTTACTCAAACCACAATTAAGCAATTAAGTTTTAGAACATTCTTGATTTTTAAAAATATAGTTCATTCAAAATATTACAGAAATATCCTCTACGACTCCGAACTAACTGAGTCTAAGATTAATCTATTAATTTTTAAATTAATGAATAACTTTTAATTGTTGTGCTGCATACATAATTAAAATTAATTAACTGCTGTGATATTACTATGTACATAATCCATTTTATAGTACAAATATTTTGGGCATGATTAATAAAGATACCCTATCTCTACGGTCTGGTTGAACCTGGTAAGGTGGCTGGTAGACTCTTACAAGCACTAAACCAGCAGTGCTGGTAAGCCGTACCTGTTCTTACCAGCCATCATGAAATGCTGATAAGCCGAACACCAGGGCATACCAGGCAATACCAGCCACTGTCTGGTATTGCCTGGTATGATTTACCAGAAGATCTTGTAACTATATACTAATTTGTTATTATTTTTTAAATATTATTAATTTAACATATTAATTAAAATATAATAATATTTTATATTATATTTATAATTTATACATAAATTATTTAATTAAATAATTTATTGATATACACTGTAAATATAGATTAATTATACAATTTAATTTTTATACTGTGTGGATCGACTGTTGATGAGAATTTACCAAAATACTAAAAAAAAAAAAAAAAACAAAAACAAAAAAAAAATTTTTTTGCACATTAATTATGGAATGAATTGATTTATTTTAATTAATAATTCATTTAAAAATTAATACAAATTTTCAGTCGTTTTTATTAGTCACTGACACCTGGTGGTGAAAAAGTGAAGCATCATAGCAAAACATATGGAAGTGATTGAAGATGTCAACAACCGTGAAAATGACCTGTTTTACTGTTAAAATTGTGTTATAAAGTGACTTTGGAGGTAAAAAAACATCTTAACAGTAATAAATAAATCATACTAAACACAGTTGAACGCATGGTTTCTGATAGGTTTCTTCCACTAAATCTAAATAATCCTAATAATTGCAATAGTCAATCTAAAACGATGAATACATTGAAATTTAATACTATTGATCCTGCTTATATCTTAAATCGCATGAAATCTCTACCAAATAAACTTGCCGCTGGTCCTGATGAGGTTCCATATACTGTTGTTAAATATTGTGCTCATGTATTAGCCACCCCTCTCTCAAACTTAATCAATCATTCAATTATGGAGGGTGTTTTTCCAAGTTGTCTTAAAACATCGAAAGTATATGCAAACCATAAAAAAGGACCAAAAAATGTCATTAATAATTTTAGACCAATTACGAATTCATCTGTATTTGCTAAACTACTCGAAGGAACAATGGATGATCAAATTACTAATTATAGGACTGAGAATAATTTAATAACCCCTTGTCAGCATGGATTTTTAAAAAATCGCTCCACTGATACTGCCATGTTTGATCTCCTAAGTTATGTTCATTCAGCATTGAACCAAAACCTATTCTGCCTTGTTATATTTTTTGATTTGTCAAAAGCTTTTGACAGTTTAAATAAAAATGTTATTCTTCATAAGTTTGATAACATTGGAATTGAAGAAAATAGTCGAAATTTAATAGATTCTTATTTGACAGATCGGCAACAATATGTCGAGGTTAATGCTATATTAGATGGACACTGTTCTTCTTTTATCTCTAATAAATTGCCAGTTAATTTAGGGGTGCCACAAGGAGGGAAGGTTTCTACGACCCTTTTTAACACTGGCACAAATGATTTACCTGAACATGTAACTAGTGCTGTCTTGGTTAAATATGCAGATGACGTCACAGCTATAGTTACGGCTGATTCTGAAGACGAACTTGTACGTAAAGCTAGATTAACTATAAACGAGATACTATCATGGTGTAATGATAATAGACTCATCCTTAACATATCTAAGACGGAGTTTATACAGTTTCACTCATCTCGTCAAATTCCAAGTCATAGTTACTTATTGCAAATTTGTAATGAAACCATTAAGAGAGCTGAGTCTGTTAAATTTCTTGGTCTGCATGTTAACGAGTGTTTAGATTGGAGTGTGCACGTAAACTCAGTATGCAAAAAGATCAATTCAGCAAATTTTATGTTATATACTATCAGAAACCATGTTTCAGTGGAAACTCTTTTAACTATTTATTATGCATATATTTACTCCCATTTGGCTTATGGTATTATTCACTGGGGAAGTAAGGCAGCCCTACTAAATAGATGCTTTGTTTTGCAGAAACGAGCTCTCCGTACTATATTAAAGCTGCCTAAGGGACAGTCCTGTGTATCTCATTTTAGAAATCTAAATATGCTCACTGTTCCGTCTATTTACATCTTAAACTGTGCTTCATTTAAAAAATCCCACCCTAACCTTTATTTGCAGAATGATAATGTTCATAATTACAATACCAGGAATAAATCCAATGTTGTTACAGACAAATTGAACTCTAATTTATACAAATCTTGTGCAATGTATCAAACGGCCAAAATATATGAATTTCTGCCAAAATGCCTAAAAGATATAAATGATTGTAAATTGTTCCGAAAGAAGCTAAAAAATGTCCTTATAAGTAAAGAGTTCTATTCAGTTAAAGCTTTTGAGAGCAATAAATTGCCTGAGAGTATTGTATCCTTATGATTTAAAACCTGGTTCATATTTTTTGTTAATATTGTGGTTCATTTTTTTATACTTATTTTTTTCCTTTGTTATATTTATAAAGTGTTGCGTTTTGATGTTATGTATGTTTGTTAATATTAAGTTTTTTTGACATGAACATATGTTGTCTTGTACAATCGAAAAAGTTCGAATAAAGAAAATAAAAAAATAAAATAAAAAATACTGCTTAGGTGTAGGCATTAATGATTTACTTTTGTGCTCACAGAAACCCATAATCAAGGAAAAACCATAAGTCAACTGCAGATCATTGCAGACACAATGCCAGCAGTTTGTTCTTCTTGCTCTTCATTATTTTCCTTGCATGGTAAGTACATATTTTTATTTTGAATATTTTATGTTTCTCATCATTCAAATTAAAATCAAATATTTAATAAAAGCATACCTTCATGTTTTTTTTATTTATTTCAAAGATCGAATTGAATGATCAGAATCAAGATTATGCCACAACATTTTGAATCAAAGTTTTAATGTTTAATGTACTGTGCCCTGCAGGAATTGGCATACTGTGAGCCACTGAAAGATCCCAGACTACAGTATTATGGATGGAAGAGATGCAAGAAGAGTCCCTTTAAAAAGTTTCCTTCCATTCCTTAAATTTATTTCTAAATATGATTTCTGTGGCCGCCATTTTACCCGCATATCCCCACCCCGTCCCCACCTCTCAGATGTCAGCACTGCATAAGTCAAAACAAGTTTTGAGTGTATCATTTAAGTACCAAATAAAAATTTTAAATTTATTTTTTCTGTACTTTTTCGTATATAGAAAATTAAAAAATGATTTTTGATACTAAAAAAAACTAGCAAACAGCATATTTTAAGGCAGGAGGAGGGGGAGGGAAATTTTGATCTAAGCTTGCCAGGTAAGACCTGGTATCCCATACCAGCACACCAGGTAAAATCTTACCAGCCAGGCTATGCAGAGTGACCATTTCTTACCAGCCAGGCTGGTACGGATATAATGTTAAATTGTACCAGCAGATGGCCAAGTTTGTTACCAGGCACCTTACCAGGTTCAACCAGACCGTAGAGATAGGGTAGCCAAGTTTCTCACTATACCCTTGTAAAAAAAACTTATAATTTAGTATACTTTATCATACATTAAAAAAGTATAATATAATAAAAATAGTATACTTCCAGCTATAATAAAGTATACTTTAGTATAATGAAAAAAGTATAATAATAACACTTATTTCGTATAATTTAGTATACCTAGTATACTAAATTTATTATAATAAATGTTTGATATATCACAAATTTATTATACTTAATTACATTAAATTTATTATACTAAATATACTAAAATTATTATACTTAGTATAGTTTCTATAATTAAAATAGCATAAAAATTAGTAAATCGTCCTACGTCTGCAATAATGAACAATATTATAATAATATGTTACCAACATCATGTGTGAAATAATAAGACATCTATGTCTTCTATTTCATGTACATGATTGCAACAATGAGCATTATTTTATATATTTTTCAAGCTCCTAATTGCATTCACCTGATATAGCAGATAGGTCAGTATTGCACATAAGATCATGGTTATTATCCCCGTTTGACTTTTGTCGCTTTGGCACAAAAAAATAATTTGTCCGAGTACACGTCATGAAAATTTTCAAAATTTCAAAATCTGTTGTTTTTTTTATTATCAGCCAAATAACTATTCATACATAAGTTTTTTTAATACAGCAACTAAAAGTATTAGCATGGCGTAATATAAAAAGAAGAAAAAAATACATAGAACAAATGAAAATTATGCACTAACGGAAAATAAAAGACCAATATTGTATATATATATATATTATATATGTATTATAATCAGAGTCTTCTGCGCGCAATGTTTCTAACAAAACATTGTTCAATGTCTGTCGCGTGGTGTAATTTTCGATTGTTGAACGCGAGAAAGGAAAAAGGTAAACAAACTCCGCTGTTTACAATTTTTTGCCGGTGGCGGCGCCACCAGCGAGCGGTAATTATCAAGGGAAGCATTATGAATAACATGAAAAACTAATAGAAATAGTTAAAAAATTGAGGACATGTTTTCAAAAATTAAGTGAAATGGAAAGAAACATGCGCGGAAATTTTATAGAAAAAATTAAGATTTTTTAACGGTTTTTTATCATTGAAACGGTCGAAGAAATGTGGAGCGATAACCATGGTGTAGGTAATGTATATCATTTCTGCGTTTCCAAGGGCTTGTATAAGCTCTAAAATCTTTTAGCTAGCAGTTCTGACAGGACTTGGCTGCTCTGACCAGCCGCACCAGTGTCCATTTGTTGATTTATTTAAAAATAAAAAGCAATATAATAGGGTTTTAAAATTTTACCTTTGAATTTCTATACATACTGAAGATATAACAGTAATTCGATAATCTACAAGTTTCTATGCTGTTAGACCTTAAAATACTGGAGTGACTGGAGTCCCGTCCAACATCTATGATTGCACAGAATCACATAAAAGGCAATGAAACGCCAACCTCAGTCTGCGTCGTCTCTTCTATTATGTGCTTAAAATAAGATAAAGTACCGTAATATTTGCTAATAATTAATTTTTACCTTACCTGGATCAATGTAGTACAAAATTATTACATTTTTTTATACTTTGGTGTGGAATTTTAGAAGTTATATCGTTACATTTAGGCGTCAACTCGCGAATTTTCTATGTTAAACAATGGCGCATAGTCAACAAAAACCGCTCGCTAGTGGCGCCTCTCGTCACTCTGGCGGGCGCAAAATGGAACTAAAGCGTCACGCAATAATCGGGCCACGCGACAGACATTGAACAATGTTTTGTTAGAAACATTGCGCGCAGAAGACTCTGATTATAATAAATAGTACAAGAACTACCAGATACCAGAAATTTTGAACCAAGATCAAAATTGGAGCAGTTAGCAATAATAGCATCATGCAATGTTAAATTTATAGAGCAAGCGTGCATGGATCATGCAAGGAGGTTTGGGTTTTCTTTTTTTCTTTTTTTTTTTTTTTTTTTATATATACCTATATTAAAGTTTTACTTTACAATCAATTATAAGCAAGCACTATTTTCTTTTTATTTCAGCTGGCTGTGTGGGAGTTCCCTAAAAGCCAATATAACTTAAATTCAATTCAGGAGGTTTGGGGTCGTGACTAAACTTGCATTGTAAAATCTCTCAACAAAAAGCTCGCCGATCTTTAATTATAAAAGAAAATCATCAAAAAGTGTCCTTTTACCTTAATGAATGTAAATATTAACAAGAAGAAAAGCAATTATGGATACTTCGCGTCACTTTTCTCCATTTTCATCAAATGATGCCATCGTCGAGTTCACAGAAATTTCCCATCAGCTGACTAAATTATTACAACGCTTTCTGATGCTCATTTGTTTTTAATAGTAGCCATCTTGTATAATAATAAAATTATGCTTAATTATAATTTAGTATACTTATTTTATTATAATCCTGTAATATTATAATTATACAATATTATAATTTTTATGATTTAATTTGTATAATTTATCATTAATTTATTATACTTTTTCTATGCTTAGTATACTTCTAAAGTATAATAATATTTACAAAATTATTATAAAAAAATAATTTATGATATATTATACTTTAGTATAATAATTATACTTTGCAAGTATACTTGAGTATAATAGTGTTTACAAGGGTATATATATATATATATATATATATTACCTCACCTTGAGCTTTAAGCTCATACATCCTTGTAGAAATAAAGTTAAAAATATTTAATTTGATTTTACTTAAAAAAATATTGGGCCTGATTCACGAAGAGAGTTATCCAGCAAGGTTTCTCACTATATAACCACGTGTATAGTGTCATTGGGTGAGATTCACGAAGCAGTTATCCAGGTTTCTAACCACGTTTAGCTTTTAACCACGTTTAACTATCGTGTTTTACGTGTTAAATCACCCTAGTTAATAGTGGATAAGCTAAACGTAGTTAGAAACCTGGCTATAACTGCTTCGTGAATCGCACCCATTGAATTTGGCTGGTGCTATAACCGCGGTTAGTTAGAAAGTTGGATGACTTTCTGGATAACTCTTTTGTGAATCGCTCCCAATATTATAGGCGCGATTCACGAAGCAGTTTATAGCCAGTATTCTAACAACGTTTAGCTTATAATTTAACCACGTTTCACTAGGTGGTTTAACACGTAAAACAGGTATAGATAAACGTCGTTAAGATAAACGTGGTTAGAAACCTGGCTAACTGCTTCATGAATCGCACCCATTGAATCTATATTATAGTAAAAAATAAACATTGCGATTTAAATTGTTTAATATTAATTACTACATTAATCACGCAATATTAACAATTAAGATACTATCGGAGATGGAGTTTTTATTAATTAAGGGAAAGATAACACCGATCACCTCATTCTGTAATACGTCCAGTCACCAGTGGGTCAAAAAGAAAGTTTCCCTATGATATCCTAAAAGTAAAAAAAATTATAAAAAATAATAAAAAAAAATTTAACTAAAGGTTAATTTCTTTTGTTCCTTAAAATAAATAATAATGGATTTCGTAAAATAAAATGTGTTCGTTTTTTGTCTTGTTTTCATCTGCCATATCTCCCATATAAATTCTAGATGATTCTTTTGTTTAAATGCTTCATTATTTTTCACTGTCTTCATTTTCCTTTGCATAATCAATATTAAACAGAGTACTGTTTTTTATTATGTAGCATGTAACATAACCCTTTTTTTCACTCGTATTCATGGCAAGTAAATCATAACCAGGTACACTTTGTTTTATTGTTTTGTTACAATTCAATTTTATTTTGACAATAAATAACAAGGAATAAGTCTCGCAAAAGGAGGCTTATATTCAATATTTAACAGCATTAATAGTTAATGGCACCAACAAAAATTAATATATGATAACTTTATTTATTCTAAATACTGATGAATAAATAGTTAATGTATTAAACAATTGAATGATTTGGTTCAAACAAGAATTTTAATACTCATATTGTTTAATTACTGCATAACATTCTTATACAAATACACAAATGAAATTCAATGTTTGTTTTTTTCAATTGTATAGACGTACCATGGACACACATGGAGGTTTGGAGCGGTCCGAAACCTCCGAGCGCCCATCAATTGATTGATTAATCCTTATGGAATAACTGTCATAATTATAATGGTTTACAAACAATATTGTCACACAAAATTATTGCATGAATGAAAATTAAGACATGATTTTACAAAAGATTTTATTGTATTTGATTTTATCAGAGGATGATTTTGTCATTTGACATTTTTTTAATAATAGAACTCGGAAAAATCAGAAAAAAAGAAAAACTGCATAACTGCATGGATAACTGATAACTGCACAATTTTTTATGCTTCATATTTGATTTCATTTATGTAATAAGCAATTAAGCTACTAACTCAATAATGACTTTTATTTATATTAAATATAATTTTTCACTGTTTATTAAAATTTAATATTTATATAAGACGCAGTTTAATGTACAGGGTATCCACAGGAATTCACATGAATTGACAGGCAAACTAAGTATGAAGCACGATGGTAACATGAACATGTTATACATCAAATTAATGTTCAACAATCGAAATTTTCAAAATTGTAAGCAAAAAAGCATTGTGTGGACTTATCTTCTTTTGAGGCGAAAAAGGAACAAAAATGGCCGTTTCTGCGTTCCAAACTCCGTGGAATTAACTGTCATCTCCAAGAGATTGCATGTCTTTATTTAATCATTTGCTTGAATAAAAATTTACCCACACAATTTACCACAAGGCTTCTCCACATGAGCACCGTTGGAACCCCGGCACACGTCCAGACGGGCCTCCAGTTCTCATCACACATCATCACCGCACCAATCAGATTAATCACGCTGGCAATTCTGGCAACATGTGGTGAGAACTGGAGGCCCGTCCGGACGTGTGATGGGGTATAAAATGGTATAATACCAACGATGCTCATTGCACATGCGGAGAAGCCTTGTGGTAAATTGTGTGGGTAAATTTTTATTCAATCGAAAGATTAAGTAAGGACAATCTCTTGGAGATGACAGCTGATTCTGCGGTGTTTGGAGCTCAGAAACGGTCAATTTTGTTCATTTTTCGTTTCAAAAGAAAACAAGTCCACACAATGCTTTTTTGCTTACAATTTTGAAAATGTTGATTGTTGACCTCTAATTTGATATATGTATAACATGTTCATGTTACCATCGTGCTTCATACTTTAATTTGCCTGTCAATTCGTGCGAATTCCTATGGACACCCTGTACTATTTTTTATGAAATTATTTAATAAATATAGGATATAATATATTATATGTATAACTGTATATGAGAATGTATCAAGACATAACGGGAAATATAAATTTTTAAGTGTGTGTGCATTTAAGGATTAATGTCAAATTGCTTAATATTTTCTGATTTCTGATGCATGGTAAAAAGCATATAAACATAAAATTAAGGACAAAATAATTATTATTTTGCTGTATGAAAAAAAAAACTAATCGGAGTAGATTTTGAGTAATTAATTTTCGCATGTGAAAAAGATGCTGATTTGACTAAAAGCCACACCATTTAAAACAATGCTAATCTCAAATGCTGAATATCTCGAAAATTTCACCGATTTTGGTATAATTTGCTTAAAAATAATTAGGTTAGGAAGGTTTGCTACAACTTTCAGAGTCGTGTACCATCTACTGACATTAATCCTTAATAAGTACTCTATAGCATGCATGCAGTGCCTACTCCATTACTAATAATTAAAATAAATATGTTAATTATTGTTAAAAATTCTACTTAATCTATACACGCTCATGTACAACTCAAAATAGATTGCAGAAATATACGTTAGAAGAGATAATATTTTGTTTTTAGTCTATATAGTGAATTTTATTAAGTTTTTGGACAAAGGAGCGGTGGTAATGATTGAAGTGGTTGAACATCTTTCTTGTTCTAGACAAACTAAACATCATGCATGCATGCATGCAATTTCTATATTTAACAATTTTTAATCTGCATGCATGGCTTATATTATGTTTTTTTTTTGTTTTTTTTAATACCATGAACAACTTCATTTATATGTACTATATATTGTACATAATTATATATGTATGTTAGCACCCAAAGCCGAATTCGGGCAAAAGCCGAAAAAAATGCTCACATCTAGTTCTGCGCATCACGAAATGAGCCAAAGCCGAAGTGAGTTTTTTTTTTCGGCTTTGGCGCATTTCATTTTGAACAAAACTAGATCTGCTCAAATCGAAATGCGCCAAAGCCGATATGAGATTCTACTTCGGCTTTGGCGCATTTCATTTTGAGCAAAACTAGTTCTGCGCATCGCGGTTTGAGCAAAAGTCGAAATTATATTTTATTTCGGGTTTGGAGCAAAATTTTGAGCACATCTAGTTTTGCGCAAAATAAAGATGATTTTAGTGACGAGATGATATTTTTAATTTTAATGAAATTAATTTTAATTTTTCAAAAAGAAAAATAAAAAACTAAACTTATAATAAATATTAATATTGTGACCTAATATCTTTCAAGCGCTGTTTAAAAATAAATTAATTAGGGAAAAAATAATAACTTTAAAATGTAATCATATACAGTATACGTACATACCTTATAAAAACATTGTAGAATCTGTTGTTTTTATAAAACACTCCCCATTTCTGTTACTTAATTACTATTTGATTATGTTTTTGTTAAATTAATAAATTTTTTGTTTTAAGAACTGCATGCAGCTCAAATAAAATAGACATATACGCCACACGTTTTAAAGTATTCTTTAGATTCACTCGCTCTCACCATTAGAAATATAATATTGTCACGCACGCACTTGTAAATTTCATAGTTCTATTTCTTCGAACATTGTAGCAGCCACAATACATAAACAATACGGCAATCAAATGGGGTTAAACTTCAATGCAGAGGTAAAGGCTACTTTCTTATCTCGTTGTACCGATAACAACCTGTATTGCATGATAGCCTAATTCTAAGAAATTAATTGCAGCTATAAGTATATGATTATACAGACTAAACTTGTTGGCCAACAATATTTGCGTGCGAGCGAGTAAATCTTTTTTTTTTTTATTATTGGTCATTTTGTTACATAGATCAACCAAGGTTATTTTACATAACCTTATTGGTTGAAACAAGTTATTAAAAAGAATAATTCTTCAAGACCCTTATTATGTCTTTAAAGTTAATTTTAATTTACAACAATTTTTTTTTTTTTTTTTTCAAAGAAAATATATAGAAGAAACTATTGACAAAATATTTTTCCAGAAAGAAAAAAATTAACATTTTGAAACATTTCTTTCAACTTATTTAAATTATAATGATTTAAAGAAAACAAAAAATTTTGAGTACAATATGATAATCAATTTTCCATAAGACTCTAGAACAATGTAGATTACCCTATTTGAGTAGGGTAATCTAATATATACTTTAAAACGTGTGGCGTATATGTCTATTTTATTTGTGCTGCATGCAGTTCTTAAAACAAAAAATTTATTAATTTAACAAAAACATAATCAAGTAGTAATTAAGTGACAAAAATAGTGGAGTGTTTTATAAAAACAACAGATTCTACAATATTTTTATAAGGTATGTACGTATATTGTATATGATTACATTTTAAAGTTATTATTTTTTCCCTAATTAATTTATTTTTAAACAGCGCTTGAAAGATATTAGGTCACAATATTAATATTTATTATAAGTTTAGTTTTTTATTTTTCTTTTTGAAAAATTAAAATTAATTTCATTAAAATTAAAAATATCATCTCGTCACTAAAATCATCTTTATTTTGCGCAAAACTAGATGTGCTCAAAATTTTGCTCCAAACCCGAAATAAAATATCATTTCGACTTTTGCTCAAACCGCGATGCGCAGAACTAGTTTTGCTCAAAATGAAATGCGCCAATGCCGAAGTAGAATCTCATATCGGCTTTGGCGCATTTCGATTTGAGCAGATCTAGTTTTGTTCAAAATGAAATGCGCCAAAGCCGAAAAAAAAACTCACTTCGGCTTTGGCTCATTTCGTGATGCGCAGAACTAGATGTGAGCATTTTTTTCGGCTTTTGCCCGAATTCGGCTTTGGGTGCTAACATGTACAATTGAGACTGTAAATCTGCTTCGATTCGCACAATTACCGAAAGCAGTGAATGATTTGTTGTTATTACGAATAAGGCTCCTCTTGTACCAAGTTATTACAATACGATGGCATTATTTCAGTTTCATAATACAAGATGTTGGCTATAACTAATACTTCAGAATAATAAATTTTATTTGAGCAAATAAATAAATTATTATAAATATGCACTATAATATTGACAAAAATTTATCAGTTTTGCTCAAAGGGTGTCGTAAAAAGACAGAATCCATGCACAGATAACAGTCATTACCACTTGCAATTTTCAGCACATTGTTTATTTTTACTTAAGTATAAATATTTAGATATTTTCCTTGCAATAGGTCATTATTTAGATGGTTAGATTTCTTTTCTCAGAGCTTGAAAGTTTCTAATTCTAGTATAACTTACTCGTACACGTATGCGAGTTTCTATATAGTCTTAAATATATTCTATCCTTAACCTGGTTTATCACTTTTGTGAATGCTCCTTAAATCATATATTTGCAACTGCGGGTAGTAAAGATCAAATCGTATAATACTTGAAACAATGTTTGCCAGAAACACGGGATTATTTTATCTTTGCTGTAACTTTTGCACATTTAGAAAAAATCAAAATAATTAAATAGTGGCAATTACCCTATTATTTACTAATACTCTTGTGATGTTTATAATTTATTATTATTAGCTGTTCACCTAATAATTATTCTAGACAAAAATAATATTTCATTCAAAATTTTTTTGAATACATACGGGAAGTTTTAAGTGCACAATATATTGTTAAAAAAAATGTAAATCTGAAGTTCTACATTTTATTAATTAGTCGATACGAAACGAATTAATTAATATGTTACATTATATATTTTTATTATATTTTTTTAATATATGTATATTATAACATTTTGTTTCTTGTTGAGCGATTTACCAATAATTTGAAATTGTCAACGAATTTTTCTAAATTTAACAATTTATATATCTCATGATTAAGTATTTATAGTGCTGATAACACTTCGGTGATCAAGACGTACGTAATATCACAATGAGTATAATAACATTTCCTTTTACATCTTTAAGATTTTTTAAACACCATAAATTAGCTTAAATGTGAAAAAAATACCAATAATATCATGATCATACATACAACTTTTGTTAAACTTGAAATATTTTAACTATATTGTTAAACTGATTTTGTGCCCAAAAGCTCTAACAATATTATAAGTGTAATACCTACATAATAAATATTATAGGTTTGTCTTTGTGTTAATTGGTTGGCGAGTTGAGGTGTTATGTCTGGGTTTGGAGTGACTAGGTGGGCAGGCATTTGTGGAGGAATTGCATCACAGATGAGATGTACGTGGCGCGATGGGTGAGGAAGTGTCTCACGTGTTCAGAATCGTGGAAACACACGGCGGTCACGTCGACACCGCGGCACTGACGAGCTGCTATGAATTCCTGGACGTCCTGAAAACAAACACTGGGATTAATTACAAGTTTACTAATAAAGTATTGCAAGTGGTGTTGACGCTAAAACTGCGCCAACCACAGTGCAAAAAAATAAGACATTTTTAAATTGCTTTAAATATTGCAGTTTGCATAAAATTTGTATAAACATATTTATAAAAATATTTCCATGTTCTTTTAAAAAGTATAAGAACATACGACCTCCAGATATAATCATGATGTTTTTCCAACTATTATTTGAACAAATTCACTTGGATCAGTTGGAATTCAATTTTTAAATTACTGGATAATTTGATCTGAAACAGCTAAAATAAAATTATTTTCACCTGGGGTCAGAGAAACTATTTACTGAATTTCATTATTTTTTGTAAATTGCAGTTAAATATACCTGTGCTGCTATCAGCTTGTCTTCCTGAGAGTAAAGGCAAAGTTGCGGACAGGTGGCAGGGTCACCAAGCAGCGGGTTGAAGGGATCACCGTACGGCTCCTCTCGCCGCAGGACGTAGGAGTACCAGAGATTCTGCGCAGCCCACATGAGCACAAGAGCTGCTGCTGCAGCGAACGCCATCACAGGGCCTCCCAAGATTGCTGTTAGAGCACCCCACAGTGACGAGAAGCGCTTACGTCCCGGAGAGCTGTCGAATATGATGCCTTTGATTTGAAGGGGCCGCACACTCAGTTCCTAGTCAGAAGCAGAAACACGAAGATGTATGATTGCAATAGTAATACGCACATATATATGTAACAACACAAGAAACAATTAAGGATAAAGTCACAATAGAAAGACATAATTCCACGCAGTTTGAGAAAATATATTTTTATCAAACTGCTAAAATTGATGACTTTTTACCTAATAGTTTGAGAGATATGTTCAAAGTGACAATGTATTTAAAACCAATTTAAGAAATGTTGTAACAGATATGGAGTTTTATTTGTCTGTATATATACAACCAATTGTCCGAGAAATAAAATGTAATACGTGGTATAACCAAACTATCGACCTGAAATTATGCAAACTTTATCCACACTGGAAAACTTTATATTATAATATAATAATAATAATAATAATAAATATATTTTTACATACTAAAAAAAAAACGTAAAAAATGACTCGACTTAGTAAATGTGAGATGTGAGACATATGTATATGTAACGTTTTGTATCAAATTGCACATGACACTAACTATTATACAATAAAACAAAAATTTATTAAAACTGTAAAGAAATTTTATCCTCCTTGTTATGTAAATCACATAATTATTATAAACAAAAAAAAAATGGGGGCCGGGCCAGACTACTGCATGGTAATTAAAAAAAAATCATTTGTAATTTTTCGATTTTTCGATGGGAAAATGGATAATTGTTAAATTTATATCGTGTATATATATGTTTTACATATATCATAATATTTCATGCCAAAAAGCAATTCCAAATGCTGGCTTAAAGAGAGTACTGTATTAATCATAATTTTAAACGATTCTTGGAATGAGGGGAAAATATTTAAATTGATACGTTTAGCATTATACATTAATATATTACCTATCATTGGTGAATGTAAAAGGCCCATTCCCAAAATGTGTGCATTAACCCATATATATTATATATATATTATATCAGACAAGAAAATAACCTACGTCGTAAAATTATATACATATAATTAAATAATTAAACAGAAATACATTAAAATTAAATTAAACATTGACCGCATGCATGCACACTTTATAATTGTTGTCTACCGTCGAGAGGGGTGAAACATAATTATGTAGGACTTAAAACTTGAAAGTGACTTTATTTATTTTAATGATATGAAGTGTTCAGGCAATTTTTATAAATAAAACTTACAGACCTAGCTAACTATTTTAAAATTTTGTAATTAAGACTCAATCACTTTACGTGTGCTAGTAGGAAACATATTAATAGGTATTTTCGTAAATGCATAATCGATTCATTTATCAGTAATCAGATGAACCATGGCATATCTGTCCAGGTAACATAAGAAAAATCAAGTAATGGATTATCATCCCACTGTATATTTACAAACAGACTTTTTATGTGTAGGATTTGAGAGATAATATCATGAAAGTTATGTAAATGTTTTTGTTTTTTATTTATTTATTTTTATTTCATTGAAGTCGACATACTATCAACAATAAAATGTCATCAATATAACTTTCTAGTATATTTTATTATTATATCGTCACAAGCCATTTTGACCAAGTAAGACCAAAAGTTATTTGTAAAACGTAACGAAAAATATATACTTTGAGTAGAAGAAAAGAGATATGTACAGAGGTCTTACTTCGGTAGCGAGGAAATAAAAGTTGAAATGTTGGGCTAAGTAAATCTAACTTCTATTTTCACATATAACTTTGGATAATTGCCTGACCAGCCATACAGTGAACCACGTATTAAGGTCTGTTAGAAAAAGTAAAATCGATTCAGAATTGACGAATAAAATGAACCTTATATTCCCGGTGTACATCAAGAAGGCCTGCCTATTTTTTCCGCTAAAATTATTCTGCAGTTATAAACAGACCTGTTGAAACACCTTTTAGGCTCGAATCACATTGCCACATTGGACATTGGGTATGTATATTATTTTTGAGTTGCTTATTGAACACATATGTGTGTACTTTAGGTATTTATTTTACATTATATGATTAAGTATAATGTGACAGGTTCTTTACTTAATTACTCTTGGTTCTCTATGCGTCTCTTCGCATTTTAAAAGGTTAGGAGTATACCATTATAGTGAAAGCATAGAAACCCATTAATTCTCCCACAGCAAGAATTTATGCATTTTGTTACTGCAGTATAACGATGTATAAACTTCCATTGCTTGGCCCTCCCTTTTAATATGCAAATAAACCTCTAATGCATTTTTTTTTTCAAAGCTTAATTTTAGTGATGAAATTTAATACTAATTAAATTTGGTATAATATATGATGATTTTATTTTATATATTTTATAAATATTATTTTATTTTAAAGAATAATAATTAACATAAAGATAGAATTTGAACATCAACATACAGCTAATATAATATCCAAATATTTTATACTCTTATATAATATTATGTTAGAATCGTAATTTCATTTTTTTTTTCTTTTTAATAAAATAAAATGTGATTTTTTTTCATTGTTTTTTTTTTTTTTATTTTTTTCTGGTTGTAAGTGTAAAACATGAATATATTATTATATAGAAGTTAGTTTCAGTTATTCTTGGACACAAATATTTAGTTAAATTTTGTGCTGATTTCTGTAGTGCGCTAGTTGTTTTAGCCAGTATAATCGTGCTACTAAAGCGTGTCACATGTTGTGCCGCGGCCCAATATGATCAAACATAAAAACAGTATATATGTATTGGCATCTGGACGCGAATTCGCTTCGGACGCGAAATTTTTGTTCCCAACGCGTTGGGATCATTTGAAAATTCCAAGAAGCGAAATTCGCGTTCGGAGCATCGCAATTTTGATCCCAACGCGTTGGGCACTTCAGCAAAATTCACAACGCGTTGGGATCAAAATTATTTGATCACAACGCTTTCGGAACAAACGAGAATGATCCCAACGCGTTGGGATCAAAATTATTTGATCACAACGCTTTCGGAACAAACGAGAATGATCCCAACGCGTTGTGAACAATGTGAAAAACGTCCAACGCGTTCGGAACAAAATGAAGATGTTTTTTAATGATTTCCATAACGCGAAATTAATGGCGAGAAAGTCAAACTCATTGAAATTTGAAATAGGATGAGTATCGCGGTTCGCAGTGAACATTAATAAATTAACAACGTAATACTTTCGTAATGTGCTAATTAATCAAACAATTAATTAATTGAAACGTAAGAATGGAAGAACAAAAAATTTGGGACGTATTGTGTATAAGAAAACAGCACTTATCTTTCAAAAAAGCATACAAAATATAAAACATATAAAAATATAATATTATATTGCATAAAATTCAATATTGTCGTACAATTTTTTTACAGCAGTATAGAAAAAACTTATTTCTATAATTATTATTTTTACACTGCAACGAAGAAACATTTTTTGTCCATATTTTTAGGCATAACGGCATTGTTGGCGCTATATAGTTAACCGTTTCGACTTCATAATTAACGGTCATTTTCCATTAAGTTAAACATGTAAATCAACAACCGTCTGCAGGACAATGTTTTTCCTTTCACGCGACAGACATTACACAACAATACTTTGTTTACTAACAACGAGCAAAAGACTGATTGAGTTACATTACACATTAAATTAGATTTCCTTCAATTTGTAACATAAAATGTCGTGATTCATTATGAATTTGACATAAAATTAGTAAATTTATTTTATTTATGTAATTGTCAATTAAAAAAAAAATAAGACAAGTGATATCCTTGTGATCTTTGGTACTCAATTGTTGATTATATTTGGATACAGGTTATTAGTATTATTACAAAGGTCAAGTATGCAAATTTAAGTAATTTCACTTCTTATTTGTGTGCGGTGCTGTCGTGTTGGTTTATGCCCTATGCCTAAAAATATGGACAACATGTTTCTTCGTTGCAGAATTACAGAGAGAAGTTTTTCTATATACTGATGTAAAAAAATTGTCCGACAATATTGAATTTTATGCAATATAATATTACATTTTTATAGGCTTTATATTTTGTATGCTTTTTTGAAAGATAAGTGCTGCTTTCTTATTGATAATACGTCCCAATTTTTTTGTTCTTCCCATTCTTACGTTTCAATTAATTAATTAATTGTTTAATTAATTAGCATATTACGAAAGTATTACGTTGTTAATTTATTAATGTTCACTGCGAACCGCGATACTCATCCTATTTCAAATTTCAATGAGTTTGACTCTCTCGCCATCAATTTCGCGTTATGGAAATCATTAAAAAACATCTTCATTTTGTTCCGAACGCGTTGGACGTTTTTCACATTGTTCACAACGCGTTGGGATCATTCTCGTTTGTTCCGAACGCGTTGTGATCAAATAATTTTGATCCCAACGCGTTGTGTATTTTGCTGAAGTGCCCAACGCGTCGGGATCAAAATTGCGATGCTCCGAACGCGAATTTCGCTTCTTGGAATTTTCAAATGATCCCAATGCGTTGGGAACAAAAATTTCGCGTCCGGATGCTAACATATATATATGTTATATATATATATATATATATATATATATATATATATATATATATATATATATATATATATATATATATATATATATATATATATATATATATATATATATATTTATGTTAGCTAAATAAATAACATAACATAAATATAACATATTTATGTTATGTTATATATATATATATATATATATATAGCACGCTCGCTCGAGCGGTGGCGGCGGCTCGAGCTCCGGCAGTGGGTCACCGAGCGATACCGCGGAGTCCGAGCGTCCTGAGGACGCAGGTGGTGCGTTCCGCGAAGTCAAGTCTCGGCGGCGGCGGCGCGCCCCTGAGGTGGTTGGTCAGGCCACCCCCTCCAACAACTGCCCCTTTACGGGAGCAAAACCCATGGCTCACCTCTACATTAGCAGAGTGGAAGGTGATGTTACAGACAAATCAATGAAAAGTTTTATAGATAGTATTCTACAAACGGAACAAAATGAAGTTATTGTAGAAAATGTTGTTAACAAAGGTACCTATAAATCATTTCATGCAACCTTTCCATTCAAATATTTACAAAAAATCAAAGACCCTCTTATATGGCCTGAAGGTATCAGACTAAATAAATATTATTTTAAAAATAAGTCAAATTTTCAAGCAAGCTCAACCGAGGTTCCTCCAATCTAATTAACAAAGAATATGACTTTACTATTTTTGTTCAAAATATTCAATGCATATCAAATAAAATTTTGCGTCTAGATTCGTTATGTAATTTACACAAATTTGATTTAATAGCTCTCACCGAGCACTGGCAATTAAATGATAATATTACCCAAATTGTTCTAACTAATTACAAGCTTGCTAGTCATTATAGCAGACATAATAATATCCATGGTGGCGTTTGTATATACATAAAAAATGGTATTAAATATGAGGAAAGGTCAGATTTTAATCATTTGTGTTTAGAAATAGATTTTGAAGTCACATTAATTGAATTAATTGATCAAAAATTATTATGTGTTTGTTTTTATAGATCACCTAAAGGAAATGTAAAATTATTTTTAAAAAATTTGGATGTTATTTTAAATGAGCTGTATAAAGAGGGAAAAAACATTTTGTGCTGCGGTGATTTTAATTTTAATTTTATAAGTAATGATAGTGATATGTTAACTTGTAAAGATATTTTAACTTCTTTTAATCTTCATCAAATGGTTTTCACGCCAACAAGAATAGATAAAAATTCTAATACATGCATTGACAATGTATTTACTGATTTAAATAATTGTAAAACTGAAGTAATTGAGTTTACTCTTTCTGATCATAAAGGTATTGTATTTAATTTTACAACTAAACTTATAGTTGAAAAAACAAAGTTTAATAAAAGATCAAATGTCAATGACTGTGAAATAAATAAGTGTAAACTAAAACTCATTAACATAAATTGGAGTGATACTTTTAAGCAAAATACAAGTAACATTTTTAATTCTTTTGAAAACTTACTTCATCTACATCTAAATAATAGTTTTCCTCTAGTAAATGCATTAAAATCAATCAAATTTGTAAAACTTGATTGGGTAACTGATAAATGTAAGAAACAAAAAGATCTTACAAAACTGTACTTCGACATTCATAAAGATCACCCAGACATTTTACATTATAAAGAGCTATATTTAAAGCAAAAATTTATTTATAATCAAATGTTATCTGACGAAAATCAAAAATTAAATTCAAATAAGATATTAGCAGCCAAAAATAAATCAAAAGAGATTTGGAATATCATACGTCAGAACTCAAATTATAAAAATAACAAAAGTAATGAAATCAAAGAAATGTACACTAATGAACAAAAAAATTGTACAACTACTGATCATCAACAAATTGCTAATATCTTAAACAAATTTTTTGTAAACGTTCCTATAAAAGTACATGAAACTATAATTAATAAAAATGCAAGTAAATTAAGTAAATTCATAAAACCTACTGAATATAACTCTTCAAGTTTTTTCTTAAAGCCAGTAAATATCAGAGAAATAAAAAATTTAATATTAAATTTATCTGATTCAAATGCAAATGATGTTGATTCACTCTCACCAAAATTATTAAAAAAATTTGCTGATGAGCTCGCAGAGCCAATTACAATTTTAATTAATGATGCATTTTTAACAGGAATATTTCCTGATAAATTAAAAATTGGTAAAATTATACCACTATTTAAATCTGGTGACAAATGTGACCCAAATAATTACCGACCGATTGTAATATTACCTGTTATCTCCAAGGTATACGAAAGAGCAATATATAATCGTCTTGTGGATTTTTTAAAACGTAGTAAAATTTTCAATAATTCCCAGCACGGCTTTATTAGAAACAAAAATACAACAACTGCTCTTTTCGAGTATCTTGAGAGTACTTTGAAAAGTCTCGATGATAAAGATAAAGTATTTGGGCTTTTTATTGATTTATCCAAAGCATTTGATTGCGTGGATCATAAAATTCTTTTGTCAAAGCTTGAAAAGTATGGTATTAGGGGGATTCCCCTCAAACTGATTGAAATTTTTTTAACCAATCGCAAACAATATGTATCTATTAACACTAAAATGGGTGAAATAAAATCAGAACTATTATGTAATAACAATGGCATTGGACAGGGCACCATTTTGGGTCCACTACTTTTCATTATTTATGTAAATGATTTAATCATTGACAATCAAAATATATTCTCCATACAGTATGCCGACGATACTAGTTTCAAAATAAAAAGTTCATGCACTCAAGACTTAATAACTATTACTAACGATCTTATCATGGAGGTCAACTCGTATTTTCAATTAAATAAATTACAACTTAATGCTTCTAAAACGAATATAATTCATTTCAAATTAAATAATAAAAACATCAATAATTTAGAAGACTCGGTACACTGTAATGGTGAATTTATACCTTTCACAGATAACGCCAAATTACTTGGCATATATATGGATAAAAACTTGAAATGGAATTACCATATTGATTATCTTTGTAAAAAATTATCTAAATCACTCTTTGTATTAAGATGTTTGAAAAATTCAGTAGATGTAAACACACTCAAAATTGTTTATTTTTCTTATTTTCATTCTATTTTAACATATGGAATTGAAATCTGGGGTAATGCAGCCCAATATCTAACCCTTAGGGTATTTAAATTGCAGAAAAGAGCAATAAGAATTTTAGCAAGTGTGCCCCCACAGACAAGTTGTAAAAGTTTGTTTGTTGATTTAAACATTTTGCCTTTACCAGCATTATATATTTATCATGCATTGATTTTTGTTAAAAAATACCCCCATTATTTCGGCAATAATAATGTACATCATCATCATAATACAAGATACAAAGATTTATATTCCCCAGTTGTACATAGAACCTCGGCTTATGAAGATGGACCATGTTACAATTTCCAAAAAGTGTTTAATAATCTCCCCTGTTATTTAAAAAATGAAAATGATATTGTGCAATTTAAAACGAAGATAAAAGTGTATTTACTGGCAATGAACATATATAAAGTGGACGATTTCTACAAATGAATATTAATGTACCTCTGTATTTTTATTGACATGTCTTTTAGAAGATGAATAAATTTTTGAATTTTTTTTGAATTTTTTTTTGAATATATATAAACCATCATCTTGTTTTGGTTAACAATGGTTTCAAATGCTAACTTAATTAAGAAATTACTTTCAATTCTTTAATTGTTACAGTATAAAATGAAGGTGCTCTCGCGGTATATACCTTGAGGACATGCCCGTACAGATATGATCCACCGTTGCTGAAGAGGTGGAAGATGAGGGGGTGTTGGTGTAAGTTCATGTCGTACAGAGTATCCACCAGCTTAGCGGCTTGCTGGCTCATTGCCGCGCGGTGCACGAACAACGTCTGCAGTGGTGCCGTCGTGCGTAACGTGATGAACCTGTCACACGTACAGCACCCTGTCAGCTGCAGAAAGCCAAAAGAAGCAGTGTAGCTCTTAATTTTGAGGTAATTATGTATGCTACAAGTTTACAACTACTGCTACAAGCATGAATTAGGTTGATAGCTGCTGTTCTTTCTTCCATAGGTCTGTTCGTAAGTACACAGTGAAATGAGAATCAATAACCAGATTCTCCCTGTGTTCCCTATACAGAAGGTTTACCTGATTCTTGATTCATGAATTGACTGTGTATTTATGAACGAACCTTAATTATGTTAATCTAGCTTTTATAAGTTTGATAAATGCATAACTACAACTATAATATTTGAAAATGGAGTTTTATTCACAACAAAGATAAGGTATATACGTACATGAGACCAGGACCATCTTTAGTTAGGTACATAAAGAGAGTCCTAATGAGACCGTCAGATTAAAAACCAGACAAACGGATGATACTTGCGATAAAGGCGATAAAGGATTTGTAATAATATCCAGTTTTGAAACTGCATGAGGCATCAAATTATTTCAATATAATAATAAATTATGTACATAACATCTGAAGATAATGTAAACTTTTGTTCACCAGGTAGGTCATCAATTTTTATACATAATTGACGAACTGTTTACATTTGAAATACGAAAGTGTATCTCATTTCCCCAAAATGTGTACGTTATTAAACAAACCATGAAACATTTTAAATGTAAGAAAGATTTATTTTTCTACAACTCCATTTTCCATGTCATCTCTTGTACAAAGAATTTATTTCAGGCAACAGTATAAATCATGAAGTCATGAACACTTCTAATGAAGGTTAGGTTGAACGTTAATTCGACGATGAATTTTTTTATTTTTAGGTTTAATAGCAATCCATAATTTCTACCTTTCTATAACATGAAATAATTCTGAACATATAAATATATATATTATATTAAATACACATCTATGTACTTATTTTCTGGGATATCTTTGTTTTAACTTATTTAAATTTATTTTTTAACATTAATCGATGTTAAAAAAAAATCAAAATAATTTTATAGAATATTGTGGACTTTGTGTGTGTTTGTGAGCACGTTCTGATACGTTTACAACGGCAAAAGACAATTAAGTTGCATCAAAGTTCATCTTATACTGTTTTAAGCTACTATATATACTAGATGGCACGCCAAAAAAGAAATTGAAATTCACGCAATACACGCCTCAGGATAAGTGATTATCATACTTCATATGTCTGTCATTAAATTATTAGTATATTGTTTATACTGTATGCCATGGTGTATAGTCACTAACTCTTCTACTTTTCTAACATTTTGTTTTTTTCTGTATATACTTCGGTGATATTTTATTTACGTTTTGTATTTAAAGTTACGCAGGCAATTGCTGCAGTATTGTGTATATAATGTTTGAAGATAGCAGTCACTGCTTTGATATAGTGCCTTATGTGTTTTGTTGCTATCCTCATCAAAAGTAATTATGATAATATCTTGATTATCTTGTATATCCTGGGGTGCTGTTATTGATCATTTCATTTTTTGTTTTGTTTTTTAGTGCCTTGTTGTAATTCTTATATGTAAAAATGACGTAACCCATTTTGTACTTATATAACCAGTGGTTAAATAAATGAATTGAACTGAAACAAATAAATAAAATAAATTAATTTTCATATCCAATTTGCAACATGTTTCGACGGTATCAGTCAGTTCAATCCCTTTCAAGGGCCGCGTTAGGTTATGTGATTTGAATATTTACTGCATGCTATTGTTACCGTGGGATTAAAAAGCATTGTGTTCCACACCTCATGTATTTAGTATCCTGGATGGATATTTTTACCAGTACTCTACGTTATTGATTTTATACAGAGAAAAAGAAATCAATATATTGAATTTTCATTAACATAATATATATATATAATATAAATATGGCGATGAAACAATATATGGATCGTGCAGTTTAAAATATTAATATACAGTATATATATATATATATATATATATATATATATATATATATATATATATATATATATATATATATTTACTAATTAATCAATACTTTTTAATCAAGCTTTTAATTTTGCAAGCACAATCGTTTTGAGTTTCCTGTGAATCCAACGCTGACGTCAAATGCACAGAATCCCTATATGTATGCAGATTTTAGGAAACTATCTGATGATGAGGTGATAATATTGTAATAAAGCAATGAAATCCAGTTTCCCCACAGAATAATTATGTATATCATAGAGACATGAACAATGATTCTTTTACATTAATTGTTCATATAAATATTTTACGCCGGCAAAATTTAATACATGCGCAATCGAAAAGCAATAAAATAAAAATAAATAATAAAATAGCAAATACCAACACACTAAGAAAATTTAAAATGATGCACAAATGTATAATAAAGATTATAATTATTAAGGTATCAAATTTTAATTCAGTAACATTAATTACCCTCGTTCTTCGTAAATCGTGCTGTATTTGCTAAGATATTTGTCCTGACATCCCGCCCAGCCAAGAAGCACTACCACTGGCAATTTCTTGGTTTCATCTGCACCAAATTCAAATTCTTCACTCCCCGTGTTAGGGACTGGCCTGGATGGTGGAAATTTGATATAGTATTCAAAATCATCGTCAACTGATGCCATGATAACCGTACTTGTGCTGAGCTGCCTCTAGCACACCACTAGGGATACTGCCATGCTGACGGGCCCGGCTATGCTGCCTGGTGTTCGCCACATTATTGATTCAATCTTTACCCGCTATGCGGAGATCCACAGTTGCTGTCTTGTTATACACCGCTAACACTAACGATTCAACCTGATAGTACCAGTTTCTACCAGTAGAGGGCTGTTTTTATTTTATTATTATTATTTTTTTTTGTTCACCATTTTTTAATTATAAGGATTAATGTCATCTTTGGCGGTCATTATTAATTTTTTCTTAAATCCAAACTATATTTTTTACATGTAACTAAAAATATATATCTAGTTTTTGAGTTATTCAATTTTTTAGGGTGAAAAATATGCTGATAGTATATATTATGAAAAATATAGTCTGCCGCAGGTATATAATATACTCTTGTTCACATTTAACTTGAATGGTTTTCGTCACGTTTGTAATATCCTCAGTCATTGGTGTGTTGTTTGTAACGAAGAATTTCGTTGACTGAGCCGAGCCGAAGAACACCCGAGAGTTTCCGACGAAAACCAAGTTAAATATTCTGAACCTTAGTATAGCAACTCCAATTAATATATTATTATAATATTTAGCATAAATATAAAAAAATGGACTGTGGTATAATTTCTTCATTTTTTTCAGCCAATATTAATTGCAATGTACAGTACATATTATGTAACTTGGAAGGTTTGCTAATTTTTCTACATTGATTTATCATCTGCTAAGTGCTAAGAATATAGAGTGACATTAACTCTTCATGCAAGCTACACTATTTGTTTTCTTTTGTAAGAGAGGCTATAATACAGGGTGTTTACTTTGATTTGAATGATTTAAAAGGATAATTAAATAATGAAGTTCGATGGTAATATAGATGTACTATTATAGGGCTTAAATTTTAGCCAAATATATAATTTCTAAATATTTTAGCCAACCGGTGCATTTAAAATTAAGGTAGAGATAACACGGATCAGCTGACCCAATGTTAAAAAAATCCCATTCATGAAAATTACGTAAAAAATTTAAAAATGTTCTCCTCTACATATGATCAGTAGCTAAAATATCAGGTATACAAAAACGAGCTGGTTTTCAAGTTATTAATTTTTAAAGTTGACTAATTTAACATGATGGAAGTTATTTAACATGGAAGTTCAATTTCTCCATATTAAATTAGTGAAATTTAAAAATTAATAACTAGAAAACTAGCTCGTATCTGTATATCTGATATTTTAGATAGCTAGGGGATGTAGAGGAGAACATTTTAAATTTTTTTCATAATTTTCATGAATGGGATTTTTTTAGCATTGGGTCAGCTGATCCGTGTTATCTCTACCTTAAAGTATAAAATTTTACGTTATTATTTAATTTTGTATTGGGTTAAAAAAAATCTATATATATTACAATTAACATATATCCATTTTATTTACAAAATCACATTTAGCACAGCAAAATTTCACATGTTGCCATAGAATATATCACACAAAATACTGAACATGGATAAATAATAAATATGGGTGACATAAGTCAGTATATATATACATATAAAATGTTACATTTACTAATTTATTATCTAACAACAACTGCATGCACGTGTTTGTATAGCCTTTATAGTATGAAACCTCAAATATTTACGGCATTCAATTAAAATGTGTGTTGTTTACCCTGTTGAACATTTTACTACTTTTATTATTTTTTTAAAACTTCCTTTGTTAAATTTGCATTTTTGTACATATTTTCTAAATATAATTACATATATTATATGTAGCTTCTTTTCAACAATGTATATATACTGAACTAATACTACTAGTTTATATAATATATATATATATATATATTGATTTATAACAGATGTAATTTAAATACACAAGAAATAACATGGCAATTGATCTTAATTACAATATTTCACAGAACACAAAAGCTACATTAAATAGCTATATATATACGTATAATTTACAACAATTAAGTCAGGAAATTCAACTATACATAAAATAATGTATTACTATATATTTACGTAATGAAAAAAGTGTATTCTAACAATTCAGTAGTAATGAAAAATAATAAAACCTCATTTCAAAAAATAAAAATAAAATAAATAAGAAGTAACAAAGCCAATAATATCAAAGGTACGCCTCGAAACACTTAAACTTAAACCCTGAATGCCTGCCTGAGCCCTGTTGGAGCTGCACCTTCAAAAAAGAGAGAAAAAAAATGGCTCTGTGCAATTTCCGGATAATTCAGTGATCCTCCACAATGCAGATCGTGTAAGACATTACCGATTATCAAGATCAGTGGTTGATGCCGACTTTCCCCACGAAGTGAATTGAATAATTATATAAAAATAGTATGGGTGCGGGATTGTTTTCTATAGCTGGGAATTTTTTTTTTTTAATCGCTCAATACATGACGTTTCATGCAGTGATCAAGATGTAAAATGTTTAATAAAAAATAATTTAATTTTGTGTTTCTGGAGGTTTACATGAGAAAGTGGTGAATGTTTGCTTCTCCATCCCTTATCCGTTAAAACAAACAATTCAAACTATTACACAGGTGCTCTATTTGTACCAACACTATAAATTTTTACAGCCAACCATGTATTACGGACATAATTAAGTGTTCAAATTCCGTTGTTGCTAATTTTTGAAAATGAATGGCTACACAAATATTTCAATACGATGAGAAAGGTGAAAGGTATTAATTGACATATAAATACTGTGAGTGAGTCTGTGATATATATACTGTTTGAAATGCAATAAAATTATTGTGCGGAAAACAATTGAATTTGTACAACGATTTGTTAGACTTTGCATGATGCGGTCTATTATACAGTTTCTATGTAAACTAATTAATGTAAACATGAGTTTACAAATACTAATAACATACAAACATTCAGTATATTTTATTTCTAAGTACCTAAAAATTAATAAATGAATTCAAGGATCAAATAATATTTCCTCCACATAAAACCGTTTTTTAACATAAATATGATATATAGCTTTTAAATAAAAAGGGAGACTTCTTTACCCATTGAGATTATAAAACTGTTTATGAGGGAGTACGTTTGATTATTTTTTCTCTTTATAATGGTTCAAAATTGTAACCTGTGTAACATAATAAAAATGTAAATGGCATGTATAGTTGTAAGAAAATATGAAATAGTAACATTTGTTTAATATTAAACATAAAATTAGATCCAGAGTAAAGTTTAAAAAATATATTTTAAGAAAACGATACTACATTAATTAAATCATTATTATTTTGTCTCAAGCTAGCTTTTAAATAATTTAAATTTGTAGTAAAACGATTTATGAAGTTTAAGCAACTTTTACCTTTGCATTGAAATTTTTTCGTGGAAACATTTTAAAATCAGTGTAACTACAATGAAATATAATTTGCATTTAGGGAAATCATAAAAACCTTAGCTACAGAAAAATTCAGCAACAGCCAACTCAACATACAGTGAATGAGTTTCCAGTTTTATTTTTATTAATTTGATTTTTTGCTTCTTTTTAATCAAACCACAGTTGAGTACTTCTTACTAATTACTCACTAAGTTTGAACCCCCCAACCTTCCGAAACCCTAACTTGAGCGTTTCGCAGGCCCATCGGGAACGGGGACGGCCACGGCCTTGCAATTCATCCCGGCATTTGCTTGCGACGGAGGGAAACGTGGAAATCTCAGCCAGGATGGATGCTACAGCTTTTGTCATTGAACCCATGAACCGGGAGTGCGTTGTTCCAAAGCCAGGGGAACCACACAGTACATAGTGGAAAAGTGCAACGATTTACCCCTGGGTGGGAACCGTGGTTTTTGATGAAAATTGTTACCCATCCAACTACTAACCACGCTCGGCGTTGCTTGACTTCGGTGATCTGACGAAACCCGGTCAAGTGCACTGCGCCACATCTCCCAGTTTAATTTTTAATAACGCACCGGATATTTGTTTTGAAACATTATCAATAGATTGCCAAGAAAATTTGCTACCACATGCCATGCAGTCATGAACGTTTACAGTCTTTATAAGGTTTACAAGGAAACTTTGCTCTTTGCTTACAGTCGTAATCAGTGAAGATACAGATCCACATTCGCAACGTAAGACTCTATTAACATAAAACTATTTTTTCTGCAGTCCGTCCGTATTTAAAGCTTCTTTCTTTCACATCCCAAAACAATCTTTCAAAATTATACCCAGCAATATTTTTATGTTCTACATACAATTCAATGTTCAATGCAATATATAACAGTAAAAAATAGAGTACCTTTTTCAACCGGCATTTCAAAATGATACTGGTGTTTTCATATTTTGCTTACTTGACATTTTAAGTTTACTTGAGTTTGTTAACCAAACATTGTTGGATCTGCTACTGTTTGTTCGAACCCAACGTGGCTCAGATTTTGTTGTTGCTGAACAGCCATTATTCATTTTAAATTCAACCATCATCATGTTATCATCTTCGTCTTCCGTACATGAATACGACAACTCTTTTTGTACGACTTTTTTCATCTCAACTCCAGCGATCGCAGTAATTGCCCTGCTTTTCATGATTTGATCACCTTTGACATTTTGATTTTTACTGAAACACCTTATTAGTTCTCTTCTAAATCTAGGATGAGATACCGCATACACAAATGGATCTAAACAGCTTGCAATTTTACAGAATAATGCTGGTACCATTGAAGTTAAAGGTAATAGTAATTGCTTTTGCCCACTAAATCCTAACAATGCGACAATTGCGTATGGAGTCCACGCACAAAACCAAAGGCCAATTATAGCAACAACAACTAATGCTAGTTTTAATTCTGTTTTTCTTTGCTGTTCTCGTGATCCAGAAGCACTGCGAGCCCCCCCTTGTCGTGCATTCATAACCATTATGCAAATATTTGCATAGCTGAAAGAAATTATAATAAATGGTACAACCCAGGCAGCAATAAAAAACACAATTATAAATATTCGACTAGAATAATCATTTGATAGGTAATCAAAACTGCAACTAGTTAGATATCCTTCAGGAACATAACGATTAAAACCGAACAAGGGCAGAGATGCAAAGAGTGCACCGTAGAGCCACGATAAGACTACGCACACTCCAGCTCGAAGTTTTGTTGTTCGTTTTAGAGGATCCAGAGGGTAGATAATGACAAAATAGCGATCCATGGCAATCGCTGCTAGTGTTGCTATCGATACAGTACCAGTCAATCCTCCTAAAAATCCATAGACCTGACAACCTACAACAGAAAAGAAAAAAAAAATATTAGTTCGTATGTTAATTGCACAACAATGCAATTAAACAAGAAGATTATAACTATAATGTACTTCTTCACAGCAGCAAAACAGTTAAAAATACGTTACAGTGTATTAAAAAAATGCATCAACTATCTCCATAAGGAACTATTGAAAATGTTGCATTTTAAATACACCCTATCCTAGGGTATGGTGTACGTAAGTGTCTCTTGCTTCAGTTAATAAATTTAATTTAATGTCTAGTTTTTTAAGGAAAAATTTCATTAGAGTGATCATCTTTTTTAAAATTGAGTTAGCATTCACCAGCAAGACTAGACATGTTCCTCTATCACCTAATAGTGCAAGTTCTTCAACCCAGTCTAATATGAACCTAATTTTAAACAGCACATGAAATAGGCTGCAAACTGCTGTGGCGTAATTGGTTAACGCAGTGAAGACCAAATTCAAAGATCTGGTATCGTATCCTATAAGTGGTGCTAGCTTTTTCAAAAAAGTTTGGAATTTAATTTTGAGAGTGCATGTTATACAGTCATACAGTCATACAGATGGTGAAAGTTAGAGTAAAATATTACACATATATAATATATATACATATATATATATATATATATGAAGATGACATATAGTAAGTTTTTCAACTTACAGACATTGGCAGTATTTTATATAATTTTAAACTTCTGCCGTGTTTACCCGCCAAGACAAGAAAAGAAAATTTGTCAGAAAATTTAAACACGGCAGAAGTTTAAAATTATATATATATATATATATATATATATACCGGTTTGAAATGGGGACTTGTGAACTCTCATATGTATTAAATTTTTTTTAAGAACCATGAAGTTTAAAGTCAAAGCAACAAGTAACCTGCAAACTAAATTATGATTCTGTGTGTGAAAAAAAATAAGCAAACAAACAAACAGCAGTGCCCTGATTCTATTTTGGCAAACAAATTCTTTTAATTCTTGGATAAAGATTGACAACAGCTTACCTATTTCTCCAAGCGCTGGTCCCAGTTTGATACTGTTGTAGATAAATATAGGCATTTTGGCAATCATGAAGAAGTCACTGATGGCGAGATTCATCACGAGGATATTTGCCGGAGTGCGTAGTGACCGGCATCTGTAAACACACCCATTCATTTCTGAATTAGCAACGATCAATTCAAGTAATCTGCATTAATGTAGAGTCGCGCTAGGAAGCAAAAAATAAAAAATAAATAGATAAATAAAAAAAAAATGGTCAGAGATATTTTGGTGAAGCGCATATTATGAAGTGTTCGGTGGTTGTTTAGGTGGAGAATTCTTAATTAACACATCTAATTACAATATTTTTCTGTAGTTGACACATAATTGAGGTACACTCGGAAAACGTATATAAATATTGCTAGCTAGTGCTATTTAAGAGGATACTATTTGTGACGTGTTCATCAAACTATTGCTGCATGGTCTGTTGAACTGTACTCCTTCGTCATTTGGGTATATAAATACTATTTATAGTAATAATATTTCTTGACTGTCAGATGATTATAATAATATACCCATTTATAATATAATGATTAAATTTTTTTTTCTTACAAGGATACACCCCTAAGAGCTTACAGCTCGCGGCGGGGTAAAAGGGTAGGGATACTATATGTATAAGGATAAGGTAGGGAACGGATGGTGGCCACGGCCTGTTACGCGTCCCAGCATTCGCTGAGGTGAGACTGAGGGAACCGTGGAAAACCTCAGTCAGGAAGGAAACCTCTACTTTGTCTCAATGGACCAAAGTGATGTCCAAAGCCTGGGGAACCACACCATCATTGCACTGGGTGGAAAGCGAGACGAATTTACCCCAGGGAGGGTGCAGCGTATTTTTTACTTGAAACGGTCACCCATCCAATTGCTATCACAAGTCCCACAGCATCTCACTTCTCCACTTTCAATACGTTATATATATATATATATATATATATATATATATATATGAGTATTTTTATATTTTCCAATTGCATAAATGAATATAGACTTACTCAAGTTCCCTATATTCTGTTATAGGGATATGTTGGACATGTTCGTAAATACAATAACACAATTTTTGACGTCGTTCGTTATATCGTTACGTACCATCAATGTCCAATAGTAAATTACGAATAAATAAATTACGAATAAATATAAATAAATAAATAAATAAATAAATAAATAAATAAATAAATAAATAAATAAATAAATAAATAAATAAATAAATAAATAAATAAATAAATAAATAAATAAATAAATAAATAAATAAATAAATGAAGTTACTAAATTACTGCAGATATTTTTTAGATCATAATGAAACTAATTAATAGTATTTTTTCTAGCTAATTAAAACCTCTTTTGTTTTCAAAATATTTTAAGGCGATAATCAGCTCTCAATAATCAGCTCTCATCGGTGTAGTTAAGGCTTAACCTGAGAAATTTGGACGAAAAATTCGCTACAACAGATTTTCTTCAAATTAATTTGGTGGACTCACAACAATCGTCAAATTAGCTCTGAATTTTTTCGGAATTTTTTAACCGTTGGTTTAATTATAATTAATTTATTTAAATGAGAATTTTGTATCCTTCCAATGTTAAATTTGTTAATTAGCATTGCAAAAAAACTATACAACAGATTCTTTTACTTTTTTTTTACTAAAACCTAATTTTTTAGACTAAATTTTCTGAATTGTTTTCATATATTTTGAACCGTGGCGATGATCGTTTCCTATATGTGATGAGAAATGTGGCAACGTTCTCAAGGACTGATGTCACCACCCCCTCCTAAAAATTTATGCGTATTCCAATGCAAACAGTGTTGCCACTATAGCCACGCCTCTTGACCTTGACAGACAAATTCTCAGGTTATACCTTAAGCCTTGCCGGTAACAATTGAACTGTGACTTGATTTCCTCGGTGTTTTTTTTTTTTTTTTTAATTGTTTGTTCAACATTTTAAGTCACGCCACGTTACGACTAGTTGAAACTCAGACTAGACCTAGACTGGACTCGGGCTAGGCCTAATTTCAACTAGACACATTTTTTTTTTTTTTACCAAGATTCAGTTTAGGTCTAGTCATATTAGTCCTACACTGGGCCTTATATAGGTGTTTTGTGCTACTGTCCCCATTCACTGCTGTATTTATTGTATGTAAAATGCTGGGCTAGCATATCGAAGTCTGAAGTAAATGTATAAAGCAGATATAAAGGATCCCAGTAATAAGTGTTTATTGCCACAGTGAATGTTAGGATGCTAGTAAACTTTACATCGTGTATAACAATAATGTATTATTAGTGCAATTAAAGTAATATATTAGAGTAATGTATTAACAATTAATGTATATCGATTAAAGCCTCAGAATGTGATAAAAATAATAAAACGAAAACTAAGAAATTTTGATAAGAGTTTATCAATATTGCTCTTAATTATCTTATTATTAGGTTGAAACCCTTAAATATTTTTGGAGAAGTAAGAAATAAATTTTCTATCAGCTAGTCAAGAATTATTACACTATCATTTCATCTTATCCTCTATGTCACGGAATGGATTACTTTTGAACTATAATATATGTATATTATAATATTATTTATAATATATATTTTTTTAAATAATAAGTTAATTCTATATGTTAGTGTAAAGTGATTCAATAAGTTTTGATTTTTACTGGACAAGTTTGCAAGCATGTGGAAGTTCTTTAGAACAAAATCAACATTTCATCATTCTGAAATATTCAATTTCACAAATCAATTTCAATGGTCACATGTTGTGAGCGTCTGTGTTAGCTATAGCAGTTTTTTTGTTTATTTCAATATGCTTGGAGCTAGTCTCACATATCTCCACAATTTGTCTCTTCGATAACGCCAGCATTATGACCGCATTAAATAATCCTCGCTGGTGTAGCTACAATCACGTGCTGCTTGCCGGCGTCTTGCTTTCTTCATCAGTGCTACATAAATAAATATAGAGCCTTCGGCGTAATATTTTCCGACTTGGACTGCTGTCACGTTGCTTGTTTAAAATCAGCAAAGAAAAAATACGCACGAATGCTGAGAAGTGCAAGATATAATACATGATTTAAAATTGAAAAAACTTTCTCATAGAAGAAACGTTGTTGTAGAAACCTATACAAACTCTTTTATATATATATTTAAAAAAAATGGTGAATTCAAATAATACCACTTCCCTTGATTTGATAGCTTGATATCGTAAAACCTTTAGATATTCAGTATAATACAGTATATGTGATGTGTGTGTGTGTGTAGGGGCGCGGATCCAGGAGGGTGGCTGGGGGGAGGGGGGGTGGGGAGGGGCTGCAGCCCTCTCCAAAATTTTGGATTTAACATGGGATGGGCACTATATAGGCATTTCACGATTTCACCCACTCCAAGGTTCAGTGTTAGGTCCATTGCTGTTTATTATATATATAAATGATATGTATTTATATATAGATAGCTCTTAGATCATAGCTCGTCGATTAATCTGTTTGCAGATGATATTCTTATCTCAATTTCAGGAAAGAAATTTAAAAAATTATGTGAGGATCTTAATAAGGATCTAGAAACACTAAGTTATTGGTTTAATCTGAACAAGTTAAAACTAAATGTAAAAAAAACACTTGTATGATAATTGCAAGTTCAAATCGTAAGATAAATAATATTTTTGCTGATAATCCAAATGTAAATATTATTTTAGACGGAGAAGTACTTCAATTTGAAAAAAATGTAAAATATCTTGGTATTTTAATTGATTGTACACTGAGTTTTAATGATCATATTGAGATGATGTCAAAAAAAATTGGGAAAAAAAATTGGTTATTTATGCAGAATTTCAGGGTTTTTAAGTACTTGGTGTAAAATTATGGTTTACAAAACCATAATTGCTCCTCATTTTGAATATTAATTGTGCATCATTGTTTTTTAATACAAGTAAGAGAAATATTAATATGTTACAGAGACTGTAAAACAGAGCTATGAAAATTGTATTGGGTTGTAAAAAAAGAACCCATATAAAATTGATGCTAGAAACTTTGCAATGGTTAAGTATTAAACAAAGGTTTGCCTTAAACCTTAAAAGTGCTGCTATTTTTTTATGATATTATTAATGATAAATTTCCAATTCCTTTTAAAAAAGAGCTTATTAAGAATAGTGAAAAGCATATTTATAATACAAGAGGCTGCAATAATTATTTTAGAAAATGTGTTAACAAACATAGATCGGAAGAATCAATTTATAACTGTGGTAAAAAATTGTTCAATGAAATGCCAATTAATATAAAAATAAGTTCTAAAAAAAAAATTTTTAAAAGATTATGTATAGAATTTGTAAAAGAAAAATTTGTGTATAGCAGGTAAATGTATGAGAAAGATTATAATTATGTATTATAATAAGTCAATAATATATTTTATTTTTATAGCAATAATTGGTAACTATAAAATGTATATTAAGATAGTTTTTTGTATCCTAAAAATGTTGAGTACTGTAGGCATAAAATTTTATGAACTATCATAAATTTTATGAACCAACTGATTCATATTGTTTACCTAAGACAATATATAAACTATATTTGTACTGAATAGCGAAAGCTAAATAAAGATTATTTCATTTCATTTCAATTTGTTTTTCTAACATTGACCTTTATTAAGACAGCCCCTCCTGAAATAATTTGGTTCTGGATCCGCGCCTGTGTGTGTGTGTGTGTTGTGTATATGTTAGCACCCAAAGCCGAATTCGGGCAAAAGCCGAAAAAAATGCTCACATCTAGTTCTGCGCATCACGAAATGAGCCAAAGCCGAAGTGAGTTTTTTTTTCGGCTTTGGCGCATTTCATTTTGAACAAAACTAGATCTGCTCAAATCGAAATGCGCCAAAGCCGATATGAGATTCTACTTCGGCATTGGCGCATTTCATTTTGAGCAAAACTAGTTCTGCGCATCGCGGTTTGAGCAAAAGTCGAAATGATATTTTATTTCGGGTTTGGAGCAAAATTTTGAGCACATCTAGTTTTGCGCAAAATAAAGATGATTTTAGTGACGAGATGATATTTTTAATTTTAATGAAATTAATTTTAATTTTTCAAAAAGAAAAATAAAAAACTAAACTTATAATAAATATTAATATTGTGACCTAATATCTTTCAAGCGCTGTTTAAAAATAAATTAATTAGGGAAAAAATAATAACTTTAAAATGTAATCATATACAATATACGTACATACCTTATAAAAATATTGTAGAATCTGTTGTTTTTATAAAACACTCCACTATTTTTGTCACTTAATTACTACTTGATTATGTTTTTGTTAAATTAATAAATTTTTTGTTTTAAGAACTGCATGCAGCACAAATAAAATAGACATATACGCCACACGTTTTAAAGTATATATTAGATTACCCTACTCAAATAGGGTAATCTACATTGTTCTAGAGTCTTATGGAAAATTGATTATCATATTGTACTCAAAATTTTTTGTTTTCTTTAAATCATTATAATTTAAATAAGTTGAAAGAAATGTTTCAAAATGTTAATTTTTTTCTTTCTGGAAAAATATTTTGTCAATAGTTTCTTCTATATATTTTCTTTGAAAAAAAAAAAAAAAAATTGTTGTAAATTAAAATTAACTTTAAAGACATAATAAGGGTCTTGAAGAATTATTCTTTTTAATAACTTGTTTCAACCAATAAGGTTATGTAAAATAACCTTGGTTGATCTATGTAACAAAATGACCAATAATAAAAAAAAAAAAGATTTACTCGCTCGCACGCAAATATTGTTGGCCAACAAGTTTAGTCTGTATAATCATATACTTATAGCTGCAATTAATTTCTTAGAATTAGGCTATCATGCAATACAGGTTGTTATCGGTACAACGAGATAAGAAAGTAGCCTTTACCTCTGCATTGAAGTTTAACCCCATTTGATTGCCGTATTGTTTATGTATTGTGGCTGCTACAATGTTCGAAGAAATAGAACTATGAAATTTACAAGTGCGTGCGTGACAATATTATATTTCTAATGGTGAGAGCGAGTGAATCTAAAGAATACTTTAAAACGTGTGGCGTATATGTCTATTTTATTTGAGCTGCATGCAGTTCTTAAAACAAAAAATTTATTAATTTAACAAAAACATAATCAAATAGTAATTAAGTAACAGAAATGGGGAGTGTTTTATAAAAACAACAGATTCTACAATGTTTTTATAAGGTATGTACGTATACTGTATATGATTACATTTTAAAGTTATTATTTTTTCCCTAATTAATTTATTTTTAAACAGCGCTTGAAAGATATTAGGTCACAATATTAATATTTATTATAAGTTTAGTTTTTTATTTTTCTTTTTGAAAAATTAAAATTAATTTCATTAAAATTAAAAATATCATCTCGTCACTAAAATCATCTTTATTTTGCGCAAAACTAGATGTGCTCAAAATTTTGCTCCAAACCCGAAATAAAATATCATTTCGACTTTTGCTCAAACCGCGATGCGCAGAACTAGTTTTGCTCAAAATGAAATGCACCAAAGCCGAAGTAGAATCTCATATCGGCTTTGGCGCATTTCGATTTGAGCAGATCTAGTTTTGTTCAAAATGAAATGCGCCAAAGCCGAAAAAAAAACTCACTTCGGCTTTGGCTCATTTCGTGATGCGCAGAACTAGATGTGAGCATTTTTTTCGGCTTTTGCCCGAATTCGGCTTTGGGTGCTAACATATATATATATATATATCTGTACATATATATCATGCTTTGATTTGGTGTAAGACTGCACCAATTAAACCTTGCCACCATAAATTAACACATCCTCTACTTTTTTTTACAGTTTATGATGGTTATAAGTTATTTTGGGATATCAGCCACTTTTAGTATTATGGTGCATCTATTTGGCACTTTTGCATGTCATCCCCCACTCTAATTAAATAATGTTATACTGCATAGATAACAATTTGTGTATTACGATATATTTTAATTTGTATCGGGTGAAATATATATTAAATAAATCAGATAAATAATATATTATATTGTATACAACATCTCAGCAAGAAAATTTGTCACATCGCACATATTTTTTACAATCTGATTACCTAACCAGTATAGTTTTTTTTTAATAAATAAATAAATAAATAAATAAATAAATAAATAAATAAATAAATAAATAAATAAATAAATAAATAAATAAATAAATAAATAAATAAATAAGCTACTTCCTTGCTGGATGTAGAGAGTCGTTCGTCATATTGTCATGCTTCGTATTGTAACGTGCCGAAATTCGTGTTATATTATTTGCCACCTATGCATGCGTTTTCCCTAAAGCAAAATGCTCAAATAAATTTGCGTTCTGAGTACATTTGGCGATGGATCAAACGTTAATCTACCTGATTTAGTAGAGCTGTAGCTTCACGTGATGAAGAGATGCAGATTAAAATTTGGGGGACTGTAGGAATGAGTAACTGATATAGCCATACACACAGGCGCGGATCCAAGGGGGGGGGGGGCGATGGGGGCGATCGCCCCTCCCAAAAGGTCCCAAAATACATTGAAGGTATTACCACCCCCCCCACCCATCGCCCCCCTTCCCATCCCAAAATTTAACATTGCGGGATAGGGCACCGCCCCCCCCCCCCCCTTCCCCCCTTAGAGCCGCGGTCTGGATCCGCTCCTGCATACATACAAATTTAAGCATCATATCCTTTGACTAAAAATACCGAGATTCGAGCAAAGTAATGTTTGGATTGTCGCAAGGTGTACCGTACAATAATTTTGTATACAAGAATGTAACAAAATACAACATGATATGAGTAAAGTGTTGTAAAAGCACTCGCAGGGATAGCCTTAAAGTCAAAATGGTATCTGTAGAGTTAGCTTGTATATACGTCAGCGGCACTCTGTCAGATTAATACTTTACACACATTATATAGCACCGTGAGATTTTTTTGTTGACTGATCCAATATTCAACAGAAAGAACGAGAGAGAAATTTGAAAACTTTTAGCTTCAAAGCAGTGTATGAGATTCTTGAGCGCGTGAGTGTTATGAAAATGAAAAATAGTATTTTATAGAGATCGGGTATATCCATGAAGAATTCAGGATAGATTTTAGCCTTCAAATAACAATTTTTAGCAAATTCTATGTAGTTTGAATATATATATAATAAATACTTGAGAAAAATTAATGTATTTAAATAACAATCCATATCATAATAGTAATGAATGCCTAATTGGATAGTTGCGAGGAAATTGAGCAAGTAAAAAGTTCATCCATATTTGGGTATAATAATTTATGGAAATTTTGTTTGGCATCCACAAATATACAAATTAAAATCAATAGTTATAGAAAATAAATAAATAAGAAAAGTATATTTTGCCACTAGCAGCATTCTTTTAATTTATGACATACTGGGTTGCAAATTTACTGATTGTGAGTAAGAGCTCAAACAAAGTTAATAAAAATGCAACAACGGGTGTTAAAATCTAAGAAAATTGAATATAAATTTGAAGCTGCAGATAGTATTTAAAATATTGGAATGTCAGGGTCGGACTGGGGTCAAAAGGCCTACTGAGCAATGAAAGGCGGGGGCCTCTACACCATCGGGGGGTTTGGGGGGCGGAGCCCCCCAAGCAGCCCGCCGCAGGCGCGATTTTTTTCAAAAAAGGGGCGTGGCTTGCTTATACTTTTTAATACAAAAATGTCTAAACATCGCGAGATTTTATATTTTTTTTTATGAAATTTTGGATTCTAAGGGAAAATTAATTTAAACCTTTTTTGGTGCATGATAACGCGAGTCATATTTTCTGTATATTTTTTTCTTTCACTTTTTTTTTTTTTTTTTTTTTTTTTTTAATCGAGGAGTTTTGCAAGTATAAAGTCCCAAATTTAACAACTAAAACTTTATTGGAACATTTTTCTGTGTGACTTATGGTCAAAAAATGCACAGTTAGAAAAATAATTAATCGTATCAAATTATTGTGGAACATATATTAAATACCAAAATAATTCTAGTAATGTACCTGAATATGTAGAAAAAAAGTGTTAATTTTGGTTCACCTTTAAAAATTTGATTTTCAATAAGGATTATAACACTATACTCTCGGATTCACAAATTGAGTCACCTGAACTTTGGAGAGTTGTAGCTCTGCAGGTTTCAATAAGCCCAGAATATTGTAAAAAATATACTGACACACAGCAAATTTATTTCTTAATTTTTATTAGTAATTTCATATTTTTGAAGCAAAAATTTTAATTTCTGTGATATTTTTGACAGAACATTGCAACCTTGGGTTCTTTCAATGGATTTTCATGACTTTCCCGATTTGCGCACTTGGCACTTAAAAATTCATCTAAAATTAACAAAACATGTTATGACCCTGAAATATTTAAAATAAACGAATGAAAACATGCACAATGCGATAAAAATAGTTTAATTGTCCTAATTTGAAAAACTAATTTTTAATTAAATAAAAAGTGGGTCTCCTCCATAGATAAACTTTTTTTCTGGGGAAAAAATCATTGCATTATTCAACGTAAAATCATAATTGCCAACAAAAACATTTGTTGGGAGTATATTTTTTATTCGAAACTTTATCAATTTTAAAATAATTTTGTATTGTTTTAGCCGGCGTTGAACAGTTAATTAAACGATAAAAAAATAATTAAAAATTAATAAAGCTTTGAATAAAAAATATATTCCCAGCAAAAGTTGACAAATATTTTGTTACTTTGGATTTTGGATGGAATGTTTGTTTTCCCGAAAAATATTTTTTCAGGGAGCAGATACATTTCTTACTTATTATTTAATTAAAAATAAATTAAATTGCGGGACAATCAAACATTTTTAATCGCAATATAATGCACGTATTTTCATCCGTTTATTTTTTTATATATTTCTGTGTCATGTATTATGTGCAGCTGCTTATAACTGTGCTCGAAAAATGACCGAATTCATTACAAAATATATTGCGGTACGTTAAAATCAAGGACTATATACAAGTATTAGTATATAGTATATAGCCCTTGCGTTAAAATACCTCCAATTTTAATTTTCAGGTCAAAATTAGATTCTCTCTTTTTTTTTCCATTTCCTAGAAAAATAGTTGCACTATTCTGGGCTGGATATGCAGTTTCTCATTTAAGTGATTTGAGCATTAAGAGTAAGATAACGCCACCAATGTTAAAAAAAATCCCTCACAAAAATTCTGAAAAAAATTTAAAATGAATTCTCCTCTATACACCCCCTATCAATAGCTAAAAGATCAGGTATACAAATACGATCTAGTTTTTTAGTTATGAATTTTTAAAGTTGACTAATTTAACATGGAATTTCCATTTCTCCATGTTAAAGTAGTCAACTTTAAAAATTAATAACTAAAAAACTAGATCATATTTGTGTACCTGATCTTTTAGCTATATATATTGATAGCGGGTGTAGAGGAGAACATTTTAATTGTTTTTCATAATTTTTGTGTCAGGGATTTTTTTTTAAACATTGGTGGTGTTATTTTACCCTTAAATCATGCATGAATAGATAAAAAAATACAAAAAAATGTGTAATGAAAGAAACAAGTACGCCGTGCTATATACATCTTTTTGTCTTATATTATGAAGAAGACTACGAATTACGAAAAAGCGAAGCTAGCGGAAGATTTTGTAAAAAAAAACTTACAAAATTTAATCTATAATTTATATTTGGTATTTTTAATAATAAAATGTAAGAATTTTTTTAATTCAATAATACATGTCCATGCACCTTTCCGGATTGGCGTTTTAAACCGTTCTGGCTTATTTTTATCACTCTAATAAATTATAAAAAAGATGATATATATTAAAAAATAAAAATAAAACATTATATACCGCAACAGAATATGTTAATATTAAACTTGACTTATATATTAGTGCAGGACCAAGGGGCCTTGCAGGTCTAAGGGGCCTTCAGGGCTTTATACACCTTGATTTAGTTACTCTACATTAATTTTCCAAAATTATTTTCCTTCGTTTTTCTTACACCTTTTCCGATTGCGATGTATAGAGGGCCTTCTTGGTCATATCACGAAGGAGAATTTTACACAATACTTTTTTTTAAAGAAATATAAGGACCCTTGACCCTCGGCACGGTGGTTGGAGGCCCCCTAAAAATATTAAAGGTAGGTCTTCATTATGAGGGCCTACCTTTTATATTTTGGGGGGGCCTCCAACTGAACCCTTATATTTTCTCATGAAAGTTATTACGGTATGTAATTGTTGTCTTTTTGTTTTAAAAATTGCTGGCACTTCAAAGTTGAAAATTCATAGTAAATAAATTGAAATGTATAAGAAGTAATTGGTTATTATATGAATATATAATACCTATTAAATATAATAGACAGTTCTTTGTACTGTTAAGCCTCTTGTTTTACTCTACATCTTCAGAACACTGTGTCTATACATTAAATTTTACATCGCTTCGCGATGTAGGGAGGGCCTACTTCACCCTGGGGGGCCTACTTCACCCTGGGGGGCCTACTTTTAACATTTTGGGGGCCTCCAACCGGGGGGGCCTACTGAGCGATCGCTCACCAACTCTTATGGCCAGTCCGAGCCTGGGAATGTACTATATATACCAGAATACCAGTACATCTTCAAGCTAAACATTCGTTAATAAAAATTGTGAAATATTTTTATTTGCATCACGGTGAATTGCGTGTGCATAAGTACGAAACTAGATCAATAACGAATGATCCTTTAATTGCCCCAAACAAATTAAATAGGCTTTGTGGAAGAACATGGAATGACGTTGTGCCAAGGTTATGATATGAAATGCCATTAAATTTAAAATGTTAAGAGTCAAGAAATTTAATCCTATAATATGTATTAAAATTTACCCCACAAGACTTTGATATGATATGACAAAAGAAAACTTCTTTATTGACTCAATTAAAACAAAATTTCAACTGCAAAATACTGCTAATAAAAGGTTTGACAAAAGAGCTCAATTTCAACTGTGATATATTTAATAGTGAAGTATGAAATCAATCACAATATAAAAACAGATATGTAATGACTCGACTAGCAGTTCATTGGCTTTCATCATCTCATATGAAACAATAAGTCTTATCACATACCAGATAGAATAGTATAATATTTAGCCTGTGTAATGAAGAATTTTCTATTTACCACATCATCAATTGTCAAGCAAAAGAGGCTTTGTTTCTATCTATAATAAATTATCAATCTATCTATGAAAGTATTTTTCCCAAGCAGTTAAAAATTTCAAGATTATTTCCATTGTTAAAGAGAGGTTCTATTTATAGACTTAAAAAAAATCTCGCTAAATTTCATCATCATCTGTGTTCGGCAAATTAGTTGAAGGAGCCATATCCAGCCAAAATTTTTAATTATTTAATGAATAATGACTGCATGCAAAATTGCACTGCATTATTTTCTAATTTTATCCAGTAATATTTCAAAATTCTTTAAATATTTGAATGAAGGCAAAGATAAGACGAACTAAACAATTTTATTGTAATGGTATATGTTTGCTATAATTATTTGAAGCACCCAAGCGACTAGAATCCTCTTTATATTAATATATTAAATTATATACACATTCCGAAGATCAGAGGCTTTTCCACGGTGATGGTGCGGATTTTAATTCCTTTGTCATAGCAGCATCTAACTTTTTCTTTTTTTCTTTTTTTTTTTTTACTGGATCACAGCATGACTCACTGACGCGAGACTTTTCCCAAAAATTTCTGTTTTCTGTCTCAACTTATTTCCTTCAATGCTGTAAGATAGGTTATAACGTGTGGGATTAAATCTTGACTCTTGAGTCTTGACAGTATCAAATATATATAATATAATATATATATAAGGTATTTTTATGTTCTCCGTTTTTTCTGACAACTCACAACTCTTTTTCTCCACATTAGGTGAACTTGCCAAAAGTTATTACTGATAAAGTAGCATATATTATATATTATTATTATGGGTGAGCGTGGCGCAGTGCATTGACCGGTTCTCGCTAGATAACCGAAGTCAAGTCAAGCTACGTCGAGCGTGGTTAGTATTTGGATGGGTGACTGTTTCAAGTAAAAATTACGTTGCTCCCTCTATGGGGTAAATTTCGTTCCGCTTTCCACCCAGTGCAGTGATGCACTTGTGTGTGGTTCCTCAAGCTTTGGACATAGTTTTAGTTCATTTGAAAAAGTAGAGGTTTCCGTCCTGACTGAGGTTTACCACGGTTCCCTCAGTCTCACCTCAACGAAAACTGAGACGCCGCGCTTAAAAGGCCGTGGCCATCATTCGTTTCCTACCTTATCCCTACCCATTACCCCGCCGCGAGCTGTAAGCTCTTAGACCACTTAGGGGTGTATCCTTGTAAAATTATATATAATATATATATATATATATATATATATATATATATATATATATATATATATATATATATATATATATATATATGCCCAGAGCTTATATGTATAACTGATAAGCTTATTAATATCAGCATCAATGTTTTTTATTGTCGATCAGTTCGATCACTATAAACAATGAAGAAAATACAAGAGCTCGCCATGCAGGACATTGTTGTTACATCCCCACAAATTCCAGGCTATAAAATATAGAGGCATCAGTAATTCGGTACTACTGGAAAATCATTTTCTTAATAAACTTGCGTGCTTTGCACCCAGTCCAATGCAGTAATACTAAATCAGCTCTACAGCTCTATCAAGCTAGAAAATTATGAAATAAAATTATGGGAAATAACGAACAGAATCCGTCATATTTCATTGTTAGTGGATGATTTTAATGCAACTGCAGCATGAAATGATATTTCACGCCTGAAAAGAATAAAAATTATATTTTTATGTCACGCTGTTTCGTGGAAAAGTATAATTAGGCTTCATTAATCACAGAAACATTAATGAAGCAAAGTTGTAGTTAAGACTATATAATATATAATAGTTTTACATTTTGTTTTCTTTCGTCATATTTTAACAATTGACGATCTATTAGAAATAAATAACATAATAATATATTTACATATTAAAATTATTGTAATATAGTAGATTTTTTTATTTTGATTACTCCCTTACTTTTTTCTTATTTGTCAATATTAAAATTCTGGTTTACATTTCAAAATTAAAAATTGACAGCCAACTGGTACAGAAAAATGTAACAAGAATTTAAATAAAAAATAACAAATAATAACAAACAAACAAACAAAAATCGAATGGTCCTGTTAAAATATAACAGCAAGATGTTAAACTAAAATTATGAATCTACAACCAGCCTTGCTTTCCTATAATAACAACATTGTATTTAGTAATTCAAGTTTATGCAGAGATTTCGCACCCATGCAACAACCTTATTCTACAGAATGTATTCAATCAACTACATTATAATACGATCATAACTTGCTTATAAACTAAGCTGCATACTAAATAATCAGTAATCGCGTCTTGAAATTTAAGTAAACACCCTCTATGATCAATCCATGTTTCATTTGAGGTACTAAACTATATAAAATCAGGAAGGATTTTGAATATTCTACTTTAATTTATTCAATTCAGTTAAACTGTGAACAAATTCAATACAAGGTGGCGTCAATTAAACTTAAAACAAAAATTACGCACCTGTAATTCAAATAATTTTACGGCAGTATTTTAAATCTTATTGTCATTAACATATATTTTGTAATTAATATAATTTTAAAGTATCCACAGTAACCAATTATAGTTGGACTATTTCAGCAATTGGCTATCATTATAATAGAGAGAAAGGAGAAAATCTGCATGGACATAATTACTAATTTACAGGAAAAAAGAAACTTATAATGATTAGGTTTATTTTATGACTGGGGCAGCTTTATGGTGGATCTATAAGTTTTTTTTTTTTTAATTGAACTCGATCGGAAGAAAAAATTAAGAATTTTTTGGTAAATTAGTGAGCACGAAACTTGTATACATTTATAAAGACCCAGAGCCGTTTCTATGGCATTGCTATTGCGGCTCGTTATCTCATATTATAGTTTTATTGTAAACAATGACCTTTCTTGAAATGGTCATAACTTGATTATGGTCATGGCTTTTGAAATGGTTTTTGAAATAAGTAGACAAATATTTACTAACTTTATAATTTATTTTAATGTCTCCGAGAATTTTAAAAGCAAACTAATTTATTCTATATCATATTCACGAAATATTTATATATTACTATAATTAATATTTATATATAGTTGTGACAATCTTTCCGTTGAGATTTGTCACTCTTTTCCCTTCATTGTTAAACCAGAGAAGAGACATGTTAGCAGATAAAAAGGTTCTATTCTCTATACTGTCTATCTATACCTCTTTTCGTGTTCTATAACTTCTATAATTCCATTTGTGTTTCTGATTTAATATGTATATGTTATCTATATCTAATTATCTATGGCTAATTGTTATCTGTACCGTATTTGTGTTCAATAAAATAATTACAAAAAAGGTATTCCTGCAACTATTAATTAATTTTACCATATTTCCTTTAAGAATACATTAATAACAATTCAGAGGCAGGTGATTCACAAACAATCCAATAAAATTAAGGCTGGTGTAGTGATAAATCCATTGCAACCCTAATGCGAAAGAAATAGACATATTAATGGATTAAAAAATAATAATATTAATAAATAAATAAATAATACTATGAAATTGGAATAGCAATAGGTATAAAATTTTGACTTATATTTATAAGCGAAGAATGTATGCCTTTAATTTTGTGTAAAACAAGGCATCATTTTTTTTTTTTTTTTTTTTTTTTTTACAAGGATACACCCCTATAAGAGCTTACAGCTTGCGGCGGGGTAGGAATAAGGTAGGGAAAGGATGGTGGCCACATAACGGCTTGTTACGCTTCTCAGCATTCGCTGAGGTGAGACTGAGGGAACCGTGGAAAACCTCAGTCAGGACGGACACCTCTACTTTTTCTCAATGGACCAAAGCGATGTCCAAATCTTGGGGAACCACACACAAATTCATTACTGCACTGGGTGGAAAGCGAGAAGAATTTACCCCAGGGAGGAAGCAACGTGATTTTTACTTGAAATGGTCACCCATCCAAGTACTAATCACGCTTGACTTCGCTGACTTCGGTGATCCAACGAAAACCGATCAACATAAAATAACATAACACGCAGTTACTATATTTGTTTACTTCTTTAAAATGAAATGCTATGGCAAAATCTGCAATGTACACTATATTTTTATTTATTTATTTATTTATTTATTTATTTATTTATTTATTTATTTATTTATTTATTTATTTATTTATTTATTTATTTATTTATTTATTTATTTATTTATTTATTTATTTATTTATTTATTTATTTATTTATTTATTTATTTATTTATTTATTTATTTATTTGTTTATTTATTTATTCCAAATGCACACCTCGGGATGGCACGAAATACACCTTGCTCTCTGTTTGTTGGCACTGCTCAGGTAGAAAAAAATGAAGATTAGTATTTTAACTTATTGTATAATTTTTTCTCATAAAAAAAAAAAAAAAACGGTAATTGTTTAAAAATGTGAAATGTTTTTAGTAACTCAGTTAATGTTCCTTTCCTGTTAAGAGACTATTTCATTTTACAAATATTGGATTCCACTGTAACAAAACGTAAACAACGCTGTTATATTTTATTGAAGGTAAACTCAACGCAAAAACACTACGATTCATGGCAATTTAATATGTTTTTTATGTATAAAAGCAGTTCAATGGGCAGCATTTATTATGCTATTTATTATTCTTATCATGGTATTTGTTTTTGATGAGTCAAGAAGAATTGCTCGTCTATCGAAATTAAGTCGTACTATAGCAGCATTGAATATAACGTTGTAGACATCAATTTCTTCATTTCTTTTCTTTAGCAGATTTCAACTCGATCGGACTCAATATGTTTAAAAACAAGAACATTGACATTCTATACTAAATCAATTTAACTGACCTTTCAATAGGCTATTTTAAGATATAAATGTCTGAACCAACTCCTTTCGAAAAGGATATATAATATGTATTTCAAATTTTATAAATATATCAAAAGAATTAAAATACAATTCCAAAATAATATATTATTGTAAGCCCTAGTTTGTACAATAAATCCAGATACTCGTATTAACTAATTGTACGATGCATCCACATCATTTACTATAATGTGTATTATAGCCTATGAATAAACTATACAAAAAAAGCTTTCAATTTTGCGTGAATGATGGTAATAGACATACTTAATACAAATAAATTAATAAAGTTTATTGCATGGGGACATCATTTTCAATATTCTCATCATATTCTCACAAGACGAC